>JAOUZG010038069.1:13611909-13656205 GCA_026289955.1 Argiope argentata | reverse complement strand
AAATCTGCAAGTTAATGGTTCGTTGGTTGTCGAAATCTGCAAGTTAACTTGCTATTTGGTAGTCAAAGGATGTAATAGCTAGTTGGTTGTCAAAGGTAATTGCTAGTTGTCTAGTAATTTGCTAGTTGGTTGTCAAAAGGTGTAAGTTTATTTGCTAGTTGGTAATTTAATTTTCATGAAAGTAAACTAATTTTAACATATAAAAACCCACTGAAACGACCATGTGTCCTTTTATAATGTATTTTAGGAACTTCATTGAAATAAGGTTTTAATAAGGCTTCAACTTATATCAAAAACTCAGCCAAAACCACGTGCAGCATACATTCCAAAAAATATATAAAGAGTAGAAATGAGATTGTTTTCACTCTATTTAAAGAATTCTGATAAATCCTAGTGCATCATAAAAATGAAATGTTTAGAACAGACGATTTTCCGCTCATAAATATCTTGAATTATTTATTTTTTGCCGAAAGTAAAGAATTCTTACCTTAACTCGCACAATATTGTATATGTAAGGAAACTCATTAACCGAAATATTTTTTCTTTAGACAAAATGCTGAATTAAAGTTTATTCATAAAGTTTGAATATTAAAAATTCAAATACAACAGGGGTGTAAAACAGTAAAAAATTCAATCGCGTTTCTACGCCTTAGAATATATTCAATATAGATTTCAAAATGCCAGTAGCTCTAATTTAAGATATACAATAGAGCATCCATTGATGATTAAATTTCAGAATTTTATTTTAAAAAGCATTTTCTTTAACTGCTCGGAGGGAAAGTACATCATTTAGAAACCGCCATGAACAAAGTATTCGATCGATTTTATTTTTCACTCCCGGTAATGACTGAAGCAAAGCTCGTTATAGAATTCTTGGTAGCATCAGGGCAAAAGATCTAGAGAATAACATTTCTGGTAAATTTGAAAACATATATATATTCTGATTCTTGATTGATATAGGGATCTGAAGCTTTTATTCCGACTTAAATTGTAAAACAATATTGAAAATTCAGTACTTTTTATTGCTTACTAAATGTTACCCAGGGCTTTGCTGCTGCGAAAGAAATTATTTTGGAAATATCGTTTCAAATTTAAAATAGTTCTTTTTTAGATAGAAAGGATTCATTTTCTGAATGGCAATGAATATTAAAAATTAATGATATGTAAAGTACAAATAATATTTATTCCATTTTTGTCATATGTATTCTATTGCTTTAGGGTTAAAAAAAAATTCAGTCTTCAGCAAATGCAAATTTCTTGGCTGTCTAACCCATCAGAACCCAACATACAACTGCCTATGCAAAAAACATCATTTTTTCTTGGTATAAAGCAATAAGTAGAAAAGTTTTATCACAATTGGATGAATGGTACGGCAACGCATACATACGAACAAAATTCATTTTTATATTATTAGATTATAAAAAAATATGCCTTATAACCTTCGCGCAGATGCTGAAATATGTTGGCCAAGTTTTACCTCGATCGTTTGAACGACACAGCAGAGCATAAAGTTCTAACAAACAAAAAATATATTCTTATATAATATTCATCTCCAATCTATGAAATAATTACTGTTCCCAGGTTCGGATACTTTTTAAACATTAGGACTTGGTCTAGGTTTTGATAAAGAACTTCTCTAAAATAAAATTATAAGAATATTGGTTAAAATATCGAAGGCCATTGAAATTGTAATTTCCTCTTTTTTAGAAATATCACAATTTGGTATTGAAATAATTCATCCAAATAATCATATTTTGATACTATTATAAAGCGAGCACTTGCTTTTTCCAAATTGATTTAATTTAGCCTGGAAAGATCTGAAATCCTATCACTTTACAATAAAGGTACTTATTTCAAGGAGTAATTAGATACATTTAAGCAATGAATGATTTTTTTCTGAACAATAAAATGTTTCTTGTTTTTATAATTTAGAAGTTAATTCAAATTGTTCTAAGTTATATTTGGAATTTCTTTTCGTAAATAATTCAGTTTTGTTTAAACATAAAATTACAATTTGATCCGACTTATCCAAATATATTTTCCTATTCCCATTGTTATTTAAATCTAAAATAAAAAAATTCTATTAAAACAATGTATTGTTAGTTAGATTTCTCAACTCCTAGTTATTACTCTTCACACTAAATATTTCAAGTTACACTTTGAATTTATAGCAAACAGACTATACCCAAATTTTTCTAGTTTACATAACAATTTCAAATTCATTAGTAATTATAAACCACATTTTAGATCAAAAATGCTATTTAATAATCTGATAATACCTCCCTAAATTATCTTATGGTTATTAAAATTGTATTAAATACTGGTTAAGTATATAAGTTCCATTTTGTCCCCCATCGTCAGTCATTGTATGAAGAAATAACTACTATAAAATTAATTTAAGATGGAATGTTAGGATTGTGAAAGACGTCGATCGACTGTAAGGATATTACGGAAATTTGTTCCTTAATTCTATAATAGCTATCAAGGTTGGAAATTCCAAATTTTAAGTGGCTTAGTGAGAATTACTCAAAAGTAATGAATTAAATAAAATAAGTCTCATAGATATAAATAATTGGATATAAAATTACTAAAAACTCGTCCTTATAATATTAATTTTTTTTCTCAAAGAAATAATAGAATGAACATGCACAAATTCATATAAAAATAACAAATATCCCATTGAACTTGACACAGTTTCAGACGCAATTGTCTCTTCTTTCGTGTGCGTGGCTGATTATTATAATAAGCTTTCATCATAAATTAATCTTAAATTATTCCAACGTAACTTTCTTTTATTAGGACGGGGAATTGATATTATAAAAATAGGCGAAGATTAAAAGAAGGCGAAATTAATAACATTTGTAAGATTTATCATTAATTTGAATTGTTTGACTCTGAAAAAATTTGTTGAAAATTATGGGATAAACATCAAGAACTTGAATCGCAATCATTAAGTTATTTTTTAATTTAAACGCAAAACTTCGGCTGTAAACATTAAGTTCTGAATAAGGTTTGATATCTGCTTCTAATTTCAGTAAACAAGTTCCAGCTTTTAAATTACGTTCAGGACTGAAATAATTGTATCATGAAATAATGCTTAACTTATTGTTTTTTAGATTGCGATTATCAGTAGAAAACCTCGTATAACACCTGGGGAAAAATTGTTTACGATAAATACAAAATAAAGCTACCGTAATTATTTAAATTGAGACATGTTTTGATCGTGTTCATTATCTTACGATTTAACGAATGATTCGCTCGTTAATTAGGTTGAGTTTGTTTTGATAAAAATATTTGCATTTTTGTTTTCTGTTTACTCATTTTAATACAATAAATATTTTGTGTTAAATATAACCTAGTGTGTAAAGGAAGAAAATCAATTTTGAGACTTAATATTGTTTTACATAATTAGCCAAAAATTGATTTTTTTTATTGGCAAAAAGTATTTTGATTAAATTTTATTTTAAAAGAAATTTTTTACACAATATTTATCATTAATGTTGCACTAAATTATTGAAGCTATTTATTTTGAGGAAAACATTGAAAGAGTACATTTTTCTTGATTGTTTTCATAATGAATCTGTTGAAAGTTATTAAAAACTTTGCAATTACAATGAAAGCTTATCAATAATTTGCTTATGAGTTTTTTACTCCCATCAAAAGGCACAGTATCCAGAAAAATATTTCATTGTTTCTTTTAAATCCATACATTATTTCCTATTTTAGAAAACTATCCAATGAATAGGAAAGATTTATCTGGGAAATTTTATAACAAAAATTGAGGCCTGATGGTAAAGTTTCGGTTCGTGAACCGGTTCAGGTTTGGGACCTGATTCCACCGAAAACCGTGTAAAAGGGTCTGTTTCATGTTCAATCCGTCAAGGCCAAACGCCCTCCCGCTGTTGCGGTGTGGTGCGGGAAGGGAGTGCCAGCTCAAGTGTCACCTTTGTCATCTGACCGTGGTTCAAAATTACGAGATCAGTTCTAAAATAACCCTTGTGATGCTTCACAACGTAACACTAATATAACTAAACTATAATAAAACAAGTATAATCAAAACAAGCATTTTCAGCATTTGTAATGAATGCATTTTATACAGAATAAAGTTAATTGATTTATTCATTTATGTAGATACAAAAGTATTGACTTTAAATATTTTCAGAAGAGCTATTACATCCTGAAAATAATTACAAAAAAGTAATTCCTGACTCTAAATTTTTTTTAATTATGCTAAATCTTGACGATTGACAATCTATTTTAATTTGATTCATTCGAAATCCCCACTTGCGATATTTTGAGATTAAAAAAAAGAAACATAAGTTCGCATGCCCTTCTCCAAACTTCCACACCACACCACAAAATTGTGAGAGGCTGTGCAGAATATGTCTTCCAGCTTTTAACCATACTATCGTGACCTCAATAAATTAAACAATTTAGAGGAATGAAATGTGGTGTGCAAGTTTCAGAACATCGCCACCTGAAAATTTAGTTTTCGGACACCGTTTCCAAACGAGGGAATTTTGTGTTTTGCCCTGAATATACATTTCTTGCGTACATTTTAACCATACTATCGTGACCTCAATAAATTAAACAATGCGTAAGAATGAAATGTGCGGTGCGATATTTTGAGATAAAAAGAAGCATCAGCTTCCTGCCCCTCCTCGAAACTTCCACACCATACCACAACAGTGGGAGAGGCTGTGCAGAATATGTCCTCTAGCTTCGCAACTGAGACCTTTATACCATACTATTGTGTCCTCGATAAATTAAACAATGCGGTGGAATGAAATGTGGTGTGCAGCTTTGAAATCAAAATTATAAAGATGCGTCAAATTTTTGGAACAGATGACGAGAAAGAGGATGCATTAAATGTAAACTTCATTAATTTCACCATGTTTGTAACAAAAGTTTCCGTTTAGTTTAGTTGTATTAACATTCTATTTTTTGGATGTTACTCTTAATTTTGAATCACGGTCAGATGACGAGTTCAAAATTTGAGCAGGAACCTCCTTTTCCGACTTCCACACCACACCAGTGGGAGGATAGTCCACTCAGATAAAAATACCATGCACTAGACTAGCTTGCACGACGATTCTTCGGTGGTATCTGGTCTTGAACTTGAAACTCGTGAGGAAACCTAATCACCAAGCAATCGCTGGCGAGCAAAATTTTTAATATCTGCCTATAGATTTTAAATAGAATGAAAATAAATTGTTTGTGTATAAGAAATTCTATAGCTAAAGAAGGACATGTTTTGAGAGTAAATTGACTTGAAATTCATAAAATATTCTGTCACGTTCGCCTGAGTGGAGTGTATAAGGATGAATAGGAAGTAATGAGACCCGTTTCTGTTACTTCAAAATAAATAAGCTCAAATCAAACAGCGAATCGCTCCTCCTTGCCTCTAATTATCGATTGGAATTTCATCCTCGTTTATCGTACTTTCGAGCTGTAATATTTGCTAGAGCTTATTCATTTGTGGACAAACATCTGGGGTTTGGTAGGGAGGGATTGTTGAATAGAAGGAACTGAATGTCAGAATAAAATTCCACTTTAAAATTGGGAAATTAATTACAACAAATTCGCTGTTGAAACAACTGAGTGAAGGTAAAGTTTTTTTGTTGGCTATTAAGTTTTATTGTTTCCAAACAAAAAACTTGGTTTAACACTTTGCAGTCCAAAAAATAAAGAGATTCCAAATTATTCACCTAATACAAAGATTTGTTTATTGCTATGAAAATAAATATATATAATTATATATATTTATTTTTCATAGCAAATCTTTGAAAAATTAATCTACATCTCTTAACCATTATGTAGGCGTTTTTAATAATTAAATTAAAAAAATAAATAAATAAAGCGTCAAAATGATGCATAGCCTTGAATGTCGAGTCACACTCGACAAAGAGTTAACAAAGGTTTTTAACCTTTTAAATCAAATTTCACTCGAGATTTTTTTAAAAATTTTATAAAGGTTCGAAGAATCCGGAAAGACTAATGACGATTATTTCCATGATTATCCAAGCTCATCATATATTATAGACAACAGAGAAATTGCGGAAATTTATCGATTATCTGAATAATAAACAATCAACTAACATTAGAGAAATGTTTGTTTCGCTGCCACGAGTTAAGCCTGATATTCGGATTAGCTATCTAATTAGATCTCTTCTTTGTTATCTCTTAACTATAGTAGAAAGGATCATCTAATAGATAGATGGTTTGGTAGAATCACGTATTATTTGCTACTCACAAGCATATAATGCAACAATAAACGTTTTAATTAAATTCCGAAAAAGGTAAGCCTTTTAATTTTTTTAAAAAAAAACATTGTTAGCTTCATCAAAATTATTCCCTAGGTAGAAATTCTATCTTTAGATATTTCAATTCCTGCATGAAATCTTCGTTTTAGAACACCTGCCATATTTACTAAGCACCGCTTCCTATTACTTCTTATTCTCCATGGTCTATTTTTATTCTCCAAGTCAGCGTTAAAAAAATTGAATTTAAGACTTTTAACTCTGAGAAAGTAAAGGTGACAGGGGTGTTGAAAGCGATTTAGAAAGAGACCTGAAATGTCACTTCAAACTATCAAGGATTATTATGAAGCGTTGAGTGTTTATCCGGAGTTCTTTGTTAGTTTAGTTTCATTCTCTATAAGCCATTCTTTTCCCGATATTTATTCGACGTTTCAGTTTTTGTGGTTCTTATATGGTTTAATTTGAAATTGTTTAATATTTCAATAGATTTCTTGATAAGATAAATAAACTATTTCTATATCTTCCATCTTATACCTATTACAATGTCAAAGCTTAATGATGTATACGTAAAAAATGATGAACTTCAGTGTTTAAAATATATAATAGAGAGTATGCTTTCTTTTGCTTTCTCGCATGCTATCACAGTATGGTGAATGTTATTTTTAGCTTAATCTTATTAGGAGGAAATAGAGTATGCATATTTTTAAATAGAATTGTTTCCCACTGAACTATTTGGTTCAAAATTTTGCATTCATTTACATTTTTAGTTTGAGAATCTCATACTTTCTACATTTAGCTTTTGCGTTTTTGAGCTTATAATATTCATGTATTTCCTTGTAGACTTATCTATTTATCCTCTGAAGACCCAATAATTAACTCTCTGAAGAATTTGACTTTAAATCTGAAACACAATTACGATTCTTGCGATAAGACAGCATATCAATGCAAACGATATGTGAATTTTTGTATTTACATACACAAGTACAGACAAATAGAATTCTCTCCAACAAATTTTGTATAAAATTTTATAGAATTCTACGATTGCGATATAAATAACTTGGATTATAATTCATATTGTAGTGGGAAAATCCCCTCTGCTCATGTAGGGTAAAAAATACGACTGGCTCAATAACAGTTAACACTTTATTCTGCACGAAATATATATAAAGAAATTCACACACAAAAAGTGCATACTTAACAGTGCTTAGAGAAAACTAACATACAATTAGCAAACCCTTTAAAAGAAACTGAAACTGGGCAAAATTCTCAAAAAACGAACTGAAGAACACTCCAAAGAAAGAATTCACTCAATTTCATAAACCTCAAGAATTTTCCGTTCTCAACTTTTTACCTTTTTATAAAGGATTGGTATCTTACACTTTTAACCCTTTGCACTCGAATTTAATATGACACATACGATTTGATGTCGTATGCGCTGAGACATACGAGAGCAAAGGGTTAAAGCTTCAAATCTATACAATAGATTTTTTTATAATCTAGAATAGAATATATAAAACATTGAGGAGAGGTTTTGATTAACGTTTTAAAATGTGACCTTGCACCTTTTTATTAACCATTTTCTATATTCTAATGAGTGGCGCTGCATAATCAAAGTGGTTTTAGTGCCTGTAAACTCCATCAAAATCAAACTCGCACTCAATTTCTACCTCTCTCGACTCGACTAACCTCTCTTGAATTTTTAACTTCTATAATGGTAAAAAAAAGCTTCTAGAAGAATATTGTATCTTTGCTCCAAATCAAGACATCTCTTTATTTTAATATTTTCCTTAGTTCCCCAAATCTTCAAATATTCTCCAGTCATCCCAATTGTATATGGCAACCATTCAGAATCATTGAGAACTGTGTGTAAAACTCTCTTCCTTATCAAGACACTAATTTTGCTGAGAATCAGTATAAAAAACTCTAAACAATACTTTCTCTTTCCCAATTCTTGAATTATATATATATATATATATATATATATATATATAAGCACTTAAACCATATTCAGAAAAAAAAATTCTGATTACAATTGTGAGTTTTCGTATTCACTTGCACGTGGCAAGAAAAAAGAAATAATTCCAGGGAAAGTTTTATTTGAATTTTACTTCTGAAACGTGGAAATGATACTAAGATGAATGAGCATCAAAAGCCCTAGAGGCCTCTTTCTCTCTTTTTTAGGTGTGTGCGGAATGCAATAGCTTTTCTTCATACACCTGTGCCAGAAAAAAAGCTAAGACAAATATTTAATTTATTAATTCATAGAAAGATAAGTGTTTCTTTCTGTATTCATTTCATTTTATTTCTCTGTTTTCCATTTTTCAGCAAACGATAAAGTTTTAGATCTAAAAAATTTATTTCAGAACATAAAAGAAATCTTATTGTGGTAGGGAGAGATAATAATTAATCTAAAATGTACTATCTGTCTAAGAAAATAATTTAAAATAACGAATTTTTTTAATAAAATTAAGTATTACAATTTAAATTGCTTATTAAATCTTATTTTGTTACATGTAAATAAAATATTATAGAATAAATACAGAAATTATAATCTGTCAAATAAATAATTTTTATTGACTGATTGTTTCAAAACTTTATCTTGCTTCAAAAGAATTAAGAATAATTTGTTTAAAGTCTGTGTATTTTCTGTAGGTGGTTTAAGATCACATTTTCTACTACGTTGGTGGTTGTCTGACTAGCAACGCTGAAGTAGACAACAGTCTTATTCAAACCTACAATACGAGCGTAAATGAATCTCACAATCCTTAACAAATTATAACGAACTTGAACAAAGTATAAAACAGAAAGTTATAGGAATATCTTAACAGCTGTGTAAAAAAACGTTACATTGTTGTTGCTACACAGATATCCAGTAACGTTGTAGAAAATGTTACCTTGAACCACCTAGAGAAAATACAAAAAGAATATAGTCAACTGATAATGCGAAAAATATTTGCAATTCTATATCATTAATTGGTTGACAAAATATATGCTTAAAATTACAATTAAACAACACATGCCATTAACTACTCTTTTAAAATTAGAAACATAATTTAAGAACTTATCTTTATTATCTTAAATCACCTGTCTTTTTACTTACTATTAAAAAGTACTTAACCCTTTGCAGTCCGAAAAATAATTAGATGCAAAATTATTCACCTAATACAAGGATTTGTTTATCACCATGAAAAATAAATATATATAATTCTTTTAAGTCAAATTTCTTTGAAATGTTAATCTACATTTCTTATCCATTATGTAGGCGTTTTTAACATTTAAATTTGAAAAATAAATAAATAAAACGTCAAAATGGTGCAGACTTGAATGTCGAGTCACACTCGACATCGGATCGCAAAGGGTTAAGTATTTAAGAAAGTGGATACTTAATAAGTATTATTTTATTAATACTTTTGAGATTAAAGATTAATATTTTTATATATAAAATAAAAAGATAATATTAAATATGAAAGTAATATCTGAAATTGAACTACAATACTTCCAACGGTTGAATTGAAATATATCTAAGACATAGCCAGAAAAATATAAAATTTTCAATTCATATATTAATAACTGCGTATAATAACTGCAAATCATATCAAATAACTAATGCATTAAGATTAAGCACACGCCACAAAAGGTCTTCGTGTTACGATAAACAAAAAGTAATGGTCAAAGTTAAAAAGCTATTGATCAAAGTTTCTTTTTAGCTTCTAAAACTTGGAGACATTTGTCTTGGTCATCTCCAAAAAAAGAAATTGATTCCAGATAAATTGCGTGGGACATCCGGGGACTAGAATGACTTATGACATATTAAAGACGCTGTTATTTCTTGCTCGACTTTTTTTAGCAACTAATCAATTGCTTGAGTCATGTTTTCTCTTCTTCTCCGGTGATTCTAACTTACTAATGATAAATCCATAAATTTAACCTTCAAAATAAATTTAACTTCTTGTACGATTTGTACTTCCTGTATAATTCTTTTTATTTAATGTACAATTGTGCTCACTTCTATTATACTTCAAAAACCAAAGCATGAAAATACTGAAAATTCTCACTTTATTAATTTAAAGCAAACATTAATTTTTATTCAACTTATGAATATTATTTTTTTTTACTTATGTTTGTCCTTGTTCCAATAATCCCAAATATTTAACGATTATTTAATCGTTAAATTAAATATATGTGCTTGATTTTGAATCTTTTGCACATTTTTCATTTCAAATATACTTTAAAAAAAGGCCCAATAAACTGAAATTTGTATATTCTCAGCAAATTTTTTTAATTCAAACATTTTTAGCTACTTTTAACAGCAAATTATTTTTAGTTTCATTATCATGCGAGAGCGTGATGTTTTGGTTAGGAGATTTTGATGTCTCCAAAACTTAGGGTTAATTTATGGTTTTGAATTATGGGAACTAGAAATTATCAGTTGTTTAATTTTTTAACCTGCATTATTATTATGTATGCTTCTTTGAAAGCAGATGCGTTTTTAAAAGTTTGACCTTCTTTTAAAAGTATTGCTTTATTATTACGTGTGCTTCTTCGCAACAAATGCGTTTTCAAAAGGATGACGTAGAACTATGACATCATAGCTGTTATTTCATCTCAAAATCTGTCAAGCTTTAAAACTTTGTTTTCCAGCTAAAAAAAATTGAAAATGAAAGCTTTAAAAAATTATCTATGTATAATATTATATTATTGACGCATAGAGACCGATTGTGATTGCTTCAAACCAGTTTAAACTAGTTAGTGACTTAAATTAATTAAAACAAATAATGACTTATACAATAATAATGTTCTGATATGATAACTTGAAATTTGAGATGATATATTTTATTTTTTATTAATTTTCAATTATTTTAGTCATCACTATTTCATTTAAGGTTTATTTACAATGTAGTGATTCCCATGGAATTCGTAATTCTTTTTTTATTTATTTAGCTATTCTTTTATTTATTAAATAAATTTGCCCTTCAAATGAATTCGTTTCTGCAGTTGGAACCTCTTCTTTTAATAGGTTATCTTCTATTATATTCCGAGAGACAAAATGCAAAAAAATTATTAATATTGGGAGTTTTTCTTAATAATCTTTACTTTTACATATGCAAGTAAAAAGGCTTTCAGTCGTCAAATTTCGTGATTTTGTCGAATCTCCATATTTCGAATTAATGGAATCTGAGAAATTCTTTTTTGTGAATTATATCTAAGAAATCGATAACTCAGACGCGCTTTGAACTAGATGTATGACATTTGATATATAGTACCACATTTGCAAACCATAATCAAATTTTGAACGAAATGTAATCAGTGAAAATTCTTATGTCAAATCAGAAGTGAACACGATAATTGCATAATATAAAAAGCCAAATAAGTAAAATTTGGTGCGTATGTTTGTCATCTAAAATATAGCTTTCAAATAGTTTTTGAATAAAATCTGTCAAACGGTTTACGGTCATTAACATGTATATAAACGTAATAAGATTAATTTATTTACTTAAATAAGTAAAATTTTGTATGTGGTCTTATGGTTATGATCTACACCTATTTTGGCTCCAATCGATTGATTGGAAAAGCAAAAAGACTTTCAAAGTAGAAATTTTACTTTTGGACACTGGAATATTAATCATAATTTGGGAACTAATCGACAAAGGTCATACTTTAGATTATGTAAAAAGATTAGATTCACATTAAAGATCGATATTTTGAATCTATTGTTAGTCGATGGTGTGAAAGATTTCGTTGACTTATCCACGTGCACTCTTTTGTGTGGTAAGAAAATGATAACCCTTTTATTAGAGAATATGCGAGCAATTTCTGAGGAGACCACTCCTGTTGCATAAGAACTAGCAAATTTGAACGAAAGAAGATTTTTTAAAAGAATTCAAATCATGCGCAACTTTTAGAAAAATAATTTAACGATAATATGTTCAAAATTTTCTTTCTATATCTGTTTTAATTCATAGCGTTAGTCAGATTTAAACAGGCAATATGTAAAAATTTTAATTAAACTATATATTATATTTCTATAAATAATATACTGCAATACTTTATTTTTTAATGTCGGTACAATGGCACAAGATCACTTCTGAAGTAATTCATAAAAGAAATTTCGAAAGATAATTAATCAAAATAAATAAACAAATTATCAAAAAATAATAATTTTAGAAATTCAAGTCGTCTGTGATACTTTGAAATTCAGGTATTATTTTTCAGTAGATAAGGTGTGTGCGTGTGCGTGTGCGTGTGTAATAAAAAGTTGGAACGAAAAAGATCAGTTTTTTTTTCAATTTGTTATAACCCGGAAAAGTTGCTTTGAGTGTAGATACAATACATTATGAATATGAAAAATAGTGGAGTAGATCCTGAGGAGTCACAATAAAGTTAGAGTCCTAAAATTGAAACGTTTGTTACATTTTTAAAGTTGTTTTTTTACGAAACTATCAGCTTTTTATTTTTAATTTGTGATAGCGTAGACAAGTTGCCTTTTGGGTATAGATAAGACGAATAAAAATTCGAAAATAAATATTAAAGTACTCCTTGAGGTGCCGCACGAACGTTAAATTTTCATAAAAGCACACATTTTGCAACTTTTTAAGGGTTTTTGCGTGCTTCGATTAAAGGCAGGAAATAAAAGATTTTAAATAGGCTTTGCCATATGAATGAAAGTATAAAAATGGTTTTAATGTTGCACTGACATGGCACTGAGTCGTCGTTGGGGATGTTATTATGAAGGTAAGGCGGATATTTGTCTGAGTCCGGTGACAAGGACAGAGCTGATTTCAAATCAGTAGCTTTGCCGAGTTCAGTCGCGTTGGTGCCTCTACTCCCCCTAGTGTGTAACTGATTTGTTAATTTGTATATTTTACTGTCATTAAAATTGGCTCAGTATAAATAACTAAGACAAGACAATTATCGGAATGTTCTTTTTTTTGGAGGGGGGGGGGAGATTAAGTGATTTGCTTGAAGTTGAACTCACTACTTACGAATCTGGTGGTATTGCTAAATTAGACATAACTTCAAAATTGCTTTAGAGAAGGATCCTTCTGTAAGCGAAATATGTGAATATCGGAGAACCATAATAGAACAAATATGGTCAAGAGCTTCTTTTCGCTTTGCCTATAGTAAAAGAATTTCACAAATGATAAAAGCTTATCATGAGTAATATAGAAATTTATTAAAGTCTAAAAGCAGAAAATGTTAAGTTTAATTTCAACCTCACAGAATTTAGAAAACTAAGCGGATGTGTATTTGATGCTGGCATGCATAAAATAATTATTTATGGAATAAAAGATTCTAAACGATCAACGCTCAAACAAGAAAATGGGTATAGGTCATATTAATATTGCTACCACAAGCGCTTTTTGGAAGTAAGAAGTAAGATAAAATAAAGAACTACAAAGAATAGTTAAGTTTAATCAATAAAAAAGACAAAATATTAGTGCATCAGAAATTATTACTGGCGACAATGACAACGCTAATGAAAAACAGTGTTCTTTTTTTTTAAAAAAAAAAAGCTGTAAATCAAGATTCATCAAATACCCAAAAATATATAAAACTAACAGGTTCCTGTGGGGTTTAGGTTAAGCTACTGTTCATGTACTTATTTCCCCAAACAGGTTTAATCTTATCTCATATTCACTCTATCTTTCTGACAATCTCAAGAACGTTAAAAATTAGATTATTCAAAGAAATGAGTACTTTGCTACTTCATAAAATATCCTTTTGCCCATGTTAAGTGATGAACGTAAAATTCAAAAACAACTTGGCTTAGACGTATTTTAAAAGTAAGAACAGAAAGAAAGTAAAACAGTCAAAATAGCGTCAGGAAGCTTAAAGTTGTTAAGATAAACTTGAATAAAAATGATTGCATCGACATGACTTCTTGGCTTAAAAATGACGTAACTGAACCCATGTTTGATAAACATTCCAGTAACTCTCTCAAAGATTCTATATAGAAGACATCTGAATTTAAACCAAATAGTATAGGAGACTCAGTTTTCGACTTGAACCACTTTCTTCGTCACATGAAAGCAGTAGAAAAGTTGTGAAACAGTTTGCTGAATCCTCACAAAATGTCTGTGATTCAATCTGAAGAGAAGGATACACGAAAGCAAAAATTGACTCACTTGCGAACATGCAAAAATTTAATACAAAAGAAAAACATTTAAATGGTAAAATGAAGAAGAAATAAACATTTTTCAGCTGTTATATTTGAAATCATTAAGGATACAATAGTAAGAAACTCAAAATTTGACATAATATATATTTATTGAATATTTTATTATTATTATTATACTTTGTATATAATTATTTTTTCCGATTGCAATGCTTTTATATGCATTTAAAGTAATTTTTGTAACATTATATAAAAGAAAAATTCCTGAAAATATTTTATCAAAGTTAATAATTTTTCAATGTTTTTACAATTGAAGAACTATAAATTAAATTATTAATACACCATTTATAGAATTATAAAAAATTCTACTTGAACCTAAAAGAAAACTTTTCCACACTATTACCAAACTAAAATCTAAGAAAAGGAATTTATAGGTAGTTTAAAAAATTTCCTCTTATGATTTTTTTTACAAATTTTAAGGGTTTTTTTGCGGTGTTTAAGATAATATAATATTGCAACCAAATTTATTAAATTCTTTTTTAATCTAAAAAACAGCTATTACCAAACTAAAATCTAAAAGAAAAAATTATCTAAAGACTATTTTCCTTCCCCCCTAATATATTTATTCAGCCCATATGAGCAACAATTTGTGTCTTTATGTAAAATGCATAGGTTGCATTGCATGTGTCACGGTTCAATTTTTTGATAGTAACCAAGTTTTTGATTATTCTCTGATTGAAATTCTTGTTTCGTTTGATTTTAATTTCCTCAAGAAGCATTTCATGTAGAATATAAATAATAAACTTTTTAAGAACACTCTCTTAGATATGTATTAAAAAATAAATAATAAATAATTTACCAAAAATATGGAATTTGAAGCAAAATCGTAAAAAAGTTAGGCATTATTACAAATTCCTTAACCAAATATAAAACTAATAATTATAATATATTTTTTTTTAAATTTTAACAAAAATTTCTGTTTATTCTAATGGCACTTGTAATAGGCAAGCTCGCTGGTGTATTAGGGAATTTAAGCTGAGTGAGCGTCTCTTGTTTTGAGTAGAAACAACTAGGGTCAAGAGTACGACTTAGATACTCACTCATTACATTCGCTTGCACAGACCCTTTTGAAAGCGGACACATTCACTCACCTCACAGGTAGAACACAGAAGAACAACAACCATGCCCTAACCGGGACGCCCAGATCGTGGGGAAGACTCACTACACCTCTTCTAGGACGCCAGCAAAATTTCTTCTTATGGTATTCATTGTAATTTTATTGCCTTATTGTGTATTTAAAATCTCATGTTATTTTTATTTACTTTTCTTTGAGATCCATATTTTTTTTATTTTAAAACAATTTTATCTGCTTTTAATCCCCATAACAAATCATTACTTTTATAAACGTTTAATTTAATTATCTCTTACTTTATTTGTTTTCTTAACTAAATATTATAAATATTAAATCGAATAGAATTTAATTTTTCTCTATCAATCAAAAGCCTTCTGATTAAAGGCCGTTTCTAACTTATCACTCAGAATAACAGATGTTTATTTAAACGCGAAAACTCTGCATTTCAACTTCCAACTCCCCTTCCAAATTCTACACCCTATATTCCTCCATTTCCTCCGATATTTATCTTACGGTAGCTTACAGGCATATTTCAGATAACTAACTCAACAACTTAAACCCATAAAGTTGCTTCTATGTACATTTTCCTAGTCAAGTTCGATGGATTATTAGTTTTATATAACGACCCATTTAATAAACTTTTTTTTCCAGCACTGCCGCATTAAAAGTAATGAACTATTTTTATATTTACTTTCTACTGTAAATGCGAATACTTTCTTAAATATGTTACAAGTATTTTCTGATTCACTCTAATTTGGCAAATTGCCAAAATGTGAAGGAGATAATAATAAAATGATATCCCTCTTTTCCTAGCGGTAATATAACTAAAATGAAATACTAATCGATAAGAGAGCTTTTATTTATCTAGTCTGGTATCTATCAACTTTCGTATGTTGAATCTAGTTTCTTTTAGTATGCGTAAATATAAATAGCTTGTAGAACAGGAAGATTTTTTTTTCTTTTTGTAGATTATCTCTCTTTAATATTTTTTATTATTTTTTGTTGTTGGATCAATTTCTTATCCACTCTAAAAAAGCTGAGTCCGTAAAAACTGTTTTCCCACTTCAAAAGGCATTCTGCTGAGCAAGCAGAATCCAGGGATAAGAATGAAATGTGCCGTTAATGCATATTTTCAAAATGAACGAAAAATCTCGTTTCTCCTTCCAGACACAGTAAACCGAATATTACAGACGCATTTTTGAATCATTTTTAAAAGAATATATAGTTATTCTTTAAATTAAATTCAAACTAACAACAATTGTTTCAAATTATTGATCTTATATTACAAATTACAATCTGATACTACTATATTTTATTTTATATAAAATAAATTCACATTCATACTCCTTTTAAGAAATTGGAGTAAAGTATATAAACGAAAATAGGTTACGAAAAAACTTAACTACAATATTCAGCTTTATTTTTTACATTTTTAATACATTTTAATTTTTTAATTAATAATACTAAAGAAAATTTATTTGCAAATAATAATATTTTTTTTAAATAACACTATTATATTCTTATATAGTCTTGAAAATAAACAACAAGTTTTAAAATTAAAAGTACATCATAACTGTAAAAAAATTGAGAATGGTTTTTCTAATTTTTTTGTTATATTATATAATAAAAGAATTTTTGTATTGTTAATCCCGGGTTGTTAGCGAACAACAGTTACAAAAGATCGTAATAAGAGCATAATTTCGTTTTTTTTCTCTTAGTCGTTTTTGCTATTAATTTCTATGTATATTTTAATACACAAGTACCAGAATAATATAGCCAAACCAAATATATGAGTTTCGGAATCTCCTCTCTCTCTCTCTCTCTCTCTCTCTCTCTCTCTCTCTCTCTCTCTCTCTCTCTCTCTCTCTGTGTGTGTGTGTGCGGCAAAGGTTTTAGTTTCTGAACTAAAACTTGTATGACTGAAGTGTTGTGTGTTTGTTGTAACTAAAGGTAAAAGACAGAAAATGAAAATGCTTGTGAAAATACAGACCGATACACAATCAACTCGTTCAAATATTTGATTCAAAAACCTTATAAAAGTTTATAACGCTTTACTAGAATTGTAAATCACATCTTATTTATTTGGGTTGTTACGTTTTTATTTTCTTAATTATCACATTTACAGGTATACAAAAGTGAAGACACACAAACGGCCAAATCCTTCACAGATTTGGTTCCAGATTTCATAGAATCTACAAGTTAGATGTTCTGAGCCAAATGTTATCTGATTAGTTCTTTATATTTTGTAGTTATCCTGTTCCCTTGTTCTTGAACATCCAAGCAAACAGACTTCATCGGAATGAATTTCATCTAAAATTCTATAGAAATCTACAAATTTGGTGAAAATCTAAGAAAATTGGTTAAAAGCCTCAATAACAATTTTTGTTCTTCTAGTTTAAAGTGTTTTGGAGTTATCATTTTAAAATATAAACAGACATAATTTCAAAAATGTGTTTTTCGATTGCAGAAAAATTTAAAATATAAATATTAAAGTCGTGACTTGGTATCTTTTTATTACGTTTGCTGTTTTTTTTTCTTCTTTTTTATAAAAATAATGTAAAAATAAATATATGGAATAAACCACATATTTTTTATTTTATATCATCCACAGATAAGTGTTTAGAGATCCACAGATAAGTGTTTAGTATAAAATTATTTAATTATATTCTGACGTGTTATATGTTTGTAAGTTTTAAATACAGAATTCTGAAATGAATCAAATTTATTGTAGTTTTTCTATAATGTTTCGACAAACAAACAAATCTTTGCTTTTGAAGTTACTCGATGTAATCCATTGCACAATAAACAGGACTTTTTAAAATTCTTCTTCACCAACACTGAACTAGCACCAGATAAAATATCTTCTATTTATTCATAAATATAAAGAAAACTTTCTCATTTTTAAGAAAGCATAATTAATGACTGAAGCTGAGAATTTATGAACAACTGGAGAAGGCGATGCTTAAACGAAGCAATTTGTTTCCTATAAATGAAGCGTTTTATCATTGATTAGCTATGAAGGAATCTGGAAAATGGTAAACAAACACATTAATGAGAGGCGTTTAATCATCACTTTGTAAATAAAAAATGTTTGTAAATAAACAATGGATATAGCACCATGTTTTTTTTTAAGTGTAAGTATGGTTTATGCATGGTTGCCAATCATGGAACAAAAACATTTAAAAATATGCAATCTTTTGAAAAAGCTAGAAAAATATATACGAATAGTTTTTGTTATATGTTTGATCACATTCTTGCTTTTTGTAAGACATGAAAATAAAATCAGAGTTCTATTTGCCTAAACTTTAATTTCCATATATTCATTATTATTATCATTAGCATTATCGAAATATTTATTTAATTCATTTAAAATAAATTTTCCTATTAGATTCCTTGTTATTCTATTTTAATGGGGATTTTTATCAAAGTGGAAGTGAGACTACAGCCAATTTTGGCACAGAACTGTATGATTATCAGAAGTTTTTAAAGGTTTGAAGCAGATATTATAAATGAAAATTCTCTTATTAGGGAAAAAATCTTTTAAGATTTTAGAAGGAATATCTTGAGAAAAAAATTATCAATAGAAGATTCCCTGAACAATAATTATCAAGTCGAAATTTTATTTACTTATTTATTTGCTTTTTATTATATATATGCTCATAAATCATTACTAAAATATTTATATGGAAATGAGAGATATCCAGATTTCTTTAAAAACCAGTCAAAGGTTATTGTTTTTATTTGATTGTTGTACAATGCAAAATTGGATTAAATTTTTTTTAAATTTTAGTGGTAGTTTCAATATAACATAAGATAAAGTATTTTTATATTATTTTAATGCTTTTTTCAAAGTTGAAAAATATTTTCGTTTGATTGAAATTTATTTCTTATTCAAAAGTTTGTAAAAAAATTTAATTCAATTTCTAAAGTCTGGTATTTATTCTGTAATCTTTGGGTATTCATTAGCATTTACTATGTTAATTCAATTAAATACTTTTTCAATTCATATTTTTAGAAAAATTTAGCTTTGGGATCTAGAGGTTTTCTATAAGATTGTTCCAACTGTATAAAAATAGTTTTTAAAAAATGCCACTTCATATCCAAAAATTTACCTAAAATAAATTCATTTATTTTCTTCATTGGTTTTCTCAATTAATTCATTATCTCATTTATAAATTTTTCGCTTAAAACAACTTGTTTTTTCCTATATTTATAATATACAAAAATATTACTATTATTTTGTAACTATAAATATAAGATTACCCTAATATAACTAACTGAAGCACAATATATATTTCATAAATATCATTTTATAAAAATTTTACAAAAAGGAAATATAGTTAAAAATAATTCAAAATATTCAATTATTACAAATTTCATAATTCGGAAAAACAATAGCTCTATATTTATAATAAATGAATGCAGTCCTTAAACACGCATTTATTTCATTAACATAAAATTACAATTTTTAT
The DNA here is from genome assembly GCA_026289955.1 of Argiope argentata. NCBI lineage: Eukaryota > Metazoa > Arthropoda > Arachnida > Araneae > Araneidae > Argiope > Argiope argentata. The sequence goes on along the minus strand of JAOUZG010038069.1, from coordinate 13,636,225 downwards.
TATAATCATTTTCTTTTTTTAACCTTTAATTTAAAATTCTTTAACATAAATATTAGGGGATATTTATTCCAATTTTTTTCAAAATTATAATCATGTGACACAATCCTCATAGAGTCAAAGTATAATTAAATATATGAGTTTGTTAACAGTAATACTTTTAAAAAATATAAGGGGCTTATTTTCGTTAAAAACATAAAAGTGCACAAATTTTAAAAGCACTATCGCATCAGAAAGTAAGAGATAAAATTATACCATAGAGATATTTCATCATGACGCCAATAAAATAAATCAATCCGATTAATTTATAACTTATCTATATAAAAGTAGTAATTTCAGTAACCAAGGGAATTAAATTTTCACATTTGTCAAACAAAGCTTTGACTTATAGCTCACACACACCACAAACCTTTTTTACGGAATTGATTCGATGCATGCATTTCATTCATTCGCCTACAGATCGTAATTGAGATCTGGAACAGAAAACGATCACCTCTGACCCAGTACCTCCAGTGGTATTACTCTCAATATGAAGGACATTGTGACCAAGACAAATTTTACGAGTGCCAGCCACACACACAGAGAGTCTTCGAGCCGGAGAGGTTCGAACTCGCAACTTAATTATAACGCTCCGGGTTATCCAGTCACTCGTGTAAGTATATTGATAATTGTTTTGTGTAATACCTTTAGAAAATAATTTATAATTGTTTATTAAAATATGCTTCTTAAATCATCTTGTACAGTATGATTAAAAACTCGTGCATGAACAGTCGTAAAAAGTAAAGCATATGAAAAAAAGATAGAGTTACATCAAAAGGCATTACTAGAAAAAAATCCAAATTAACTAAGGGAGGTAAGAACATACAGAAGTGATAAACCAATAAGGGAAGAATGTCGTAGAAATATTTTAGGTTATCGATATTAATCTTATTTTCATCCATTAAGTTCAAATACTCCATATATAAGGTGCATTTCATCATCTTATCTAAAAGCAGCTCTCATATGTTTTCTCTATTTATTTAAACTTTAATTTATGGCTGCTGAAATCATCTGGAATCCTAGAAAATCTACATCCTCTAGATTATTCTGTTTGTAGTATTATTCTGTTTCCCTACTCTTAATAATTTACAATTAAAATTTTTAAGCACCCGCATCATAACATTCTCCTAAGTTTCTTTTTCACGTCATATCATTATAGAAAGTGATAAAAAAATAAGGAGATATTTTATTCCATTTAGTTAAAAATAAAAACATAAAGACTACATTCAAATGTAATCTTTATGTTTTCCATGTATTCTTAGTTGTGAATATTATATTCTTTTTTAAAATTTTATAAAAATTTTATAATTTCATAAAAATTTGTCCATTTTTGAAATTTGTTCAAAATGTATATATATAAAAAAAATTTATATATATATATATATATATATATATATATATATATATATATATATATATATATATATATATAATATAAAATATTTTATATAAATAATAAAATATATATAATGTATATAATAATATAATATAAAATATTTTATATAAATAATAAAATATATATAATGTATATAATAATATAAAATAAAATTTATATAAAAGTTTAATAATCGCATAAAAGTTTGTACATTTTTAAAATTTGTTTAAAATTTTTATATATTTGACATTTATGCAAAATATTTTATGTAAATAATTTATTCAACTATAAGAATTTAAAAAGATATAAAAAGAAGAGTTTTATATTCTAATTGAATTGAAAATTTTCTTATTTGGAAAAAACGAGATATCTATAAAAAAAATACTTTTTTTAGAATAAATTGTTATTACAATCATTTCAATCAAAGACTTATTTTTTAAAAAAGAATCATTTAATGAATTTATGCTTGTTCAAAAAATTTATACCAAATAAATAAATTACGGAAATATAGCTAATTAAATGTAAATATTACGACAACATTTCTATATTTAGTATCCAATTACTTTCGGGCCATTTTCTCTTATTTTAAAATAATTTAAATAATATTTTTTTGTGTTCGATGCAAAAAAAAATTGTTTGGATGATAAAAGATTATGGTTAAGTTTCTTAATGTGCAGGCTAAAAATAGTAATTCGGTATAAACCAATGTCTATATTTAGAGATAAATTAATTAATTAATTTATTTTTAACTATTAGCGCCCAAATTCATCTGAAAATCTTAGTTTTTACATTCCTCTTTTCATTACAAGCTTTAAATAAATAATTAGTCTCTCTGATCTTAATCTTTTTACTTAGGGTGAGTTTTTTTAATTTAATTAATTGCAACAATGAAATGATTTTGCTCAAACAAAAACCGATTTAATAAGGTAGAAAAATCTTTAAAAATGCGTTTTCATTAATGAGCTAAAATGTTGAATAGATTTTTTACTTAATTTATAAACTGAATCTTTTGTTTATTTATGATTCAATCCGAATTATTATTATTTTTTTCAAATTCCCAAATGGACAGTATAAATAAACTAAATGTTAGAATAAAAAGTTAATTAATTGATAATTAAATTTAAAATGCATTGAAAATAGTAAACTGCCATCTTTAATATATAAATACAAAAAATCATAACAATAATTCTAGTACTTCAAAAGTGGAGGAACAAGATTCCATCTTTAAAAAATAAAACAAGAACAGTTAAAATAAATGTTAGTAAATTATAAAAAATATTTCATTAATTTTTCTCTTTCTTATAAATTTAATAATTAACAATTATAATGAAATTTGAATGTTTGAAGTGTTTTTTGTTTTAAATTCCTCGATATTTTGAGTTTTTATTCCGATCTATGAATTTCCTTTACCATAACATTGAAAAATCTTATTCGAGTTTATAATGATTAATTAGAAGCCAAAACTAAGCATTTTAAAAACATAACTTTTTATATTTTAATAATCTTGTTTTGTGTCTAAATTATTGAAGCTAATAATTTCTAAATCTCGCAAATCATTTTTCGCTGTGCAAGAAATCTTTTTTTAAAAGCGATGGAAAATTATTTAACTTTTTAAAAAATTGAACAAGCTAAATATCAATCGGGTTTTTTAATTAAAATTTTTCTAGCACAATTATTATATTCAAAGTATTATTCATAGTATAATATAGTTAAATATATTCATTAAATATACTTACATATTTCAGTAAATTATTATTTTAAAATGATTTTTTTTTAAATTATATTATTATTTTATTTATTAAAGTTAACTACTAATAATTTGTTATTTACCTAATTTTTTTAATTGATTAATATAAATAACACATGTGATAATTGCTATTCATTAAATTTTAACCATAGTACTGGATATTTAATATACTCAACCTTAGAATGAGATCTTATTTCAGTATTCCAACATAACACTCAGATTATTTTCAAGACATTGAATGCCCCGACTAATACTAACAATTCAATTTTTTTTTTTGATATTTTGCCTGTGAACGAGTGAAATCCTAAATAGAAGTAGCTAGATAAATGAAATCTGGAGTAGTATCTTTAAATCAATACTGCGGATGGAAATAAAATATTAATTAAATATATTGTGCTATACTTGTACATGGGAATTGAAAAACTGATAAGCGCAGCAAGATTTGTTAATGAAATTATGTTTATTATTTAACTAAATAAGTGCTTTGTAGTTTTGCTCCAATTCTTGGATTTAGCTCAAAATGGCAATGGATCCGTCTATTCATAGGTATAAGGAAAGCTAAAAACTATAAGAATACAACATAAGAAATGCAACTATCTAAATGGTGTTTTAGTGTATGATATTTATATCCATAATACATATTTAGCTCCCTAAATATCTCCACTTAATTCTCTGAACTTAATTGTCTATCAATTGATTCTCATTTCAATTTAATTTTGATAACAACAACTAAGAGTTGAAACTAGAAAAAAACTATTTAATATGAGGTAATATTTATAATAATGAATTAAAAGCCAATAAAATACAAAAAAGTTATAAAAAATAACTTTTAAATAAAGATTTTATTAATATCCATAAAAAGACTGAAAATATCTTTTAAATAAAGAAATATTATTTTGTCTAAAATAAAATTGTAAAAGTATGATGCTCTTAAAAGAATATTTATTGCAAATAAAGAACCAAGTAGCATTGAAAGTCATAAGGATGACATATAAAATGTTTGCTTGTAACGTCGACGCTTTTAATTTAAAAATATTAAATCTATATTAACAAAAGAAAACTGACAATAGTAAACTTAGTTGTATATTGTTAGTTAAATAAGTTGTTTCCTTCTTAGTACCTTTATTAAATAAGTAATAAAAATTAAATTACTTTATAGTTCCTTTATTAAAAAAATAAAAGAAAAAAGATCGTTTTAAAAACTTGTTTTAAAACTATCTTATTTTTTTATTTATTTAATAAAGCATATCACCCCTAAAACACAAAAAAATCTTAAAACATTTATGTTGAAATAATTTTAAAAAATAGAATTTACATTATTACTGTACTTAAATTGTTGCTGTCAAAATGCTACAGAATTTTTTTAAAATCCATCTCTGATATAATTTATATAATAAATATTGATCTTCTGCTTTCTCTAAGCCGAAATGGCTTTTTCTTTTTTTTTTTATCATTCTGAGAAGACATATTTCGTTCTTCCATGTATTAGCAATAAGTTAAAACCACATATGGAGAAAAAAGGAAAAAAACAAAGAATGTAATAAAAAGAAGAATATAGAAACCATCACTTGACTATCGATCATTTAAGCATAAATGGATAAACCACAAAGGAATATTGATAACGATATTTTTATCTTTTTTATATTGAATTAGTTGATTTGATACAAACTATTTAACTTATAAAATATACATACAGCAATAAATTAAATATATCAAAAATTCCGAAACTAGACAATGAGAGAAAAAAATTTAGAACCAAATATTTTTTACAACGTTCTAAACAATGAATAAATAATTTTCAAGTTACGCATTTGTTTCCACGAATTTTAAAAAGACACTTCTTAACAGCATACTAAAAATCAATAACTGATTGTCAAAGCTAAATTATTCTTTACACGACATTTAAAATCTGATTCATTCTGACAGTTTAAAAATAAACAAAGGGCTGTTTCTTCTTTAAAAATTTAAATCGAGACACGCCTTCTAATAAAGCTCTAAAAATCAATAAATGGATCTCGAGACTTTGCTTTATTTTCATTTATTTCCAATTGAATGTTACACAATTTTTTTCTTCATTTTCCCATTTTATCGAGTAAGAATTGCACAAACAGAGAGCATTGACCTCATTAATAAAATTCGAACTCGAAATTTTGACGATGCTTTGCGTTTCAGATTTCTCTGAATCCGAAAAACATATTTTTGGATTTATTTCTCTCTGTCGCTCTTTCTACCCTTTTGTGAGGTATGATAACTCTGAAAGACGGGAATGAGAAGAATAAAATTTGATACAAAATATTTGCAACAACTTTTTAGATTTTTGTCAAATTTTAAAAGAAATGCATTCAGTGGAAAATTAGCAGTCAGAATACAAGATTAACACGATAATAACAAGAAATAAAAATCTAGGTAAATAAAATTTGCATTGTTTTAGCTTCCATAATGTAGACATATCAAAATTAGAATATCCAATTTCTTAATACCTATGTATTAACCTTACATCATCGATTCATCACAAGACCATCAGGGATCGCTCTCAAAAAACTCTAAATCCGTGCAAAAGAATTGATCTTTCGTAGCTATTGTTCCCCAATGGCATGCTGAAAAATCGTCAGTATCTGTTTAATTTACTATACTACAAAGCACACAATTTTCATTCGTGAAATTAAAAATCTGAGTAATTATGGCCTCTTATCGGCTTTATGTGAGGGAGAGTAATAAAACTTTATAAGTGAATATACAAGAAACTTTCAGAAAGCCCATTATTCTTAATTTTTAATTAGTATTAGCATGAATTAAAAAACTATACATGTTTTCAAATCGAAATAAAATTTCAAATTTCTGAAGAATTTAATAAATAAAGCTAATAAATTATTATTATTAAATTATAGAATAAAAACTACATTCAATAATTTGGAAGAAATTTCACATTTTCTAAATTGGGGAAATGGACTGTGTCAGTTTGGTAAATTTCAATATAAATCAGGAAATATTAGTAATATAGTATCAATATATAAAATATTTCTCTCAATTTATTAACAGAAAAATAAATTATCTGATATGAGAGGTTCTTGTACCAAAAATATGAACTATTGTAAGCATTTATGAATTATAACAGAAAGTCGTATGTGTGATTATTTATAAAATCTACAAAAATATGAGCAATTCAATGATGTTATTATGACATGAGGATTATGGATTTATTTTCAATATTATGTATATATATATATATATATATATATATAATATGGAGGGAGGGAGGGAGGGAGGGATTTTCAAAAATAGCTTCAAAAAACTTTTATAACATATTTTCAAAAATATTTAGACTGTTAAAAATATGATATATCCTTAAACAAAACACCAGCGATCATTTCGCTCCTCAGGAGATGCATTCTATCAGCCGCAATTCCGTTGCAGTGCAATTTTAAGACGGTTATTTCCACACATCAAAAGACTCACATTCCCTGAGAGCGCGCATTATTTCTTTGATATTCGCTGACTGAGCGTTTCTTTAATCTTCCGGCCAAGATTGAATTTCCTTTTAGGAGGACAAGATGAGATTTGAATCGCTGTTTAAAATGAGACGTAAACAAAGAAATGTGTCGTATATGGATATCAAAGCTCTTGCTATCTGCACATGCGCAGTTTTAGGTTTTCGCCATGCACAGAGAAGTACGGAGCAATTATAAAACTCCTTTTTTTAATATTGATATGACTTAATTGTACAAAAAATTTCCTCTATAAATGCTCTACATAATGGTATAAATCTATTTAAAGTACTCTAACTCTTTCTCGAGTTTTTGAGGTTCAAACATACAGACGCTTTCAGGAGACTTCATTTTGTAGTATGAAGGATACAAAAATACAGGAAAGCATATGGATGCTTTAATTATCTTATAAATCAAATGAACTGTGAAGGGTGGCTAAAATAAAGAATAAAAAGTGATAAAGCTTCATTTCAGTAGGTAGGGGAAGGTAAATTTTGTATTTCCCTATATTTAGTTTAAGACGAAAGGTTAAGATAGTATAAATATGTTTAATTTTGGCCACATCATAATAACAACTTTTGTATTGAAATTTTCAATAGTACAACTTTCTTAGAACCTAAGTATTAAGAAATAATTTTAGCACCAATTTTGAGCATGTTTTAGCCTAAACTTGTGGTATTTTGTTAAAACACTCTAAAAGTACAATTATCTTTCATTCCTATGGAGTCCTAATATTTCCTTGGTTTGCCACCTTGCTGGCACTTTTTTTCCTAAGAAAACCTAACACGAAATATTTATGCTCTTATTGTATATTGTAAAACAATTAAGTATGCTTTATCTTATAAATTAATGTGTTTAACAAAAAAATGTACAAATTTTTCACAGAAATTCCTCTTAAAAATAATTTTGCTTATCTTTTGATTATTAACTTCATGAATGGTAATATTATTATTAAATGGCGAAAGAAAAAAAATTCTGAATTCTGGAATTTTTCCGTGAATTTTAAAGCTTCCATATCTATTTACACTAAATATGGAATATTTGTAATCAATTTCTCTATCAGATAAAGACATGAAATCCAAAATATTCCCAGTTCGTCATCTGTACAATTTGAGCTTATTCATTTATATAATTTCTATTTTCTAATAATATCTAATGAAAATATTAACATTATATATAAAAAGATAAATAATTACTTGATTTAATCATCCTAAAACTAATCTATCGCTTTATGTGCTTTCTTCATTATTAAGAATTTTATTCTTTTCTCGTATTTCATCTTTATTTTTTAATTGTTTTCATCCTTTAATCCATTTTTGGATTTTCTTATATATGTTTCATATCCATTTTTGGATTTTCTTATATATAGAAAAATTCTAAATATTCTGAATTGGTAAATTCCTGAGAGTTAATATTAGAAGTGATAATGGTAAAATTGCCTTAAATATATTCTATTTTAACAAAAAATAAAGCAAACCTTTAGAACTATGAGAATTTTTATTAATAACAAATAAGTTTACTATATTGCTTTAATTTTAGTATTATTTTAACACTTTTATTATTTTAATATTTTTAATAATGAAATAGGATTGCACTCTAAATGAAATGCATTGGATTAATGTATGATTTTTTCAGTGTTTCAGTATTTGAAAACATCATAGTTTACAGTATGGGTGTGACAAATAGAACATTTTCTATGAGAAATCTTCAAGAAAATTTTGATAATTTCATTACGGACTTCTTTTTCATATATTTAATTATATTAACTATATACCCGATGTTTCACTACCATAATTCCTAATAAAATATTTCTATAATATGCAGTACGTAACGATGTATTCATGTCTGAAAAAGTTCCTAATAGTATTGTTTTAGTAGATAATAGTGGTTAGAAATTTTTTTCCCGAGACAAATTAAAAACTAACATTAAATTTATTCGGTCAAAGATTATAATATCCGTATAATTCGTAAATATAAAGATAAAAATCTTGCGGTGATTCTTTTAAAAAATCAATACGAATCTTTAATTTAAAGCTTTTAATGTTTTACTTCTTTTAACTTTTTACATCAGTGTTTGAACTTAGAACCAATTTCTTTCTTTTTTTATTTAATTTAAGATTAGACTGTAGTTGGTTGATTAATTTTTAAGTCTAACTTAAGCTGTCTTAATATTTATGCTAATATTCTATAGATATTATCAATATTTATTTCAATATCAATATCAATATTTACTTTCTTATTTAAGGAATTTGAATAGTTCTATTTTCTTAAATAAATTAATAAATCGGCATAAAATTAAAAAATGCACCGTATTCCTAGCAAATATTTGATACCACATAGTATTCTACGTTCAATATTCCTCCATTATTTATTTTATACTATAGAAACGTTGATAAACATGTTTTAAATAGATTTTATTGATTTTTCGGAATCAATAATTCCTTTAAACCAAAAAAATGTGCCTTTCCTAGCTTAATTCAACTCGGGGCTTTAAAAATAGATCACTAAAGCAGTTGTTGAAAACAAACATATATCTCAGTAAAATTTCCTTCTTTTGGTTCTTTTTATTTTTAACTCGATGAAATTCGGGGAATGTTAGCTTTTCCATCAAAGGTACGGGTAAGACTGGCGAATCAGGTGGTACGAAACGTCATTTGCTCCGCCCTCTTGCGGCTGCCATTCACTACCCTCTGCATCACCATAGTAACGGTCTCATGCAAATCTTCTTCGATCAGACTCAGGCAGGTCCGTGAGCTGGCAAGCAGATATGTTTTGAGATCGAATCGGGGAAAAGCTAAGAATCCTTTGTAGATACTTCATATACCTGATGCTAAACTTCGATTAGAATATCCCTGAGTTACAACTAGACGATATTATTGGTTATCGATCGTAGGAGAAATGCTACTATCCTTTCTTCAACACAGCTTACTGCCATTTGACCTCAAAGGTCGATTGAATCTTGTGGGTAAGTGTTTTTCCGTTTTGTTTGGGTCGCTTCTCTGTTGCTCGCTTTTGTTTACTGTTAACTAACTGGTAGAATAAAGAACATTCAAGATGGGTACTGTTCTAAGTATATCTCCTAGAGACAGAAAACCAACGTACGGAGATTATACTCTTAATGGATTCAATTACGAGCAATTGAGCAATGCTAAGATCAAAGAAAAGAACGGCAATGTCGTGGCGAATCTCAATCACACCCACAATTCCAATTTCAAAAAACATTCCCTGTTCATCAACGCTCTGAGCTGGAAGACGCTAACTTCTTCGAATAGGAGAAAAGTTGATAAGAATAAAAATCCGACTCGCCAGCCTCTGGATAATCTCAACAATGTGGGCGACAACAAGAAAAACATCCAAAAATCTGTTTCGTGCTACAATCTTAAGACCTCCACTGTTACCGCCCTTGACGTTGTCGTGCGGAATACTTCAGCTGGTGATCGTCATAAGATGCCACCATCATTGCCGCCCTCAAAACCATCGGTGCTAGCTGCTCATAACTTGGTGCGACCCCTTATGAACCACATTTCTGGCCATCACGGACACCAGCACAGTATCCAGTTTCCCAATGGTGCTTCACTTGGCGTTGCTGGAAAAAGCAACGCAGCTGTCAGTCCGAGCCAGCAACACAGGAAGACCGTTATCCAAGCATCAACATCGGAACTGCTTCGATGCCTGGGAGAATTCCTTTGCAAGAAATGCTGGAAGCTCCGAGACATACAACCAGCTGATGCTGTCCTGTGGCTGAGATCAGTGGATCGTAGTCTCCTGTTGCAAGGATGGCAAGACATCGCTTTCATCAACCCGGCCAATGTCGTATTTCTCTATTTGTTGATCAGAGAACTTGTCAACGAGGACATCGACGACGAGCGCGAACTTCAATCCGTTGTCCTCACTTGCTTATATTTGAGTTATTCGTATATGGGGAATGAGATCTCCTATCCACTGAAACCCTTTCTGGTGGACGACTCCAAGGAGAAGTTCTGGGACAGGTGCTTGTTGATTATCAACCTCCTCAGTGGAAAAATGCTCAGAATCAACAGCGAACCAAGCTTTTTTACAGAGATATTCACTGAACTAAAAGGATGTTCCTCATCGAACACATGAAAATTTTAGTCAATATCATGTTGAGAAGTTTGTATCATGAAAACGAATTCAACATTTTGGTAAGATTTTTAGAATTTTAAAATATGTATTATAAATATATTCTGTCTCGAAGGATAACCCAAATTGTCCTTGATCAAATATTTTGATGTCTTAAAATTTTGTTTAATTACGTCTTATTATGGAAAAATTTCATTTCAATCGTCGAGTTTTATAAGTCACTATTACAATTCTTTTCTCATTTTGGTTCATAGAAAGTTTTTATTTACCTACTTGATTGATAATTATCCTTTTCAAAATTTCTTTAAAATCCTTGAAAGTTTTATGATTTTAATTGAAGAGACTTTCATAATCATTACTTGTGTAGTTAAGGAAATACTTCCTCATTGATAGTCTGCTATAATATATGCTATTGTTCAGTGTTTTTGTAACATTTTATAAAATATAATTTAAACATATTACTTATTCATTTTGAATGAAAGCTAAGAAATACTTATTTTCTTATTTCTCATTGTTATTTTAATAATCATATTTCAAATAATTATAGTTTTTATTTGAATCCTGAGTAAATTTATCTGTTGTAAGATCTAAAATATTAAAAACTAGTCATTTCTTTATTTATAAAATGTTTTAAGGCAGTCTGCATTAATAAACGATAAATAACTCAATTTTTTATAATGAATGCTTAAAATTATTTCTTTTTATTTTTGTATTACATGAGCAAGAACAAATTGTAAAGGAGCTTTATGCTTTATTTTCTATAATTATGTTCAATAATAGCAACAAAAAATGTGTAATAAGTTATTTCTTAAATAAACAAGTATTTTTTTGTAAATATAAATCATAAAGAATGCGAAAAAAAATTTAAATATTCTAGATTGTTATCTTTTCTGAAATTTTTATACCTGTAAATGGCACATATACGAGAAAAGATACCAAACGAAAAATTTTAAAAACAAATTATTCAATTTTTAAGTTTAATCAAAATTTGTATATCTCAAATCTTGAAGAGTGAAAAACGAATTTTTTTGTTGTTGTTGAAATGCATTTAACCTTTTTATTATTATATGATGTTAAAATGTTATGAATGAGAATAAGCCTATTAACAGTGAAGATTTGAGATCTGAAAATTTGCACAGAAAAGGAGACTTTAAAAGTGTGCTGTTTATGCTCATCAAACACAGATATTGAACAATATTTTGAGATATTGAAACAGATTCGTTATTTCCTTTAATATTATACAATACTAAATAGTATTGTATAATATCTAACTATACTTTACAGTATGTCATTGTTTTGGTGAAGTGAAATATTAAAACCAAGGAATGACATATATATGCATTGAGAATATAACTAAAATCTCTGTTTAAGTAAAATGAATTTTTTTAAAAATGATTGCGTATTACTTTAAAAAAAATTCTTTTATTGTTAAAACCCTCTGCTTGTAAATATTCCCATGTGGGATGTTTTTGTCTTCATTTCTTTTTCTTTATAAAGGGTACATATTTGCAAAATGTGTTAAACAAGTTTTTAAAAAAATGTACTTAAAAAGTTAAACTGTTGACGTGCAGTTTGACTTTGTGAATTTTTGAATCTCACATCATATTACATCTGATGGTTATAAAGACTATCAGCACACCAGATGCCAAATGAAAAAAAAAACATTGACATTTAGTAACATGTTGTCTAGCATTGTCTGAGCTGATGAAATAGAGAAACTTTGTTATTTTTATAGATGCCAAATTGTGTATATTTGCACCTAAACGTTACATCTTAACAGTATTAGTATAATAAATGTATCCTTATTATGTGATAACTGTCGACCAGCTCAATACTGTTTGTCTTAGATGGATGTCAAGTTTTAGCCATTACAGTAATAATATTTATTTATTCTCAAGTATTAGTTTGTAAAATATTTAGCCGAAGGTTTAGCCACTCTATGAAGTGCGTGTTCTATTCTTTTAAAATATGAATTAAAAGAATTTTTAGCATGTAAACCAACTTTTACATAATATTACTATTATTAATTTAATTTTTACTATTATTACTAGATTAATTTTTCTAATTTTTTAGATATTATCTTTTAGCCAATGTTTCAGTTATTTTTGTAGTCAGCTTAACATCTCGTTGATATATTCATTTTCTAAGGATGGTTAATCTTCTTAATTTAATAATCATCAAGCACTCCAGTTTAGTAAGATTTCTTTAAAATTTATTTTTCAATTATTAAATTACAAAAATGAATGTTTATTCACGAAATAAAATTCATTTTGCATTTAATTATATCAAAAATGAAACGCTTCGTTTCTCAAATTTGTTTATATAATTTTTATGTTATTAATTCTAAATACATATCTTAATTCCAAGAGTGTTATTCTTTTGAAAAATTGTATTAATGATCATAAATATTCTCATCGAATATATAGCTTCGAAAAGTATTAAATGAAATGGAATCAAATATTGCAAACACACATCAATGTTTAAAATTCTTCGTATTATTTATTTCCATTAATAATGCTAATATGATAAAAGCTTTTTCCTTGATAATTAATCATTATATAGTATATATTTATGCTAAGTGTATTTATAAGAGTGCAAGTTTCTTAAAAACTTGCTAACACGAATGAGTTACCTTGAACAATTTTATAATGAATCGAAAATTTCCATAAAAAATTATTAATAAGTAATCCTAAGGATATTAATTTCAAAAATACAAAAATATTATATAATTTTTTTCACAAGTAAAGATTTTACGACTAGATAAATTTATTTCTTTATTATTCGAAAGATAAACATTTTAACTCTTTTAAAAGTTAATTAACTTAAAATCAGGCATACGGAATTGATATCAAGATAACATATTTTTATCCCATATTTATATCATGGTTTTTCTTTATTTTTGAGTTTAATCAAATTGTTATACTACAATTTAAATTCTTCCACATTTAATATTTATTAAACTACATTTGGTTGTTGAAAATTCAAATATTTTTCTAATAATTTGTAAAGGAAAGAGAGGATTAAAAGTCTATAATATTGTCAAAAATAATGTTTATTTTCGACTTCTATAAATCCTTACCACAAAAATATGTCACTAATTATAAGATTTGCACTTTTTCACATCTTGTCTATTGAAATAAAATGTCTCTAAGTAAGCATTATAAATCGTTCATATTTTTAAAATAAATTTCACCGTGTTTGCAATATTCCAAAATCTTTACTGCACCATACCATTTTTCTCTATTGCTTGTAAATTTGCTCGCCGTATCTTGCAAATAACAGTTTCATTAAAGAGTATTATTATAATAGTGGAGAATATTTTGGATTCAGTGAATTTAATGTATTTAATGCATTCAATTCATGTGCAAAGCGTTATTTTGTCATATTTTTATTAAGTAATAAGCGCAACGGACATTGCCCACCGCCTTTTAGCAAAATATTTTGCAGTTGCTGTCATCTGAAATGACATAGCTTGTTTCCATACAATTTAGTTTAGCAATAGATTTACTAACATATTGAGATTAATGTACGTTTTAAAATGATACATTTTTCATGTTTAATGTTACAAAAAAAAATTTATTTGTTTTTGATAATGAGCCTATAACTGTTATTCATTAAAAAATAAAGCAAAAGTATTCAAACTATTTAATGCATCCATACAAATTATTTAAATAGAAATCCAAATTCTCATTAATTTATGTTTAAAAATTTTATTAAATAGTATGCCAATTTGAAATATATATATATAATTTTGTCTTTTGTTTATAGCCAAATAATTTGCTTTCATATTTTTTTTTATTATTCAACATAAAATCTATAATATTAACAGCATATCAACTTCATATTAAAGGGGATCCTATAATTCAACAATAATAATCTTCTCAAAAAAATGTTTAAATAATCCATTTTTAAATTTATGATATTTAGATTCCTAAAAAGATATTTAAATTCTTTCTGTTATCTAGATATGTATAATGAATATTTTCGAAAAATTATAAAAATTAACTTTAAAGACATTTTTATTTTCAAATTACTAATTTATTTACTAGCATTTATATTTGAATCAATGATTTAAAATTTAAAAAATAATAATTCAATTTTCTTTTTCAAGTTAGAAAGCTATTTAATGAAATTTATGCTTAATATATTTAGTTTTGAGGAGAAACCATATTTTGAACATCATATATTACTAAAGGTATTGCTAGGCAAGTAAAATAATAACTGCAAATATTTTCTGTCGTTTTAAATTAGCTAAAAGAAAATACGATTTATTTAGTTTAATTTAAATATTTAAATAATGTATATTTTAAATAAAGAATAATTTTAAACTTTTATAAATTAGTCTTTCAAAACTAATTTTTAAATAATATCAACTTAATAGATAGGTTTCATTTATATATATATATATATATATATATATATATATATATAGCTTTGATATTATCATTTAAAAGTTATTTCAACTAAATTATTATAAAGGTTTGATCAAGTATATAAAAATTATTTGTTAGCTTCAAAATAATAAAATTCAATATTAAAACACATTAAGACTTATAAATTATTATTATTTAAAAGTTAAATGAAACATAAATTTTTTGGGGAAATGAAATATCTTACTAATTCGTGAACAGCAGTAAAAACAATTTATATTTATGTCAGATGAACTTTTTTTTATTCATATACTTTCAAAATAAAACTTCTGTATATAATTTAAAAATAAAGTAAAAGGATTGACAAATATTTTAAAATTTATTTTCTTCGAAGAATCTTTTCATAAAGAATTTATTTTACTTTGAGTTTCTTATTTAAATATGTAAGTTATAAGTCAAAAATATTTATTATAAAAAATAAGTAATAACTGAATACTTTGTATTTTCTATAAGCATATAAATAAATATTTGTATATACATTGCCATATCAGAATCGTTGTATTTTCAAAATATTATCATTATCAAAATTGCAAAAGCTTTTTTATACCATTCTCGATTCTCAAATACGGTTTATTAAATATTTCTACCTGCTATCTTTTTACTTTTAAATAATATAAATCCTTTTTCATCATATTAAAAATTAAATTATTTTTTACTGAATAGCTGCGAAATTCTATTCTAATGTTCAAAAAAGGTTTTTGATTATGGTAAAATGTAAGAAAAATAAACAGAACAATTTGAAATTTTCTATAAGCAAAAATAACATTATTATTTATATTGCATGAATATAAGAGTTATTTTCCGAAATTTGAACTACATTTCAAATCCTAAATAAATCCTATTTGTATAAAAAAAATCTTATATTGTGATTTAGTTTAATGAATGATCAAATATTTCACTTTTTAGGCTAGTTTTAATCAATATTATTTTAGTTAATAATTCTAAGATTAAAATTAGCCAAAAAGTGTTTAGGGAAAATGAATATCTAGAAAGGATATATTTTAAATAAAGTCTTTGCTTCTTTTTCACAAGTGGAATATTAAGCCTAACAAAAGAACACTGAATTTTTAGAAATTCAATTCATTGTTTCATTCTCATAACTTGTGTAAAGCATCATTAGGATTTCAACCTTATGCAGAAATGTTTCTTTAGACATATATTTGTAGTTCATAGTTTTAGCATATAAATATAACTGTTTTTTGTAGATGCATTCTTGATGTTTGTACATTCTGTGAACAAATATATCAAAGTATATTTGGCGGCATGCATGGTGCTATTTGATGTTTACTTATTGTATTTAAGTGGTTTCCATTATATTTTTGGCGCTTTGGTGATTTCATTGGCTTTCATGTTGATATTTGTGTGATATATTTATTTCAAATGTGAGAAATTAAATGAAATAATTCATGCATTTATAAAACTTCTGTTCAGTTAAGTGACAATGCTTTTGCTCTTAGAAAAATGTTTGTATCTGCGATGAATGCTTTAAGAAACACTATTGATGAATAACAAATCAATTTAAATAAGTTGTGAAATAAAAGAAACCAACAAAAAATTCTACAAAGAGTGAAATATAAAAATGCTTTAGAAGAAAAGAATTCGTCATAGAAGAGGTAAATTTGCCATAAAGGAGCACAATTTTTTTCATGGAACTGAAAATTACAGAAGGTAGGTAAAGAAGAATACGAAATAGTATGTATATACTATAAAATCTAATAGGAGTTTATTCCGAATTTTGATCTATTTTAAGCAAATAATCATTGAATAACTAGAAATTCAAAACTTGATAAAAGTTATTACTCTAAGAAAATTCTGATTTTAAAGTAAATTACCAGAATTTAATACTCATTATATAAGAACGCTTATGATAAATCATCAGATCAATTACAGTGCCAAATGTTTGTTATTTAAAACCACAACTTTTACATAATATATGCATATATATTTATGTATGTGTTATAAGATGTATTCACTATTTAAATACCTCAATATACTTTAAAATTGACGAGAGAAATATATTTAAACAATTTGATTGCAGATAGCCTCATAATGTTAAAAGAATTCTTGAAATTTTTTCTTAAGAAGGACTTTATCTAAGAGTAATAATGCTCTTCAAATTGAATTATATTTCATTTCATGTACTTAAATGAAATGTGTAATTTTTGTTATATATATTTGAATTTTAGTGTTAATTGCAGTGTGTATGTGATTCTTATTCTTTTTTAAAGATTTATTTATTTGATTTTATATTTACTGTTTTCCGTTTTTAAATTACATTTTGAATTGTTCAAATAAGATTTTTTATATATTTTAATAGTAGTTTTTGCATTATGAAGATATAAATGTGTGTTCTTGTTAATTAAAAGCATAATGTATTATTGGTTGTATATTTATGGACCAGTGATACCATTTTCATAATAGTATGTCGTGTACGTTTTTCCAGGAAAACATCATCCACATTTGAATTATTTCATGGTTATAAATGTGTGTGACTTTAAATAACTGTAATTTTATATTCATTATGTTAAATAATATCTTGCAATTTTTTATTTAATGTATTGCATGAAGAAATGTAGAAAGTAACACTGTTTTATAAATATGTTTCCTTCCTAGCCTTTGGTAAAAATGAGAAACTTTAAAAATTTACTCCATATTTAAAAGAACGAAATCAATCAAGCGATTTTTCCAAATAATAAATTGTAGAATTTATTTTCTATTGCTTAATTTAACAACAATAATAATATACGTTTAAATTCAGTTTATAATATAGTTTTTATCAAAATTTAAAATAAATTATTGACATTATTTAAATTACAATTGGTAAATTATACGAACGCAATTAAAGAAATGACACAGAAAAAAATATTAGAAAAACCAAATTCATAAATTTTTGTAAAAAGTATGAATTTTAAATTTTTTTTTTGTAGAATTTTAATTTTATTCATTTTAGCATTTCAATATATTATAATAGTAAATATTAATAATGAGAAAATTTTTATTTATAAATTTTTTGCAGCTCTATTTTAGCATAAGGATAAGACTTCTATATTTTTTGGCCAAAAATTTCTCAGTGCACAAATTATAAATTTAAAGGCAAAAAATTGCATTCGCATTTTAAAAAATTCTATTTTTTTAGATTTATTCATTTAGGACGAAATATTTTTTGAAGAAATTCTAACATAAATGGAAAATTTTAACATACATTTTATTTCTCGATTATGTGAATTTATATAAGTTTTATCGTCTAATATCATAAACATCATTACAGATAACAGTTGTTTATGTATCACATTATTGAAAACATTACTTGATTATATTTTGTATTATATTTATTTGATAATGTTTTTTTATTATTTTCTCTTTGAGACCAATATTACTGTTTTAGTCAAATGATTTATATTTCTGTGATACTATTTTTTTGTTTTTAAACAATATTCATTATATTTTTATAGATTTATATTTTAACAATTATTTTTATGTATATTTTTAGTATCCATCAGTTAATTTAAGGTGTTGCTGTATTTTATGAAAGAATTACCAATATAATTACGTTAATTATTATTTCATATTTGTATATTATTTTTTCCTTCTTTTTGAAAATAAATTTTTCTTTCACTATTTATTTAGATTTCTTTTTTTACGCTTGAGTTCATTGCTTTTATTTACATTTTTTTAGCCATACCTTTTTAAAAGTTGCATTAAGTTGACCATAACTGTGATACAATTACTCACTTTCTTAAACTGAAAGGCACACAATTTTTGTCATAATTAGATGAAAGAAAAAAAATCAGCAGTTGACTGCCAAAGGCCTAAATGATATTATCCCGTTTTAAAGAATTTAATGTCAGTTTTGCTCACATGATAACATATAAATTTTATACATGAGGAAAAGGTTGATATTGTAAATAAATATTTTTGAAGTGTACAGATAATGAGGTGTCTGATGATGTCGAAGGAATTATATTAGAAAAATTTTTAAGCACGAAAGAATAAAATATGTTGGATAGTTACGACTGCAGTTTGTAACATGTGTTTCCTGAATTAAAACTGTTCTTTATGTGTTATTGTAGTTTATTTGAGTACTTTTTTATTGAATTACATGAATTAAAAAACATTTCAAGTTCATCGTTTCATTATGGGAAAATTATTAACAATTTGAAGATATAAAGCCATTTTTACCCATAAATTTTAAATTTTTATCAAAAAGAAGAATTATTATATAAGTCATTCTCATTTACCTAACATAATGGGTTGGGGAAGTTATTAATAATACATGTAGTCCAATTAAATCATTATTTTGGAATAAAAAATACAAAGCATCAATTTCAATTATTTCGTGTCTTTGAATTCTATATAAAATATGAGTCTGTTTAACATTTATTAATAAATAATGGTGAGGAAAAATGAAACTCTGTTTTTTTACATTTAAATAAAAAAAAACTTGCAAATTTCAAATAAAAAAAAATTCAGAATGAAAATATGATAGTTTGATATGAAATGAATTTATGATTAAATTCATTTCAAATCAAAAAAATTATTATTATCATTAAATTATTATTATTATGTATAATTCGGTCAGTAGAAAATTATTAAAAACTGAGGATTTTGAAAAATGTTACTTTAACAAAAAATTTAAAAAATTGGTTACATTTAAAATGTTACATAAAGGAAAATAACTGATAAGAATTTAAAATAGATAAATGAATCATTTTTTGAAATGTTAGATGCTACGAAAAAAATTGTCTTCATAAATACTATTATAAATATTTTTTGTCAATCAGAATTCTCAGACAAAAAAAATATTGTAAAAGTAATGTAATATACTATAATTTCAAGTAGTGTCATAATAAGCGATTTTAAAAAACTAAGCGGAAAGGATTAAATGTATAAGGAACAAAAATGTTTTATCTTATAATGATTTTATTCCAGAAAAAATAAAATTTTGTCATTGTCTAAGGAAATTGAATTCAGGTTTTATAATTGAAAGAAAATGTTAACTCACATTTATTAACCCTGAACATATTTTCAGGGCCTTTATGACGCCTGGGATTTTTATAATAGATTATTAAAGTCTGGGAATTCTGATTCGTAGAAAAGTCCTTATAAGCATTTTTCAACAACACAATTTAAAACAATTCTTTCAAGTTAAAAAAAAATAGAGATATATTTTTATAAATTCGCAATTTATAAAATTTAATCCTGATAAAATTAGCATAACATTCGACAGATTCTTTTATGCCTTTTTAATTCCTAAAACTTTGTAATTTAAGTATTTCCTCTCCTATTAATACATTTTATATAACCGGGTTATATTACTATTTTAAGCAGTAAAATATTCAGGTGCAAACTTAAAGATCTGAGTTTATGCAGATAATTTAGTAATTTGAACCAATAAAATTGTTATAAACTCTTTCAGATTTTGCTGTTATTTTTATTAAAATTCGATTGGTCTAAAGAGCAATGAATATGACTGAAAAAAAATATGAAAATTTTTAAATAAATTATATTTCACATTTTATTACAATTTAAATTAAAAAGGGTACATTACATAATCATCGAACAAATATTCTAAGCTTATTTTAATAAAAAAAAAACTAACAAGAGACAAAATAATAATAATAATATGTTTCGGATTTGGAAGTTTCAAAAACTCATATTCTGTGTAAACAATTCCTATCTATTAAATTTCATTTCAACTAATTTTAAAAACTTCCCTCAATCCCTACTCATAAAATCATTGTGAGAATTTCAAAAAGAAATTATTTCAATGAAAAATACTAACAATAATAATAAATGCATACATAGATTGCAAATTTTAAAATATATATATATATTTAGTAATTATTTCATTTCTAAAAAAGAAAGTATATTAAATTTTTAAATTTTAAAAACATTGGAATATATTTTTAATGTTAAATTTTTCTTCTTAATAATCACTTTTTCTAATTTATAACATATTGTTTCAAGTTCAGAGCTAGAATTACATATTTTCTTGAATTACAAAATCATAAACTTTATTCATTTATTTTATCAGAGCTTGATTACGGTAATTATTTTTTTATATTACAACATTCATTTTGTGCTTTAAAGAAATTAAAACAGAGATTACAGAATTATAACAATATTCCGAAATTTTAAGAAATTAATTTTATAAAATTTTGCACATCAAGGCATATATAAAATTTATGTATATCAAACCATGTACAATTAAGTTAATAAATAAATACATATAGTTTTTTTTTCTTTCTGAAATTCTCACTATGAAAAATACAAACAATAATAATGAATGCAAACTTAGATTACAATTTTTTTAAAAAAATAAAATATTTTAAAAATTATTTTATTTCCAAAAAAGAAAATATATTAAACTTTTAAAATTTAAAGATATGAAAATATATTTTTAATGCTGATTTTTTTCTTAACAAGCACTTCTTCTACTTCAGAATATACTGTTTCAAACTTAAGGCCATAACTACGTATTTTCTTTAATTACAAAATCATAAACTTTATTCATTTATTTCATGAGAGCTAAATTAAGTATAACATATAACAATTATTTTAGTATAACATGACTTTCATTTTGTATTTTAAAAGTTTTAAAAAGAGAAAATATATTATTACAACACTTAAGGAAAATAATTTTCGTCACCGAGAAATTCAATGTTTGAGAAACCAACACAGCACTTTAAATGAAGAATCACTATTTTTTATGAGATCCTAAAACATATAAAGGATATATTAGCTAAGAGAAAATAGATTTGAGCAACGAAACATCTAAAAGATAAAATAATTTGTATAACCCATATCTTGATTAAATCTGGATAGAGAAATCGATATTACTCAAATCAGTGTAAGATGTTTCAATCTCTAGATAATAGCTGTCACGAAATAGCTTCTTGAGGTCATTCATACAAAAGTTTCCGTTTTCAAAAAAACATTTATTGCAAGGACAAACAATGCTTTGATTCTTTAAAGTATTAAAAAAGTATTTGTTGTTATCTTAACATTGAAGTCAAATTGTTTAAACTATTTTCAATAGCAGCAAACGTAACCAAATTATTATAATAAAAAATCTCTGAATGAAATTATTCTTAAAGTCATTCTTTATTATATTTTTATTAGATTTTTTTTAATTTTACCTTTCATCAGCACTTATTTCATAAAATATTTACTTTTCAGCTATTCGCTCAACTTATATCTATTTAGAAAATAACGCCATAAATTGATTGTGTATTGACCCTTTTTATGATATATTTGTCGAATAATGAAGTAAATTATGTACATCCAGTTTAAAAGTTATAAGATAATAAATTTGTGGGAGTGGGGTTAAAATTCCATGCAAAGTAAATTAATAAGCTATCATAAAAAATTAATGAGCTATCATGAATATCATCATTCTGAACTTAGAAAAAAAACTTATGTAATAATCTTTACCTTTTCAAAAATAAAAATTTATAATTATGAAATATCTGCTCACACAAAATCATACATGATTGGCAAAATATTTTATATAAAGTGCATTTGCAGAGATCTTATATTTTTACTTGTGTTCACTCTAAACAGATGGGAATAATACAAATATTCAAAAAAAAATTTACGATGCTCAATTTTTTTCTTTATGTTATGGAGCTCATTCATGTTGTTGCACATATTGTTCGGAATAATAATATCAATGAGTGAAATAATCATGATTTTGAGGATCAATCGAGATTGTCAAAATTTAAATTCGGTTTGTTACACTCATGCAAATTTAAAACAACCCGGAACTAATGAAAAGAGATTGATTGTTAGATTCAATTCTTAAGCCTATTTTTTGTCGAAGGTATTCTTAAAAAGAAGGCAGAATTGGAAATACATCTCATTATACCTTTTCTCATTGATTCAATTATTTTTTGTGCTTATTTCATAATGTATTTTTATTTAAATTTAACTGGATTACACAACCACAAAGCTCTCAAATGAAGAAAACTTGAGATAAAATATCTGACTTAAAAGCTCCTGAAAATAGATCCGGAAGACAACAATTCTATTATTCTATTCTAAAATAATTAACTTTAAACTATCTGTTCATTTATTGTCTGTTAATAGTTAAAACTTCTTTATGCTTCCAGAATAGTAATCTAAAGCATTCCATGACGGTATTTCAGCCAGTATATATATTTTTTTCTAGTTTAGTTTTCAGTCAAGTATAATTAGTAACTATTCAAATAAATTGTTTTGGAAAGTTAGATTGCATCCTAAATTTTATCTGTCCATTACTCTCCATCTGTCTGTTACTCTCAATATAGTTCTTGATTTTACAGTATACATTTAATTACGGTTTTTTGGTTGGAAATACGATATTAGCTTTTTAATATTACTTTGAAAAATTTATTTACCTTTTTTTATTATTTCTAATACCATTGTTTAAGTTCGTTCATATTGTTGAAATAAATACAATAAAACCTTTTAAGAATATCTTTTTCCATATTTATGGAAATTAAATCATGTTAAGTTTGGACTTAAATAATACTGCAGTCTGAAGTGCATTTTGAAAGTTTACTCAAGCTTAAATCTGGTGAACAGATTTTTTAATGAGACTTTAAAGTTCATTGCATTTTTTCTTCTAGGCTAACACTTTTACAGTTTTAAAGAATCTGGAGAATGTATAAAAATTTTGATGTGATCTTTTACTAAATAAAAAAACATCCACACTATGTCAAATGCGGTAAAACAGAATGATCACAATTTAGTTTCAAAATAAAAGTTGAAAGGAATATTTTCTATGAACAAAACACATTTGTAAATTGAACAAGTATTACATTGGCTACTTTTTCTTCCAGTTTTTAATAAAAAGACACGCTAGAACATAACAATAAAAAGAAAATTTCCATTAAAGTTACGGAATCTTTCCAAAAAAATGTCACTCGGAGAAAAGATAAGAATAAAATGGGGCATTTTTCTCATTCTACATTTCTCCCAAAAGTTGTTTTCAAGAAAAAGAAAGGTTTGAATTCAAAATATTCAGCGGAGGATTTTAAGAAGTTCCAGAAACGCTTTACTACAGAATTCTCAGCACAGTCGCACAAAGATTCTAGTCTAAAGCACATTTAGAAAAACATCTCACCACAGAAGTTTTTACATTGTTCAGTATGTTTTGTTG
>JAOUZG010038069.1:13592429-13604771 GCA_026289955.1 Argiope argentata | reverse complement strand
TGTGTGTGTGTGTGTGTGTGTGTGTGTGTGTGTGTGTGTGTGTGTGTTAATTTGATAATTATACATTGTTTATGTTTCACAATGAATATTTTTTTAATATTATGTGGAAATACATATTGTTTCAAAAATATAATCGGTGGTCTTTCGGCTGGGCAGAGTAGAAAAACATTGTTGACATCAATATAATTTAATTTAGATCCGGGACAGAAAACAGTTATCTGTGACCCAGTATCCCCAGGGGTATTACTCTCGTCATGGAGGATTTTTTGACCACGACAGATTTAACGTGTGCCAGCCACCACACAAATGGAGATTCTTCGGCTGGCAGGTTCGAACTCGTAGCCCAATAGATTCCTATTCAACGCCCTACTAACCAGGCTTTCCCGGCCTGATAATTACAATTACTATAAATACTTGATCAAAAAATTTTACTGTCGTTGAAATTTCAACGCCAATTGAGGCAATGCAAAATGCGTCTACGCCAATTGGGGGTAACGCAATACAGATAGAAATTTTTAATTTTCTTTATTCTGTATTATTTTTATTCATAAGTACTTCAAAGTTAATTTGAAAAAATGATTAATTAACAATGTTTAATTTTAAAAGCTTAAAACCTTTAGAAATTAAACAGAATCGTTTGAAATAATAATTATTTTTAGAGGCCTTTTTCTTAATGTCTTTTTTTTTAATTCCTATAATTTTAAAGTGTTTTTTGTATGCGCAGTTCATTTTTAATAATTCATTTTTTTTTCGTTTATTTCAATTCTGATTCTCACATAAAAATTTCATAGAGATACTAAAAGGATATTCATCTGAATAATAATTATAATGTATTCCAATTATCTATATACTTGGAACAATATTCTCTTCATTACATAAGCTTCAGTTTGATTAAAAGGGGGGATTCTTAATGAAATCATTAAGAAAATGACAATCATTCGTAAATTTATCAATTAAGAATTTGTATTTTAACCAAAAAATATTTTCATCTTCGCTATTTTTTATGCAACTTACCGTTAATAACGAGAACAAGACTTATGTTTTTTTAAATAATTAAATATTCATAAGCTGTACAATTTAAACTATTATACTAATAATTAGGAAATCATCACCTGTTCCTTAAATGCTGAAATTTTTTTCAATGTGTAGAAAAATCTACCTGATTCTCCATTTTTTAATTTTTTTTATTTTTATTTGCTTTCTTTTTTTTTCAGAAATGGGTTGCATATTTAAACCGTTTTTAAATTCACCAGGCATTTTAATGATTAGCAATTTTGCAGCGAGCAAACATTTTTAAAAACCGTTAAACGCTAAAAAAACCGATTAATAAAAAAAAGTGATGACGTTTTTAGCACTTTTGTTTCTCTTTCTTACCTTTAACTTTTTCCGTAAATAATTAAGATATTTCAAATTCCTCAGCCACTTCTATTAAATTCGCTCCCATCCCAATCTGCTCTTTTTCTTAATTCACTTTTCAGAAATTTCTTTCGGTTTCTTAATGTTTTTCTTTAACGTTCTATTACAAAATGAAATAAATACGTGCGAATTCTTTATTTTACTTCTTTTATTATTTATTTTTTCTCCTAAACAAAAATATTTCAAACTGACTTGATAATTACTGAAGCAGTAATCGAACTGATTTTGGATGGTTAATTCTGTATGTTTTCCTCCTTTCTATTACCAAATATTTATGTATCTTTAAAATAAATACCAACCTTTTAAAAAGATATGTTTCATTTTGTTTGACTTTCTCAAAAGTGACGATGTCTTATATGCAGCATAGCTATTCAAAAATCTCTTACTTAATATAAATTTCCACTCACGAACTTTTTAATAATTTCCTTAAATGACACTTGATTTTTAGGAATATGTCTTACAGGATTTAAGAATCCACATAATACTTAATTGTTTGTGAATTATACATAATTTTTGTATCGAATTGCAGCTTCTTTTAATGATGACTTGACAGAATGATTAATTTCTGCTAATAATTTTGAGAAGCTATAATTCAATGCCCATATGACTCATGGTCAAGACAGTTAAGGGGTTAACTATGAACGACATTTACATGTTATTCACTCTACTCTTTTTTAGAAAGATGATTTCCATATAACAACTTTTTACCCTCTTTTATGTTTTATTTTGTCAATAAAACTGAATTTCTCGATTTTTGATGTTCCATCAAGATTAGTCAGGCTGACTGCAATGAAATTGACACTTGATTTGTCAGCAGTATGTTAAATTGTAATAAATTAAATGAGGATACTAAAGGAATGATTACCATGTTGAAAAAATTATTAAACCTCTTTCAAAGAAGAAGAATTATGAATATTCGAAATAATGCGAAGAAGTTTACAATTTCGAAGAAAATGCAATAGGTACTGTGTTTTTTTCTTAAGAGAAGTATAGAAATTTTCATGAAAAATATATTCTTTATAGCAGACATACAAATCTTTTAATTACAAAGAAAGTCTTTAAACCTGCTCAAATTTTTTTTCAGTAACTTAAAAAAGGCATTAAAGTTAATGTCATTGTTGATATTAGGGTACTTGCCATGGACAAGCTTCGCCGAGGCATCAGTGAGTTTTAAGCCGAATGGAGTGTCTCTTGTTTTGAAGTAGCGCGAACTAGGGCCAAGAGTACGACTTAGAAAACTCATCACAGTCTCTTTCACAACCCTTTTTTTACAAGGGGGAAAATTCCTATACCTTACAGATAGAACACAGAAGAACAACCATGCCCGAACCAGGACTCTAACCCAAGACGCCCAGGTCTCGGAAAAGACGCTCTACCCTTATACCAGAACACCGGCGTTAAAGTTAATAAAGCTTTTAACTAAATATCGGCCTTTGTTATTTTCTCGTTTATATAGTTTAATTTGCAAATTTATATTTAATAAATTTTCTTTATATGGAAATTTTCATGATATTTTATTAGATATCCGTTGGCGAAAAATAAACATTTTATTATCTTCACGGGTATCTCAAAAAGTCAGCTTTTAATAACATTTTGCCATTGTATTTACAAATGATATTTTGTTAGAGACTCGGCTGAAGCTATTCAATAAAATGTAGAACATCAGGGCATCTAAAAATGCAAATCTATCATATCTTATAAATATCTCATTGTTGAAAATGATTATCATAGGTCACAAGAAATAAAACTAGAATAACTATCTGCTACATTTAACAACACTTTCTGTCTCTATGGAATGAATGAAATCCCTATGTATTCTTAAAACAAAGTATAATGAATATAACCATCAGGATCTAGTGCGTGTAAGTAAACTAGAGCACACCTTACAATCTTGAAGAAAGTAATAAGATCTATACTCTTGCATTACTCTTAGCCAACATAAATCAGAAACTGGTAAGCTGATGTGAGTTTCTATTATAGGCTGCTTTTTATCAGCCACGAAAGAGTCTCAGATTTCTCCAAGTGAAATATAAACGAGGGCCAATTTTTCTCTAAAGATCTTTTAGGAAATACTATCTAATCTTAGATAAGGCAGCTAAATAACATCTGTGCCACAAATCCAGAAATTCGTAAACACCTATTTAGACTCGTGTTACAAGGTGATCAACTGCCACTTAGGTCATACTTCCAGTTTATCCTAAAATTTTAACTTGAGGGCTTCTTTAAACGTGTTAAAACAATAATAAAAAAGATTAAAATGAAATCTGCTATGCATACTTCAATGTATCAAGTTAGATCATAATTTCTTGAACGGCCAAGCACCGCGTGCTCGGGAAAGTTAAACAATATTTTTATTCATTTTAATTGTTTCATTGAATGAGTCACTTAAGTATTGAAAACTATAAAAAAACTTTGTCTCGTATTTATTGTTTAAAAAAATATCACATTTCCTGTTTATTTCATTTCATATAATCATGTGCTCAAAATGACCTGTTTCTAGGTTTTATTTGCTGTAGTCATTCATTAACTAATTTTTTTTAATCGGAGTTTTTGCAAATGTAATAGCAACGCGTTATTAAAAAGCTGATTTTTTTAATGCTCGTGCAGATAATAAAATTTTTATTTTTCACCTACGGATTTTTTTTTTGACGCCAAAAACCTCATTTCAAAAACAACATCTTGTTCTGACATGATAAAAAAAGGTCGAAATAAGAGTTACATTTAGCAACAAATAAACATTTTATTAAACTAATATCACAACACATTTGATTGCTGAAAGCATTTAAGGGAAGGTTAATATTAATGCATTCAAATAATTATAAGTTGTTCAGTATTTACATAGCACAATAGATCCGCGTAATTGTAAAAGGGAAATAAAATAAGAATTGTAATTTTTTCACTGGATGATAAATTTACAGTATCATTTCTTATAATTTATTTGATCAAAATAGGACCGGCCTGTAAATGCAATTGTAACGCATTATTAAAAAGCTGATTTTTTAAAATGCTCGTGCAGATAATAAAATTCTTATTTTTCGCCTACGGATTTTTGTTGACGCCAAAAACCTCATCCCAAAAACAACATCATGTTCTGAAATGATAAAAATTAAAATCACGATTAGCCCTAAGTACATTCATTGTTGTAATCAGTAACTATTTATTGTAATAAAATGATTCATAATTTTATATATTTTCTTTTCCTTTTTGCAATTAATGTATCAACCTTCATCACTCTTCCCTGAGAATGTTTGGGAAGCTTATGCTTATTGTAAAAATAAAGTTAAAGATTGTGAGGGTAATTCTTTCTTCAAAATTATTATTATATTGCTTTGTACTTACATTTTTAATTTTATTTATGCTAAATAAATTATATTTGTTCATTTGAATTCTTTTATTGTGTTATCAGCAATATTTGAGGGATAATTTACGAATGCTTACTATCAGCACTACATCTTTCTTCTAAGTAGTTACGCATTTTCTTTAAAAAAAAGGCATTTTTAATGTGTATTAATTGTATCTTCAGTCACCTTTGAATGATTACATTAATGAAATTATTTCTGTTTTGTTACTTATGGCACTTGCCATGGACAAGCCCCCTGCTGATACGGCAGCATATTTAGGCCTAAAGGAGCGTCTCTTGTTTTGAAGTAACTCCAACTAGGGCCAAGAGTACCACTTAGCTACACACTCACCAAATTTGCTTGCACGGTCCCTTTTTACAGTGGGACACAGTCACACATCTCACAGCACACAGAAGAACAACCATGCCCAAACCGGAACTCGAACCCGGAAATCCCAGAACACGAGGAAGATGCACTACCTCTGTGCCAGAAAGCTGGTAAATTATTTCTTTAATAGAATAGAAACTACTATAAGCTAGCATTAGCTATATATTCATTATTCACACTCTTAATATTATTTTCTTTAATTATTACAACCTTCAATTCAGGATCTTGTGCTATATCTCGACATAATATGAAGATAATTGCTTCTACTATCCCGTGATAGGGAACATAAAGATTCATCGATGATGAAGGAGCTATATATATCTTAGTTGAGAAACTTTGAGAGAGCATATCTCATTTCTCTTCCAATTCTGTCATTTCAAGAACCAAAGATCTAAGTATATAATTCCCTTCTTCTCTTATTAATCCTACACTTAAAACTGCCCTGAAAAATATAGCTTAATAGAACCCTTCGCGAACTGTTATTTCTCTGAGAACAGCCTTTGTTTATTTTTGCTTGCTTTTCGAAAGAAAAATACTGCATGATATTTTCGTAGAAGGAAAAGAAACAGATTGATACAAATCCTCATCATCCAACAAAGGACGAATCAATAAAATATAAATTATAAATCATGGTATTTATACACTACTAACCGTCATTTGTGCCAAGTCTATTGATTTTTCTGTCTGTATATTGAATTTTAATAAAATTTCCTCTCTTTTTTTAATAAAATTGAAAATAGAATTTAATGGTCTCAGTCTAGTTACTAATTATTTCACAATCAAATTCAATACTACATATACTAAGAAATTAAATCGATTGTGAAAATCTTACTTCTGAGTTAATGTGTAAAAAAATAATATTTTATCTCAGTTTCAATAAAAAAGCATATCATTGAATGATTTCAGAAAACATGGCCGGAGTAGCCTGATTGGTAGTGAGTTGGATTTGCATCCCTTGGGCTGCGATTTAGAACCTGTCAGCCTAAGACTCTCCGTGTATGTGTGCGTTAAATCTGCCGTGGTCACAAAGCACCCCCCCCATGTCGAGAGTACTACAATTGTGTGTACTGGGTCAGAGGTGATCGTTCTCTGTTCCAGATCTAAATTACGATCTGTAGAGGAATGAATGCCGGTTTTCTGGCATAGAGGTAGCACCTCTTCCTCGTGTTCTAGGAGCCCCGGTTTGGGCATGGTTTTCTTCGTATGCTAGCTGTGGCCCTCTATAAAAAGAGGCTATGCAAATAAATGTGGTAAGTGTGTAGCTAAGTCGTACGCTTGGCCCTAGTTGGCGCTACTTCAAAAACAAGAGACGCTCCTTTCAGCTTAAATCTGCTGCTGCATCAGCAGGGGGCTTGTCCATGGAAAGTGCCATAAGTAACAACAACAACCACAGATGAGTGAATAAATGAAATGCATGAATGAAGTCCGCCCTGTAAAAAAGGTTTGTGACGCGTGTGAGCTAGAAGTCAGACTTCTTCCCTCGGGTTCTCAGGGGTCCATACCCTCAGAAGCTATACTCGGGGAAGGCACCTCGTAACTGGGGATGAGATGCTTCCGGTATGGTGGTTGGGTCTTGTCAACCCGGTGGGTACACAAATAGGTAGACGTTAGGCTCCTCTCATCGATAACGGGACGTACTTCCTTCGGGGAGGGTTGTACCTCGGCCGGTGACGGCCATTAGGACTCAACCACAGTTCCCTCTAATTGCTGTTGCGGCGGTCCGGCTATACAGTACTGATGGTTAATCCGTGTGCCTTCGTGGCGGGTCGGAGTGTTTGTTCTATGACTTACCCTCAGAAGCTACTGTACCCCTCCACCCGTTGTACAGAGGACACGAGAAAAACAACAACAATCGAAATTATTTAATAAAAAGTAGCTAAAATAAAAAATTTCTTTGTTTACCTAAGTAGAAATTGATTTTAAAAAATTCTTTTTTATATTACTTGCTTTTATTTTACATTTTAAGTTGGTGAGGTGATCTTTTTTGTAAGACCTTTTTCAGATAAAATGATAAAAAATCCAAAAAAGGACTTAATTTTTAATTAGTTTATATTTTAATCAAATTTTGAATATGGAAATGTTATCAGTGCCTTTCCTTTTATTTTCAAGGGTGCCAAATATTATCAATATCTACGAAAAAAATTTAACTTTTATATTAAAAAAAATACAAGGCTTCATCTCAATGTATTTTTTTAACTAAATGAATATCCACGTTGATTGCTTAATTTTTTGAAATTTTCTAGCAAACAATTATTTTAATACAATGGGAATTGAGTGGAAGTGTAGTCTTAAAGAATAATCTTTAATTCATTTTAATGACTTCTTCCTGTTTTAAAAATGTGTGTTTATTATTTTACTTTAATTTTTAGCCTATTCTAACAATTTTCTACAAATAATCATAGAAAATGTCCTGAACAATAAATATTAACTGAATTAAGTGACCCTACAAGCATTTTTAAAAGAACAATCGTTTTGTTTATCTGATACCGCTGTAATGAATAGTTCTAACTTTTCCTTTAAGCTAATAAAAATACTATTAAATATAATTTTTAAGATAGTAAGCATTTAATAACAGGACAGCCATTTTAACTTCTTTTGAATCTCAGTTAGATTATAAGGTTTTTCTTTTTAGAAGATTTTTTAATTCAAACTTGTCACAATTAACGGGTTGGTTTTTCATTTTCTTAAGATAATCGTTATTGAGAATAAAAGATTAATGAGTAATAAATGTTTTTTCGTAATCTGGAAAAATAAATGTAAAATCATTAGCGTATTTTTCTAAAACATACTATAAATCAAGTGTTAATGGGTACTTAAATCGATTAATTTTATACAGAAAGTATTTTAAGTTTGAAGAAATGCGATATTTTAATGAAAACTTTTTTGTCTATTATTTATCTATTAATTAAAATTCCATTTTAAGTAAAGTTTCCAGAACAGATAAATTTTGTCCATTAATTTTACCATAGTAATTATTATCTCATTATTATCCGTCAGATATAAATATTTTAAGCTCGAGGATGTGGCGCAGCTTAGCCAAAAAAACAACAAATTCAACTCAACTCAACTCCGTCAGATATATTTTGAAATAATTGTTGCTTTCAACACTCTCTTTAATTGAATAAATATCTGTTCCAAAGAAAACAAAAAATGTTAAGATATTTGCTCTTAACACATGTGTTTAAGTTAGGTTTTGGAATCAATTTTCAAATTAAATTGGCTTTTTATAAATCCCAAATGAACTCCAAAAAATCAGAATTATTTTAAAAGAACGCAAGAAATATTTCATGCGCTAAAAAGAGCATAATGCCTGAAGTGAAGAAACACTCATTCTTAATTTTAAAAATTATCAAAAAAAAAAAAAGAAGAAGAAGAAATGAGCAAAAGTTTTTTTTATTTCCAAATTTTCATTAATATTTTGTACTCTGCAGATAATTGAATTATAAAGCGAGTAATTGCTTTTGTAATTTTTTGTTTTATTTTATAATTTTTTGGTATTAATTTAGCTGCATTTTTTTTATTTCTATGACACCGTGTTGATTAAAAACTCAAAAAACTATTTTTAATAAAATTCTCCGATTTATTATTTTGAAGAAAAAAATCAAATTGTATCAGAAAATGTTTTTTTTCTCACTAAAACTTTAGATTTTCATCAAAAACTCATTTACAAATTCTTTTTATTAATTCTGGATTTCATAAAAGCTCATAATTCCTTACTATGTAAATTGCCTTATTCTTTGAAATGAAAGAATTCAAAAATGAAATTTATTTCCGCCAGTAAAATTTGTCAATGTTGAATAAAATATGAACACTCGTATTTCCAATTATTATTACATAAAAAAAACTTCGAAACCTTAAAAATCTTAGATGTTTAAAATTTGACAACGTCTTCCAATTTATTTGTTAGATTCCTGTAAATTCAAAGTTTTATTTTTCAAGTTTTTATTTTATTCTATTAGCATTTCATACATCAGGTTTGATCACAATCGTATGATTCAATTCCAAAATCGATTCTTTTTTATTAAGCATAAAATGATCAAAATATATTATCCAGGTTTGACGATGAATATTAGATTACATTCTTTCCAAAAATTTAATATCAATTTGGTTTAACTTTTCCTGAGTTTTATTTCTTTGCTTAAACTATTCTTTCTCCATAAATTGGGATGGCATATTAAATTCTACATTTTGGAAATTTCATTTTTCATATTCATGATTGCAACGGTCATTTTTTTATTATTTTTTTAAAGTATCAGAAATTTTTATGACAAAATTTCGAGTTTTTATATTATTAATCTACCCTCCCACGCTACATTTAATTTCCTGTTTTAAAACAAATGGTATTACTATCTCCTAAAAATCCCGAAATTAAATTCATGTATTTTAGGAGAAGAAATTGGAATGGGTATCCTTTTTTATCTCAATGCAAAACACATTAAACTGTATTTTTCCGGATAAAAAAATTGATAATAATTTTCATGGCTGAATGGTATTTTCTGCAAATAATAGAAACTCTTTATAAAGGAAGAAATCATTCAGACAAGTTTCGGAAGATTTATATTAAGTTTTGTCCAAAGTCCGATGCCTGTGCACACATCGAAAATCTTCAATTTATACAAAAACATTTTTTAACAGTTTTAAGTAATGAAAATAGCAAATTTTGGGAAGTATAAAATCTGTTAAAGGAAAGTCATTACAAAAATAAAAAATACGTCAATATAAAATAAACTAAAGTAAGAATGGTTTTAACTAATAATTAAACTTTCGAATATTTATTTTTTATATTCGCGTAAGCTGAAATGGAACTAAAATGTTGCGAGCTACGGAGTAGAAATGTCTCTTCCAATTATAAATTTAAAAAAAATAAGAGTTAAAGCGGGACAATAAATAAAAATCTTGGATTCAAACAATCAAATTATTTAAAGAACAATTGCATCCTCACTGAAAACTTTACTCACTTCTTTACAAAATTAAATTATACATGAAATAAAGTTCTAATTCACGAAGTTTGCAACCCTTTTAATACTGAAAATAGTTCAGATTTTTTATGTCATATTTACGCGCTATTATGAAGCAAATTGAGCAATGACATTTTTATTTTAAAAAAAAACAATTTTTATTTTTTTAAATACTACGAACACAAAGAAAAAGTATTGTAACCATCAAAACATTCGAACGCGATATATCGACTTATCAACAACTTTATGATTTCCTGAGTCCAAAAAACATATTTTCATCTCGATCTATGAGCACAGTTTAAAAGAACTATATTTAGCTAGAGCGATGAAAATTGGTTTTTAATCTTAAAACTATATTTGTATATTTCTATCAAAATATGGGTAAAAATCTCTTTGCATGTCGTAAGAAATTATTTGACTGAAATTTCCTATGAATCATTGGAATTGTAAATATGTATTTAATTTCGAATCAAACTTATCAGAGAGAAATATCAGGCATATTTGCAATGTATGCTATCACTGTAACTCAAAAAACGCAATGACTTAAATAAATACAATTTTTTATATGATCTATGGACCGAAATTTTAAATATACGAATCAAATTTTGAGCTCAGTTCCTGAAAAAATAAAGAATCCCCAAAGCATTATCAGTTTTTTTTTCAATATATTACAAAGCCCAAAATGTCCCGTGTTGCGTCACAACACGCGAAAATCGATGGGAAGGGCATTTAAACGTGCCGGTTGCGACAACCCTCTAGGACATGCTACATACCTCCCAATATTACCCAGTCACCTTTATATGATCAGGGAATGCAGAGAATAATAGAAGAACAGAAAAGAATCTCTAGATAGTCTAATTATATGAGAAGATAGAGAACGGAGCAACATCGCTGGTGATTCTCCCTTAATACATATTTCGATTATTTTTTATTCCAAACTTGCCACCAAAATCACCATTCTGTCAACAGAAAGAAATATGAGCAAACATCTTATAATTATGGCTCAAGAAGAAATCTTAATAAAATTTGTAAACAGGCTCAATAGTCCCAAATAGGTAATCGTTATCACTTGCCTATGGTAATCACTATTCATATTTTATAAAACCTCAGAACCATGGTTTTATGTTATCGTAAAATAACATAAAACCATTTTTGCTTATTTTTTACATATTTTTAATTTAATTTGATACACAATGCTGTAATAATATTTTTTACTTCAATGGAAAATTCGAACTCATCCATTGAAGCATTCAATCACCCCCTGTTTTGTCGATGTTCAAATTTAAAAATTTGATTTTTATCGGCACCGAAATAGGATTTTAACTCTTTTTCTTTTATTTCTCAGGATACACTCTTTCCAATCTTTGCATGTAATAATCTGTAGAAACCTGATTCAATTAAATTCATGTATTCCAGTTTTATCAAATTACAAAGTAATGTTAAAAAATAAAATTCCATATTTAAAACTTTTAAAAAAATCAATAATTTTCAAACCAATATAAAAAAAACTAATATCAGCTAATACAAAAAAAATTGCTATAAGCTTAGTACGACGTGTAGAATGAAAACACGTTGAAAATGTTCAACTTTAGAACATTAAATCTAAAATTACTATAACTGGCACATAATAACTTCTTCAGTAATATATATTCATTTATAAAAAAGTTTTAAAATTTTTGATTGGATTTTTAATTAAAAAGTAGTCAAAACATTTGCTAATTTCAGAATATTTAATTGCGGAAAATCTTTTCTTCCTAACTTCAGAACATAATGGTGGTCGGGGGGGGAGCTGATCTGAGGTTAGCACGTCTTCTCCATTCTCTGCATGTCCCGGGCTCGAGTCCTAGTTCAAACATGGCTGTTCTTCCCCATGTATTCTATCTGTGAGGTGTATGAAAGAGCCTCCTTGTAAAAGGGGCTAGGGGCTGTGCAAGCGATTGTGTGAATGTCATCATATGAGCGAGAAGTCAGACTTCTGCCCTCGGGTGCTCAGGCGCCTTTAACTTCATGAGCTAATTCATAAAACTCGGCTTAAAGCCCTGACTTTGTCAGTGAGCGTTTCTATGACAAGTGCATATATAACAGGAAAGTGCTGTCGCGCAGAACCATTTTTACTTCAGTTTTAAACTCAAAAGAAAGAATTTTTGATTTTGTCCCTTTTTTTCCCGTACGGTCTTTTTCTAAATACTTTAAAGATAGATAGATAGATAGATAGATAGATAGATAGATAGATAGATAGA
>JAOUZG010038069.1:13567111-13589633 GCA_026289955.1 Argiope argentata | reverse complement strand
AAAATATTCATCTATTTTCAATTATAAGAATGATTGATGTTGGAATTCAAATATACTTTCTGCATAAATAGTGTAAGAGGTAGAATATCCATACTTGCAATTAAGCGGGTTGTCAAAGACACCTAGTGCACAATAGCAAAGGCCATATTTTTTTCTCCAGATGAACAAAAATGCAAATTAGATAATATAAAGCTGCTTTGTGGAAAGGGTTTTGGGGGCATTTATAAATATATTTGGCTAATATAAACTAACATCATACTTAAGTTTGAAAATAAATAAGGCAAAATGATTAGCAAAATAAGAGTTTTAAAAAGTCCGTTATTAACCTTTTTGCCGTCTTCTCCTGTTCGCGAATTTTTTTGTTTTTCCTCTTATTTTCTTCACGTTAGAACAAATAAAAATAAAAGCTCTAACAAGCAAACATTTAAAAAGGTTTTTAACTTTTTAAAGTTTTAAAATGTAGAAGAATGATTGAAGCACGTTACAGTCGCTCTACAGAAGTTTCACTTGAATGCGCTAGATGCGTTACGGATGATTGATTGGGTTAATTAATTTAAATATTAATTTTTTAGCTGTTAGTATTATTATTGGAGTGCATGACGTTTATTCGAAAGAAAGGATTAACAATAGAATTTCTATTCATTTTATTTCAGATTTTAGTTAAGAGTATTTCTGCTTTAATGAATGTGTTGTTTAACATATTCATTATTTTACAACTTATTTTCTTTCTTTTGTTTAGATTCAAGCTTCTTTGGGATTTGGCTTTGTTTTCTCGTTGTCCAAGAATTAATGTTTTATTTTTTAACTTTTATCATTTTTCGCAAGAAATACAAACACAATGAATAAAGAATTATAATTCTTGAACATGTGGTGGTACTTAACTTTTCTTACATTTTACAATAATCGCTCTACCTTTTTCAAAATAACAATCTACAAGTAAAGCTTTTGGATTAGTAGAATCCATTTCAAATGAAAGAAACAAAGAAATCCCATCCAGATTATTTAGAGGATGAGCCATACTTTCCACATTTTATCGGATTAAATAGTAATAGTGGAAATAAGAAAACGTGCATTATCATGGATGATGTCAACTTAGAGAATATCGTCAAAAAGGAGGGGTTTGTTATTTTAAGCATATCTTTACTTTTGTGTAATGCTGCTTTACTAAGACTAGGCTGATTATTGGTTTTGCTGTATTAAGTGTAGGTTGATACTAAAACTCGATTATGATACAGCCGGATTTCCATTATTTTCCCATTGGAATGAAATCATATACTCGTTCACACCCGCGTCGAGACTGATAGCCTAATTGGGATACGAATTCTTCGGAAACAATGGTATTATTTACACAATTTAGGAGGCCAATTCATATATTTTCGAACTGTAACTGCCAGATTTCCATTATTGAAATATTGTTCATCAATGAAAATACGGGGTTCCAATGCGTAAAGCTTCATTTTTAGTAACTTTAAACCTATCAGTTTTTTTGTTGTTGTTGTTACTTATGGTACTTGCCATGGACCAGTTCGCTGAGATGGTCAACGATTTAAGCCTAATCAGCGTCTCTTGTTTTGTAGTAGCGCCAACTAGGACCAAGAGTACGACTTTTGCTACTCACTCATCCCATACGCTTTCACAGTCCCTTTATACAGGGGGGGGGGCACATTCACACACCTTACAGATAGAACACAGAAGAAGAATCATGCCCGAATCGGGACTCGAACACGGGATGCCTAGATCACGGGGAAGACGAGCTACCCCAATGCCAGGACACGGGCATCAGTTTTTTTAATAGGCTGAATGAATTTTTAATAGGGAACACTTTATTGCACGAATGGTGGCAAGTTCAAATCTTGCTTTAATTTCGGGGTACTCTTTATAATTGAAGGTGAATGAATAACTATGCAAAATAAATAACTGTACTGTATCCTCACTAAGTATTACGTGATGATCCTCAAAATTAAAATAAGTTATATTTATTAAAATAACAAATACGGTACTCTAACCTTAAACGAATCTCCCGATCAATTTAAAATGTTAAAGCCATCAAAATGATGATTGTGGAAATTTCAATAAGTCCTGTATTATTGTCACTTATTTCTAAAAATGTTAAATTCAAAATACTAAAATTCTTCATCATCCTATTCATCATTAATCGATTCAATTTTTAATCGATGAATTCTAACAAAATTCTCTAAGAATGACGATAATTTTGGAATAAAACATCATAGGAAAACATTCAGCCAGCTAAAAAATGTCTAGTTATCATAATAAAAATTACTGTAGTATGTATAGTAGATCCTCATTTAAAGTCATGAATGAATCATTTAAATTATCTGGCACAACATTGAGATTAACTACTATATCGAATTTAGAAAAAGTAATTACATTTGTTATCCAAAAATTTATTTTTTCCCCACAGTCACAATACTCAAGTTGAAACAATTCAATCAATAACTCAAATTACGAGGAGGAAAATGTCAGAAAAAAATTATTATGAGTTTCTTTATTTAATTTCTTCTGAAACAATATCTGTCCATAATTACCGATGATTATGTAGAAAAAAAGAATCATTTACATCCATAGCAATCACTACGAAATAAGAAAATTATATTATTTTTTTAAAAAATGATAATACCGTTTCTAAATTACACTCTGTTCTTTCTTCGAAAGAAGTAAAATTTATTGAAACAGAAAGGAATACATTTTCGGGATTTAATATCGCTTCGATAACCATATCATCATACTTATTATTAATTCTGGAGCGAAAGTAGTGTAATTATGTTTGAAAAATAAAATAAAACTAGGGATTATTATGATTTGCTGTTTTTAAATTCTTAGATTTTGTTTGTTTATTTGCTTATTCAAATAATTTGAAATCTTTGATGTTATTATTGTTTTTGTTGTTTGGTTAGAGAATTACTAATACTAAAGTATTGTAATATTGATTTTATTCAAACATTTTATTCCTAGAACCGGAGAGATAATTAATTCATGCGATTTTAAATTCAAAGAAATAATTTATTTATGTCTGTTTTATAATTCAGTCCTTTTTTTATTTAAAAAATGAAAGGAAATGAATAGCAGAAAACTTGTCTCACAATCTCCATCCCCATCTCTTTTCTTCCAAATGTTATTTTTTGGTATGTTATTTTGTGTGTATCACAAATTATCGTTTTAGTATACACAATGAAATGTTATTCGATGTTTTCTAAAAACATTGAGAGTAAATATTAGCTCCTTTAATTGTCTGAATAAAGCTCTTTGAAGTAAAAATCAAATAGATAATATCTGATCTTTAATAATATCCAAACCAACAATTCAAATATCTTTAGCATATAAATAAAGAGAACCTTTTCTTATTTTTCTTTAAATTTATAAAGCAGTTTTTCTATGCACATTTCTGTTAATTATTTCTGCTTTTCCCATTTTAATTTGCAATTCATTATTATAAATATTGGAGAATCCTGATGTAAACCTTAATCAAATTGACTACGAAATGGGACCATTCCATCGGAAAAAACTAATTTAATTTATTGATAAATCGATAATTGAAAATTGAAAGCATTTGAGTATTGTAATATAGTCTTGAATACACAAGGGAAAAGTTCATAATCTAATTCAGCCTGGAGTGAATAAAAAAATGATTCAAAAAATTGCATCTTCATAAACATGAAACAAAACCACTAAATAATGTAATAAAAATCTTTGAACAAGAACTGCTATATCTACCTAACTCTCACATGATTTATCTTTACGATATCATTATCACATTTTTCCTAACATATTTTAAAAGAAATTTACTGAGATCTAAGCTTTAATTTTAATTTAATAAGTTTAAATGGTTTATTTAAGTAAAGTTCGCATTCTGTTTCCAATGTAACGAAAAATTGAATGAATAGTACAAATGTTGTACATGATTAAGAATAATTTAAGCTTAAGCAATTTTAAAACAGCATATCAGTAGTAAAGCATATTTGAAAATAATATACTCTAGAATCCATTAGTAGTTATATTGATGTAACTTACATCCCTAATTAGCACCCTTTTTTTAAAAAAATCTATTGAAAGGCCCCCAAAACAAATAAAATTATATGGAAAGGAAATATGAAATAAATGCACTTAAAAGAAGGATAGAAAAGGGTAAAAAAATCACAAAAGAAGATACTGTTGAAGCCCCCACACAAGTGGTCTAAAAAATACAATAGAGGGAGGGGCTGCAGAAATGATACTTAACAGTGAAAAAGCCTTATATTTCAATAATCATCCTTAAAGAGAATATTTACGTATCCGATTTCCGAAAACAAAACCCCCAAACTGCTTATTATTTACTATTCTACAAACTTCATAGCAGTGGAGCAGGGGTTGACGTACGCTTAGAAAAATTCTTGGGACTTCAATCTCTATTTATCTTTACTTTTCCATAAAATGTTCCACAAATTAAACTATTTATTGCGTAAAACTGACTTTACCTTAGTGATATACTGAATTTATCTCCGCCTGTAATCGACTGAAAGAAAACCTTTTGGATATGGTTGTGATTGCCATTAAAATAAGTGCCATACTTTGTTCTTAAAAATGGGGATGAAAAAAAATTTGGTATGTTATTGATTCTCGCCATCCTATTGGAAATAGTAACGGCATTGTATCGAATCCCCTCATGCCTCATCTGCATCCTTGTAACGTGACTTGTGATGACCATTTGAACTCAGTCACAGTTCTAATAGATCACGACGACCATAGCCTTATCTAAATATGTGCCCTAATGCATTCGTAATTCTTTCTATACTCTTCGCGGTAATTATCCTTGATTATCTCTATATCAATATTATTACGAAAATTTTTCAAAAATCCAGAAATCTACGGGTTTGGTGTGGTGGGGAATGATTAAGTAATTCAACAAACTCAATGATAAATAATGACGTTTATTCACAGACAACAAAACACACCCGAAGCCTACACAAAAACAACACTTACAGTAAACACCAATACACAAACAGTAAATCGGTTGGAAACAACTGTATCGGTACAAACAGTTCAGAGAACTGAAATGCTCTCCTTTTGGCTTCTCCTGATTTCACAATTCTTCGATTAATTCAATAAAGATTGGCTGCTAAGCATGCGATTCATTGCTACATCAACGCTAACTGACTTCAGCTCAATCTTCGGCTTTCTATAGATTCAGGAATCTTCTATTTTCTCGCCAAAGTTACCAAATTCAACGCCAACTTTATCACCAGGTCGGGGATCAATGATTAGGCATCCACTCAGATGTATGAGCTATCTGTAAAACTGTCTTCTTTACCAAGAGAGTCACTGCGCTGGGAAGCAACATGGTAAATTCGTGACATTAAGAGTTAATAACCTAGACGAAAGATCCGATTTTGAAATACAATAATATTTTTTTTCGGGAAAAAACGTAAGAAAATTGCCCTATTTTCATAATGGTAGAATAATGTTATAAGTAATGGTTAAAAAGCATCATTTCATCAAAATTGCTTTTCTAAAAAGAACATAAAAATTCTTCCATCATTTGTAATTGTAAAAAAAAAGAAAAATGAAAAACATTAATAAGTAACAGAAATGCCAAGGAAAAATACGGTGTTGTAGATATAACTCACAAGTTTTCAAACTAAATAAATTAATGAAAAAAATAAATAATCATCAAAATTTTAATTAAAATTCCAGTCTTACAAAATCCAGATTCTTTAAACAGCCTGCCTTATTTTATTCTTGTTTCTCCAACGGAAAAAGAATTCTTAAATTCTTCGTGGCTCACTACGAGCTATATACGAAAATTGCATCTACGTTTATAAATAATTTACCGACACTAAGTCTAGAGAAATATTTTCTTTCCCTAAAAAAATTATTTTATTATTTAATCAGACAAAGGAAATACTAACCATTCGTGCTCCATTAAACAACAGTTGTATTATTCATGAACAACTGCTTTAGTTCTTTGAATAAAGCTTTTTGTACAATTTGTTTTTTTTAAAAAAAAGAAGATTCGTTTTTTGTAAGTGTGTTTTTAATGCAGATTCTTTTTTTTTTCAAAAATTAAAAATCTTTTCAAATCTTTTTAAAATCTTTTCATGAAAATTTTAGAAGTTGAAGTTCTTTATAAATAAATTACATAAGGTTTTTAGACAGTGAAAATCAGCAAAATAATCATGGCGAATGCTTAAAAAAAATTATGCTTCGTAGAAATTCATATGATAGTTGTAATATTTAAAATATTGTTCGCTGTAATGTAAAAAATTATATAAGTATTGCATAAATATTATGTATGTATTACGCTGAAACGTAAGCAAATGTGTCTTTGTTCATTATAATTTTTGTGAATAACACAAAATATTTAAAAATTTATGACTTCTTTATCTAATTCATGTAATGCAAATGGTTTGAAAAGTGCAAATAACAAATACACTATGCAGCCTATGTACTCATTCCAAACTGTTTACTCATTTTTTACATTAATTAATTCAGATTTAAAATTCATTTTATTCATATAATCAATTTAGAGGATTTTTTTGTGAAGATCTGTAAATTAAGGCATAAGGTACCCTAAAAATAAATTGTCATAACCAATAATATGAAAACATATATAGTTTAACAAATACCAGAAAAGCATGATAAAAAATTTATATATAATACCTAAAGCCACACAGCCAGGATGAAAATGTATTCAACGACAGAAATTTTTCTATAATGTTCTCTCACTAATGTCCATAAAGCGGGCTTCTATTTTTTTTAATAATTCCTCCATTCTTTTATTCGTGCCTATTTGCAAACTTTTATATTGTCTATTGCTTTTATTTTGTCTATGTTTTATATCTACTTTCAATTTTTAAGATTAAATTATGATCTGACACATTTGCTATGATTTATATTAAAAATTTTCTATCCATTTCTATTGAGATTCTAACGATCCAATTTTCAAGAGACTCTGTGCTTCTGCTTCTTATAGGAACTTTTCATTTGCGAATGTTAGAGGAGCTATATATTCAGAAATAAAAATAGCATTTTGAAGCAAATATGATTCACATGGAAGAAGGCGAAGGATGTGCCTAGAAAAGAAATGTATACCAATTTTATTCGATTCATAAGGTAGTCATATGCCCTTAGTTAATTAAATATGGGCAGACTATATGGAAATATAGACTATATGGAAAATATATATGGAGAAAAAGTCAATTTATTATCATGTATATTGTTTTGGGAATGAGGTTTGTGGAATCAACAAAAATCCGTAGGCGAAAAATAAAAGATCTTTTATCTGCACCAGTATCTCAAAAAATCAGCTTTTAATAATGTTGCCATCCCATTTACAAAAGCTTTGGGTTTTTTTTAAAAAATAAGTTAACGACTACAGCAAATAAAACTTAGAAAAAATGTCATTTTGAGCACGTAATTATAGGAAATGAAATAAATAGGAAATGCGAGCCAAAGTTTTTTTTATCGTTTGCAATACTAAAGTGACTCATTCGATGAAACCATTAAAATTAATAAAAATAT
Source organism: Argiope argentata (assembly GCA_026289955.1). Taxonomy (NCBI): domain Eukaryota; kingdom Metazoa; phylum Arthropoda; class Arachnida; order Araneae; family Araneidae; genus Argiope; species Argiope argentata. The sequence goes on along the minus strand of JAOUZG010038069.1, from coordinate 13,582,118 downwards.
AATTTAACTTGCACGAGCACGTGGTGCTTGGCCGTTCAAGAAATGACATTCTGACATGATACATTGAAATATGCATAGCAGATTTCATTTCAACCTTTTATATATAAAAACAGAGAAAGAAATAAAAATATTTTTTCAAATTCAATTCAGGTGATAATAAAAAAGCCTGAAAGGGAAATATTTTAATTTCAAGCCTGCGCTTGTGTCTTTCAATATTCCCTGCAGCTTGTTTAAAATCTTAAATTTTAGGGAATTAATTTGTCTAATATTTTTCATGATTATAGCACACATAGAGTTTTTAATGCTCAATTTTACAATTTTAAACTTTTACCAACCAAAATAATTTACCATTAATTTCCTTTTAAGTTTGGAAAATGAAGATAAGTCAGTTGTTAAATCAGGCTAATATGGCGTACAATTGATTCATGCCGGCTTGCTGGCACAGAGGTAGCGCGTCTGCCTCGTGTTCAGGAGGTCCCGGGTTCGAGTCATGGTTGTTATTCTGTGTGCTATCTGTGAGATGTGTGAATGTGCCCCCCTGTAAAAAGGGGTTGTGCAAGCGAATGTGGTGAGTGTGTAGCAAAAGTCGTACTCTTGGCCCTAGTTGGCGCTACTGGAAACAAGAGACGCTTCATTCGGCTTAAATCTGCTGCTGGGTTCAGCAGCGAGCTTGTCCATAGGCAAGTGCCATTAGAAACAACAACAACACAATTGATTCATCAATCAAAAGGGGGGTTTTTTGTTGTTTTTTGTTCGCTTTCGCCAAAAATCTACGAACCACAAGTGAACTGTGATTGAATACATTGTCATATTCAACAAACCCAATAAGTTCATCATCACTATTCCAGGCTAAAATAACAAATTTTGCTCGTCAAACACTTCAAGACATTCGAATGACACAATGTACTTTATTTTGCATATTAGACCTAGTTTGCAAAAATTCTCGATAGATAATAAATATTGTTACAATCGGGCGAGCGCCGTGGTAGTACACCGAAGTTGGTGACGTTTGACGAGCAGCTTTGTGCCAGCCGAGTTGATTTGGTGAGGGGAATATTCTAGTGGCCCCAGACCGTTCGCGATGCGCCGTGTTGCTTCAAGTGCGTTTGGGTGCGCGCTTCCTTGGCTATATAAGAGACGAGTCACTGTAACTTAGTTTTTTTCCTCATGGAAGAGAAGCGCCTCGCTGGGCTAGCGGATTACTTTTCTTGCTTGCTATAAGTGAGCTGTGTTTACATTTGCTGTTAACGTTGCATTATTGAGTTCACTGTGATTTACAATATCTGTTGCTGTGCTATACGATATCTGTTTTGCAGTCTGTTTTTATTGTGCTTAAGACTTGCATTTACGCTTTAAGTGCCTGTTGACTGCTGGATTGCGTTTATCTGAAGTTTTACTTTATCAAGATCCTGTAAATATCTGTAAATAGCTGTAAATAAATTTGTTTGTGCTGTCCTTAAGTAAAGTCCATTCAATCCGAACCCACTACGCTAAAAACGTAACAATATCATTGTTACAGAAAAAAAATTAATGAGAATTTTCTTTTATTTAAATTGAACTTTTGGGGACGGGGGCTTGTAATTTGGTCTCCACCTTAATGTGATTTTCCTCTCCCCTCCCCCTTTTTTTAATTCCTTTAAGCTGACAATAAGACAATTGCTTTAAGATCAGATCGAAAACACTTTGTTGCATCTTCTGTAAAACTTTGTTGCATTTCCAGAAATCTATAAGAAAAGAATATTTAAAAAAATTCTGCAGTTGTTGAAACATTTTCTTTTTAAGTATGCAATTCTCGTTTAATTTTTGTTTATTAACTAAAATTTTTAAAAAAACACAAATTTAACATCAACTATCACAAGTTTTTGTTCCCTAAATCATTATGAAGGATACTTTGAGCTGTTTCCTTATTGATTTTTAAAGATTCTTTTGTCATTTTCAATGACGAACTGTGACTTTTTTACAATGAAATCATGTACTTGTTCAATAATTTCAATTATCCTAAATTGAATAAATAGTTCTGCAATCTTATTATAATTTAGCTATCTCTTCCATCCAAAAATGTTTGTATCACTCACAATAAGCTTGCTTCATCAATTCGTAGTTTCCCATTGCAATATTTCTCAGATTTGCGTTAAATTTAAATCTAAATGTTTTTCATCCAAATTCAATGTGAAAGAATTTTACTTCTCTAATGAACAGCTGTGTGAAGTTAATTTAATAAATGTGCATAATTTTTAACAATGCATTAACTAATGATTTAAATTTAATGACACAAGTGCATGATTACACTAATGGTATTATTAAGTGCACAGCTTTAATCTGAGATAAAAATTCCTTACATATCTGAATCCTTACACATATGCAAAAATTCCTTACATTTCTGCATTCCAAATGTTATCGGATGTTTTCTCGGATTGTAATATCTATCTTTTTTCACCTGCTACTTCAGAATCATTCCTTTTTTTCCTCCATTTACTGTAATAAACAATCCTTATTTATCAGAATATCCTGATGGAAGCTTAACAGTGGATTTAAAAGACTGTAAAAATGTAACCGTTTCTAGAACTGAGCCTGAAACGTTTTTTGACTGCTTAACAATGAATCAAATAAACTTGGTATAACATAACAAGAAAGAGAACGTTTGAATAAAAATAATGCTGAAGAATATAAATCCGATTTACGACCTGTCAATCGATACGGAATACAATCCTACATAGGAGAGGTTATATGTCATCAGCATCTCAGTTTATTAAGCTTTTTGATGCTTTTCTGCTGTTTGTTTCCTTTTTTAAACTACTCTATCAATCCCTTTTCTGATTCAAGATTTGATTTGCAACAACAACAAAAAATTCAGGTTAATAATGTGTGTAACTTGTCACTGAAAACTTTGATATAAGAATATCAAACTATAATCGAAAACCCTTGTTCTTAAATCAAAAAGCTTTCTCAATATATATTTTTATTTTATTGAACTTTAAACATCCTAGCTTTAAAAATGGCGATTTCAGTAAGCTAAAACTGTCTATTTACATCGTCGTTCTCTTTCGCGAAATCCTTTTTGAATCTAGCATTGAAAGTTATTTTTCATTCATTAGATTTTATTAAACTTCAATCATTCTAAATTTATAAATGGAGAATTTAACAGGATAAACTTCTCTCTGCACAACGAAATTCCCTTTAGCGAAATTAATTATAGGATGCATATTAGTCTAATATTTAAAGAAGAATAAATAGAATATTAGCCTGAATATTCCCTAAAACTATTTCATACTAATTTCATTTCTTTAGAAATTTGAAAGTTCGAAATTCAATATCTAAATTCCCTTGCATACAATTTTTTATTTCCTTCAGAAAAGAATTTTTTTTTTCGCTTTTAGCTATAGATATAATAATACACCCGTTTAAAAGGAAGGGAAAATGATTTCTAAAAATAAACCTTTAAAGCTTTAAAAGTTCTTTCTTCCTTCAAGTATCGTTTATTTGACTAGGCACGAAATATCGTAATTGAAAGATACTTGAACGTATCAAAACTCTGAAAGAGTATTTCAAAAGAGTTTGAAAAGAAAAAAAATTGATTATTTGTTTTGAGTAGGAGTAACTAAAATTTTAATCAATAAATCAATAGAAAATATTTCTAAAAAAATTATTATCCAAGATATTTAGACATATTTAACATATCTTATATATTAATTAATAATTTTCAAAAATTTCCAAATCATTGAGCTCTTTTTGTTTTCAATTATTAATAGAAAAACAAGGTAATAATAAAAATAGGTTTTTATAATTTCATTTTCCTAAATTTTTAGATTATAAAAGTTTGATTTTAATTGGTAACATTAATTTTCTGTTTTGAAACAAAAGCAAAGCTATTATGGAAAGAGACACCGTAGTTCTGAACCTTAATTAGACGACAAGGATGACATCTGATCTACCACTTTCCATACTAAGTTACACCCCAAGCTCATGGGACCACATTCAAACCTCGATATTAGATTTAACTTTCACCATACGAGCATAATTATGGAATGTTTTATAGAATTTTAACTCTAAAGCTAGCCTTCGGGACCGAAAGCTCTAGATGAACAGATTTTATCGTAAGACCAAAGTGATCAACAAAAATTAAGGTGCGTAGATTCTCTGAGCAGTTTAATAACACTAAAAAAAACTTTAAAATTTTTTAGAAGCCATGATGGAACAAAAAAAAAGCATTCTATGCCCTTGAAATAAACTTTGGCTTGAATCATCAATAAATCAAAATTAATCTTTCTTCTTATCATCATCATGGTCTGACGGAGTCAGACCAGATCAAATAAACCGCTGACTCTGAGATGGTCAGTGACTGTCCAAGGAGATGAATAAATATCCCCTACACTGAGCTCAAGACAATCAAGGATGTGAGAGGGAATGGCCTGGAAGAGTTGGCATTTAGAACAAAAAGGGAAAGGATTTCTTCTGCCCAGAGAATTTAAGACATTTTAAGTGTCCGCTGGCAAGTCACGAAATGCAAGTATGGGATGACCATCTCCTGAAATGAAAAGAAAGAAACCTGGATTAGGCCCCTTGTACCAATTGTTTGATGGAGGAACCAGCCAGTCTTCTCTGATGGCAGATTTTTTGATGAAGAAAAACACCAGATAAGTCAGTTTGGTGGGGGAAATTGACCCTCTGTCTGGATCTTGTTTGAAAGCAACCCTCTTTGGCCAGTTTGTCTGCCATTTTGTTGCCATGTATGTCTACATGTGAGGGCAACCAGTGAAGATGTATTTGGTGATGATGCGAGATGGTCTTGGGCTTATTGTGGATCGAAATACTTATACGATCTCCGGCATTTAGTCGATTTTTGAGATGTTGAAGCGCACTGAAGCTATCTGACAAAATCCAGACATCACCAAAATTGTTCTCTTCAGAAACCACCTCAAGATCAATCTCAATTGCGAGAAGCTCACTTCTGAAGACAGAGCAAAAGTCAGGATTACGTTTATTTTGATTTTACCCACGTTTGTCGATCAGACCATGGTGATATTCTCCTGCGAAAATGATTCACAATGCAGGAACTTCTTCTTGCAATGGCCTTCTAGGATTTGAGGAAATCTCCAGAACCGGATGGCCTCATGTACAAATGTTTGAAAATCTTGGCACAAGAGGAAAACAACGAATCCTCAACACTTTTAAAATCAAAATAATTATCATAGCAATCCAAAAAATGAGAGAGACTGGAAGTGCTTTTAACTCAGGCGAAGAATGCAGCTTCTATTTTGCTTTCAGATAACGCTTTGCCAAGCTTGAGTCTCTTTAGAAAAATAGATTTTGAGATACATATGTTTGTAAAAATGAGAGTTCTTTTTACAAGGAATAATTTTAAAAAGGGCATTTAAACGAAAGGTCGTCACATGAAAATATTTTATGCCAGTCATTCACGATTATTCCATGCCAGTATCAATTGTGAAAGGGAAACTGGTCAGTTCTTGCATGGAATGGAAAAGAAGTTTGGATATCCATTGCTGTTGTTGTTACTTATAGTACTTGCCATAGACACACACCCCCTCCCGCTGATACAACAGCAGATTTAAGCCGAAAGGGGTGTCTCTTATTTTTGAAATAGCGCCAACTAGAGCCAAGAGTACGACTTAGCTACACACTCACCACATTTGCTTGCAGAACCCTTTTTACAGGGAAGCACAGTCACACATCTCACAGATAGCACACAAAAGAACAGCCATGCCCAAACCGGGGACTCCCAGAACACGAGGAGGACCCGCTACCTCTGTGCCAGAAAGCCGGCATTGCATCTAAATTCTCAAACCTCCGCACTACTTCTAATCATCACTCAGTAAATGCGAGCTATAATAGAGAGATTTTAAGTGACTGGAAGACATGAGTGCGAAGTATTGTTAGCAAATCATTCATCGAGAGGTTTAGAATTAAATTGACATGGCAGGTAAATATCCCAACTAAATGGGTCATTTAAACAATGAAATGGCGTGAAATGCTATCACGTAATATGTGTAGCATGGTTTGGTTGCAATCTCCGTTTTGAATCGTCTGTCATGCTTTCATCTGGTTTATAAAATTGATCGTTAGATTTTATGCATAACGAATTTAATGTCACACAATTTACAAAACGAATATTTGTCTTATTGCAACTCTTTATAGAACTAATCATGGTTCTTCTTTTTTCTTTCGTTATTTTTATTCAATGAGCAATTTTTGCATGACACACTACAGAAATATGCAAATATTTTTCAACTAGCCAGTTAATTTATTACTTATGGTAAATACACTCATTACTGAAACTTTGATTTCATATACATTTGACTTTGATAAATTAGAAGATATTTCTTCTAAATGCAAAGCTTGATCAACTATAAAAAATTATTGATAATCTCTCTATAAAGACGAAAGGTAAAAAGTCGAATTATAGTGATAAAAAGATCAGAATACATAAGGAAAATTTGTTAAAACATTGATATACACAAAGAGGGACTTGGTAGTAAGAGTAAAATGTTTGATAACTGAAATTGTAGTTTTTGCTAAGGTTGATTTAAAGTTGGCAGGTTAAGATTTAAGACTGCCAGCCAGCGAATGTTCGATGCTTAGTGTTAAGTAACTCATAAGTCCTGTAAACAAGAAGATAAATTATCAAATGCAGCAATTTGGTAGGTGTTCGTATCTTGTAGCACCAGTTTAATATATAACTTAATTGTGTTCAAAATGGCTGCTCTGTGCAATAAATAAGCATGAAATCATCAGGCTTGAATACAAAAAAATCTTTACACTAAAACATCTAACCAACAATCAAATAGATTGATTATATAAAGTACAGTCGTGTTTGAAAAGTTTGGATCTGTTGGATCGAATAAAATGGTCCCACGTAGGAAGCCAAGACAGCAAAATATCTTCCACCATCATCAATCATGTTTCTCACTTTCAAGTTAACTGGGAATCCAATAATAGGAGCTTCTTTATGAATGACCACAAGTGAATATAACCAAATGATTCAGTAATGTTGATACAAAAGAAACATGTTTGAATTATTTATATTTTATCTATAGAAGATATACTATAATGGCATGACCAATGATTTTTTTAGGATTTCAGCACCCCTGAAATAATTTTAAAATCTTCCATTTCCAATAATTAAAAAAAAAATTACTCTCTTTTCCACTATAAAAATTAAATTATCAGCAAAAAAAAATGGAAAAAATATTAAAAACAACAAAGAAACTAGATTACCTTGACCTTGACTTTTAGGAGGTCAGTTGACACACAGTCATAGGTGTTCCGCTTTTGTTAAAGAAAAGAGATACATAATAATGAAAAAAAATCTATTATTAAAATTTTGATCTAAATTATGAGTTATGTTTCATCAAGCAATTAGTGGATATTGAATAACAAATGCTTCTTCAAAATGTTAATTACTAAAAGATAGCAGTGTCTCTTCATTCAGATTAAGGAAAGTTTCTTAAAAAATTCCTTTCCATTTAAAATACCAAATACTCGTATAAACAAATAAGTGGATTTTTTTCCTGAATACAATAGTTATTTGAATTCATTTTAATTTATATCAGTTCTAAATTCATTAGGGAAAAAAACTAAAATTCCTTATAAAAATAAAGAGGAAAAAAAGTTTAAAATTTTTGTTTTCTTTATATAGCCCTATAGTGTTTAGATTTGTTGGATATTTTGGTCAATTCTCAGCAACAGAACAACCAGGGTATATAAGTACCCAAAACACTAAGATTTTGAGAAGTGGCATAAGAATAACATTAATGAGTTTATACTAATTTTGCACAAAATATGATGAATGTCAAGATATTAATATGTTCAAGAGCTGTCACTAATGACAAATGGGGGCAAAAAAAAAACATACACATTTTTCAATGGAAACATTTACAGTAAAACTGTTTTCCATGTTGCTTTAAAAGTGGTGTCAGTAATATCAAGTTGATCGATTCTTTAAATATCTTTTTCAACATTTTTCATTCATTTCAGTTCATAAATGTAGGGGTATTAATTCACAGCATAAAATGACAGAAAATGAAAGATCTCAGTTTATATATAGTTAAATATAACATGACATGCTAAAAACCCTCCAAATGTAGTTCACTATGTCAAAGTTGTATAATGAACAATAAGATGAAGCCTCAAATACGAAAATTAAATTTTTCATAGATAGTATATAATGCATAACATCACTATAAATACAAATCTTTTTTTTTTTCAAAAGAATTACATTGCTTTGCCTTTATTTAATCTTTTAATGTTATTCTACTTATATTTATAAATCAATGTGCAGTTAATAATATAGAATATTGCTACGTTTTTTAGCGTAGCGGGTTCGGATTGAATGGACTTTTTATGAGGACTGCACAAACAAATTTATTTACAGCTATTTACAGTTATTTACAGGATAATTAATAAAGTAAAAATTTCAGATAAATACAATCCAGTAGTCCACAGTCAATTTCAGCGTAAAAGAAAGTCTTAAGCACAATAAACACAGTTTGAAAAACAGCTATAGTATAGCACAGCAACAGCGAGCTCAATAACACAGCTCACTAATTACAAATCCTCTAGATAAGCGAGACGCTTTTTATTTCAGAGCCAACTCTCAACTAACTCACCCGCTAGTGGTTGGATTATTGGGGCTCCTAGCCCCGGCAGGGGCTTATCCCCGGTCATGGCTGTAGTGCTTCCTCATGGCAGTCAACTACAGTCGTGGTCGTCTGCGATGTGGACTGGAAATTCCTCTGCAGGCCCTTAAATAGTAGCTGATGAGGAGTAGGGGTGGGTGAGTTGGCGAGAGTCAGGACGTGATTTGATTGGCTATTTAGGGGTGGTGGGAGGAGTTATGCACCTTGTGAGAATTTTAGATTTAGACCTGAACAGCAAAAGTTTAAGTTTAGAATTAATAAAATAAGAATTATGTCAGGATATTGAAGTGAACAAAGTTAGAGAAGGATGTTCCTGGGTCTTCTAATTTTTATGTTTGGAGTCTATCTGGGGATATTAATGACAGCATCGTTATTGATTTTTTCTATGTCTTCATAAAATTTAGTTGCAAGTTTTTTGATAAATTTTTTGAGTGGCAGAAAATCTAATGCGAGGTACATGTTTTTACTTGGCATGTACCATTGCATTTTACAAATATTTCTGAGGAATCTAGTTTGTAATCTTTCAACCAAAAGTAAATTAGATTTAGGCGCATAACCCCAAACCGGGCAAGCATATGTAATTACTGGACGCAAATAAGCGGAATAAATAAGTATTTTATTTTTCCTAGTCATTTTGGAGTCTCGAGAGATTAAGGGATATAATTTACGAGTTAGGTCTCGAAACTTGTTAGTTAAGTAATTAAAGTGGGGCTTCCAAGTTAACTTACTGTCTAAAACGACACCTAAATATTTACATTCCTTAGACCACGGGATGTTTTTATTTTTAATTTGAAGGGGGCGGAATTTCTTAGCGTTATATCTACTAAAATAAATTGCTTCAGTTTTGGACGCGTTAATTACAATTTTCCACTTGGAGAACCAGTCCTCAAGAGATTTGATATGTCTATTTAGAGCAATTGTGATGTAATTGGGATTTTTGTTGCGCGCTAGTATTGCAGTATCATCAGCGTACATGGATAATAAGGTATTGAATTGTTTCGGGATATCATTAATGAAAATAGAAAAAAGAACTGGCCCCAGCTTGGATCCTTGAGGAACACCTGCTAAGATCGGTTTTATAACTGAAAAAACGTTGTTCAGTTTAATCCTGAAGGATCTGTTGCTGAGGTATGAAATTAAAATTTTAATTATGTGCGGGGGTATATTGTAGTTTATTAATTTGTAAATAAGGCCTTCAAGCCAAACTCTATCAAAAGCTTTCTGAATGTCAAGAAAAACTGCTGCTGCATATTGTTTGTTCGAAAAAGCTTCTTCTATAAATTCAGTTACCCTGAGCAGCTGGTGGGTGGTAGAAAGGGCATGACGAAAACCAAACTGTTCCGGGATAAGAATATTATTGCTACTAACTCACCCGCTCCGGCTACTCGTCCTTATATAGCCGAAAAGCGCGTGCACCTGAATCTCGTGAAAATTCTCAAAACATCGCGCACAATCTAGCGGCTACTAGATTATTCCTTTCGCCAAACCAATCAAGCTGGCACGAGGCTCCTTGCCAAACGTCGCCAACTTTGGCGAATTTTCATGCCGCTCGCTCGCTTGTAACAATATATATTATTTTGGAAAACAATGTATCATGAAAAATAATATTTACAATATATGGAATATCCCCCCCCCCAAAAAAAAGACAGCTTCCCTTTGTTTCTTGTCCTTACTATCAGATATTTCTATTCACCCAACATTAGTATTTTCTCGCATGTCAGATGCTCAAGACTTTAGTGTATTCTCTCTACTGAAAACTATACTAACAAAGATCTTCTATTTTGCATATGCAGCATTAAAACTGTTCATTGCAATTTGCAATAGATAACACTTAGCATTAAAACTATGAACTAACTAGATGAGACTATTAACACACAAAATATCAAACACCATGTTATGCCTCAAAGAATAACTATACTAAAAGATTAAAAAAGAATTTTAGACAAAGATCATTCAAGTTGATAGCGGACAAAGCCAATGCATCAACACTGAAGTATGTTAAATGCTCCATAGGTAGAGCTTAAATTATCAACTACTTCTTTTTGACAGAGTACGGCCACACATAATATTGCTTGCTGATGCTTAAAATTAGTTTAATATGTCTAATAGGTTTAGATCCAATATAAAGAGCACTTTTAAGGACTACATGTTCATATTCATAACTACCCAAATGGGCATAATCAATGGGCATTTGATTTCTCTTGAGCTGCTAGTATGAGTACATTTTGCAATGGTTTTTGTAAATAAAACATGATTTGTATCCACTACATTTATAACTATAATATACTTTTCATAGTAAACTAATATATTACAAAATCAAGAACATGGTAAAAGAATATTGTGCACAAATACCAGAAAGGATGCTAAAAAAGGTTCATTTATTTCTTGTAAGCAAAGCTAAATATTATGATAAGAAGTAAAAATATTACTGTATTTAATTTCTTTTAGTTAGCAAATGGATTTATAAAATGTCCAATCATTATATAGGCTTTTCCCTCCTTTTTTTTTACATTAGAGAAAAAAAAGTAAGAGTTTAGATACTTCTATACAGAAGAATCTGAAGAATGTAGAAACTGCTTTCAATTTATCTAGAAGCAATAAAATTCATTTAAACACTGAAATGAGAAATTCTATAAGCTGGAAAATAATGTAAACTAAATAATACTTGAATAAATATTTTAAAATGTCATCTGCAAAATAAATTAATCCTCCACATCAGCTGATTATTCACTTTCAGACAATATTCATATCTATACATTAATTTATATCAACCTCTAATCTCACATCATGTAACTCTTAATACTCATATCAAAAATGCCTCCCATCTATTCAGAATTATTAAGAAAGAAAAAAAGAATTCTTTTTTACTTTACTTTACTTTTTACTTTTTTAACACTTTTTTTTCTGATCATTATTTTTTGAAACACTTACATATTCTGCTGATATTGACTAGTAAAACTTCAATAAATTAAATGGTTTAACTGTTTGACAAATGAATCAAATTATCAAATTTCGACAGTTGTAAACAAAAATAAACCATTCATAACGATAATAATTTAATATTAAAATTACTTGGAATACATAGATAAGTATTCAGTGGATTTCCAATTGAATAAAAATAAACTATTTCCAAAATAGAAGGTGTCATCTTATTAACCCTTTGCACTCTGGTGGTGCCTCTGACTCACCACTCAAGATTGTGCATCATTTTGATGTGTTTTATTTAATTATTTTCAAATTTAATTCTTAAAAACGCCTACATAATGGTTAAGAGATGTAGATTAATTTTTCAAAGAAATTCGATTTAAAAGAATTATGTATACTTATTTTTCATAGCAAAAAACAAATCTTTGTGTTATGTGAATCATTTTGCATCTAGTTATTTTTCGGAGTGCAAAAGGTTAAATAATAAAAAAATAAAAGAGTTAAGTGATTAAAAAATATGTATATCTTATTTTTAGGAGATTATTTTCAGTACAATACAACAAACTTCATAATAAACTAGAATTCATTAGTTATAATTTTAAATTGTCAATAAAATAAGAAACATTTTAATCATTAATCAATGATCATTACTAAATAAATTAAATGCTTCAATATTCAGCAAGAAAAGAAAAATAATTATCAGAACAATTTATAATGATAATGACCTAAAAGATTTTGAATATTTGATTACAAGATAATTTTTTGTGCATAAAATTTTCTATTGTTTGTTATGTAACATATTGTTATGATTGTCAAAAGAAATTTAAATACATCATAATAAGCAGATGAAATATTCAGAAATAATAGTATAAATATAAGTGATATATGTAGCTGTTTTAAGTAAAATAAGCAATATCATGGTACTTTGAATTCACACTTCTTTTAATAAGCCCCTATTCTAATTATATATGTATTATTGTATAATTAGAATTGGTCTTTAGCATTCATCCTACAAAACAATAATTTGTATACAGAACAGAAAAAAATTGGACAAAAATTTAGAGAAAAAAAAATATTTTAATATATACACTTTTTTATACATAACACTAAAAATAACAAAGATTATGATGAATTCATGCCAGCAAATATACACTTTAAAAAACTTTCTCTGAAAAGACAAGAAAAATAATTTTAAGATTATATGAATAAATAAGTAATCATTTATCTTATTATAAAAAATAATAAAAATGTTTAGGCAATATTACATTTTTAAAATATTATCTACAGATTTAGATGAACCATTATATATATATATATATATATATATCATCACACATGCAATGATTTATCACACTTACATTGGAAAATACATTTGTTTTCCATAGCATGCTTAATGATTTTGATTTAATACATACATTTAAAGATATGTAACATAAGAGGTCAACGATCATTTAAAGAACTTTTCTTATCACAATATATATCAATACCATAACTGAAAATAAAAAAAAACATGTATCTTCACCTATTGATTTTTTAATTTCCTTTTTCAAGATATTTCAAAGGTACAACAGTTTACTTAACGTGATTAATACATAATTAAAGCTTTGTTTTTCAGTCACTTAAAAGGTATTCCAATAAGTCAAGTTGGAGACAAGTACAGACAAATGTGAAATGCAATCTATGTAAAAAATAAATAAATAAAACTGTAGGGAGGCAGGCAAAATTCTAATTTCTTCAAAACATAAAATCAAAAAATTCACTATAAGATGTGAATAAACTGAAAGTCTCATGTATGCATACCAAAAGGAAAAGAAAACCAAGATGCAACAAACACACTGTCAGTAATGAGAGGCCCACTTTCGTGTTAAACGTACTTTTCTTTCATATATTAGTCGTAAAACAATAGAAAATTTTCAATACAATTAGCATTTATTTTGAAAGAAGCAATGAGCCTGTAGGAGACTTTAAGATGCCAATTATACATTAACCTTGCATGCTAATGATTAACTGCTGCTATACTGAAATGAATGGTGGAAGCAAACCAATCATAGCTTCACCTAGGGTAAAATGCACTCGAACAGAGACCTCAGAAGACACATTTTTCACAGCATTGAGCAATCAGTGATCAAAAATGTAATATATCACTGACATATATGATAAATAAGCCTACTATGTGGTATTATATCAATGTTTAATAATCATATCTTTTGAAATAAATAAATATTTTTTTACTCAGATTTCTGATTTTGAATTTTAAAAAATGACAAATTTGATGGTTAAAAGAAAGGAGTATAATGAAATAATTCATCTCTGATGATAAAAGATAATGAAAGAAGTGCAATGAGACATTTATTTAGGTTATAAACAATGATGCTCCAGAAGACCATCATGAGCTATATAACAACATGGATTTTAGAACACAGAATAATATAACATTTTAAAATTAATCACAATCAACTACTTGGACCTACCCTTAGGCACATGATAAAATATGAATGATTGGAATATTATGATAGAACTGGCAAGAATAATGGCATGAGCTCAAGGGACCATCACTGGCTATGGCATAACCCTTCCCTTAGGAGCATTGGCAGGGAAGAAGGCAAAAATACATTTATCTACTCAATAGAGTGGTATGAACAAATCAACATGTCAGAAGTTTTTCATTTCTATACTTGAAGTGCTCTCAATTGCAATGTTTTAGAAGATAAAAATAAATAAATAAAAATTTGGAATTTCAAGAGTATCTAAATTGTTATCATTCCTGCCTGAAAACTATTTTGTAATAATTATTGCTCTAAAAACATCTCAATTACATAAAAACATCTTAAATGCAATGTAAAACTTATAAATGTCAATTTCATACCATTTTAAGACATGCTAAATATCTGATTTTCAAAGAATCAATATACATAATACATATACTAACATTGAATATTTTATTGCATGAAATATAATAATGTTATATTTTTAATGTGTCTTACCGTGCTTCATCAGGCATTTCATTATTTTGAACTTGAGCAAGAAAGTTAACTAACTTTGGATAAACATCATATCTAGTAAAAAAAATTATAACAATTTTAGACTCTTGTAATTTAAATAAAACTGAAAATAGAAACAACACCATAGTAAGTAATTCTGAGCTAAATATATGAAAAGTTTTTTTTTCAACCATTAATCAGTAAATAAAAGTAAAAAATATTCACTTGTTTTAATTCAATATATGCATTTTTTGGCTAAGTAATATATTTGGTGATTCCTAAATTGTAACAGAACAGCAAATTTAATTTATTTAGCATTTAAAACTTTAAATGTGAGATCTCATAACTCCCCCCCCCTTTTTTTCTACTTAAATTAATTATTAATATTTTAACAAACTGTTTATTATTATTATTATTATTATTATTATTATTATTATTATTATTATT
>JAOUZG010038069.1:13518664-13555490 GCA_026289955.1 Argiope argentata | reverse complement strand
TATATATATATATATATATATATATATATATATATATATATATATATGATTTTTTTTTTTAGATAAAAGCATAGAATATAAAAGTAAGACAAATCATAACCTAGTTAATAAACACAGAACAGCCCACACAATTTGAATCAAAATCTATTATAAATTAGATGTACAAGAATTGCTCCACGGATTTGTATAAGCTTCTCAAAATGCACTAATGATGTTACATATCCGAAATTTCTATATTTCAGATATTTAAATTTAAATCTCCCTCAATATAATTTCACCAGAATGACAGACATCCAATACCAAAAATATAATTCATATCATAAATGTTGTTTCTTCATACCATTTTCTTTAGTTTCATCATCTACACTACTTGACTCATCATCATCAGTGTAATTTCACAAGAATGACAAACATCCAATATCAAAAATATAATTAATATCATAAATGTTATTCCTTCATACCATTTTCTTTAGTTTCATCATCTACACTACTTGACTCATCATCATCAGTGTAATTTCCCCAGAATGACAAACATCCAATACCAAAAATATAATTAATATCATAAATGTTATTTCTTCATACCATTTTCTTTAGTTTCATCATCTACACTACTTGACTCATCATCTTCTTCCTCATCAACATCATCATCACCCTCTTCACCATCTTCTTCTTCCTCTTCACTGCTATTAGATATAAAGTAATAAATTTTCATGAATCAAACAAATCATTTTGAATAAAAAAATTTTGGTAAAATAAAACATTGCAAACAAGTTTTAACCAAAAATATAAATTTTTAATAATTATTTCTAAATTAATATCAGATATTGAAAAATATATATTATTATAAAATATATATTATTATAAAATTAATAACAGAATAGAACAAAAATAAGGCAATAAAATATTTTAGAAAAATATATTTCATATTTTTAAAAATGTTATTTATCTTTTTAAAAACCATAAACATATATCTACTAATAAAAGAAATGTATGTGTAGGTACACTGGTACTCTACAGACCAGACCAATTGATCTACATCAAACAAATTTTGGACACATAAAAAAAAAGGAACTGCACACATTGGAGAGATTTTAATTAAAAATTAAGCTGACTTTTGACATTTTATCACAATAACTTTGATAAATATTATTAAACAAATTAAATTTTGCATCATTTCAAAAATTTAAGAATTGTCTCTTTAATGATACCAATTTAATTGCTGTTCAAATATTTTCACAGTTTTGGGATTTTTTTAAATCTAATTTCCAACTACAAATTGCATTGTTGCCTTGAAATTCAAACTATTTTCATTGTTACACTAAATATTTAATAACCAGATTTTACTGAAAAAGAATAGTTTTGTTTAATATCCGTTTATGTAATGAGGTGAATTAAATATAGAGGTAACAATATTACAAAATTTAGAAAATAATTTAGCCATACATTTAAATTTTTAATAGAACTATATTGTCATGTCTCTATTAAATAGTTTATAAGCAAAATGAGCAAAGTATGTACAAATCAAATAATACAGCCTCAATGTCTGACAGTTTGATGGAATCAAAAATATTAAAGTACACTTAAAAATTTAACAATTAAATATACCAATATCTCTTGCCGGTACCCAACATCCCTGAACATTTACGCATTTCTATATTAGAAAAGAAGCAATATTATTTACATAACATCTCTATATATTTTCGATGATAAATTATTGATTAAAATTTAAGGAGTAATTTTCAACAATTATTTAAATTAAAAATTTAATTCTAATATAGTGAAAAAAGAGTACACAAGCACATGTCCGTTGTTATAAAGTTAAGAAATAGACATGATCTGCTAAAAAATATCAAATAGAAATGGATGAATCCCTGTTAATGGGATTTGTTAATTCAATGATTTAAAAACCTATAATGATGATTTACTATAATAGCTATGAAAAAAAAGAAAGAGCCCTTTGTTGTTATTTAATACAACATCATATAAGAACATATCATATAGTTGCTTCAATACCTTCTATCAGCATAAATTAATATAATTCTCTGAATTGAGTTGTGAATAGCCTTTATGTATACATACAAAAAAAACATATTCTTAAATATATAAATTATATATGATTCGCATTTCCTTTGCAAGTATATGTATACCTTTACACAGCCACAGATTTAGCCTGTATTAGAAACTATTTCATGCTGCCATTTCTTTTTTTCTTTTTCAAATTCAAACAAATAAGAATGTTTCTTTGATATTTTATAGTTTCTACCAATATAATGTTTCTATAACACAAAACTTCTACTGCAGTGCTCATGCATTTTTGCACTATCTCATCAGTGAGGGTTTTGATTTACTTATTATCAAATTATTGTATTAAGTTAATTAAATCTATTAGCTCAATGATATTAAATGTTGAAAAGTAATATTAAGGACTTTGTTAAATGAATACAATTTCTTAAAAAATTAAAACAAGATTATTTTTTTTTTAATCTGGATGCTGCTACTTTTTTTACTGCATATCTAACATATGTATTAAATATATATAATAATACTTCAAATGCACAATCATAAATAGCCACAAGGTAGTTAATTACTCCCTTTCTATTTAGGAATTTGGAAAAACGAGGTTGAGACCAAAGGTCAACGAGGTCAATCTAACAGGTAGTATATATCATCATTGGATTGATGCAACATGATTCACGTTATCTATAATGGGGAACAGAACACCCATATATATGTCAAGCTTTTTATACTCATGATGTGCTCCAGTAGGGGACATTAATAAATAAAAATACACAAAATACATTTTTGCTTTAATATTCAGATCAGACCATAACATTATTTCACCTTTTAATAAAGCAATTTTCTTATAACAGAAAGGATTTTTCTTTCATCATTTATACTTATTTCTCAAATAATTAAGTAACTTTACATTCCATAAACCTTTTTTATAAAATATATATATATATATAATATTTTTATAGAAAAAAATAATGAAACTTCATTTATACTAAAGAATAAAATGGCCTACTTTATAAAGCAAATCATACAAACTGATCCCAGACTCAATATAGCAATATAGTAGAACAATTAGAAAGCAATTAGGGATTCAACAAACTTACAAATAAACTTATTTATTTTTTGTTAATGTAATATATCGGATAAAAAATCACACTGAAATTAATACCAAATAAATCAATCAAATTTTGGATTTGAATAATGAATCATAATCAAAACCATAACAATTTTTGAATATATAGAAGCTTTCTACAGAAATTTTGGATATGAGAAATAATTCTTAGCATAAAATATCATAAACTGTATTCAAGCATGCTATACATGCAGAAATTGATATTATTCAATTAAACTGAGTTATATTAACTAGAGGAATACAGTAAAACTAGTTAGTGTACTAGTAACAAAAAAACTTATTTTACAATTTATTTTAAATTATATATATTATTACCATTTTAATAGAATGGTTTGTTTAATTATTTTAATATAAAGGAAATTTTTATTGGATATTTTTGATAAAAAATATTAAAAAAGAAAATTGGACATAATAATTTTTTTATTTAAAAAGATCTATTTATAACATTTTATATGAATAAAATAAGAAGATAAAAGAAATTTTTTAACTTATTTTTATAATGATGATATAATAAACTTCTATAAACAGCATAATTTAACAATATGTAACTTTTCTAAGCAAATTAAATTGAAAAATATTAATAAAGTATTCAAACAACTTAAAGAAGTAAACATCTTGCAAATATTTTAATATTAAAGGAAACACTACACAAACTGTTACCAAAATAAACGAAGGAATCATATTTTATTTTAAAAATTATCATTACTAAAGAAAATAAATATCACCTTTCTTTAGATTTAGAAGATACAAGCTTTTTAAAATCTTTTATTTCCTCATCACTAAAATCATCTCCAGAGCCTTCAGAAAAAGATTCATCATCAGATTCTTCATCTGAATCACTAACACTGGTACCACCTTTTACATCTAATTGAAAGAAAGAACATTAATATAGCAAAAATTTATTTGAATTTGTAATATCTAATTCAAAATTAACCTCCATATCAAAATTAACAAAATTCTCATAAAATATACACATGCATTTTTGATTAACTATAGTAATACATCAAAAATAATATTATAAAATAAATTCAAAAATGATTTGCTGCAAAATATTGATTTATTGTACTCTTATATTTTTTGAGGATAGAATAAATAAAAGAATGTTCATTAGGTCTATCTTATTATTAATATTATGCAATATAAATATTAATAATAAACCAGCCGCCTTTGGCGACCAGTCAGTTCGGCAGTATTAATGCTAGCTAAAATTTTCATATAATATTTTATGTAGCTGTGTCTCATAACAGATTTTTCCCCAAAATATTTTTAAACCAAACAAATTTTGATAATAATATAATTCATTTATAGTATTATTTAGTTTTTTTCCCCCCTTCAGATGTTCTGTTCATTGTACTACTCATCTTTCTCTTTCTATCTGAGCAATGATTGTCCCGGAATTGATATTTTATTTAAATGGTGGGGGAAAAGGTCTAAAATTCTGTTTTTATAGAAAAATAAGATTCAAATTTTCATAAATGTAAACACACTAAACAAATAAAGACACAATTGGTTTTCAAGAGATGAGAAAGTTTAAAAACAGCTTGGAAAATGCCGCACACAGAGTACATAATGTTGACACACACACGCTTCTTTTCTTTTGTATCCTTTTTTTTTTCTTCACTACTTTTCTTTCTACAAACCCTTTTTTCCCTTTATTGTTCTTTTTTTTCTTCCCTGCCCAGATTTTATTTTTAGCAGGCATAGATTAAATATTCATACAGACTAATAATAAAAGCAACTATTTTCTTTCTTTTTTAAACATCCCATTACCTATAAATGAAAACCAACTGACTTCACATATTTCTTTCTAAACAAATCATAATTTATTACTTCCTCTATCTTATTCAGTAGGTGTGGGGGAAGGAAATGAAGATTTTTGGCGGGAAGTAAGAAAAGTGTATTTTAACTATTTTCCTCGCAGTTTTTTCATTTTTTCTCTTCATAAGAACCATCCTCGTGTCTTAACGAAAATATTTGTAAAAAATTAGCCAAATTGGTCGAGCCATTCTCTAGTTTTGTGCTTAGCAATGCATTTCGAGATCTATTTTTATTAATATAGATAAATAAACATAAAAAAATATGTTAAATAAAAAAATAATAATAGGCAAAGTTATACACTTTAAAAAAACATAACTTAGAAATCATGAGATAATTATGTGTGCCACTTTTGTATGAAAATTTGCCAAGAATTTATTTCCATGTTCATATAGTAGATGCAAAACAACAGGATTATCTAAACACTGGATATCAACTGATCTGTTGAAAAATACAATTTAAATGTGAAAAGTAAAATAATACACATCATACATATATCTTATAAACAATCTTCCTGCCATTGTCTTTCTTTAAAAAAAGGGATGATAAATAACATTTAAAAAATAAAATTGCATAGATTTTAGCAATTTTTTATCAAATTTTTGTTTCTGATAATTTTCAGAAAATGTGATGCTGTCATCTTACTCTTTTATAAAATTAATAGAGGCAAAAATATATAGTTCTCAATTTGTAAAGTTTTCTTGAAAAATGATGAATTACAAAATGATTCAAAATTTAAAATGTGTGTTTGTGTGAAAAATAGAAATAAAATGACATAACATAAGAAAGTGACAATACATAAGAAACTGAAAATATAAGAAACTGTTTTTTTTAACTATGAAAAAAATAAAAACTTTATAATAAAGAATTTAGAGATTAATTATATTTTTAATGAACTGAGTATAAATTAAATTAATATCAAATGCATCATGTTATGATCACAAAACGATGAAGCATTTTAAATTTTGAACAGTCTATAACTTTTATAAGCAAATTTTGTTAATAAAAGTCCTTTTTTTTTCAATTCTATTAAAAATTACAGAAATTCATTCCATTAATAGAAAACTACTAACATTTGATATATGAACATGAAGTTCTGCTAGCAATTATAAAAATTTTTTCCATTTTCTGTCAGTTATTGTCAAACATAAATGTTAGAACAGAATATTCCGGCTCAGCTTTACTGTACGGTCACCCTAGGTGACTTTTTCAAAAGTTGGCGATAAATAATTTTTTTTGGCAACCTGCCGAAAACTGGAATTTCCCCAGAAATTGAGTTTCCCCATTTCGAACTTCGGTGATATATGGTGAAGTTGATTTTGTCTTAGCTCCCACGTTCTTTGAATTTTATTGTGATGGCTGCATGGGGAGAATGATGTTATGTGGTATGATGAGCATGTGAATTTAAGGTATTTGTATGGATTGGATGAAAGGAAAGAGACGTTTGATTTTTGTATGAAAGCGGGGTTGATTGCGAATAGGTATGAATGTCCGAAATGTAATAAAGATATGAAATTGGTTGCAAGGAAATATGTTAGTGATGGTTATGAATGGAGGTGTAAATCTAAGGTGAAAGGAGAGGAACATGATGTTAAAAGGAGTGTTCTAATTTTTTGATGCTAATATGCCTTACATTTCTTATTTCCTAACATAACCCATAAAAGCTTTGCACTTTTATTTTGTTACAATCCAGAAGTTTGTTATTCCTCTCCGAAACTTTTCAGCCATTTTCTATGCTCTGTTTTCATTGGTTCTCGCTTCGAAGTCGCCAGAATGGGGACTTTTGGCGGGATTTTGAAAAAGTCGCCAAGGGTGACCGTACAGTAAAGTTCTACCAATATTCCTATTCTATCAGCATTTCAGACAGACTGCAAACTTTACACTAATGCATCCAGTAGATTTATTATTATTATTATTTGTTTCAATTAAACATTTCATACCATAAGTTTATACATTTGGATACAAAGCTTGATTTAACATAGCATTTGAAACAAATTTTGGTTACTGTCATGCTATAGAAAAGTAATAATTCCCTAATATTTTTATATTATATTTACAGTTAATATAGTAAAAAGATTTTTGGTTTATAGTACAAATCAAATACAATATGTATTTCCTTCTTTAAAATGATGAGATTTTAAAAATCATAAATATTTCAAAAATTAATTTAGAATTAATAAGACACGAAAATCAACCTATAATGAAATATATTTTTTCTTCTACAGTTTAATGCCGTAGCTACACTGTAAGTAAGATTAGAAAGCATAAATAACGCACACATGAATACACAATAAATGTAATAAGTAACATAAATATTAAATAATCCCTACCTTCGTGAAATATATGTCCTAGATCCCGTCTGGAAACTTTTCTACCAGCATATGTTGGATCTACATCTTCTAATAAGGGTGCAGTTTTTCTTCTCAGATCACTTATTTCATTTTCATCGTTCTGAATGCTATCATCATCGTACACTTTTGCAGTAGAATCTAAATAGAAAATTGAAAGTATCAGTATTCTATTTTAAAAAGTTAAATAAAATGAAAGGAAACGAATTCTTACCAGTATTTATTGCATCTTCAGGATCAAGAATTAATTCTGGAGTTGGATTTGTTAATTTAGCAATCTTCTCACCCAGAGATGACATATTAAAAACTATGCTTTGTAAATGCTAAATACAAAAATAAAAGATTATGATATTTAATTTATAGAATATGTATATTAATAGAAATTGTATAATCGGAATTCGAATATATTCTGCATACACGTGTGGTACACAATTATAAACATAAACATAGTTAAATATAAAACCATTACACTTCAGTTCTTTTTTTTTCATTTCAATTAAACGAAATTTAACAGGGTTCACGATAATACAATGCTAAATAAATTAAAATATTTTTAGAAATAAAGGAAATAATTTTTGAAAACATTTTTCCTGCGTAAAATCCCATATTTCTTTTATCTATAATTTTTAAATCTGAAATACGAGAATTAAGAGATAAAGCCAACCTGTCTGTTATTATTTATCAACAAATGATTCTTCTCGGCTATTTGTCAATCGTTTTTCCTTTTTCGTGTAACGAGGGGTGAGCGAGAGAGAGAGGGAGGCTTGAAGTGAAGGCTGCGTTTTGGGTACAGGTTTTTGCACTTTTTTTGGCTGGTTTTATAAATTTGTTGTTCAAGTTTTTCAAAATGAATGTTTCATTGATGGATTTTCCCTAGCTGATATTCAGGTGTGAATTTTCCAGTTTTGCGAAGACCCCTTTGAGGGTTCGCTTTTCCTATTTCAGGTGTGCAAAGGTTTTGCCACTTTCTTTTCTTCAAATCCAAGGTAGGATTTTTCTGTGTTTTTCTTTTTCTATGTTATTGGGTTTTTAGTGGCTGTTTTCACTTGATCCTGGCTGAATAGAATTAGAATCTTCGTCAGCGATGACGAAGCGAAAACCGGAGGACTTAGAGTCTGAAAGCAAAGTAAAGGATAGAAAAATAAACTATATTTTAAATAACGAATTTTCTAATTATGAAAAAGCTAAATGTGCTATTGAGAAGGGTTGCCCAAAAATTAAATTATGCATTGACAGCACGAACGGTCCGTCACCATGGATTAAACCTACAATCATAAATACCACTTTCGGCCCACTTTCCCATACGGATGACACGTTCTCTTTAAATAAATATAAAAAACTAATCCTTGTCACTCGTCACCTAAATACAGTCAAGAAGGTGTCCGACTTCGTAAATGGCTTCCCTGAAGCAAGGATTCGCATCATTGATTCCAACATTGTTTCGAAATATATCATTCGAGATATCGATACGGACTTTAACATTGTAGACATAAATACAGAACTTATTACGCAGGACATCAGTGTTACTAAAATTGTACGTTTTAAAAAAAAAGGAACGTCAGACCCCATTCCAATTGTCCTAATAGAAGAACTGGGCAGGACAAACCGTTCTGAAATAAAGATCGGACGAATAATCTTTAAAGTTAAAAAATTTATTGAGAATCCAAAGCTATGCTTCAAATGTTTAAGATTTGGCCACACTCAAATTCGTTGCCATAACGAAAAAAGATGCAAAAACTGCGGGGGCTCTCACGCAGAAGAGTGTAATGCACCAACCAAATGTTTTAGGTGCGATGAAGCCCATGACGCACTAGACAAAAACTGCAAGTATTTCTCTCTAGAAAAAGAGATTATAAATCTAGTCAGAGACAAAGACATTTCATTTTTGGAAGCAAGGAAGATTGCAACTTCACAAACTTTTGCCCAAAAAGTTAAGACCCATTTGCCGACTCAGGGTATTGTAAACCCACAAAAGGATATTACGGACCTTCATTTGGCCATAAAAGATCTTACAAAACTAATTTCTACTCTTGTGCCACAAGGTGATGCACTGTCAAAACTCCAGGAAGTAAACAGACAGTGTATGGTACGCATAAGTGAAACTCAAGAAAAGTGTGACATTCAAACTCAAGAGAATACGATTCTAAATAAACAAATTGAGACTCAAAGAAAAACTATAGACGCTTTAAAATCCAAAATAGCTCTATTGGAAACGAATCTCGAATACAGACAGGTTCTTAGTCCTGGTGTTGTTCTCGACCAACGGTCACTCGCTGAAATCAATCATTTCAGTGTAGAGGAGGATTACTCGGGCATCGGTTAATTTATTTTTGTTGTAGTAGTTGTTGTTTTCCCTCTTTTTTTTTTCTTTTCTTTTCCTTTTTCTTATCATGAAGTTTATTCAATGGAATGTTAGGGGGATCAAAAACAAGATCCCTTGGCTGCAGGCCCCACCTTTTGTGTCTGCCCAATGTTTAGTTTTGCAAGAAACCTGGCTAAACGCTTCGTCTGTTTTCAGTTTAAAAGGAAAAAAAGTCTTTCGAGCTGAAATACAAAGTTCTGATTGAGGCGGTCTGCTGACTGCTGTTGAAAAACACATCCCGGCTCAAGTTATTTCTTTCATCCTTCCACCATCTTCCGTGGAGGTTTTAGGTGTCAAAATATGGATTGGTCCAAACTCTAACTCCCCACTTACTATTCTAAATCTTTACTCTCCTGGTGGTAGATTTGAGGATAACTGGTTAGAATCTTTGTTTTCTCAAATTTCTCCTCCTTTCATTTTACTGGGTGATTTTAATTTACATCATCCAGCACTAGGGAGTGAACATACTTCCACTGACGCAAATTTGGTCCTAGATTGGATAGGCACCAAACAAATGTGCCTATTAAACATGCAACATTTTACAAGATTTCAAGGGACTCAAGCTCCTTCACTATTAGATCTGTCCATATGCTCCGCTGATATTTTTAGCAAGATTGGGTTAGAGGTATCTCATGACTTGTATGACAGCGATCACTGTCCCATTTTTATTTCCCTTTTCAACCTGGGTGAAAAATCTCAATATACTCGTAAATATACAAATTGGGGCCAATTCTCTAAAAAGGTCAATGCTGTCTTAAGATGTCAAGAAACTGATTTTTCTCTCGATAGTCTTATTAAAGTCATCCAAGAAAGTGCAAAATCGTCATCATATTCTGTTTGTAACTCAGTCCACTCTCATTGCCCATGGTGGGATGTTAAATGTAACTACCTAAAAGCCCTAAAACGAAAATTACTAAGGAAAGCAAAATCACACCCTTCTAAGTTAAACTGGTTTGCATATAAAGAAATGGCGGAAAAGCTTAGGAAACACGTCAAGTACAGAAAACGCAGCTTTTGGGAGAAAACATGCCAGGAGGTGGCCTCTTCCCATCAGGCATTTCGCATTGTTAAAGCCCTACTAAACAAAGATGAGACGCCTTGTACTTCCAATCTCGTTCTCTCGTCGGGCATTACCCTAACCGCACCGATCGCGCAGGCAAATGCGATTGCAACCAGTCTAATCAAGAGGGCCCCAAAAGAAAGAATCCCTTTGGATTTTTCGGTTGAGAACCCGGAAAAGGATGATTTAAAATTTTTGAATTGCCCTTTTTCGCTTAGAGAATTTAAAAATGCAATAAAAAGAACAAAAAATAAATCTCCTGGAATAGATAATATAAATAAGAAAATGTTGTCCTGTCTCACCGACGATAACATTAAAAAAATTTTTGACATTTTCAATTACTTATGGTCAAACACTATTGTCCCAGAAAGCTGGAAAACCGCAAAAATCATTCCTATTTTAAAACCTATGAAAAATGCAGCAGAGACCTCTTCTTACAGACCCATTGCATTAACCTCTGTTCTGGGTAAGACTTTTGAAAAGATTATTTTAGACAGGGTCCTGCGATTTTATTTGGACAAAAGGTTTTTCTCCCCTCTTCATGCTGGTTTCCTCCCGTACAAAGGATGTGACAGCCTTTCTGCAAACCTTCTCAACAAAATTTTAATAGCCAGAGCTCAGAAGAAGCTTGTTTATGGCATATCTTTTGACTTAAAGGCGGCTTACGATAACGTATGGCATGATGGACTAATGCTCAAAATATTACAATCGGGGATCAAGGGTAAAATTGCCCTGTGGATTTCTCATTTCCTACAGGACAGAAAAGCCTTTGTTTCTTGGAGAGGTGTTTCGTCTTCTCTATTCAAGCATGATAGAGGTGTCCCGCAGGGTAGCGTCCTTTCCCCGCTACTATTCACGGTTTTTATGAGTGACATTTATTGTGTATTACCTAAAGATGTCAACTGTTTTATTTATGCGGACGATATTTTTTTATTAGTGGTGGAACATAATTTTGAAGCTATTAAAAACAAGATGCAGTTTTGTGTATCAAAGCTGGAAAGTTGGTGTAATGAATGGCACATGGACATTGCTCCTCAAAAGAGTAATATTATAAACCTTTCATCTAGAAAATCACCTGTCGGGTTCGACGTCCACTTCCAGGATGGCCGTATCCCTTGGACCAATAATATTCGCTATCTAGGCATTCAGTTTGCTCCTACCATGTCCTTTAGATTACATATTGATGGGCTAAAAATTAAAGCACTTAAAAAGTTAAACATGATTAAAAGATTGGCCACTCCTGGTTGGGGTGCAAATGCATCTAATTTGTTAAAAATCTGCAACGCATGTATTACTCAATCAATTGAATTTGGTGCTCATACAATTGGTATGACCAATAAAGCTGGTGTAGCATCCTTACAAACGATTCAAAATAACATCCTTCGTTTTGCTCTTGGTCTACCTCGATGGACACCCCTTCCCATACTTTATAAGATTTCAAATGAATTAAACATGAAATTAAGATTCGAAAAGAAAAACATAATTTTCTTTGTGAATCAATTCTCAGCACGGGATTTCACTAACGTATCGAAATCAATTTCCGAAATGAGATCCTTGGTTTCCAATAGAATTTTCCAAAGAGTTCCCTGCGGAAACACTTTAGATGAATACTGTCGTCATGAAAATTTGTCCCTGGATCAAATAATCCCGATCAATGTTCCGGTAAGATTGGACGACTGTAAAAATTTCTGCATAAAGACTCATGGCTTGAAATTTCAGCAAAGGAGCTTGGACCCAACTATCATTAAAATTCTTTTTGCAGAGTTTAAATCTCAGATTCCCTGTGATAGGATTATTTTGGCTACTGTTGCGAATGGCAGCGCCTCACCCAACCAATCAGAGCTAACCTGAACTGACGTCAACTGTTGAGTTCTGTATTTAGCCAGTCGTGTGTTTCTCTTTACGCCTTTCAATGTAACTTTGTGTTTGTCCGTGTTTTTTATGGAATAAAAGTCTTTGTGTGCCACATCCTTTGCCTATTCAGTATCTAGTTCGTTTTTAGCCAAAACCCGACATCGGGTAGATGTCAGCCCATAGTAATAATAATTATATGCAGCTTAACAACGCTACATAATTTTTGGCGCCCAACGTGGGGCAAGGTTTTGGTTTCAGTTAGCGTTTGAAAACCTTTTCGAGCCTGAAGGAAAAATGGATGTGGCGCAGTTAAAAACACAGCGAACGCCTCTTCGTTCAGCGTTCACAAAATGTGCAAAAGATATTGAAGGCGAGCTTGCAAAAGAAACTTCTAGAGTCAGCGAACTTTTAATTTTAAAAACTAAACTTTGTGATAAGTTCACTCGTTTAGAGCAGTGCCAAACGCGACTAACAGATGCCATTCTGGAGAATGCCGATGAGGCAGAAAAGTATGAAGAGGACTTTCTGTCCGCAGAGAAATACCGTGATACTTACTCCGAACTCTGTGCTAAAATTCAAAGTTTGTCATTGAAAGCTATGGAAGTGAAAGAACTATCGGAGAAACGGAAGTTTAAGCTGCCTACGATCGAACTGAAAAGGTTCAGTGGGGAAGCAAGGGAGTACCTCACCTTTTGGAGTCAGTTCAAGAAGATCCATGAAGACCCAACTATTGCCGACGAGGACAAAATGCAGTATCTTTTACAGTCGATGCAACCAGGATCAAAAGCAGAGCGATTGATCCTCAGCTTCCCGGCCACCGCCGATAACTACAGCAAGGCGATTCTTCAGTTGCAGCAGAGATTCGGTCGAGACGACTTATTGGTTCAGATTTACGTCCGTGATCTGCTCAACTTGGTGATGAAAAATGCGTCGTCTGGAAGAACAAAGGTGGACCTTCCTCGTTTGTATGATGAGTTGGAGGGAAAACTTAGGGCCCTACAGACTCTCGGGAGGACTCAAGAAAAGTACAGCGACTTCCTGATACCTTTAGTGGAGAGTTCCCTACCGGAAGACGTTCTTTTAGCCTGGGAGAGAACCAGAAGCATGAAGGATGCATCGGAGGGGGAACATCGGTCCTTGGAGTCGTTGATGACCTTTCTGAAGCAAGAGGTGCAAGGGGAGGAGATGATGGAACTAGCGAGAACTGGGTTCTCATCCCCTCCAAATCAAAAGAAAAGAGAAGCTCCGAATAAAATGGACAATTTTGTTCCTACGGCGACAACCTTGGTAAGCACTCAGCGCAACAAAGGTAGGAGCAGTTTCATTTGCATTTTTTGTAACAAGAGACACCCTTCCAAGGACTGTCTAGAAGCCAGAAATATGTCCTTGGAAGATAAGAAGAAATGTATTCTTAAACATAGAGCTTGTTTTAGCTGTTTTTCTGTTTCTCATTTTGCTAAATTTTGTAAAGTAAAAAATTCCTGCTTGTATTGTGCTAAACCTCATCATTATTTAATGTGTGATCTTCCTGCAGAAAATAGTAAACAATTGGTTAATACTGTTGAAACAAAAAATTCACTGTGTAATGATTGTACAAATAATGTGTTTCTTATGACTCTAAATGTAAAAGTGTGTTATAATGGTAAAGTATTAAGATTAAGAACGTTAATCGACTCAGGGTCTGAAAACTCCTATCTTTCAAAACGCGCAATTGATAAACTAGGCATTAAATCAAATAACACGATGCAAATGCAGCATATATTGTTTGGAGGTTTAGAGAGTAAAATCAAAAGTCATGACGTTTACGAACTGTTAGTGAGTTCTTTGGATGACTCATATAGTATCAGGGTTACAGCTTTCTCTACAGATATTATTTGTGGCAAAGTGCCAAGAGTGAATAGTTCTGCTGTACTTAATGAATTACATCAAAAAGGGATTATTTTGTCTGATCTCGAAGGCCAGGATTGCGTAATAGATCTGTTATTGGGAGCGCAGGTCGCAGCTGTGTTATTTATGGGAGGATCTGTTAGGTTGGATTCGGGATTGTTTGTATTAAAAACGCGCTTGGGTTGCATTTTGACTGGAAAGCAGGAAGTGCCTGGTGAATGTAGGGCAAAAAGCGATATTGTTTTAAATGCTATTTCTTTATTAGTTAGAGATTCTCGTATCACTGAATTATGGGATCTCGAGAAAATTGGAATATGTGACCCCATTCAGAGATTAAATGAAACTAACGAACATTTAAAGGTGATGGAGGAATTTAAAAATAGCATGAAAATCCTGCCGGACGGTCGATATGAGGTTTTTTTGCCTTTTAAGTCATCTGTGTTTGAGTTGTCTTCCAATAAGGAATTGGCTTGGAAGCGACACGGGAAAATGTGCGAACGCGCACAAAGGAATGGGCTTTTAAATGATTACCAAGCTGTATTTCGGGAATGGGAAGAGTTAAAAATAATTGAAAAAATTGCGGTTGATTGTAAAACTTCTCATTTCTTGCCTCACCGGCCAGTTGTTAAAAACGATTGTGTCACGACTAAAATAAGGCCAGTTTTTGACGCTTCGGCTCGCGAAACTGGTAAGAGTTCTTTAAATGATTTATTGTATAAGGGCCCAAATTTGATTGAACAGATACCTGATATAATTGATAGGTTTCGAAGCTATGCTATTGGTATTACTTCCGATATTGAAAAGGCATTCCTTCAATTGGGGATTGCTCCTGAACATAAAGATTATTTGAGATTCTTTTACCCTATTGTAAATGAACAAATTGTATATAGACATTGTAGAGTGGTTTTTGGTGTATCATCGAGTCCTTTTTTATTAGCTGCTGTACTTTCTCACTTGCTTGAAAATGTGTTTATAGAAGAATCAGAAATAGCTGTTAAATTAAAAACCTCATTTTATGTCGATAATTGTGTCACAGGTGTAACAGATGTTACACAAATGGAAGAATTTATTTTGAAAGCTAGAAGAATTCTGTCACGTGGCTGTTTTAATCTACGAAATTGGGAAAGCAATGTAAGTTGTAAATACATATCTAAGAGTACGGGAACAACCAAATTATTGGGTATTTTGTGGGATTTAGATAAGGATGTTCTAAAATGCAATGTTAATGTAGAAGATCTAAAATTTGACTGTTCTGTAACGAAAAGAACTATTTTGGCGGCTGTCCAGAAAATCTTTGACCCTCTCGGAATTTTATGTTCTGCAACTCTACCACCTAAAATACTATTGCAGAATGCATGGAAATTAAAGTTGACTTGGGATTCACCTTTGCCAGATGAAATTGTGAAACCCTTTCTTAAGTGGTGGGATGAGGTGAATAAACTTTCAGATATAGAAATCCCTCGTTATTTTGAAATTAATGATAGCACACAGATGCATGTTTTTGTAGATGCCTCTGGGGAATCATTTGCTAGTTGCGTATTTCTTAGATCAAATACTTCCAAAGGTGTGAGGGTTACACTTGTTAGGGCAAAATCGAGAGTAGCTCCTTTAAAAAAGGTAACAATCCCCAGACTAGAACTGATGGCATGTTGTGTTGGGGCCAGATTGGCACATTCGATACAACAAGCACTAAATTGTAAAGAGATGCAAACCATTTTTTGGAGTGATTCCATGGTTGCATTGTATTGGTTAAGGGAAAAAGGAAGTTGGTCAGTTTTTGTGTCGAATAGAATTAAAGAGATAAAGTCCCTCTTTCCTGACAACGAGTGGAGACATGTACCGGGGAAAATGAATCCGGCTGATTTAATATCTAGGGGTTGCTCTCCAAGTCACTTGGTTAACTCACATTGGTGGGAGGGCCCAAAGTGGTTATTAGAGTCATCGGATTCTTGGCCAGTGACGGAATTGGTTAATTGTGATATTTCTGAAATTTCATTAGAAAGAAAGAAGGTTAAGTTGTGTAATTTAAATATTTCAGAAGAGAATATCTCTTGGTATGCAGAAAGAGTGTCTGATTATGATAAAATGATACGTGTATTTTCTTGGATTTTAAGGTTTGTGAATAATTGTAGATTTGTTAATTCAAAATGTAGGGATTCTGAACTCTCTCAATCTGAAATTGAGAATTCTGAAAAGAAATTGATTCTGTTGGTTCAGAGTTATTATCTTTCTGAAGCTAAATCTTACAATTTTATTGAAACTGTTGTAGATAATGAAGGCATTTTAAGAGTAAAAACTAAAATTGTCAATCGAAATGATGATAGATCCTTTTTGTATCCTGTATTGTTACCTGAAAAGTGTGAATTCACGAAACTCTTAATTAGAGGTGTACATAGAAAAAATTGTCATGCTGGAATTCATATGATGCAATGTTTGTTAAGAGAGAGCTATTGGATAATTAGAGCTAGGAGAGCTATAAAGAATGTACTGTATAATTGTATTGTTTGTAAACGGTTTAAAGTTAAGTCTATGTCAAGCGAACCTACACCTTTGCCACCAGATAGAGTAACGGATTGTGTTCCATTTGAAATAGTTGGAATAGATTTGGCAGGACCACTGTACCTAAGAAATGGAGATAAAGTATGGGTGGTCTTGTTTACTTGTGCGGTATATCGTGCAATTCATCTTGAACTTGTTAATGCTATATCTTCTGATTCCTTTCTTTTGGCTCTTAAACGATGTATAGCTAGACGTGGGCGACCACGAACTATCTATTGTGATAACGGAACAAACTTTCGCGGCGCCTCCAATGAATTGGCAAAATTAAATTGGACCAAAATTCAAAAAGATACTATGACTCCCAAAATATTTTGGAAATTTATCCCACCCACCGCCGCATGGTGGGGTGGCTGGTGGGAAAGGTTGATTCGCACATTAAAGGATCTGTTAAAACGAACTTTAGGTAAGTCTGTACTAACTTATGATGAGCTGTACACTGTTATTTGTGATTGTGAGTCTATCGTTAATCGTAGACCACTAACTTATGTGTCTGAAAATCCGGAGGAATTGATTCCCCTTACGCCTGGTATGTTTCTTGTCGAGAACAAAAATTCAAACACTGAGGATATCGAGGAACTAAATGCGAATAGTCTTAACAAAAGATTAAGATATAGAAGTAAACTTTTGCAGGACCTGCGTCAACGCTTTAGAAAAGAGTACCTGGGTCAACTTGTTCAAAAACAGAGGGGAAAGCATTCGCGTGCTCCTCAGATTGGAGAAGTGGTTTTGGTTGGGGACGATAATAAAAAACGTTTGTTTTGGAATTTGGCAAAAGTTATTGAGTTAATTCCAGGTCGCGATGGTAAAATTCGAACGGTTAAACTTAAAACTCGGCATGGAACGTGTTTACGCCCCATACAACGCATCTATCCATTGGAAATTTACTCGAGTGAATCTTCAGTTAGCGAACCAGGTGAGGGGGAAACAGTTTCTTCAGATGCATCTAATAATGTAAGTAAATTAGAATCTACTGCTGACGTAATGATTAAGAAGTATACGTCCTCTGGAAGATGTGTAAAAGTGCCCAAGAGACTTGATCTTTTCAATAATGTATGTTATGTTCTTGAGACTCTTTCGGAGTCTCAAGGGGGGGAGGATGTTGCGAATGGCAGCGCCTCACCCAACCAATCAGAGCTAACCTGAACTGACGTCAACTGTTGAGTTCTGTATTTAGCCAGTCGTGTGTTTCTCTTTACGCCTTTCAATGTAACTTTGTGTTTGTCCGTGTTTTTTATGGAATAAAAGTCTTTGTGTGCCACATCCTTTGCCTATTCAGTATCTAGTTCGTTTTTAGCCAAAACCCGACATCGGGTAGATGTCAGCCCATAGTAATAATAATTATATGCAGCTTAACAACGCTACAGCTACAGATGCATCAAAAACTGTAAACTCTACAGCGGTGGCAGCGGTAAACTGTTCTTCAAATGTGGAAATTAAGGGGTCGATTCACAATATCAACTCAGTGTTCACAGGGGAGGGGTATGCCATAGCTCTGGCGGTGACGAACTTTGTAAAAGAACACAAAGACTATATTCTTCTGACCGACAGTCTATCTAATTTAATGGCCCTGAGTTGCCTTCACTTCCATTCTCCGAGAAGTGTTCTTTTTGTGGCCCGGGTTATATTTAATGCGTTAAAGATTTGTTCCTCTTTGGAATTAATATACACTCCCGCACATGTGGGAATCACTGAAAACGAGAGGGCTGATAGTGCTGCTAAGCAAGCTCTAATGTCCCCTTATATCTGTAACTGGATCTCACCTGAAGATATAGGCGTGAGTTGTGATAAAATTGTTAGGCATAAACAAAGTTTAGAATGGGTGAAATCTAAATATTATGAGAAATACAAATGGCTTGATGCTTTTAAATTTAAAAAACTCCATCTATCTAGACGAAATGAAGTATTAATTTTCCGATTAATATCTAGGACTCTTCCGGTAAATGCAGTTCTGTTTAAATGTAGGCTCGCTGAGTCACCAAACTGTACCCAGTGTCAAATTCCAGAAACTTGTGAACATTTTGTTCTCTCTTGTAGCAAATTTGAGATAGCTAGAGATGCTCTTCGGGCGAAGTTGGGCTGTATTCCGTTGTCATTGGATTGACTAGCGTCTCAATCCAAACGTAATCCCTATGGGATAGACGAATCCATCGCGAGCTGTATTTTTCACAGGTAGGGACGTTTGAGTGAGAGGGGCAACAGGGATAAGCGTTGGCTTTTGAATGTTGAGTTGTATCACAACACTTTTCCCGGTTCAGTCGAATCGTGTTTCGCAGGGCGGGATGTGGGTTATGTTTTGAGTTGCATTTCATAAACGGATCATTTATCATATAGAAATGTATAAACTACATAATGAATGAAGAGGTAATGTGGTATAGATATGTAAGTTTCATAATATGGAAATAAAACAAATCTGTATCTATCTCATGCATGTTGATTTTGTTTTGTCATATTATTCTGGTGCTTTTGTAAAGGCAAGTTAAATTTTTGTAAAAGTTATAAACTAACAGGAATGAAATAACTGACTGAATTTAAATAACGAGTTTTAAGAGTAGAAGACATATAATCCAAACATGATTTATTTATTTTTTAAAAAATAATCAAAACTCTAATTTTGCATAAATTTAGAAAATAATTAGAATTTTTTATAAAGTACTAAATGTATACTAATGTTTCTAATTAAACCATAGTGTTTAAATAGAATTGGCATATAATATACATGGTAGTTATTGTACATTACAATATTGTAAATTTCAAATTTTTTGTTACAAGTTATTCTCCACTTCTTGATAAATAAAACAAATTGAGTTTTATTACTTAACAGATGAATCTCAATAAACAAGCTATGAAAATATGAACCGTCTTAATGCATAAAATAAAACTGCATCTCAATTCATGTTTTATTGATAATTTAAGTACTTCTGTTCAAATTAATTATAAATTATAACAATTGTACATATACGTAAAACTATTCTCACATGATGAATTTTTTTTATTAAGCATCTGTTAACGATTTAAAGTTGCTAAGAATTGCATTTTATGATGGAATTTTTTATTAAACATCTGTTAATGATTTAAAGTTGCAAAGAATTGAATTTTATGATGGTATTTTTTTTTAACACACAACTATTTAAATTATTATATTCAGTAGTATAAAGTTATTAAAATGTAACTCGCTACAAACGTTTAGGAGGAAACAAGTTTTTTTTTAATACTGTTTTTCTTTAAATTATGATTTATTTTTCTAGTTCAAAAATCATGTTATGAAGAGTTTCATGGTCACACTTGTAGCTTCCTCAGTATATTTCAAAATATAAATATTCTTGAAGGATTAATATAATGCTCTTTTTGATAAAAAGTTGTTCAGAATATTTATAATATTGCAGCCTATTATTGACATTCTGAATATAGAAAATAAATAACTTTTTTTTCCCTTTAGGAAACCACTATATTTTTCAGTTAATAATTGAAACAGAAGTAATATTAACTGAAAAATGTTAACTATTATTAAACTAACATTATACAAGTATAGAGAGCTGGAATGTACAGCATGTCATAATTTCAATATAAAGAATAACTATTTTTCAATTAAATATACTTCTTGCAACACAGCCAAATATGTCATTTGAACCAATTAATTCTAAATAATAAGAGTCAATCAAAAAATACATTGTCAATAAAATTTTATTAGACCGTCGATATGTCAGTTTATCGATAATCTATTGAAATGCAATAAAGTAAGTTTCCTTGTTTGATGATAACGGTGAATTAATGAGCAGAATGCAATCAATTTACTTGCATAGACTGTGGTAGGCACAGGGGAAAAAATACGGACCCCCCCTATTTAGTGCAATATATCGTATAAAGGAAGGGGTTATATTAAAAAGGTCCCACATGAGCCTTGGAACCCTAATGTTCTATTTCCAGTAGCACCAATGTGTCTCTGTATGAAAATCCTTCCCCCTTTAATAGAGTTTTAATACAGTTTAAGTTCATTCTATTACTAGCAGATGCCACCAAATGGGGACAATTATTATTTTGGTCACCCTGTAGTTTAATTACACCAATTTTTTGAAATGTGATATGAAGAATTCATATTAGAAAAGCAAAAATTGGAGCAAATAAATTATAGTTAGGAAAGAATTGATTTTACCTGCTAAATCATGTAGCAGTTATTTTTTTTTTTTCATGCTTACGAGTATAAATATAATTTCCTGAAAATTCTGTAATTAAA
Source organism: Argiope argentata (assembly GCA_026289955.1). Taxonomy (NCBI): domain Eukaryota; kingdom Metazoa; phylum Arthropoda; class Arachnida; order Araneae; family Araneidae; genus Argiope; species Argiope argentata. The sequence goes on along the minus strand of JAOUZG010038069.1, from coordinate 13,534,229 downwards.
TAACAAGCTAATGTTACATTTTGAATGAAGCAATCACACTCGGAAAAATAGAAATATAGTCTAATACCAAATTCTTTTGGTTTGACAGCATAATATAAATAAAAGAACAAATTAATCATTATATGAAATGAAAAAAATTCAAATAATATATAGCACTGTATTACACAATTTTTTGACTAAACTGTACTAAGTTCATGTCTTAACTAGGTAGTTTTTAGAGAAACAAAAAAATGGAACATCAATTTTTAGTTTTATACAGCTTCAAAATGTAAATAAATTTGTACATGGTAATTTCTTATATATTGTTGTTCAGTGATATAAAATCATGTTAGCAATGTTTGGGAATAAAGTCTTGTTTCATCATCCTTATGTGAATAAATGAAATACTTATTAATTTATTTGAAAAATCTTGATTGGTTTTATTTGATTTATCCAAGTTATTCTTGCCTAAAACTTAATGTTTATCTGATTAAAATGATAGTGCAAGTTTACACATTACTAGTTTCTACTATTTTAACAACAAAATAATGTAAAACACAAAGAAATCCTTACCAAATATGAAATCATGATAAGAAAAAATTAAATTAAAGTTTACTTGAATCACAAGGAAAACTAAAAGTTAAATTTAGAAGCTAATTGTTTTTTGAGATGTTATCTACTTAAAGAGATATTGCTCACTAATGGTAAAATGCTTAATATATAATAAAAAAGCAATATATATGGATGGACAATCTATAATGTATATATTAAAAAACATAATGTAATCAAACATAAACAAAAAAAAAATGATTAATAAATGATGAAAGAATACTATGCATTAAAATATATTGTTTTCATATTTTTTGTCTATTCTATCATTCTGTTATGCATTTCATAATATATATGTTCTTGTCGCATTAGGTGACCAGTTTGACTGTATTTGTTTTCAGATAAATTGTTTAGATATAATTTCATATTAATGAGTCTATCAAGTAGTTATAACATTAAAATTGTGTTCATTATCTTACTTAAATATTCTTCATTATTCTGTGTATTGTGACCATAAACTTTTCTAATTGAGACTGTTACTTGACATGTCACTTTGAAAATGTAAATAACCCTTTTGTCTTCTAGATCTTCTAAATTTGAGCTATTGTAACTTCATTTTTTTTATTTGTTTTACAAATTATTTAGATATTAAGTAGAATACTTCTTACGTGACTTTCAATAATGGATGAAAATCATGCGATTAACTATATGAGGACATAATGAAAATAATTTAGATTTTAGGGTAATAATGTAACCTAATAAATGTAAGAGGAAAATATATTTATTCTATAATTCAATTGATATAAATAAAGAAAATTTCAAACAATGTAAAATTCTTGTTTGTTCTGTGATATTATCGGAAATTATTGTGGAGAAACGACACATTACAGCTTAAAATACTAATTAAAATTTCAAAAAAAAAAAAATTGTTTCAAGGTTGCCATGCCCACCATTCAAGGCTCTTTTACTTTTATTCCTTATTGAAATTCATCAGAAAAATCTATCATGAGTATCATTTATATTTAATATAATAAATTTCTTTTTCAATAATATTTTATTGAATAATTATTTACAGAAAATTTAATGCATTGTTTAATTCATATTTCAACAATAATGTAAATATAAGAATTATAGCATAAATATAAAAATAAGGTATCATTAATTGGTAGTGATTTTGTAAAGTTTTTAATCATATTTTATCAAAATCTCTTGCTTGCTATTCAAGAACAAATTGTTAAAAGACACGTGTGAATTAGTGTACTAGCAATCATATAAAATATTTTAAGAATAAATTAGTTCCAATTGTCCAAATAATAATTTTATTATGTGAAAGAATTTTTCTTTCCATATTAATGAATATTTATTTTAATTGAAGCTTCATTTAAATATGATAACACCAAAACAATCATGCAAGTAATATACTAAATGAGTTTTTATATAGATAATGCAAACAAAGATATTACAATAATTCTGTGCATGATGACTTGCAATTCTGTTATTTGGTTAAGTGTTACAAACTATATTTTAGTTCATATATTATAATTATGCTAAATTAACTAATGAATCTGTATAACTTGCAGATTTCAAGAATTGAGAACTTGGTGATAGCTGAATTATAGTTAATAGATACTTTATAGAAAATTTTAATTTAATAAACATTCAACTTTCTTTATCATCATTATTAAATATAACATAAGAAATGAAATATTTTTTTAACTTCATACACAAATCTTAATTTTCAAGAAAGTTGTTTTTATTCTATTGAATTTAATTTTTTGATCTAATAATTAAAAATTAAGCTTTCAGCTTTATTAGAAACAAAACATCTACAAAAACATATAATATATTTCAGGATTTCATAAACTTAATTTGTGTTGACTTTTTGAAGAATTTAACTTTATGTAATAAAATATATTAAAAGAATACAATGAAAATAGTTTCCATTTTTTTATTAGTATTTATACAAAGATATGCACTTTTCTATGAGTAAAAATATATTTCTACAGTTTTTGACACAAAGTTGTAACAAGTCTGAAAAGTCAAGAAAACATAGAAATCATGAATGAAAGTATTTTGGTTAAAACTCATTTTAAATATTTATATACCAGATGAATTTTCTAAGATGGTTAAGAAAATGATATTTTTGTTTTCATTCAGTTTGCTTGAAAATTATAGAGGAAACAAATGTATAAATTGCTGCTAATCATAAAACTTGCAATATACTCTCAGTTAACATAAAAACCATTGAGCATGCTTTGCTATAAATATAAAATAAATATTTATTCACATAAAATATAGGAATGTTGCAGTGATAAAGAATAGAATAAGAATATTGGTATCCTTAGGGCTAAAATCCATTGAATGTTTGTTAAACATTTGTTTTGATAGTAGTTAGCAATTAAAAAACCAACAACTACAATCTTTTATTTATTTACACTATATTAGAAATGTAAAACATTAAATATGGATATTTTTCTGAGCTTCATCAACAGACATTGATATTGCATAATATGAAAGCATTGGACATAGAATATTTTACTAAATCATTTTTACAAATCAAATAAAAATAATGCAAATTGCTCACCAAATATTTTAAAATCAATTATTAATTTTAGAAGGTGGAATTAAAACTAATAAAAGCAATGAATAAAGACATATAATGTGAACAAACTATATACAAAATGCTAAGCTAAATTTGTTTACTTTATAAAGAATAAGGCAATGGATAATATAAAAAAATTAATTTAACTGAAAAACATGACCATATTTGCAGTTTAAGAATAAAAAAATCAATAAAATATGGAAAGATATAAGACTGAATTATTTACCTAAGTAGTTAGAACACTATTATATCTTCTTACTAATCATAAGGTTACTTTTTATATTTAAAAAAAATTTCAGATTCAAACTGCCAGTTCTGCAACTACTTTGAAAAAATCAATTTTTGAGCACTTCGTACATTCTAATATAAACCTCCTGAAGCTATGTACAGAATATTGTAATATTTTACATTTTTAAAAAACTTTTTCAAAAGAATTTCTAATTGCATAATTATTTTTAGAAGTTTTACAGCTGAAATTGTCTGAAGGAAAATAAATGTAACCCATATTAAATTCCCTGATAGTGTCTGAAATATGTATATATTTAAGGCATGAGAGCATGATAGTTTTGGGAATTAGATTTAATGCCATAAAATTAGTCAGCTATAAATATATTTAAATTGGAACTGCAGAAAATACAAAATATTACTCCAAAATGTTTAAATTCTCATTAAAACATTATCTACTCCTAACACTAATCAAATAATAGAAAATACTTCTACAGTAAAAATATTTCTACTTCTAGAAGTTTATTCTTTTTAAAATTCTGGATTCTTCAATTTTCTAACGCATTTTAATTAGCTATGATTTAATAATCCAACCTTCAGTAAAATCAAAATTTATTTCACAAAACAAATGTTCTCACATCATAACTTAAAATTAGCAATAGCAGAATAGAATTTAATTATGTTTTCTTAAGAATAGGGAAATTTTTTTTTAAAGAATAGAAATGTTGAGCTTAGAAATTATTAAAAAAATAGACAGTAGTTGTTCTGTGAGTGTGAAGGGAAATATAATCATCAGAAGAATATTTTTCTCTGACAACAAATATATTGTATTCATTCAGCGTTTAAAAAAAAAACAGAAACAGTGCAAATTAGATATTAGTGAAAAGTATACAGACAAGAAGTACTTTCAAGATTCATTAATGTCAACCAATTCTAAACCCTCTAAAATTAGTAATAGAAATAGTAGAAAACCATTAAAAAGCCACAAAATACATAAAAACCACAAAACTTGTATTAAATATCCATTAAATAAGTAAAATGTTTACTGATTAAATATGTTTTAAGTTCATCTGTTGACACGTGGTTTGGAAAGAGCGACACCATTCTTCCCCAACTCGCCGGGAAAAGTGTTGTGATACAACTCAACACTTAAAAGCCAACGCTTATCCCTGTGGCCCCTCTCAGTCCAATGTTCCTACCTACGAAAAGTACAGTTACTGATGGATTCGTCCATCCCATAGGGATTTACGTTGGGATTGAGACGCTAGTATTGGATTGGATTTGTGACTTTTCCATACAGGGTTGCAATAAAGTGAAGGCTGTTGTTGCTTTCTTGGTTGATTCTGGCAGATTCTAAAGTTTATGCCTAATAATAAAAAAAAAAAAAAAAAAAAATTCTCTTTGTTGCTTGCTTTGACTTTTGCTGACAGTTCTGTAAACTGTTTTCCCAGTGCTTAATTCTCATAACCAGTGAACTTTTCTTTCTCACTTACTGTATTTTTGAGGCAGGTTGAGTTTTCAGCGAACACAGTTTGGTGTTCCCTTTTATTATTTTATTTATATTATAAATCGTGTGATATTCGTGGTTTTTAGACCTCTTTAACCCGGCACAAGCTAAGAATTTATTCAGGAGCATAAGCCGGAAATAAAGCCTCCTTTCTCTCTCTCTCTTTGTCAATCAAATATGCTGCAAAATTCGTTTAAATTGTTTATTAAGTTCCTCATTTGTTAGGGCTCTTACCCCATCCGAACAACTTGGATTCAATGACTTCTTTTATGAAATAGAACTGACAATAATGGCGTTAACTAATGTAGTTTCTATTTTTATTCCATGCGATGCTTTAAATAAAATTTCTAAACGATGTTGGGTTTTCGGATATGTTTCTTCTTCATCAAATAGTACATTAATAAATTGTGCTATTTTCTTAGAAACCGAAAATACGGAAGATATTCAGAAGATTGTAGAAAAAGTAGTGATACATTCCCCTACTTTTAGTTTTCTGGGTGTATTATACAATGCGCGAAAAAGAAAAGACTTTAAATTTGATGACTTAAAAGTTTTCAGCCAACAAGTGTCCTTTATTCTACGTATTGATGAGAGTTCCAATTCATTATATTTAGAAAATATTTTTATAAAATCATTTGATGCTAGACATAGTGTATCGAATCAAATAATATTGTATGATAATTATGATTTTGTTAAATCACAAATGTTTCCACATAAGCATCTTTCTTTCCCTAAAGAGGAGAAAAGTAATTTTGTTTCGTTTTTGTCTAGGACTTTGAAAGACAATTGTTTGTATTCTAAAGACCTTTCAAAATTTTCTGAGCATATTATCTTTGATTGTAGTGAATCTTCCCCTAACTATTTTCAATCCAAATTATTCATTTATCCCCTTATCATACTGTCTTCTTTATTTGGAATTATTTCCAAGTGCCTGACATTTTTCAATTTTTTACCATTTAGGTTTGTATTTCTATAATTTTTTATCAATATGTTAGTTTTAACATAATCATAAAAAATAATCAATCAAAAATCCTAATCATTAGGAATAATTAATATTTAAAGTTTAAAATAGATTAAAACAGATTTGTGTAGTATATTTCTGATTAATTTATTATTTGTATGCAATTATAAATTGCATTTTTAAAAGTATGATTTGTTTTAATGTCTTGCTGGAATATAGTTTTTTAATCATCAAATACTTGAATTAGTATACATACCACATTACGAAAATAAAATTGAAAAATCTGGTCTTTCAAAATAGTTATATAAAAATAATAATATAAAATGTTTATTTTGATATTGTTTTAGATTTTAAAAAACACAGTTAAGAAGTTTAACATATTTTTATTGAATACATTCTAATTGTAAAAGCAAATAATATATTCAGCCTATTATCTATCTAATCATTTCTGAGAAAAAATGTTTTGAAATCTCATACAGTTTTAGCCCTTTGTTCATTTCACTGTTGTATCTTTCAGATTTGGCAATCTTTCTGCTGACTAATTTTTTTAAAAAAAAGATTAAATGTTTAAAATGAATGTGTGTGTGTGTGTGAAATATTCCTTAACAATCAGTTTCAGATTTCTAGTAAAGCATTCATATCTCCAAAATAATACTTTTTAGAATCTGTAATGCATTTTTTTTTTTGAAAAATTAGCATAAATTCCATTAATTTTAAGCAATTTGCAATGTTCATTCATCACTTTATACAGTATAAAAATACTGCTTTAAAGAATTGCTATATATAATAAGAATATACAGATATCTACTGACAATGATCTGTACCTATGCTTTGAAAAATGAGCATCTGCTCTTCTGAATGCTTTGCTTTAATTAATTAAAAACTAAGAAAGGTTTTGATGTTATAACTTATCATGAAATTATAACATAAAAATATTTTTAATACTATCCTAATTTTTTTTAAATCATATTTTTAATTATGCCAATTTAGTTGTGGTATAAAATCATTATTGATACAAAGATATAGCTTATTTTTTCATAATGACTGCATTTTTGTCTAAAAGATACTTTTCATGAAATTGTACTTTATTTTTAAATTTAATTTAATGTTATTTAAGATTTAGCTTCAGAAATAAGCAATAAGGACAAAAATTTGTTTTCATTCATATTTTTTAACTGCTGTTCTTTCCTATTATGTAATTGGATGCATAAAAATATATCCTATTTTTAAGCTTGAAAATTGCTTTCTTTTTATAGTTTATTGCATTTCTTTATTTAAAGGAAAAGAATTTATTGAATAACATTCATCTGAGATAAGTAAATTGTGAAACATTTTCTGTAGTACATAAAATCTGCAATATTGAATTATTTGAAATTTAGTGACATTCCATTACAGAATCACATTGGATAATTGATGATTAAGGAAATTCAAAGCATATTGAATAGAATAATATAGGTATTGCAAAACAGTTCAACTTGCATGTCTTCACTTAAAAATTTTGAGGATAATAGAAATGGCAGAAATAAATCATAACTTAATAAGCCAGCTTAATAATTTTGATATTTTTATTAATCCTTGTTATAATAATAAAATAATTACTATCTATTATTCATTAAAATGGTATTATATTGAATACTCTATTTGCTGTCCAAGATATCAATAAAACCAAGTATATAATAGATTTTTAAAATATTACATATTTTTCCCCCTTTTCACTGCTTAATTCTGCATTTTTTCCTTACATAATTGTGAAGTTATGTTTTATTAACTATCAAAGACATTATTATAATTTTTAACATGTGCTTTGAATTTTTTAATTCACTCTAGGTTTTATGAAATTTTCTTGAAAATTCTTACTTTAACTTCAGTTGGCTGTCAGCTTCATCAGAGACTCTTGCATTTTGGAAAAATTGTCAAAGAGTTCAATAGTAAACAAATTATTAGCTTAGAGTAAGTTTTAAATTGCTGCATTTATTCTTCTTTTATATTTATCTAATAGAACTTTTAAAATGTTAAGTAAAAAATTGCTTATATCAGTATAAGGAATACATGATTAAAAATAAAAAGTTTTCTGTGGCTAAATTTTGATACATTCATGAATAAAAGTAATGGGTCAACTTTTTAACTTTGTTATTTATTATTGCTCATTCATAAAATTGGCATTGATGAAAATTATTTGAGTGATTAAGTTTATATAGATTGAAAATAGGGGAAACTGAATTAATATAGTTAATTAATCTGTATCTTGTTATTTATCCTAGTTGAGAATTTTTATTAATTTAATCAAATATGTCTAAGTATAGGCTATCAAATTTCATTCCAAATTTAATTAATCTCTCTATATCAAATAATATAATATCAAGTATAATTAATTCTGCTTTCTTAAAAGTTGAAAGAAACTTAAAACTATATAATAACTGTATCTAAGATAGATGAAAGGAAAAATTACATTTCTTTTGTTTTATTTCTCTTAGGTTTCAAAAAAAAAAACCCAAACATGATTCAAATTTATCTTTATCAAGAACATTCATTTTCAAATTCCATCTAATAGGGGATTTATTTTATTAAAATTTAAATACTTTTCAAAATATTTCCAAAAAAAAATTTTTCCTAGTTGATTCCACCCTGAACATTTCAATAAACCCCAGAAACTTTATTTTAACTAAAATATATTGATTCAAATGTTTTTGAATGAAATCTTACTTCATTTGTTAGAAACTAATTTGCATGTCATTTGAAGACATTGTGTAAATCAGTTTCTAATAGTTATATTCAAATTAGTTTCTAATATCTATATTCTATAATATTTCTAATATGCTGCAAGGATTTTTTTTTGGGGGGGGGGGGTAAAGATCTAAAGTTTTTAAAAAAATTAGTTGGAATTATCACTTTTTATCTACAGAAATGGAAGTTAATTGGATGGAACAAATTAGAGTGATAAAATTTCACATATGTTCTTTATACCAAAAAATGCAGTATTATATCTGTTAAACTAAATTGACTAATTCTAATCTGTTTTAACTATCTGGCCACATGCATCCAAAAATGTTAGTTCAACAATATCTAGATTAATGAAATTTGGATTATGGTTTTATCTTAAAACTTAAAGATTTGTGGCAAACTTCAAACCATCTATCAAGCAGTTTAATGTCTGTTGACCCTGAGTATTTAAACAAAATTTCTCTGCCATACAACAAACTAGGTGTAGGAAATGTAGTATGTACTTATGATATTAAAGCTGTTGTCATGTGTAAGATTTTCAATGAAAGCAGTTATTGACCAAAATACATGTTTTTATTATTATAAAATTACTTAAGCACAAATGCCTTTTCAAATATTTTTAGGTACTTTTCCGTTAACTGGGTGCATATGTCACCAATTGTGAACCAAATGCCAGCTGAATCGCCAAGCAAAGTAAATAACAAAATAGTCAACAATTTTATGTTTGTTATCCCTGAGTATTTAAACAAAGTTTTACATTATTTAATTATTTTTATTTTATTTAGTTATTTTGCCGAATTTTATTTGGCAAAATCCTACATAATTTGGCGATTTTTCGCTTGCGTCTAGCTAACGGAAAAATGCCTATTTTAAATAACATAATTCATCTGCACTATAGACACAATATATATATAGTTATGCTGGCAATAAAAGTTTTAAAATGTAATTCGAATGACTGTTAAGTTGAGTATGAATTTTACAAAGTTGTAGTTTTCCATTCAAATCTATTACAGATGCCAAAAACCATAGAAAGCTGTGTAAGAATGCAATTGGCTAGGTTGTATTAATTATTAACTATAGCTATATCATTGGATTTTTTAATATGCTTTTTTAAATGTTATTTATCTTTACGCAATAATGTTATGGGACTAGACCAAGGAGTTTATTGTATTAAGAAAGATTGTGGCAAGTGAAGGTCGAAGTTAGAACCCTTGACGCTAGGGCCAGTAGCCGAGTACCCTCAATGCTAAAAGTATACTGGTGTATCATAGATGTTATCGGGCTTATGAAGCTATCGCCTTAATACTCCCCCGCCAGTGAGTCAGTGGAGAGATGCGCGATTTTTTTTATAGCGTCAAGCGCTATATCGAGCGTGTTAGGGATTTGGCAAGTAAATAGTGTGAGTAGATCCGATAAGTGAATTCGGCGGATTTATTTTGGTGACGGCGTCAAGCGAGTCTGACGACTTTTACTGCGGGTATATGACGCCACGACAGTTGTACGAGGTTGCGTTGTCAAGGTCACCTATATGGCGAGTGAAGATCAAGGTTAGAACCCACGACGCTAGGGCCAGTAGCCGAGTAACATAACAACAATACTAAATGTATACTTGTGTATCGCAAATGTTATCGGGCTTATGAAGCTAACACCAAAAGATAAGACCAATAAAATAAGTTATTTGGATCTATGGATTATCTTGAATAAATACAAAATAGTATTTTTTTTCCTCACAACTCCTAATAAAAAATTCTTTTCCTCTTGGTAAATAGAAATTTATAATTATCATTGGCTGGCATTTATCAATAAAATAGTGTTTATCACTCTTATTTGAAATTCGTAGTATAATAGAATGGATCATTATCTGGCATTTATCAATAAAATAGTGCTTATCACTCTTTTTTGAAATTTTTAGTATATTAGACTATAGTATTGGTATTTAACTGTTAGTTAAAACTTCATAACTATGCACTTCTAGTCAGTGATTGTTTTGAAATAAAGATGATAAAATGTAAATAGTTTGTTAAAAATCACATTTCATCAACAATTATTCTTTCTTCTAGTAAGAAATTAATCTTAATATTCTACATTTTTCATATCAACTGATTACATTTATTTACATTTTATAAGAAATAAATTCCGTTTTATTAAATAATTTGGTCTGAAAATGGTAGTTAAAATGCATTTATCATGACAAGTAGATTGTTAGAAACAATCAGAAATAAATTTCTTGCAGCCCTTCTATAAGTTGACTTATCAAGGTGTTGCCTATTAACTGTAAGAACTTTGTAGCTTTTTTCGTTTGTAAATATTTCATCGTTATATTCATAATTTTTAAAATTCTTATGCTTTAGTATCTCTGCTTTTCTGTTATATAAAAGTTTTACTATATAACATTCAGTTTTTCATAGCATCAAGTTTACTTAAGTTGCCCTGTAATAGGAAAATTTAAAAATCGTAATTAATTTCATGTATTTATTAATCTAGTTTATCAATGTATCTATCCAAATAAACTTCACCCTGTGGATTGTTTCCATTGCTAACCATTTTGTGCAGGTGTGATGATAAATAGTAAAGCTAACAAGTTGTCACATTTTTATAAATGATGGCACCACATTGTGTTAAATTTCCAAAAGGTTTTTGTTATCCTCACTACAGTTTTATACTGATAGAGATAGATGCAAATACGCAGGTACAAATTTAGAAATTTATGACCAAGTTGAGCACAAAATTAAAATATTTTCTAATTTTAGACTTTTGGAAAAAATTTCAATCTCCCTCTCTCTCTCTCTAATTAATTTATATTGAGATTTTATACCAAACAAATAATTTTTTAGACACACTAAAATTAATTTTTTTAAAGACTGGCTCATCAATATTTTTGAAATTTTTTTCAACATTAAACTATTTTCTTCAATTATAATTTTCTATTATTTGAGAATAGAATCTTTGCATTGTAAGGAAAACTTTGTACTGGCATATATGTATGTAACCACATAATAGTTTTGTGTTTAATGCAGAGGGCAGAATCACGGCCAAAATCAGTGAGAAGACCAGGAGATTTTTAAGCTCGTTTTATTCCATCTACAGTGGCATGCATTATATACAAACAGCACAGACATAATAATAGATGGTAAAAAATCAAGAAGGAACGTAAAAAATGAATTAAATCATTTATTCCTGGTTTTATAAACCATGAGAATTTTATAAATCTGACATGTGTCGAATTGACAACATGTGGTGACCTTGACAAGAGAAAGGCAGCGATCCTTTACAGGAATTTAGAAGAGTAAATTCAAAACAATATTAAGATTTCACACCATACAAACAATTTTTTAGACCAACTAAAAATACAATCTGCTTCATAGAATATGTCAAGATTCTGAAGCAAACCTTATTTTAAATATATTTGAAAGAAGTTTCTCATTTTTAAAAAAATGTATACTTATGTTGTTCAATTTAAATCCAGTGTACATTCTTCTGTTTTTTTAGTAAAAAAATAGTTTAATACTTATTAGAAAACTGCATCTATTTCATTATTAATATGTTGATTTTAGGATGAAAAATCTGGTATCTGCTGTTGTCTTTGATTTACTTATTGGGTGGCTCATCACTTTCACTTTTTTACATTCAAATGTACCTTTGCTGTTTTTTGACTTATCATTAGAACAAACTAATGTAAGTAGATCCTAATTTCTAACGACTAAGTCCTTAAGTTTTCCTGCTTATGATACATTTTTTAATATATAGTACTCAATAGTACTCAATAATTTTACTTCAGTTATGTATTTTTAGTAGTAAAGTATCTATTTATTCAAATTAGTAATACATTATCAATTTGAAGATAATATTGCTTGTTTGAATATATCACTATTGAAATTAATTTTAAATATTTAACTTACTAATTATGCTTAATCCGTATGAAAAATGTATGCCAAATAATATAATTTTAAATTTTGTTGGTGTTGTTTTTAATACTTTTTCCATATTCCTATCTGTCTTTCGTAAGGATTGAAATAATTGCTATTCAAAAGGAGGGATAGCACAGTGGTGGGTTAAATCCTCATATTAATTGTGAATACAGTGATTAAAGATAAAATAATTCTTGCATAGCTTAAATGTTACCATTCATGAGATGCAAATTCTTTAAATATTCATTTTTTAAAAAATGATGTTTTAAAGAATAAAAGGTTATGAAGACTTGTTTAGCTTTGTATGCACATGAGTACATACATTCAAATTTCTTAATTGAGTGTGTTTATAAAGAAAATAAAAGAATGACCATTCTTGAAACTATTTTATGCTGATCACTATGAGAACTCTTACCATCAAATATTTCTTTTATGACGGTTGTTATAGAAATAGGTTACTGTAAGAGAAGAGTATATCAGATAAGTAATAATTCATTGGGGCTTCTTACATTGGCTCAGTTAATACCAAATTAGTTAAGTCTGGTATTATTACTTTTAATTTTTGAAAGTAAGTTAGAATACCCAATCTTGAAAACCTATGCATATACTTGCTAAAACTTAATTAACTTCATGACTTTTAATTGTAAAAATATCCAGATTTTAAAAATAATTCAACTTTACATTCAGACATGCTTCATAGACCTAAAATTTAAAGGAAGCCTAATCAAAGCTTTCTTCTTTTTTAAAAAAAATTTAATTTTAAATGTTACTTTAAATTATTTTTATCAAAAAAAAGATGTCAAATTTGCTAATGATTGTAATTGATTATATGCTAGATAATCATTTTTTCAGGTTTAAAAATGAATCCCAGTAATTATAATTTTATAAAATCTTAAAAACAGTTATTTTAAGTAAAATGAAAAGTGTATTTTCCTTTCAATGAATATCATTACTCATCAACAGTACAATAGTAAAGGGACAGTCTTCAGAGTAAAATATTACAATTTTATACACAATAATATTTGCTTCTCATTTTAAAATTGATCTTTTCTTAAATTGAAATGGCAACATTTTCTTAGTTTTACGATTTAAGAAACAAAGAAAAGGTTAATAAGTAAAGGAATGCAGTTTATTTTAACCAAAAATAATAAAATTTAAAAGGCACAAGTGAAATTAATATAAAGACCTACACAACTGTGTCAAAAAGGAAGAAACAAATTATGAGCATTACCTCAAATTGGTGCTAAAAATAAAATTAATTTTAAATCTCCAATTTATTCCAATTATTCAAAATTAATCTTTTCTTCAAAACCTATTCCTTTAGCAAATACTATAGATCTAGACATTTAGTAGCAAAAGTTTTTATACCAGAGAGACAGTACACTGCTCTTTTGCAAATACTGGTCATTGGTTTGGTGAACAAGTGGAAGTATACTCTTTTGAGATTTCACCATAGCATTATTTTTATTTTTCTTATATTTAAAATAGCAATAACAAGCTTTTGTAAACTAGAAACTATTTTTATTAAGTTTATCTCTTAAACCTCAAGTTATCTCTTATCCTCAAGTTATACTAATATATAAACTTGAGGTGTTCATTACAGACAAAAAAAAAGCCTTAAAGATGAGCTTTTATTTAATAGATATATGTGTACACGACTTAGAAGCTAGTTCATTTAATTAATTGACCAGTTTTCGTTAATAATAAATCTCAATATAAATTGCTATTTTTAAAATTTAATATTCCATTAACAAATAAAGTTATTATCCAAATATATTATTAATATGTTGTGAGTTTTATTAATAATTGTTCCAAACTGCATTATTGATTGAAAGTTTCATCTTTTAAAGATTCCTTATTCAGTTGTATTTTTCATAAAACATCCAAGCTGACATTATGTCTGCAATAAAGGGTTTTAAGGTGCAACTTTAAAAATGCAGTTTCTTTTATTATTCTCAAGAAGAAAGTGTTTTCAATTCTTTCTTTACATCTATTTTATACATGCAAATCATTCATATAACCTCTTATATAAATGAAAAAAAATATTAATTTATATGTATAAATATTAATATGCTTCTTCCATCCAATTTAGATATATATTTGTTTGATCATTATTTCTCGACAGAAATAGAAACTGAAAGTAAAATGTTATTTCAAAGGTATTTTTAAAAGACTCTTTAAATTAAAATTGTTTTTATGTTTTACAAATTAGAGTATGATTTTTAGTAAAGTATAAGAGAAAAGGCCAAAAACTTTGTACTTTTTTTCTTCCTCTTTCATTTATTTTTAAATAGAATTTTGAGTATTTGGGTTGAACTCATTACTTAAATATTTAAGTGCTTCTAACGGGAGAAGGGGAAATCAATTTAATATACCTCATATTTGTTTAAATTTTTTTTCTTTTTTAAATTTTACCTTTTTTTGTTATTGTTATTGTTTGGTTTATTTTTATTTTTTCAGAATCTAGTCAGCAATTTACAAAAACTATTACATTGGCTTATGGGTGCACCAGCTGGTTTGAAACTGAATATTCCTTTAAATAATGCACTTGGACACTTTTTTCTGTATCATATTTATTTATGGGAAGGTATGCAATTTTTTAACTAAATGGAATATTATAATTGTTTGATTTAAATCGTATAGTTAATTGCAACAACTTTGTACTTTGATATATATGAAAGGAAAAAAAAAGGTTTTTCTGTCCACTTTTATCAAAGTTAAAACTATATTGTTAATCAAAACAAAATTTCACCAAACCACAGTGGCTCTTCATACTATAAACCTTGCATTACTTTTAAGATAAATTTGAAATAATGTTTCTTAATAATAGATGTTTGAGAAAAAATTGGATTGTATTGTAAATAGAAAAAATAATTAGGCATTTGAGTCGAAATAAAAAGTTTAGAAGTTAAAGTATTTAATTTCATAAGGTAGTAATTGAAATGAGTGATTTGATTATAAATGAAACTCTCAAATTGTGAATGAATGATTCCATTGTAAATAAATCAATCAAAAGATTATACAAGAATTGCAAATACAAAGGACTAATTGAATTTCATATCTCATTCTCTCTCTCTCTCTCTCTCTCTCTCTCTCTCTCTCTCTCTCTCTCT
>JAOUZG010038069.1:13493641-13509451 GCA_026289955.1 Argiope argentata | reverse complement strand
AAGGGTTTTTTCAAAATTTTTTCTCCGAACGTAGACGGATACCTTAATACGTTGCTAGATTTTTATTTTAAAAATATCAAAGTTAATATGGTTTTCTCTTTGTTTTAATGTCTTACATTTTAGTTTTTCGTAGTTGCATGCATAAAAACTTTGTTTAACCTAGACTATTTTTGTTTTATTATTCTTTCATGTAATGTATTTTTCGTTATAAAATTTATAGCATTTTGTTAATTTAAATTAAACTACATTACTAAAATAAAGGAATGATTTATAAAATATGTTAAGCATTTTGACGCTAATTTAACTGTCCTAAACCAAAAATATTAATGAGCTGTTTATAATCTTATTATGTTTAATATTAAATAAGTATCTTCTTTTATTTATTTATTTACTTTGTTCAGTTATATCATTTGAAAATTTCTCGTTTTTAAACATGAAAAATAATGAATTCAGATTTTCTGAAATTATATGTAATTTTATATCTAATTTCGAAGAAGATCCCATTCATATGGAATGAAATGCTATTTAAAATAAGGAAAAAATGCAATGGTAACGCGTTGTTAAGAGCTGATTCTTTGAGATGCTCGAGCAGATAATAAAATTTTTATTTCTCACCTACGGATTAGAAAAAAATTTCGCCTATGGAATTTTGCTGACGCCAAAAACCTCATCCCAAAAACAAAATCATGTTCTGACATAATAAAAAATTTGAGTCCATTCCTACTTATGTCAACAAAGAAAAAAAATCATTTCCGTTACTTTTTATTAAATAATTACAAGTAGTATAAATAAATTATAAAAAAATTAATGATTTTAGCAAACAATTGAAGTCGCATTTTTCACCTTCACGCGAAAAAAAATTCTGAAATCCTTGCCTTTTAGCGATTGAGTTACTGCTTGTTGATTTCAATTTACATTAAAAACTTCTGAAACTCTATTTAAAATATTAAAAATTATTTAAATTTGATTAATGAATTAATATTTGAGAACACTTTATTAGCATCAAGTGTCATCTACTACAAGTTTTAAAAAATGTACTTGAACTGGATTGGATGAATAAAAAGTATTTTATTAACGATTGAAAATTTGAACAAGATATATAAATATACTAGCATTCCCGTACCCGGCATTGCTCGGGTAATGGAATTAGCCGGGGATAACAGTGCTTCGTGGACTTAGTTACGAAAATCCTCTATAATAATTACTTATTATCTATAGTTTTTTCTAATTTTGTTAGGTTCCCGCCACCCCTGGACTCCTCCCCCTTCAGCCGATCCTTAACTGTCCTTAACGATCTTTTTAAAGTATTGATTTTCTTTGTAAGCGCAGGCCATCCACATTTTATTGTTATACCTACGTTTAAGCAAGAAATTCTTTGCATACAACATTTTTTTTTGGGGGGGGGGGGGTTCTGGTGCTAAAATTATTAAGCCGCTGATGAACTGACTCTGGAGGAAGCTACATAAAATTGGCCGTGGGAAAACAGTGTCCTCTTAAATCGATCCCTGCTACTTTTAATGTCTGTCCTTGTGACTTATTAACGGTTATTGCAAAGCAAACTTGTACAGGAAACTGCACTCTTCTAAATTCAAAAGGATAGTCCGACGGAATTAGTGGAATGTGGGGTATTAAAATCAACTCTCCTCGAGCACATCCAGTAATTATCGTAGCTTTGATTACATACTTATTAAGTCTAGTCACTTCTTCTGGTATTCTGGTGCCATTGCATAACTTTGGAGGACAAAGGTTTCGTAGTAGCATTACTGGTGTCCCAACTATCAGGTGAAGTTTGTGAGGTGAAAAACCTGGAATGAATTCATAAGACGCGTAATTTTTGTTTGATTATTTTCAAAATTAATCAGGATGTGCCAAAGCAATGCCAATTTATAAAAAAAAGTTTAGTCTCATTTTTATTTATAAATGGATTAGACTTGTAATGTTGAAGAGGAAAAATCAATAAATGACAAAAAAAATTTAATGCCCAATTTTTTATCAGATTTTTACATTCTTTCACACGATTTTGAAAAATTTATCCAATTTAATGTTAAAAAAATTGATTATGTTGAAAAGTTTCGGTGTAATTAAATATGAAAGCAAATTTTCGCCTCTTCGTTAAAAAATTCGCCGAAAATTCAGTTTTAGAAATTTGATTTTTTAAATTGTATTGCAGCATACTACATCGTATTGTCTTTCTGTAAACATATTTTTTGTATTTTCCCAGCTAAGCATCTATTTTACAGGGCCGTTCACGAAATGGACACGTCAAAATAGACATTTTTTTAAAAAAAATCCATATTTAATTTTTGCGTCGATATTTCGTAAAATTAATTATACTTCCGTGGTCTACGGTAGAAAGTCCATCCGATTCCACTGCGATATTGAGTATAGCTTGAACGGACGTGTAACGATGGCAATTTTAAAAACGCGGTTTTACAGGCCGAAACGGGGCGCATCAGCGATGGCTGCTCCGAAAGGCCGTGTTTCACTCGGAAAGCAGCATTAAAGGTTTTAATTTCACAGAAATTAAGGGATTTTAATTAATTTCTCCCATACTAATTGATATATCGAAATATAAACTATCCTTTTTTTTAAGTTGGATCAAACTGCAACTGGTTTGTAAATCTTATTAAAATCGGTTCAGCAGTTTAGGAGTCCATCGCGTACAAACAACATGACACGTAATTTATATATATTAAGATATTTGGAGAGAGAGTGAGCTAATTGTAGGAATTGAAAAAGAGTAGGATGTTAGGATTGATATATCCGGATTATTGGAAGCGGATGCACGTGCAGTTACACACGTTCATAGGATTGAATTAACTCCATGTAGCTTCATTCCAAATATTTAAAGTAAAATATTTTTTTAACTGAATAGCAAATTAAAATAGTCATATTTTTAAAAACATTTTATTCAAATCTCCATTGCATAACAGAAGTATACATTTCACTTTCTAATATACGAAATACAAAAGAAGAAAAATTTGCAATTATCAAAGAATTCGTGCTTGATATTTTGACGAATTTCTGCGTTTCAAATCGCTCTGTTTTTGAAAAACACATCATTGAAATTATAATTTTCTGTTCTGTTGTTGCTATTATTATCACGATAGCTTTAAAATACTTTGAGCTTGACGGATGAAATTTAGAATTGATATTTAGAGTTTGTAGATTTCTATCAAAATTTGAATGAAATGCATTTACATTTTTTTGTGTGTATTTTAATATTCTTTTTTAAGTGTAAAAGAGATTCGAAATTGTAACCCGGAATACATTTGTTTGATCCATCTAACTTTATTTCGTTAAAAAATTAATTCTTAATTTGATAATAGTGATAACGAACCGTATATCACAGCTAGTGGTTTAAATATGTCACCCTAGTGAATCAAGAAATCTCTCCATTTAAAATGCTGATGTATATGGCACAGAAATCGCTCTTATTACTTTTTGTTAAATTTTAATATTAAATTTAAGCATATCTTTGTATAAACGTTTATGGTTGTTGTTTTTTCATTTGGGATAACAGCCTCTGTTGCTATATCTCTCACTATTTAAGTTCCAGTAGCATCAACACAAATATATAGGCGGAAAATAAAAAAATCCGCAGGCGAAAAAAAAATTATCTGCTCGAGATCTCAAAAAACCATTTTTTAAAAACGTGTTAGCATTGCATTTACAAATGCTCTTATTTTTAAAAAAATAAGTTAATGACTACAGCAAATAAAACCTGGAAAATACCATTTTGAGCACGTGATTATATAAAATGAAGTAAATAGAAAATTTGATATTTTTTTAAACAATAAATACGAGACAAAGTTTTTTATGATCTTTTGCAATACTAAAGTTACTAATTCAATGAAACAATTAAAAGGAATAAAAGTATAATTTAAATTGCATGGACACATGAGGCTTGGCCGTTCAAGAAATGATGTTCTGGCATGATACATTGAAATATGCACAGATTTCTTTTCCTTCCTTTAATCTTTTTTTCCTTCAAATTTTGGTTTCGCTTTAAAAACAACAAAAGCAAAAGCTCCAAAAAATCACTGTTGCCAATCTGAATTTATAATCATTTACAAAATAATATTTATAATTATTAACTACTCGTGCATTATTTTTAAAGTAAATATTTATGATTTATGTCGCCACAGCATCTTTTTTGCTCTTTACCTTTTGTTTACTAAATTGGGTAAACTTAGCTGCATAAACTGTATAAAAATAAGCTGAATAAACTTAATTGTAAAGAAATTTTTTTCATTTTTCTCGTCATCTCTAAGCTAAACACTTTTTATACCTATCATGAATTAATGTTGCCATAAACGATAATTTAATCTACTAAAATAAATAAATTACAAATGCCATTGTGATTTTCTGATCTATCGACATCGTCATCATTATTTTAGAATATTTAAAGTATGGAAAAATTAATTTCAAAATCTCATAAACGCATTTAAAAAAAATTGGCTCCACTGAAAATTTATATTCTATGTTAATTTTTAAAATTAACAAGTATTTTGTACCATATTGCATGCATATTTAATTTAATAATACTTAGCACGAGTTTCTAAGCTTTATAATTAGGTAAATGAATGTTTTTATTAAGTCTCAGTAGTTCAGTCTTTCAATAAAATATATCAAAATCTACACTGAAAATTCCGAGGAAGCTTCATTTTATTAACTTGGAGCTGTAAAGATTATCTAATGGAGGTGGGTAGCATATGTTAAATATATCTATAGTTTTTAAATGACAATTTGTATTTTTTCTAGAATGTGTTACGCATGAGTTAAATTATAGATTTTTGCAGAAGATCGGAATCTTGTTTTTGCTGTTTCATATCTATAGTTAACTAATTAGATAAATATTTAAACTCTTATACTAATACTTTACAAATAGAAAAAAATATCGTACCATTTTATAAATAATTTCTTATTTCTAAATATTATCAAAATAATACTCTATTCCATATAATTGCACAATAAAATACGAATTTTATTACACTTATCATAGCACATATCACTCATTACAATTTTTTTCTATAACATTCAATATAGTTTTTATGTATTTAATAACCAAACAAAGCTTACGTCATAAGACAAAACTTGGCGATTTTTTTAAAAAAATACCGATAAAGTGAAGATGTTTATTAATATTTCATTAATATATAAAATTGCTAAAGATGCCGGAAGTATATTAATATATGCTAAATATTTTTGATAATTTTTGGTTCAAATAAACTTTAATATATAAAGTTATTATATATTTATAACAGCTTAGTAATATATAATAATAAAACTAATAACTTTAATATATAAAGTTATGTGTATCTAGTTAAGTTTGTCACCAATATGGTTAACTAGATAGGCAAGCAGTATAGTCGAAACACTGCACATAGTTTTCTTCCCCAACCATCTTGATTTTCGACTTTGGCGAACTTGGCATCTTTTGCAATGTGAAGGGATTCGTTATATTAGCTTTCAACCATAATTTTTTATGAGCAGCACTAAAGTCGCTAAGCTCGGATTTCAAAAACGAAAGCAAACTCTAATATTTCTATGAAGTAAACAACTGAATTGAAGCGAGTTTTGATGGTTGGCGATTTAATTACGATACTTGAGACAGCATGGTTTCACTCACTTTTATTAAAGAAAATGTCTGACTTGTGATACAAAACACATGTGATTTTTTGAGGGCCACGTATTCTCTGACTATAGTGAAATCGCATTTCTTTTTAATTCAAATCCTTATTCATTTTAATTTATTTATTGATGTATATAAATCAACGCCTTTTTTCTAGTTATTCATAATTCTTAAAACTATGAATCTAAAACGTTTTCAAAAAATTCATGGGGGGGGGGATGATAAAAGAAATTTAAAATCAATCGGAGGTAATAAATTACATAGCATTGGATGTCAACCATTTGAATAAAATTATTATTACAAATAATGAAACATCGATTCCTTTGCATACTTAGTTTGTATTTAAAATAAATTTATTTTTCACACAATGATAAAATATTTTTACATATCAAAACAATCCGAAGATGAGTGATTGATATTCGATTAAGAGAAATTGTTGTAATATATATATAATTGTTAATGTAGAATTTTTAAACATAGATTGGTTCATATTTTGTAATGAAGATCAAAGTATCTATAGTAATATTTATATAGTTTATTTATTTATTCTAAATCATATATAGTAATATTTTTTTCAGTCAGGAATAAATTTCGACATTCACTGTCAGCAAAAGAAATTTTATCAGGATGTAAAAGATTGAATCTTAGAATTATCTATTTAAAACTTAAAACTAAATATTGATATATAATTTTTGTTATCAGTTTTTACATTCAAGCATTAAATTTGTATATAGCAAACTTATTTCAATACATTATTTACAGTGTGTGTCGGTTTTGCTCCATTTTAAGTTTATTATTAGTAGATCGTTCATTGTTCCAGCAAAGAAATAATTTGTATTAGATCATGAAGAAATAAATATGATAAAAATTAAAAGAGTACATATTTCTAGTAAATCTCGAGCATCCTATTCTTGCATAAAACTAAAAATCAAAGAATAATATGCACAATCTTTCATAAAATAAAACTAATTCTTAATTTCAGGGTGATGGGATACCGCTGAAAGAAGATTCGAGCTTTGAAATTTTACAGCTCTTAGATGGAGGTGGGTTTTAATTTTTAAAAGTATTTCACTATTTTTAAGCTTTTATCTTGTGTAAAATCATTTTGAAACAAAAAGAAAGTATTATTATCCCATTCATTGAAAACTAATAGCTTTAACCCTTCGTACTCCGAAAAATAATTAGATGCAAAACTATCCACCTAATACAAAGATTTGTTTATTGCTATGAAAAATAAATCTGCATAATTCTTTTAAGCAGAATTTCTTTGAAAAATTAATCCATATCTCTAAACCATTATGTATTCGTTTTTAACAATTAAATTTGAAAAATGAATAAATTAAACGTCAAAATGATGCACCGTCATGAAGTGTGTGTAGCGTCAGCCTTATAAGCCAGATAATAACCTTCGAGCTGAAGGGTCCTTTTTGCTCGATCGGTATGATACTCAGCTACAGGCCCAAGCGTCGCAGGTTCGTACAGCGACCTTCAATCGCTACAGGTGCCTCAGAGGCGCCATCGGAGTGCGAAGGGTTAATATCTAAAATTAAATTTCACTGTAAATATAACTCACTTTAGCAATTGAATGAAAATTAAAAGAAAAGAATCGATTTAACCAATTTGAACATATTTTACGGTATGGAAAATATTGTACTGTGGGAATTGCTTATTTATTGTACTGTGAGGGAAAATACAAGTGGTGTGTAAATGAAAATCAAGTCAGTATTTTCCGGCAGCTCTTAAAGTAACTCTTTAAAGCAGATTGTAAAACAAATCCATCTAGGGAAGAAACTAAAACAAAAAAAAGCGTTTTATTTGAAATAAGTGGTAATAATCTAATCAAACGAGCTATCACAAATTGTTCTTTAAATAATTATAGACAATCTTGGAATAAATTCGAAAAGGAATAATACTTCTATAAAATTATATAAAATTATCAATTTTAGAAATTAAATTTTGATTTTCCAGATTTATTTCCTATATTTTTCTGCTGTATCGTATTTCATTTTGTACAACACACCGATATTCAATTTCAAAATTCTGAAAGAAATGTTTGATTTAATATTGCTTCAGCATAAAATTTGATAAGATATTTATCTTTAACTCCATTATACCCGCACTATTATTATAACTGTACTATTTTCTATTTTAAAGTTATACATATATAGTTCAAATTAGAAGAAACAGCAAGTAGTTGCCCGTGGCATAGTGAAAACTAGCGAAATGAAAGCCTCAATAGCATACTATAAAGTTATGAAATAAAAAAATTTAAAAAAATTATCGATTTTGCCCGTTTATTTTGGTTTCCTTGAAAACGTTGTATAACATAGATACAAATCGAAAAAATAACTGAAAGGAAAATTATTTCTATATTAAAAAAAAACAGACCATTAAAAAATTGTAACAAAAAATATTGCATTAGAATTCAAATTATTTTTATTCTTAACATTTTCAGTTGGTGAAATAAAATATTTGCATATTTCCTGAAATAAAAAGAACCGTGTGCTTGCTTGCGTGTGTGTGTGAGAGAGAGAGTATATAGAAAAAATGCACAAACATCTGGATAGCAAACACTTATGTGTGTGAGTGAGCGCATCAGTTATAGAAAAAAAATTTTAACTTATGCAATTCATCAAAAGTTAAAAAATGTTTCTGATATAATTTATTCAGACGATTAGCAAAGATTTAAAAAGAGAATCCTATATCTGACATTCTAATTTTGTGATGTTTACAAAAAAAAATTTCAATTCATTATTTAAACTTTTATCTTTAATACAAAGATAGAGCAGTGAGAATATCTTTATTCGTTGATTTTTAACTAGTTGATTTCCTGAAGAAATCAATGATTTTTTAATGGAAGAAAGAGCAGGTCCATTAGTTTCATTTCTTCGCTGATTTATAAATGAGCCAAATGAGAAAAACAAAAATCATATATATTTTCATATAAATTTAAATCCTAACAACATTGTTTCAACATTTTTCTCTCTTATGTTGTCCAAATATCTGTTATGTTTCTTCCAAATAGAGTGTTAATAAAACTGAACCAACTTCCTCTTTCTCTTTTTTTTAAACTCGTGCTCAGTTATTTGCTTCTACTTATCGTTTGCTATTCACTATTCGATATCATTTCCAATAATAAAAATAAACATGCATAATGTATATTATATTTTTGCATCGATTTTATTTTTATTTTATCGTATTGGGATTTTGATTTCGACGGCATTCGTCAAATGCTAGTGCATAGGTTGTGCTAATTCAAAATAATTCATATTATAGAAAATATCAGTTATTGTGAATTGAAGTCTTAAAACAAAATGATCTCGTATTGAAGTCACTGTTCAAATAAAACATTATTTTGGAGAAAAAATTGGAAGTTTAGAGTTATAAAAATAACTTTTATTAATTAAGTAAAGTATTAGAGCACGAAAGTGGAATGAAATTTTAAATGAATATGAATGGATCAATGTAATTCAAAAGATAAAGTCAAATCCAGTTTCTATGAAAATTTTATGTATCCAATATAAGTCTGAAGAAAAAAAAGGCATTAAATTTTTAGGTTTATCAAGTTAAACTCTGATAGGAGGACACATTATGTAAAAGAGAATATCTTCTTTTTTTTTTCAGTTTTGACTGCTTTTCCGTTTTTTATTTTTAATAAAACTATGCACATGAGCTGAAAAATTTTTCTCAAACAACAACTGATGCATTTGTGGCGCTAACTTCATAAGCCAGATAACGTCTACAATACCGAAGTCGATTTTTGTATTATGATCATGTAACTCGGCTACTGGACCTAGTGTCGTAGCTTCGTATCGCGACCTTCAATCGGTACACTGTTGCCCTTGTCAATGCAGCCTCCCGCAACAGTCGTGGCGCTGTCTACCGGCATCAAAAACAGAGTCGTCAAACTCACTTGACGCAAGTAAATAAAGCAAAGTCGACAGACTCACTTGACGCAATGAAAACAATCAAAGCAAAGTTGTCAGACCCACTTGACGCAAGCAAGCAGCAATTCGCCATAACATTTTGCGCTATAAAAATCATTCATCCCTCCGCCGACTCACTGGTGAGGGATTACTGTGATGCTAGCTTCGTAAGCCAGATAACATCTACGATTCCGAAGTTGACTTTTGTATTATGTTCACGTGACTCGGGTACCGGCCCTAGCCCTAGCGTACACATTTATAATAAACAGCATATTTACGTCATTTGGTGGAGCTGGTTTACTGTTTTCTGGTTACAGCACTAGCTCTTTAACTAAAGTTATTTTTAATTACAAAATAGATATCTTTGTATTATTACATTCGATTATGACTAATGGAAATTTAGCAGTTTTTTCTTCCGCTGCACTTCACGGCCGGAAAGTACATTTCATAACCTTGCTAATAAAAAAAATATTAATTTTCTCTTCTATTATAGATCTGCAACGGATTTTTTTTTTTTTTTTGAATAATCGTTTTCATCAGAAAATTTTGATTCAAACTCAAAGCTATCACTGATTTCACTGAAAAATATATCAACAATATTTTAGTCAAAATTTTAAGATTTCGGAAACCCTTTAGCCATAAGTAAAGTTTAAAAAAAATCATTTATTTTAATTCTATACGTGCAAAATTTTAATCAAATTTTCAAACTAACACTAATTTTCGATATTTGATTCTTTACCTTAACAAAAGAAAATTTAGAATTTTTAAATTTTTTTAGTCGAATAAGCGAATTTTAGATAGCAAGTTTGAAAAGTTTGATTATATATAAATAATTATATACTCGATTACAATACAAATGTAATAATACAAATACAAATAAAATAATACAAATTTATTAATAGCAGGTGCTTTATTTTTCAGAAGAAAATCAACCAGAGGAAACACTTAAGCCTAAAGACGTAAATGATTACCTTAGTAACTCAAAGAAAGGTGAGAATTCTTCTAATGAAACCTGGGAATGGACAAAAAATGATACGAGTCCACTAAATGAATATAATGGAACCCCTTCCAGTGATTTCTCATCCCTTGCCATTGAATCTGCTCCAAATCCTGTCACCATCTACAAAATGGATTCGAAAAGGAATAAAGATACTAGAATTACACATCCGATTTCCCCCTCTGATAATGATAGAATGGTGCCATCTTATAATTTTACGAACTCAGAAATAAATAGTACCACTTCACTGAATTCAGAACCCATATACAATCCTAAAGAAAAATTTGAAACGAAAACAAATTTACCTTGCAATATTCTAGTGATTTCAACCGGGAAATTCAATTGCTGTCAAATCGAAGAACAATATGTTTCTAATGAATTTTCAAATCATCGAAACGAAGAGTCAGCCAGAAAAGAACATTCATCGTGGGTTTCTAAAAATGAACAAAGTAACAAAGCGCAATCTCAGAACTTTATCTATAGGGAAGCAATTAAAGAAGATGAAGCTCCTGAATTTTTGAGAAGGTAATTTGTATATTAAAAGCTATTTCTTTCATCTATACTCTATTAATAATATACAGGGTGTTCCATCAATACCATATAAACTCAGCACAGCTAGATTCGTTGCTTGGATTACATAAAAATACCCAAAGAACTGCAGCTCTGCGACCTATGGTTTTCGAGAAAAACGCGAGTGAAAATGCATGACGTCGTATCCGTTTTACGAAAAAAAACTTTTATTCTAAAACATGATCATCAGTACTTGCATAATTTTAAATAGGAAGGTGTTCGAAATGTCCCATATGGAGGCATGCAAGTGCGCAGTGTGACTGTGCACGTTCTAGCATCGTAGTGTCCACAAAAGTAATAAACACTAAGTCCAACATTGAAGTAACTGTGTCTGTATAAACCAATTCCTTTACATGACCGTATAGGAAAAAATCTAAAGGAGTCAGCTCTGGAGATCAAAATGACGGTGAAACAAAACCAGACGCCCAAACGAACGGTCTTTTTCGTAAATTGAATATGGCGTCATAGGTTTTCTCCCGTATTTTCTCAGAAACTATGGGTCATAGAGGTAGTTCTTCGGGCATTTTTTATGTCTTCCAAACAACGAATTTGGCTGTGCAGAATTTAATTGGTCTTACTGGAAGACCTTGTATTCGTTGCTGAATATGTTGTAATATTATAAAGTCTGTTTGTGTTTATGTAAGTTAAATTAAATGCACGCATTATGCAAAAATTCAGAGCCTCTTCAGATACGTGTAGCAACTAGGGTATTCAAAACATGATTTCAATGTTTTAGCCTTATTTCATAAAATGTGTTGAAATATTGTAGTATTATTAATTAGTTCATTGTAAATTAGCACATACTATTTAAAATAATTAACATATTTCATAAGAGTAAATAAAAATAATTATAAATTATCAAAAAACAGATGTGATTTTTTTTCCATGATTCTTTACCGGTCCAGCAATGCTGCCCAACCTCTTTAACAACAACATAGAGGATCCTGTAAAGCTTCTTTTTACAGATAAAGCTGTAAAGATCGCCAGGGCTGTTTTCGACAGCTTCGGAGACGTTTAGGGTTTTTGGACGATCTTCATGCACAGGACATCATCATCATCAATGAATTATCAAATAAAATATTTTTTCAGTTTTTTTGTGAGCAGTAGCCCATTAATAAACTAAGTCTTATTTTAAATATTTCTATGGTTTTTATAAAATAAATCACGAACACAAAAATTTAACGTAAATGTTAATAACGCTATTATTTAGCATCAACGTGTCTTTAAGCATATAAAAATTAAATATAACTATAATAGCATGCTAATATATTTATTTCACAAAAATTGCTTAACAATATTAACCATGATGTACTCATTATTCAGATAGATACAGCATGATTAACAGCAGCAATAATTAATTTTAAAAATGTTCTGCTCATAAATTGACTATAAACTTTGGGGATTCAGGATATATCCCCCATTTCCGATCAATTTTATACAAATCACACCTAACTAAAACAAAAAAAAGTATCATCTTATTTCATTCACCATTTTTATTACAACTCTGAAAATTAAAAAAAGCACATCAAAACACATCAAAAATATTCCATCATAAAATACCATCTCCTTTCACGTATCAATGATTTGAGAATCTCAAATTAAACTTTAGCACTCCCTCGAATTTTCAATTTTCGAGAAATATTTATGTAAATAAAAATTTAGAATTGGAACTTATATCATATCAAAGCACATTAGAAATTGTCAGCAAAGCACATTAAAAATTGTCAGCACTGATAAGAAGTTCAACAATGAGTTATGGGTTTAAGGGCAATGCCTACAGTTTTTCTTTGAAAAATGTACCATTTCCTTTTGGTTACTTGAAGGGCATGTCTCAAAGCTCTTTCATAAAGTACGATCAATGTGAGAAGACCGGAAAAAAATGTCTCTATAGTTTTCTTCTTCAGAACTTTAAATCGCCAATGTCTTCCACGTTCAAAAAACATTCTTTGTTAGGAGGGGAGGGGGATCAAATGTCAGCTTTCTAAAACTCATCCCTCCTCCACCCCATCCTCAGAATAACCACCTATTGGGAAAGGCTCTCGTCAAAAAGTACGACATCATCAAACCGTTTCATAGAGTTCTATTTCAAAATTAAGAGTTCTTTAATCCTCTCCAAATTCCATGTACTGCATCCCATATAAATTAAGAATCTCTTGGTAATAGGCATAAGCTACTAACACGGTAAAAATATCAGGAGAGTATATACCCAGTTATGAAATAAAAATAAGAACAACCGAGCAACAAATACAGAAGCAATAAACACTCTTTTTAATCAACTGCCATTTAATAATATATTTAATCCTACCATAAATAAGTAGACAATTTGTCAAAAAAGATTTCATTTCATTAAATATTTAGAATCAAATCTAATAAACTAAATCTATTTAACAGTCATTTATTAAAATTTAAACAGAATTAAGAATAAACACATTTAAATATTTATAACACAGGATTAATATTCTATATCAGAAACAGTTACTTAGTAACGTTTTAGAACAAAATACATTTCGAACTCATTTTAGATTAAAGTATTAATTTATATGTCCAAAGTAAACATAGCTATTATTATTTGACAAACAGTGATATTTTTTTTAATGTTGTAAACGTAGTTGTTAACCCAGCAGGTATAAAAATTGAACAAATATCAAACTTGGTGATTCTCATTTAAATTATTTCTGTGGGAACAAAATATAAAAGTTCCTGATAATTAGAAAATTAATTTTCTCGGGTAAATCCAAGAAAGTTTCTGGATGTAGTTTTGAATTGAAAATTTTCTGCCGTCTGCACAAGAGGAGCGTTTCGATAGCGTTATTGTTTTTGTAAAATAACTTTAGTAGCAATGCAAGCTCCGGCAAAAAGAGAACCATCGTTGTGGCCTAAGAATATTCGGAATTCGTACGCCCTGCTTTTATCTATAACGAATGATCTATTTTTATATGTTTTAGTTGTTTGGTAGACGACTATTAATCAAAATTTTGTTCCCCAGTCGAATATTCGAATTTTCATCTAGCTAGTGAAATTTGTGCATTAGTAATTCAATAATGGAGTTTATCCTAAATACCTCGTATTCTATCTACCCTTTATTGTCAGTGTCATATTTCATTTTCATTACCTTAAACTGATTGTAGCGCCAACTTTCACCCAGCGGTCTTTTTTTTAATAATTTCTTTATTACACCAATCAACTCCCCATGGCCAGAAATGCGTATCCTCCAAATATGAAGGCGTTACATTGAATGGTTTTTTCAACAAGGTGTTCAAAATAGAGATAGTTTAATTTTAATCATTTTGTAGTTAATAAAGTTGCTTAACAAATAACTAAATTTAGTCTTTTGAAATCGAAAACTTTTTGATTACACCTTAATAGAATTTGTTTTGTATTGATCCATTTCTTTATTTATATCTTATCATAGTAATCAATTTTAGAACAAGCTGCAATCGAAAAATTTGTCAATTAGTGGACAACAGCATCCAGTTCTGTTCTTGGATTCAAAATAGGAAGTGTGTTAAGAGATTCGTTAAGAAAGCCAAAGTAAGTTCCATAAGTTGGTATTAAACTAAATCCCATTCTTCCCTTTTTTAATAGTTCTTCAGCCTCTCAGAAAACTGCGTTTGTTTTATGTTTTATTTCTCTTCTTTCAAATAATTATTATATTCATAAATGTAATTTGATTGTTTTCCTGATTATTACGCAAGGACATTGTGCAAGGTCAAATGGTATTTCAAAACATATGATTGGCACAGTGAATAGTCTTTATTTGGCTCTTGCGCCATTAAACTTAATCAACCAACCATCATGGAGGTCATGAAACTCGTACAAAAGGTACAGGTATTACTTTCCTGAACAATTAATTTCACAATAGGCATGAAATTTCTTTTAATGGACACTCAATGGATGCCAAGTCAACTAATTCTGGACTCGATTATTATTTGGTAAATTGGCAACGAAAAATGCGCCTTGGGGGCAAAGATGAAAGTTTCTTAAACTATAAGAATTTTGGCAATATATTGATTTGAAGCGAAGGTACGATATCTTTCTAGGAGCTTTTTTTCCTTGTCATGGAGACTATAAAAGCTCGAGGGATATAGCTCAAACAAAAAGTCGAGTGAATTCCTTCTTTGGAATATTTTCTCCAGCACGTCCTTTATGTCTACTTAATTCTATAATAATGAATGACTGTATAATAATGATTTGTGGCAATACATTTTTACAAATCCTGTATTGCATGCGCTTCCTCTACGTTTTGTCACCTACTTTTTCATATAGAATGAAGCGTCAACATCAGTTGGTGAGCATGTTGCATACATCATTGTACATCCGTTAACCGTAACAAACAGCATTATAAACAATTTAAAAATATTTTCACTTGCCATCAATTATTTTTCGTGCTCATCTTCCTTCCATCCTACTACACTGAAATGCCAGAAAAACTTGTATATCAAACTTGTATATCTTGTATATCAGAATAATATATATTAAACTGGTTTGAAACAATCACGAGACTATCAGATTACGCATACGTCGGTATTTAGAAAAACTATGGGATTTTTCATCTCAAAAGCTCCAAATTTTGTTTGCCTGCTTGAAAAATTGAAAATGAAAGTTTAAAAAAATTATATATATTCGAAAAATAAAATGTAGTTTAAATTATGAACTTTCTATCTCATGTTCATTTTTATTAG
>JAOUZG010038069.1:13452404-13480202 GCA_026289955.1 Argiope argentata | reverse complement strand
CTGTATTTTTCCAGCTAAGCGTCTATTTTACAGGGCCGTTCAAGAAAAAAGGACCTCCAAAATGGGCCTTTTTTTAAAAAATCGATATTTAATTTTTGCGTCGACATTTCGTAAAATAAATTATATCTCCGTGGTCTACGATAAAAAGTCCATCCGATTCCACAGCGATATTGAGTATAAGTTGAACGGACGCGTAACGATGGCAATTTTAAAAACGCGGTTTTACTGGACGAAAAGGTACTCATGAGCGATCGTTTCTCCGGAAGGTCGGGTTTCACTCGGAAAGTAACTTTACAGGTTTTAGTTTCACAGAAATTAAGGGGTTTTAATTAATTTCTCCTGAACTAATTGATATTTCGGAATGAAAAATAGATGTTGGCCGATTCTCATAGATACCGGATAAGCACAAAAAATTTCATCAAAATCGGTCAAGCCGTTTCGGAGGAGTATGGCAACGAAAACTGTGACAGGAGAATTTTATATATTAGATATATATATATATATATATATATATATATATATATATGCAGGATATTTCCTAAATATTATTTTAATAAACAGAAATAAGCTATTGGGTATTGGGCATCGGTTACATCAATATATCATAAAAATTCTATCACATTTTGATTCGATGACAATTTAGCCAATTTCACCTTTGTAATAGATTTTCAAAGAGCATTCAAAATTCGATAATATAGCATTGTCCCTATATTCCGTCTCATGCTAAACAAAAATTAATGTAATTAAACACATTTTATCATCTTTTTACATAATATCAATCCAGGAATTTTTACAAATGTAATTGCAAACTTTCGGCGAGACGCCTTCTGCTGCTAAACCAGGAATAATGTTTGGGTTTCATTTAAATTAAATCTCTTATGCCTAACTTTATTATGATGATTTCTTTAACAAGCTATTTTTAAGCAGTAAATTATGAGCATTAACTTCAGCCATGTTATTTTTAAAATTTCATACCTATTTTATTCATTATATGCAAGATGCATCCTATGTCCCATGTCCTCATAATGCTGTAAAAGATCAGATTCTCCTAAGTTTCAGTAAAATATTACTTCATTTTTTTCTTCATAAATTACTCAGCATTAAACAGACCCCCTTTTTCTTTACTTTCCATTGTGTATTAAAATCCAATTATTAAATATTTAATATAACATAGAAAGCAACTTGAATTTCTTCGCAACAATGAAACTTAGTTTTGAAAATTAAGCAAAATAATATTGTTAAGTTTTTTAGAGTAGCGGGTTCGGATTGAATGGACTTTAATTGAGGACAGCAATTATTTATTAATTTATTTACTGGTATTTACAGGATGACTTCAAAAAGGAAACCTTCAGATAAAAACAATTCAGCAATAATCAGTTACCTTCAGCGTAAATGCAAGCCTTACGCACAATAAACACAGACTCCAAAAAAGATATTGTACAGCACAGCAAACAGTAAATCACAGCGAGCTCAATAATACAACGTTAATAGCAAACGTAAACACAGCTCACTAATAACAAGCGAGAAAAGCAATCAGCTTTCTACAACGAGTCGCTACTCATCCGAGACGAACTAACTGCCGGATTACAAGGATACAAGGAATATGGTTAGGGGCCCCGGCGCCCGAAGGGCGCCATCCCCGATCGACAAAACTTAAAGTCCAGAGTTACGTGGTTTGTTCTGAAGTGCGAGAAATTTTCCGGGATGATCTTTCAGTAGTAATGAGCACGATGGCAGCTCGACCATTGAGGTTGCTTGAATGAAGGCGGGCGTGTCGGATAGCAGTTTCACGGTACGTTGTAGGTGCGGCTTGAGGCGAGGTGAGTTCTCTCAAGATTCCTCTAGAGAGGGTGCTTGGAGGATGGGGTATGAAGGATTGAGGGATTAACCAATTTAAATTGCGAGAAAGCCCATGGGAATTTTTTAAGAAAAATCTGATTTTTGATATGATTTGAGACGAACAAAAATGGAGTGATAATGCAAATTAGACAAAAAATTAAAGTTAAGACTAAAGTAAAATAAATCTGGGTCTCCTGCTGTTAGGGTTTGCTGTGTAATTTTCTATTTCTTCTATA
Source organism: Argiope argentata (assembly GCA_026289955.1). Taxonomy (NCBI): domain Eukaryota; kingdom Metazoa; phylum Arthropoda; class Arachnida; order Araneae; family Araneidae; genus Argiope; species Argiope argentata. Next base: position 13,478,127 of record JAOUZG010038069.1, on the reverse strand, counting down.
GCTGGGTTATCAATATTTTCCAGGTCATTGAAGAATTTAGTGGCGATTTTTTTAATAAAATCTCTTAATGATGGAAGATTTAGAGCGTGTCGGATATCATCGTTCCTCATGAACCATCTTGCTTTTGTGATTTGTCTGAGAATAATGTTTTGGCACCTGTCAATGATATTAAGATTGCTTCTTCCAGCATATGCCCAAACAGGGCTTGCATATGTTAAAACAGGTCTGAGAATAGCAGTATAAATAAGCACTTTATTTTCCCTACACATTTCTGAATTCCGAGCTATTAGGGGGTAAAGCTTACGCGAATTATCTCGGAATTTGGATTTAATAAAATTAATGTGTGCTTTCCAGGTTAAACTTTTATCCATAATAATGCCAAGGTATTTTGCTTCCAGAGACCAGGGGACTATTGTGTTATTAATTTTAATGTTGAATTTTGATTTTTTATTTCTCTTCGTGAAGAAAACAGCTTCGGTTTTCGATGCGTTTATGGCTATTTTCCACTCGTTGAACCAGACTTCAAGGCTTTGTATATGTTTGTTTAGTGCATGAGTGATGTATCTGGTATTTCTGTTTTTTGCCAGCAAAGCTGTATCATCTGCGAAAATACAGAGTTTAGTGTTAATATGTTGCGGAATATCGTTGATGTATATGGAGTAAAGTGTGGGGGACAGTTTTGCCCCTTGTGGCACACCTGCCTGAATGGAGCGAAGTTTGGAGAGTGAGGCATTGACTCTGACCGTGAATTTCCTGTTAAACAAGAAGGATGCTATGATTTGAATGAGAGGAGGGGGAGTCTTGTAGCAGATTAATTTGTACACAAGTCCTTCTAGCCACACTCTATCGAAGGCTTTTTGAATATCGAGGAAAACAGCACCTGTGTGTTCTCTTTTCTCAAACCCTGATGAAATAAATTCGACTGCTCTGAGGAGCTGGTGGGTGGTAGAGAGTTTGGGTCTGAACCCAAATTGATAAGGGATTAAAATATTATTATCATTTAAGTGCTTGTTTAATTTTTCCAGAATAAAATGTTCAGTGATTTTACTGAAGTTAGGTAATAGAGAAATGGGTCTGTAATTGGAGGGAATAGTAGGATCTTTGCCGGGTTTGAGAATAGGAATCACAACCGCTGTTTTCCAAGCTGAAGGAAAGAATTTAAATTTGAATATGAGTGAGAGGATGTGGTAGAATTTTAGTAGGGTTATTAGTGGTAGATTTTTAATGATTTTATTAGAAATTCCATCAATACCTGGCGATTTGTTTGGGTTCAGTTTTTTGATGGTTTTGTAGAAATCAATTATGTTTGGGGGGTCGAGTTCTGCTGAAATTTCAGTTGTGAAGAATTTTTGAATAGTGTTGTGTACTGTGGTTTCTGTGTTTACGTTGTGCATATCGTTTAAAGTGAATTGTTGCTCCAAGCTTTGTGCTAAGGTTTCCGCTTTATCAGCGTTTGAATATGCTTTGCCGGCTTGGCCGTTGAGGGCTGAAATCTTTGTGTGTTTTTTCCTCATGTTTTTTGCTGTGTTCCAGAGTGAGTTATCATTAGGTTGTAGAGTTGTTAGTTTTTCATTCCAATCTTTTTGGATCGCAAGTTTTTTAGTTTTTTCCGTTTTTCTTTTTAGTTGATTGTATTGTTTCTTGTGAGCTGGATCGCGAGTGGATTGCCATTTTTTCCTAGCTGCATTACGGAGTTTGAAAAGTTTTTTAACTTCGTTATTAATGTATTGTGTTTCGGGATCAATTGATTTGGAATTTTTATTAAAAGAGTTGATAATTGAATTTGAAAAGTCAGAAATTAAATTTTCTAATTCATGAGTGTTTTTTGCAGTTGAGTTCAGATCTGTATTGTTTAAAATATCTTTTTTGAGTTTTTTCCAGTTTGTTTTAATTTTATTGTTATTAGTGGGGGTTTTAAAGTTAAAGTAAAAATTTAAAACAACTGGGTTGTGATCTGAACTAAGTTCCGGTACCGACGAGATATCATAAGGAAATAAAATGTTTTTAGTAATTGCGAGGTCGATAAAAGAAGCGGAATAGATGCCGAATCTTGTGGGGGTGGGTGGAGCAAAGATTTCAAGGTTATTTTTATTAACGAATTCATTTAAGTTTTTACCTCTAGTTGTGTTTTTGTTTGAACCCCAGCTGATGTGATGTGCGTTGAAGTCTCCTGCGAGTAAACATTGGTTTTCTAATATTAAGATGTTTTTTAGGTCCAGAATAAAGTCCTTGTTGTCTGAACACGGGGGAATATAAACTGATGCAATTAGGAAAGGTGAATAATTTTCAATGTTGAGAGAAATAATTGTGGCTTCAATTTGATTAAGTTGTGGAGTAGGAATTTCATGATGAGGCAGGGTATTTTTGATTAGAACTGCTGTACCACCGCTTGGTTTTATGGGATCTTGATTTTGCCTATAATTGACGTATGAGGAATAATTGGAAATTTTAATTAATTGAGTAGGTCTCAGGAGGGTCTCTTGAATAAGTATAATATCAGGACTGTGCTTATTTATAAAGTCCCGCAATTCGTAGGAGCGGGAATTAATGCCGTTGGCATTCCAGAACATTATTCTAAGACTAGGAGTGGAGAAGACTATGGATTTATAGCGGCTTGCAGAACAGTTTCAATTTGGTTTTGTGGAGAATTCGTACTGCCGGATTGCGGCAGCCCGTCCCTTATATAGCCAAGAGAGTGAGCGAGCAGAAGAACCCGGAGCTTCATGAACGATCCAGCAACTACCAGACTTCTTTTTGCCAAATCAACTCGGCTGGAGCCAAGCTCTTTATCAACCGTAGCCAATCGCTCTCTTCTTCCGTGCCCCTCCACGGCGTTCACCCGCTTGTAAAAATATTTTTAACATTACTCAACCTGAAGGACAGTTTACACAACTATTAAAATCTTAACAGTGATAGAACAATTTTAAAATAATACAAAAGTCAGCTTTGTCTCGGGCAAATACCAATTTCTAATTTAGGTTTTAATTAATAAAAATTCTAACTAAAGTTTCAAAAGAAACATATCAAACATGTTTTCTGATACAGTACAGTAATAGCATACCAAATTTGATAGCTCAGAGTCAAACGGCTTGTCATGTATAGAGTCAGCATAAGTCAACTAGCAAACATTTTCCTTTATTAAAGAAGAGATAATTTATGGATTTTTTTTTTTTTTACTGAATTCGATCTTCTCCAAAAATCCCTTTTAAAGTTTATGTACAAAATTAACAAATAAGTTGTGAAGAAGTATAAACTGGTAGAATTTCTAATAATTCCTAGTTCAAAGCTTTTCACTGAAATTTTCATAAAATTGACAGAAAAGATTGATGATCACTACTTTTCAATTTTAAAGTATGGTGTTGTATACATTAAAACAATTAACTAGAGGACGAAAGGTGAATATGAAAGCTTAACTTTTCCGATAATACTTCATTTTAAGAATTTTGTTTAAAGCAAGTTTATGAACATAATATAAATCATATTCCATTATCAACCTAGGCTCTGAAAATCCTCTAAGATTAAGTATTATATCCGATGGATCAAGCGCGCAAGCAATAGAAGATGCATTTAATGAAGTGTTTCGTGGTCGTGTGCTAGCTTCTGTGATCGATGTGGATCTGGACTCGATTCCAGCGTTACCAGTTGGTAATTCAGCAGGACTGCAAGCGGCTGGAATGAAAATAAACTACGTCAGACAATACAATTTAGTTCTTGATAATTCGGTGATAGTGTCGACTTCAGTTCTGTTAAACCAATCTGTTTCACAACGGTAAGATACATTAAATCTCCGTTTTTCACCTTCATTCTTCTTTTATTGTTATTTTTCATTAGATCTCATTAAGTGTCTTATGTATTAAAATAATCACAAAATTTGCTACTAAAAATTTTATATTTATATCTCTTGGCTAAAATTAACTTAACTGCTAATTTAAAAATGCTTTTCTTTAAAAATACATTTTTAAATAATTGTATATCTGTTGAGAAAAATCATAGCTTTTAACATGTTAATGAAGAACCAGAATTTTTGGTGTTAGCTAAAAAACATTGGATACGAAACTAATATAAAAAGCGATTTTTAAATTAAGAGAAGGAGCATTGATTAACCCCAATACCATCAGTATGACATCGAGTTCGTTTTTCAATCCTTCTTCTGGCAGGTTAATACCAAGTGGCAGTTGCAAAAAGTGCAAACCAGGAAGAGAAGCTCGCCAATTTGTTTCATTGGTTGTTAAGTGCTTCGCACTATCTGAAGTAACAATTGTAACATTCTAAAGGGGAACTAACCGATGTTGTTGTTACTTATAGCACTTGTCTATGAACAAGCCCCCTGCTGATACAGCAGCAGATTTAAACCGAAAGGAGCGTCTTCGTTTTTGAAGTAGCTCCAACTAGGGCCAAGCGTACGACTTAGCTACACACTCACTACATTCGCCTGCACAGCCTCTTTTTACAAGGGGGGCACAGTCACACATCTCACAGATAGCACACAGAAGAACAACCGTGCCGGAACCAGGGCTCGAACCCGGAAATCCCAGAACACGAAAAAGACGCGCTACCTCTGATCCAGAAAGCCGGCCTACTAACCGATGTTAAAGCCACAATATATTGTAATGCAGAATTAAATTTGGAGATGGATTTTCTTTTATTTTTTTCGTCAGATAGTTTCGTTACCTTGCTTATCTGAAGAAAGATTGCGATATTGCAAATACGATGAAAAAATCAAATCAGACTTTACCTATTATTGTTTCTTTTAGAAATTAAGATGCATAGATTGTAATACGTGCATATTATTACAGAAAATCCGTCTGGTGAATGTACGGACTAAAAGGTTCGATAATGAATAATGTTGCTTTATTCCACAAGAAAATAGGAAACATAGAAAGTAAAATAAAATTGAAGCGTACACAATGCAACACTTACAAAAGTCAACAACAATCAAGCAAATAAGTTATTAATAGAATATTAATTAAAAGTAATCAACAAACAAAAATTATTAATTAACAGTGTGACTCTTTATCACTCACACTCCAGTTTGAGAGCTTTGTCTACAGTAACATTCCAGAGACAAATTTCACTCAGATAGATCTCATATGTGTACCCCCAGCTTACATATATTCTCCTCTCATAATAGAAATATCACCAAAATTCCTGTAGTTTCGAGAACCTTCGTTTTTGTCGTCTTGTTTTTTCGCAAAAACCGTGGATTACAGACTTGAAGTCCATTGAAAATCTATTAATGCATCTATAAAACTCTCTTCTATATTAAGGGAAACAATATTACAGATTAACTGTGTTTCTTATTCTTTTTTAACTGTTTTATCAATTAAAAGTATTTTTTAAACAAAACTTTATTTTTTCATATTTTATTCTTAAAAAACGCGAAAATTTCGCTTTAAACTCTGATAACATCGATTTTTAAGACAGAATTAATTTGTTAACGAATAAACTAAATCGGATATTAATAGAATTAAAAAGTAAATGTAAAAAAACTTTAAAAAATTAAATTATATGTAAAACAGGAAAATTTTATAAAAACGAAACCGAAAAAATCCTACACCAAATAATATATATTTTTAAAATTTTAAAGCCTGTAGGCAAATTAAAAAATTAATTTGCCTGTAGTTTATGATAGATCAGTCCTAGTTAGTATCATATTCATTTTTAATAGGAAGATAATAAAGTAAAGTCTTGTTCTCTTTTTCTTCAAATGGGATATAATAATGAAAATCATTTAAACTCATTCTATCGGTAGAAGTTAAGATGCAGATATAAATAAATTATATCTGCATCTTTTTCGAAGAGCCCTTCTCCGGCTTTCAGTGGCTTTTGAAAATTATTAATGGAAATAAATTATTAAAGTCTTTTTTTATGAATTTTTATTATGATGAACTTTATTTATGAAGGCATATTAATAATTTTTATTGAATTTTAGATATCAATTAAAGACTGTGATTAATTTGGATGATCCCAATTTGAAATTAAATCTGCATAACTTTACTGCTACAATGCCAATTCCGAATGAGTATGTTATGGAAGCTGAGCGACAAACTTCACCGAATTATCATTTGCGATCTTATGGCCTAGCCGTAGACATCAGACAGGCCATGGATGCTGTCACTAAAATGACATCACACGATCCTCAAGAGTTCCTGGCTGGTGTTAGCTATTACAGTACATTAAAATCTGCATCTCTAATTTTGGCAGGCATATACAAAAAATATGTGATTAAATGAACATCATTGTAATTTGATATAAATAGTATTTTAAACTGGAATTTAGAAATAAAATACCATGTGAAATGCCTCACATTAAATTTCGTATATGGAAACTGTTTATTTCCTTTGTTTTTGCTTGATTATAATAAAGATATTATGAAGAACTAAAAATTTCAATGAGGCATTGGAATAAAATACTTTAGAATGAGTTTTAGGTTTTGAGAAAAAAAAACTTTCATAACAACTTTTTCCATAAAGATTATAAACGAAATGCACCTGTGACTTAGCAATAATAATGAAATGTTCACTTGTAATTAGTGTATGGCGCGCAGATAATCAGCATGCCTCATGAGAAAGCAACCACGACTTTTATTTGATACGAAGACATTAACACAAAAATGACGAATACACAGACGACAAATATGTACAGCTGACCTGAACACACAGCAGCACACTACAACAAACAGCAGCTCACAAGCAGAAATCGATTACATCATACAAAGTGACCAGACAGAATCCAGTAGGAGAGGGGATCCTCGGAGCTTCGCTTTACTGTCTCTAAACGGCTGAAGTTCTCGCTGTCTCTTCGCTTTAGCTGCCGAATTACCATCACACTACTGGTTACTCCATACATGACATGGCGTTGCTTCCTCATTAGACAACAAGACTCGGTACAAAACAGTTCAGCACTCACTTGAGATCCACACAACGCAGACACTCCACCGGTGCTTCGCTATTCTCTTGAAGACTCGTTACTTGTCTTCTACTCCTGCTAAGCTTCCGATTCAATTCCCCACTGCAGTTTGAGACTGCCAGCTTTTTATAGCTCCTGGGAGGCAGGCCGAGACCTTCTGGGTCAATGAGGGCACAACTCAGTTTCTATTGGTTGGAGCGTTAAAACTCTCGAAGTTTCGACCAATATTCCTTTTGTCGCCTAATTCAGTTCCATACGGTCACCAAGCTCTGAGATCATTAGCGCGGCGCCCACTCAGCGCATCAGGGCTGATCATGAAATGGTCTTTCTTAAGATGACAATATTCGTGCAGGGAAGTAGCATAACAATATTGTAACAATACAAACAAAATCATTAACCCTGAAAACTTACTAAACATTTTACCAAAGGAAGAGGAAATATATTTATATTTAAAAAAACATCAATTCTATCCACTGACCATTTCCAATCTCTTTGTCCTTTTAAATGTCAATAGCAGTCTTCTTAACAAATTTCTCCTCACGATATAAGAATAAATTGGCAACCTTTCAGAATCAACACTTGGTATTTCGGCACCTGTGGCCCAATGAAAATATATACGTAAAAAAAGGTATGCTCTCTACTTAAAATTTTACAATTAGTTGCCTCCACATTACTGTCTTTTCCATACATTTAATAAGAAATACAATTATATATATTTAATATTTAAATTAGTATGATAAAAACTTGTATTTTTTTCTCATTTTTTAAAATTCCTTATTTAAGAAATACAAGCATATTTTAATTTTTTAAAAAATAGTTATTTTAGCAAATTAGTTCTGTATATTTAAATAAAATATATAAATTATTATAACAGTAGCTAGGGAATATATGCTTATAAACACACAGTAGCTTATTTGTCCGTTTTGCAATGACATAAATATATTCGACATAATTTATATGATTGACAAAAAAATGTTCAAATTAATTTATGACATTGTATAGTATTTATTAGATGCAAATTCATTAAACAGGGTTTGGTCGATATTTTCTAATATGTTATAAACTACAAATGAAATATTATATCCCTTTTGATGTGAAAAATTGATTTTTTACACGCATAGCTTGAGATACTATTACTGATTATAATGGAAACATATTTTTATGTATATTACATTTTTTACATTATCCGTGTCAATATTCTGAGACGACCGTTATTCTAGGATTCCATCTCATTAAAGAGGGAGACGTGAAAGGATGTATCATTAAACTGTCGCATTTACCTGTATATGAAAGTATAAACATACAGATAGTAAATCTCTCTATGAATTCGGCTCAAAACATGATATGTATCTATAATTTAGACGCTAAATCTGTACACCAAATTTTATACTTCTAGTACTTTAAACTTTATAATTATCATGTTCGGGCGTAATGTTGTACTCGGACGGCAGATAGACAGACTTCCTATGAATGAATTTCGTTGAAAATTTGATAAATATCTACAAATGTTATGAAGTAACTAAATCTGATACGTATAGCTAAAAGATTTTTGAATTTTCAAATTTACAGATAGATACACCAGCAGATATATAAGACATATAGACGCAACAACTCAAAAACGAAAAGTTTAATGAAATCTAGAACACAGTTTCAGCTTCTAAAATACATATTCTTATCAAATTTTGAGCCAAATCAATGAAAATCTAGAGTTTCAATTTTGGAGGAATTCTATATTTACTCTCTACCTTATTATTATTTTTTTGAAGGGATGGGAAGGAGAATTGAGGAATTGTAGCTGTCTTTCAATTATCTATAAATCAATTATCAAAGTCTCTTTCAGCCTTCTGCTGAGATAGAGGCCAGTATCTTCCTCATTTTCATCTGCAATAAAAATATTTTTTAAAAATTTGATTTAAAACATTTAAACAACATTCAAACAATGAAAAATTATTAGGGAATATTCCAGGTGTTAAAATAATTTTTCTAAATTTTAGAAGTAGGGTTGACAGCATGTAAAAGTGGAGACCTGTGATTGCGTACTGATAAATTATTTTTTACAATTAAAACAAGTAGTTAGTTTCAAAAAGTTTAATATATTAGTTGAAAGAGTAGTCTACTTAATAATTTGAAATAGTGTTATAACATGAAAGATGAAAATTATAGCTAATTCGTTTCAATGCCGCATCAATACGTAATGCCGTAAATTAAAATAAATCCAATGTTAATATTTAACTAAGGACCTTCTTGAGAAGATCAGAGATTATTTCTTGCTAAAATAATACTTTTTTTAAAAAAAGTATTATTTTAGAATTTATTCATTGATTCTTATATCACTGATTTAGAGCTTAGTATTTCGATACATTGACAATTAATTTCCTGTTTTACAAGCTACATAATTCCTTATTTAGGAACGCAATTAATCGTATAAAGGTCTCTGAAATTCTTAGAAATATTTTTGACAAAAGGTTTTGATGGATTTTAGTATTTCTGACATTCTTTTCTTTTTACCGTTGAAATAAAAAGATTATTATAAATATATTTTTTAAAGTGTATTTTGCGATCATATTAAAATTCAAGATTTTTTTTTATTCCATCTTAGTGATTGTTAATATAATCTACTGAGAAAAAATTTATACTGAATCCCATTCTAACATCTGCCAACTGTTTTTAAAAGGCGAGATGCATCACAATTCCAAACCAGTGACAAATCTGAGACAATTTGTAGTAGGGGAAATATTTTAAAACCATTTTGGGTTTGTATTTTTGCATTCTTAAAATTCTTCGCTGAAATCTGCTATAGTAAACAAACATATTTCAATTGATGTAACACTTACATAGAAAGAATATCATAAATTAAACCCACCCCAATCAAAATACATAAGAAACAGAGACATAGACTTGTCCAATCGAAAAATATAAGCACAGCTTGTAACGTCATAAGCAAAACTCCAACACCAGATAATATGAGTGTGAATGTAAACTATCTAGTGTGGGCAAGCAACAGAGCACCAATTCAGGTCCATACCACCAAAAGAAATGAACTAAAACGAACAATTGATCACAAGTATTCACTTAAAGAAGTGAAAAGTGCGATATAGTAATTGCCATTTATTTTATTTACCACGTGGTTAAAATTGTGAGTATGTCATTTCTCATATGAATATGTCATTACTCTACAATATTAATACGATATTTTTATGTTGTTAATCGAATATCATTGGGAATATTGAATTCATAAATTATTCATACCAGATTCATTTTGTCTTCTTAGTGAGCTTCAAAACATCGCAAGTCTTTCGCTACGAACTTGGAGCGTCTTGTTAGTCACTCATATTCAGTGAGCGATCATTTAAAAGTACGCTATAGAAAAAAAGATGAAATTTGTTTGATATCTAATTTTCCTGTCTGTGATATAAACATCGATTGACATCTTTACGATGGTAATCGATTTTAGAGAGTCTTCCCATGACCAGAATTAGGAGAAGTGAGGCTCTATTTTCAACAATTTTCGGTACTTTTCTGTTGAACGGGCGCAAGCGAAAAATCGACAAATAATATAGAATTCCTTTGACTGTTTCTTCAGTCGCTTTGCTTGGCTACTCGGCTCGTGTTTGGTTCACAATTGGTGACGTTTGCGCCCGGCTAACGGAAAAGTACAAAATTTTCAATTGTATTTAGTTCCAAGCTGATTGTTATCCAAAATAAAACACAAATATAAATTTAAAAAGCAAATTTATTAATGAACAAAAAAATTAGAATTTTCTTTAAATTACTTTTTTATATTTTAGTATTATTAATTATTTTATAATTATACAATCTTAGAATGAGGTTTTTCTGACATTAATTAGTAACCACCAACCAGAACTAAAATGTAACTAAATTAACAAATAAATTTATAAGAAGATTCCTAGAAAAAATAAAACTGTGCACCCTTTCTACATAAAATATTGCACCACATTTTCAAAAGGTTTCATGATATTTAAAGGGCTTCACAACCTTGTGAAGATATTGAAGAAATGCAAATGGACATTTCGTACTGATAGAATATAGTCCTGAAAAATACAAACGCTTGTAAAATTTCAAAATTTTATTTTGTCAAGATGGGACTGAAATTTCTAAAACAAAAGAAGATGTTTCATGAATTATATTTAATTAGAATTCAATTAAAAATACATCAGAAAGAGAACTAATGGATGGATATTAATTCATAATGTATAAAAATTCCAAATTTAAGTCAAAATTCTTATTATTATTTAAATGCCTTTTAAGAAAATTAATTAAAGTGCAATATTTCAAAATATCAAAATTACTAGTAAAAACAAAAAATTATGATCTTGATACTTAAAAAAATACTTTTTCAAAATTTATCTCAATATGAATTTTCCAACATCATTATCATACCTAAGGCATTTGAACGAAAGAAAAAAAAACTCTTTCTCTTCCCAATATTTGAAAAAGCATTCTTTTTCCAATGATTGGTTATATCATTATGCCTTCCTATATCTGTTTTAAAAAATGATGTTTTTGCAAGTAAGCAAAAAAAAAAATGCAAAATAATAAAAGTTGTGGATTTTGACTAATTTCAAGCTGTCACAAAAACTCAATTTATTGTAAAATTTGAATTATTGAAAAGTTTTACTAAAAATGCAACAACTGAAAAACGATTAATCTAAATTAAAGTAGTCAAAGAATGATTCATTCATTAAATTAATAGTTAAAATAAACAATTTATAATAAATGAATAAATCATGAAATTTTAAAAAATAATGAAGCAGTTAGTGATTAAAAATGTTAATAATATTTTATAAAAGTTACTAGCATTCCCGCACCCGGCATTGCTCGTGTAATGGAATTAGCGGAGGATAACAATGCTCCGTGCACTTAGTTACGAAAATCCCCTATAATAATTACTTATTACCTATATTTTTTTCTAATTAGGGGAGGGTCTCTGGGCCCCTGGACTCCTTATATATATACCCTTGTCCTTAACTGGTCCTTAACGATCCTTTTAAAATATTGATTTTTTTTATAAACGCAAGCCATCCACATTTTATAGTTATTCCTATGTTTGAGCCAGAACTTCTTTGTATTCAGAATTTTCGGAGTTTTTTTCTGGTGCTAAAATGATTAAGCTGCTTGATGAACTGACTCTGGAGAAAACTACATAAAATTGGCCTTGTGAAAAACAGTCTCCTCTTAAATCGGTCCCTGCTACTTTTAATTTCTGTCCTTGTGACTTATTAACGGTTATTGCAAAACAAACTTTTACAGGAAACTGCACTCTTCTAAATTCAAAAGGATAGTCCGACGGAATCAGTGGACTGCGGGGTTTTAAAACCTATTCTCCTCGAGCACATTCACTAATTATCGTAACTTCGATTACATACTTATTAAGTCTAGTCATTCGTAGTCTGGTGTCATTGCATAATTTAGGTGGAGAAAGGTTTCGTAGTAGCATTACTGGTGTCCCAACTTTCAGGTGAAGTATGTGAGGTGGAAAACCTGGAATGAATTCATAAGACGCGTAATTTTTGCAGGATTGTTTTCAAAATGGATCAGGGTGCGCCAAAGCAATGCCAAATTATACAAAAAAATTTAGCCTCATTTTTATTTATCAATGGATTAGATTTGTAATGTTGAAGAGGAAAACCCAATAAACGACAAAAAAAAATTTAATGCGCAATTTTCTATCAGATTTTTACAATCTTTCACACGATTTTGAAAAATTTATCGAATTTTATGTAAAAAAAATTTGATTAAGTTATCTGGAAAAGTTTTGGCGTAATTAAATATTAAAGCGAAATTTTGCCTCTTCGTTAAAAAAATTCGCCAAAAATTCAGTTTTAAAAATTCGATTTTTTTTTAATTTTATTGCTACATACTACATCGTATTGTCTTTCAGGAAGCATATTTTCTGTATTTTTCCAGCTAAGCGTCTATTTTACAGGACCGTTCAAGAAATAGACCCGTCAAAATTGACCTTTTTTAAAAAAATCGATGTTTAATTTTTGCGTCGATGTTTCTTAAAAAATTTATACCTCCGTGTTCTACTATAGAAAATCCATCCGATTCCATTTCGATATTGAGTATAAGTTGAACGGATACGTAACGATGGCAATTTAAAAAACGCGGTTTTACGGGACGAAACGGACACATAAACGATCGCTTCTCCGGAAGGCTGTGTTTCACTCGGAAAGTAGCATTACAGGTTTTAATTTAACAGAAATTAAGGGGTTTTAATTAATTTCTCCCGAACTAATTGATATTTCAAAAAATAAACTATCCTATCTTTTAAGTTGGATCAAACTAAAAGTAGTGTGTAAATTATTTTAAAATTGGTTTAGTAGTTTAGGAGTCCATCGCGGACAAACAAGTGACACGTAATTTATATATATTAAGATTATAACGAACTTACTGAATTTTTTTTAACTAAGAAAAATTTATGGTTTTTTTTATTTTATACATTGAATAGCAATCAACTGCACAAAGGTATTAAGAGCTGTAGAAAGTTATTTATTCCTTATCACTGTAGGCATAAAATAAATATTTATCAATGAAAATAACTCAGAATCTAAAAAAGTATATAAAAATTATATAAAGTATATATTTGTAAGCTTGGCCTTAAACTTAACTTCTGGTGAAAGCTTCATAAGCCAGATAACATCTACGGTACACAAGTAATTACTTTTATATTGTGATTATGTTACACAGCTACAAACCTTAATGTTAGGACTTCAGTCTTAGGGCATCTGCCGCAATGGTGACCCGCGACCTTAAATAAGCACACTTCATACGCAGCTTCATGTAACTATTGCGGTACGTTCTATCGACAGAAAAAGACTTAAGGCGCATTAAATACAACAGCCCGACATCACCACCAACTCACACACTCTCACCATACGCTCGGTGCAAATTTATTTTCTTCTAATCATCGACTAACTGGAGGGAGAATATGTGGTGAAAGCTTCATAAGCCAGATAACTTCTACGGTACACAAGTAATTGGTTTAATATTGTGGTTATGTTACTCGGCTGCAAACCCAAACTTTGCAAGTTCGGTCCAAGGACAAGCCGTCTCTGCCATACACTAAATAAATTTCCTTTCTAAATCAGACGATATTTTAACATCATATCCGTAAGAAATTCCATGGGTCAGAAAATTTCATATTGCCGGCGAATTAAAAGGGAAAATGCTAAAATTAGCCAAGTTATCTAGTTCGATTAAAAATCTATGAGATTCCAAATACAACAAACTACTTTAGCACTAATTAACCAGTTGTAGTTTATTGGCGGCAGTAGGATTTCTTTTCATATGAAATATGAGACTACAAAACTGTAAGGACTCCCCCCACTCTCCATACTAAGATATGTGTCTCAAATAAATAAAAAATGCTAGTTATAGATGCATGGCTGCTGACTTGAGGCAAAGCGGATAGAAAACTATTTCTCTATATGCAGGAGACGGCGGTCCTTTGTAAAAAGTTAAAAAATTAAGGCAGGCATTTTTTTTTGTTGTTGTTTCTTGCATTTCGGTAAAACTGATGGCCAATATAGGTCAGTAAAAAATATGAAAGAATTCTAAATTTATTGATGTAAAAATAAATTAATATTTGATTATGTCTTCAATAAGTTTATACTACTCAAGAATTATTGTCTACAGCAGCTTGTTAACAAATCCAAATTCTGTTCCGGTTCCGAATATATTAATAAATGAACTAAATACACCAATTAAAAACAAAAAATTTAAGATTATAAAAAGTAAAATTTTCTGGATTTTTTTTTAAAATTTTTATTATTACTCGAATTGCTAAATAGCGGGTGATACTTCGAATCAAGGGTATATGGCAACATGTGAATTTGGAACGCATTTGTTTACAATGCTACAGGTGTATTTGTTGCCCATGGATTTAGTTGTGTGAATATTCGAAAGTTCGTTCCGAATCAAATTTTTTGTGAAATAATAAAATGTCAGCCCACGAACAAATGCGTCGGATGTTAGATGAGTTGATGGGAACTCGTCGAAATGGTAATTAATGGAAAATATTTTATTACTTTCTATATAAATTTAATTTTTTATTAACTTGGGTGAATTCGAAATGTCTGAATCGTAGAATGTGATGAGCCTTACATTATTTTTCAGTTTGTTGAATTTATACTTTTAAATGAAGGGGAAATAATGAGTTTAATTTCTAAACAATATGAAATTGATTATAATATTTCTATGGCCATGAAGCAAATATCGTTTTTATATCTGCTGATGTTTCTTTACATTGAAGCGATTTTAAAAAATGCCCTATCAGCAATATTTGTTAATGGCTAGTATTTCCCTTAATCAAGCTTTATCATAGCTATATTTATCAAAATATGCATTTATAAATAATATTTAGTTGAATTTCATTAGTTCGAACAAAAATAGAAGTGGTAATAGTTTGTTTTTTATCTTGTCAGTGTTTACTTGTGTTATCACATTTAAATATGTCTATTTTCTTTAAAATTGTTTGTGATATGTGTTCTGACAAACATTTTTTTTTCAAATGAAATGTGTTGCATGTATATTTTTCTGGTTTAACTTTTTAAATTCTATTTGTATAAAGTTTTCTTGCACAATAGAGTAGAACATGTATTTGGTTTTTACTTTTTCAATAACATTGCAAAGCAATAAAATGCATAAACTTTTCCATCTCTTAACAAATTTGTATTAAAAAACTATGAATGCTATATGATATTGTTAGTTAGTGGTGCTGTAACATCTTATCTTTGTGTTATTGCTTTTAATACTTTTATTTATAAACATATCAAAGATCTATCAGAATTTAGCGAATGGTTTTTAAAAAATATTTATATATAATCCTAATTGCTTATTTTTATAAATATAAAATCTAACCGAAGAAAAAAAAGGAAAAGGAAGCAAAAAAATCCTGAATAAAAACTAGAAAACAATGAACTATTGCTAATATTTTCAGACAGTGGCAATTTTAATATTGCAAATTAGTGTTTAAAATATATGAACTGATTTTCTAACCACTAAATCAACAGATTTTGAAAAAGATCCCACCCCATCCTCTAGGTTAGTTCCTTGTTTCATTAGTATCTGGATATTTGGTTGTTCAGATCAAATCTCATTGTAATAAAGTCTGAACCATCTATTCTAAACAGACAAGTGACCTTTTTGGTTAAAATGGTCATTAGTGTGCCCCCGAGTTTGTCGCCAATATAGCAACCCAAAACAAAGCTCTTGTAGTAACCCTAATGATGTTTTGTTTACTTCTGTATACAATGGTTGAGTTGTACATGAGCTTCAACTCTTTTCTGAAAAATTAAATAAAAAATAATATCAATTAAATATTTTATTTTTGATCTGTATTATAATTCAGATTTTTTGTATAGTTAATAAGAAGTTTCAATTATATTTTTAATGCGATTATAAAATATTTATTCCTTTACTCATTTTAATTCTCAGTATGCGATTTCACAAAATCGTCTGCTTTACTTCTTTACGAAGTCGTCTGGTTTCTTTCTTTAAAAACCGTCTACAATAGAATTATTCGCATTTCTCGTCATTCTTTTAAAGCTCTTTCGTTTGTTTTCTTCGCTAGTTATTTTTTCGGCGTTTATTCAAGAATGGATGACAGGTCAGTGGTCATTTCGAACCTGATGAAGGATGATTGGAATATTTTTTACAATAAATTAAATACTTCAAGTTTGTACATTATGTCTTTAAAATTTCCAATTAAATCCATTCTTTTTGCATCTTTGTCTTCCTCAATTATTTATTATTTACTGTTCATGTTATCCGAACATTCCTTAGCGAACATTCCTGTGCTAGCGAAGCTACTAGTTTCCCGCTCCCGGGCATAGCGAAGCCGTAGGATGTTTTTTTAAGTTAAAAAATTCTGCCCGGTGCCTTCAACCGGGCCTGAAAAAATAATAATAAAAAGACAATGCTTATCGATTAAATAAATCATCATTATATTGCGAAAAGTCGTAACCGTCACTACCCTTAAAAGTGTTTGTTTACAGTGTTCGCTATCTTTATTGGCGACTTGGCATCCTTGGCGCGGCAAGGGGCACACTATAAGTAACCTTTACCACATTTTTTTTATGTGTGTATATTATTTCAATTTTCATTAAAAGAAAAATTCAATAAAGATTTGACAAATATTATCGAAGAAAAATAATTTTTACCTGTTCTTTGAAATAATTAGATTTTTAAATTTTTGTCTTATACAACTATGTATGCATGATATTTGCTAAATTAATTATTTTAGATGAAAGTCAAAGATGGTTTTATTATGTCTTCTTTGCTACAATTTATTGCAGTCATCTTCAGCTTGTGGATTTCAAGGAATTTAGATTTATCATGGGTGCTGTAAACATCAACATTACTGAAGTTTCTTGTTAATCTTAAACAATCAATAAAAACTTTTCAAAATAAAAAAAAATAACTAGGAAAAATTGTGTAAAAGCCTTGGAATGAAGTAAAAATAGTCTAAAATGTAATGAAATATACATAATTATTTGATATAACTAATTTTATTATATTTTAATTTATTTTTAGAATAACATTTTCTTTTTTGAGTAATTTAGATATTATGTTTAATTTCTAAGTATGCGTGCATAATACAAATTGTTCTCTAGTAAAAGTTTGCATTTTAATAATAAAAAGTTATTTCTATGCAACACAATGAAGGGAAAAAAAATTACTTAAAAATATTGTAGCACATATAATGGCGTAAAAAAAGGTTAAATTGAATTGGAATGTTTGTTTTGTAATTTATATTGTGTTCATTATTGTTTTGTATTTCAATTTTTTTATATAAACAATTTATTCATTTAATCAAAGAGAGAGATGGCAACTTCATATTTGAAAATACAATATTTGTGTAGATTGTATAAAATGTTATTGTTAAATATATTGAGTGATAAACATATAAATAATGTGTAATAATACTAAAATATATATATAATTATTGAATATTTCAGAATTTTAAATTATGTATTCAGATATTAAAAAAATTAATTCATATATTAAAAAAAATCTTTATGGAAAGAAAATTCATTTCTTAATCTCTTATAAATAAAATAACTGTATTCTTAAATGAAAATTAATTTTACTTTTATGCTTAGAATTTTATTTTAATGAGATTGAAATTTATTAAAATACTCCTTGGCATGAGAAGCAAATTGCAATTTATATAATCATTTTTATTGTTTTTCATATTAATCTTGCAGTGTTTGTTTGTTAAGAACATGAATAAGTTTCTAAAGCGAGAACTATTTTTTTTAGTTCTCGCTTTTTTATTAAATTAGATTAAAATAATTGATATATTTAATTACAATAGGAGAAGATAATAGGCCAGAAAAACTTCATTATTCCAGTTCTCGTGTATGTAAAAGTTTCCTGTTAAATTGCTGTCCACATGAAATTTTAGCTGCAACAGTTAGTATGATTTTTGTTTTATTCTTTAGTTTCAAGATTATGTTCATTTTCTGTATTTTTGTTCTCTCCTGACTTTATTTTCTACTTCTCATTTCTTTGATTGATGTTGATTTTAATATATAAGTTTAATTTTTTTTGTTGCTTCCCTTTATTGTGTTTAAATACTGAATTAAGCAAATTATGAAATGAATCACTGATATATTTTCAATATACTGCCTCTAATTTTTTAAAAATATGGCCTTAAACTATATATATTTTAAAAAGTGTTTCATGATATCAAATAATTTTAACTCTATTTGTATTAATAATTAGATTATAATCTAGAAGCAGAAATTGTGTTATAAATGTTTAATATTGAAGTACTTGTTACTTTTCAAAAGGGGGGGGGGAAGAAGTAAAAGAAAAGGTGGATAGCAGTATTATATCTAAATTTTTTTTATTTATTATAATGTTTTTCATTAATTTCATAAAGATTTTTAGTTAATATAATTTTTTCTTTTCTTTTTTGAACTAAATAATATAAAAGGAAAATACTATAGAACATTGTAATATGTATTTATTTCTTTATCAAAAGAAAAAAAATCACAAACATTGCATTTAACTTTTGATATCAATTATATTGATCTTAAAATCAGATTCATTCCTCTCTGTCAAATCAGCTAAGGTAAAAAGATTTTTTTTAGTTTAATAGAACACTGTATTTTCTTACATTTATGTCCCATTATGTATTGTAATGTTTATTTTTTATGCTGCTTTAGATGCTCATTAAAGGTAAATTAAAGTTATATTTTTTTTATACCTCGCTAACTGTGCATTGAAAAATGAAAGAATTGAAAATAGTTTACTACATTAAATTTAATTAGTCAACTCAAAAGACTGCAGATAACTAGATATACTAGCAAAGTATGAAATATGTGTGAATAATTTTACAACAGTTGAATAATAACTATTTTTAATATCAAAGAGATTTTATGTACAAAAACAAATTTCAATAATTCATTGCAAACCATTTTTAATTAATTTCAGTTAATTAATCAAATAATGAGTTGTTTTATATAATTAATGAAACAAAACATAAGATATTATCATTGGGAAAATTAGATAAAATTATGCATAGTTTACTTTCTGCTAATATATTTACTTTTCTTGTAAGTTTTTTTTTAATCAAAGTTTTAGATGTTAACAAAAAAAAGTTAAAAATTACTTGTATGCTATTAGTTTTTTATGACTTTAATAGAGAAACACATTTTTATGTAACATAGAGGTAGTATTTCATGTTAATACCAATCTTTCTAACTAAAAGTTGTTGAATAGAATTAAAATTAGTTATGATATTCTCTTACAATTTTTTTTTAATACTTGTGTACTAACATATTTCTTAATACTTATGTACTATTGCTTGGGAGTTTTCTCATGTTTTGTGCGTCATATGTTAAATATCTGTGATTTGAACACAATGTCTGATCCTTATGAAATGAAGTAATGTCATTGGTAGAAACCATACAGATCCATCCATGAGAAGCAATATAATTGCATGAGCCTATAAAGCATTGCAATTGAGCTGTATTTTGATCTATCAAATAGCCTTTGTCTCCTAATGTTTGGTACTTTTAGAAATACCCTCTCACAAGAAAAGGCAGAAAACCAGTGAAACTCTTATACTTTCAGGAATATTTAGCAATAATTTATCAGATATCCTAAGTGAGATCAAAGATTGGGTTAACTGTTTTGACAATTTTAAAGCTGATTTTATTTATAGTGAAATTATTAGACTTGTTGGAAAATTGCAAGATGTGGCATTTTCAAGTGATTCAAACACTGACAAATCTGCTGATATTCCTTGATATGAAATGGTACATGATCAGGCTTTCAAATGTTTGAAGGTCATACTGAGATCACCACATCTCCGATTCAATGTGGCTCTGTATTCTCTGTGACTAATCTCTTTTTTGTTGATGAATTGTTTGAGATGGACAAAAAAAAAGTAATGCTGCACCTTATAAAATGTGTGCCTTTATATTCTTTTAGCTGTAAAACATTTCAATCCACAAGCAAAATATTAAGTATAAACATTTTTCTGTAATCAGTGTCAGGAGATGGAATAATGTATGACAATAATGAAGGCCGTCGAATCTCAGACTAATCTGTGTGCCTTTCCCATAAGGACACATAGAGAGTACATTGTAAAAATCAACCTACAAGGTTTTCAAGTAATATTAGCAGCGTAAATCTATGTGTATTCCAATAACAGGAGAAAAAAAAAATTCTTGAGAGACTGCAGAGTTTAGCTTTTCATGGGAAAAAAAGGACTGAATGTAGATACATATGTAACCTTTATTTGGTTCCTCTTCATAGGACAAAGGTTTTATGTACTACCATGTATTGAATAAGTACTAAGAACTGTAATTGTTTAATTAACTGTTTAATTGTTTTTTAATTAAAAGGTTTTAATTATTGATAAATAACACCTTATATGCATTATGATTTGTAGTTAGATTATTTAAATAACATGCAATATTCCTAAAAGCATACAGTCCCTATTATATATACTGGAGGTTTCTTTCACACTCTTCTAACCAAATACCATTGATTTAACTACAGATGCTATTAATGAATATAGTCAAGACTATCATTACATTTTTTTTGTTTGTTAATCATTAGCATATGTTTAAAATAAAAGTGCTGTTGTTTTTTAATTTTCTATTTTTATTATAGCGAGGTGATATGGGACAGTGCAAAAAAGTACATGATGTTGCATTAAGAGCAGATTATGAGAATTCTTCTAAAAGATATGAATATGCTTTTCAAAAAGAAGTAAGATTATTTCTTGATTCATTGTCCAAATTGCAAAAGTTATGATGTTCTTGATGTATTATATATATTTGATAGTTTATGCAACTAAGCAGGCAATTGTAAAAGTATGTTGTTTAATTTTCTGCATATTTTAAAAGCATTTAAATATAATATGCATGAGTAGGGTAATTCAATGCATCTAAGAGAATCTTGTAATAATAAATTAAGTCTTGACTTTCCACTCACTAGATTTCAATATTTATTAAGTGCAATGTGAATGGGGTCTTTTTTTTTTATATAGGCTTTTTGCACAATAATCAATTTTGTAAAAAGTTCATATGCTTGTATGAGGTTAATTCTGTGTACTGAGTGAGGGAATTCTATGCTTGTGTCTTTGAACAGAATTTTGTGGATTATGAATAAAAGCACCTTTAAAAAAAAACTATGCAAATATAAATGTAAATAGGAATTCAGCTTGATCTAAAATTTGAATATTGTATTAAAAGAAAGAATAATTTATTAAAATGATAATTATTATTAAATAAATTTCAAATAAACTTAAAATTCACAAAATTGTCTCACCTACAACAATTTTTATGGATTTCATTCCAGCAAATTCAATAATTAAACTCATTAACATCTGTAATTTTTTAAACTTGAACACCTTCATTAAAATCACTAACTCCCACAGCACATAGCATTATTAGCATTGTACATAGAATATTGAGGGACTAGAACTTCTTCCTTTTTTGTCCTAATATTTTTGCAAGCTTTTATGCTTTTCTTGGCTTCATTGTAGTCATTTTTCTAATAATTAATCTTTTCTAAAATTGCATATAAATTTTAAGTAATTTTTTTCTCTCTCTCAGTTAAAAGTATTAATACAGTTTTCGCTTGGTGCATAAGTGTATAATGATATGGGCATAATGCTTTTAAAAAATAGCATCAACTAAGCAAACCAACCATTTTTGTCAATTTATTGAAATCAATTTGTATTGGCTGAGTACAGCAAAATTGATGTCAATAAAATTATCTGGCTAACTTCTGAGCTTGTTCTTGGGAAAATTAAGAAACTGGTCTCTTTCTAAAGTAATTTCCTGAAGAGTTAGATTGTAAAAATTTATATTGTGTAAGTAAGCTTCTCAGATTTCAAATTTTTTTCTCACTTTCCTTGATTTTTCGGCTTTATTGTAAAATTGCTTCAATAGCTACTTTTGAATGAACCTATTTCTGAGACTCTTTATAATAATTTTGTGTATAATTCCAAGATATCTATAAAATAAACAAGTTACACATTAGGTTAAAAAAAATATGTGGATTGATTGTACATATATCTATACTTTCACAAATATGGGGTAATAGCATGCACCAGTTGTCATACTGCCCACACAGAGATTATTTATTCACCCAATATTGATTTGACTAAAATGCACAATTAATTTCCTTAATTAAAATTTCCATATTGCACAATTGGTTTTATATAATTGCAGTAATTATGAAAAGAAATAATCTCTTTTGAGAGAATGAACCCAAGACGCATTTTAATTTTAAATATATACAGTGCCCATTGCATCAGACCCAAGTGTCTTATGGGCGCTGAAAATATTAAAAGTAAATGTAAATTTTATACTGATAATCTGTTACATAAATATATTCTGTCTTTGGAAAAAGAAATTTTGAAGTGCTTAATTAAAGGAATGGTAAAAGCTTAAAAACATTATTTTGCCATATTTATTTAGTATTTCTCACATTTTTGTTATGTTTTATCTTTTATTGACTTTAGGCACTTCAACATTTGAAAAGTTTTGTTGCTGAAAGTGAAAGACGTACTCAGTTTGCTAAAGTGAAGCTTGCAGAAACACAAGAATTACTGAGTACTGAAGAAGCTGCAAGAGTGAGTTGTGCTTTGTTTATTTACATTTATGTCTTGTATGTTATAGATATATTACCTGAGGAAACTGAAGGTAAATTCCTTTTTTTCTCTTGCCTATACTAAAAAAAAAAAAAAAAAAAAAAAAACTTATTTATAAAGTTCTATATAATATTACGGATTTGTAATGCTACTTCCAAAAAAATTTGTTCCATCTTTGAAAGGATAGTTTTATAGTCATCTTCATTGAATGCTGATCAAATGCCAGATCAATGACTCTTGGGTGATTAATTTAGCAACAAAACAGATTATCCTAGAATGTTCAGGAATTTTTGCAATAGAACCAGTAGAAGCCAAGTTATGCTTGATTGAATGAGAACCTTCTGTACTTTGCTCTGGAAACTATAAAATGAAGTCTAACTAAGTCAAAATCAGTCAGGTATAGAGTTATCTAGTTAGTCAGAGAAAAAGGAATTGGATCAGTCTAATGAAACATAAGCATTGAGTGAAGCTCAATTGATTAGCAAATTCAGATTTGAGCTATGTATTGAGTAGCCAGTTATTTAATAGTGAGTTGACAGTTGGGTACAGCTAAAGTGAGGAGATACTGGAGAAAACAGGTATTTGGATTCCCACCTCCTTCTGAGTTCTGTTTGACTTCTTTGTATGCTTTTGTTGTTTGCTACTAATTATGAATTATAGGCTACTGTTTGTTGTGTATGTTTCAGCTGTGTATTTGCCTCTGTGTATTCATGTCTTTGTGTTATTAAATGTCATTTATTATTGAGGCCTGTTGGCAGTGTTACACCATAGCCCACAACAAGTGAACCTGTAATCGAGTTTTAGCTGACTTAATTTGTTTGTCATAATTTGTATACTTAAATATAAGATGAATACCATTAATAAACTTTAAGCTTAATTCAAATGTCATTGGTGAATGGTCAGTGGATTAATGCAATATTTTTGTCAGTTAATTCCATTTTGCAGTAAACTTTATGTTATTGCTTTTTGTTGTGTGTTGCTTTTGACTTATTGCTGGTTTATTGTTAAGACACTAATATCGTGAAATTCTTAACTGATTTTCTATAATATAAAGACATTTTTACTTCTTGTAATATTAAAATATTTTTGCAACATATCTATTTAGACATATCCAGATAGTTTTATGTAATTAGAAAATTTAATCTATGATAATCAACAAAATTATAAGGCTGAAAATTACAATAAGAGCTAATTTCAAATTAAAATATTAGTAAATTACTTAATTTGTTAAAAAATATCAACAAAGTTCTTTTACTATGATAATGTTGTTGATATGAAATTTATGATGATCTTTTATGCTAAAATATAAAATGCATTAACTATCAAATGTCACAAAAAGCTGAGGAAGATGTCAAAATAAAAATGGTAAAACTTTGGACAGTGTATACTTTATAATAATTATTAATGGAAAATTTGATGTCTTCATGTTAATATTATGACTTTATATGTTTTTAAAGTTGTTAATTAGTGAATAAATGGTGCATGTAAGGAAATTTTGAAAATTAATTTTAACAAATGTTAATAAACCTTTTCATTACACTTATTTTTTTAAAAAAAATTGTCATTTTTAAAAAATTTAGATTAAAGATTATTTTTTACATTATGATTAAATTACTGGATAAATATTTTTGCATTTTACATTTAATCATTTAATTTTTGTGTATAGTTGTTTCATATTTTCTCTTAATAAACTGTTTTCAGTTTACTGAAGTTTTTTTTTTTTTTTTTACCTTTGTCAAAAAGGAATTAATAAATGGGGAAAGAGGGAAAAAATTCTACTCTAAAGAAGATTTTTTAAAAATCAAACATGCATAAAGTAAAAAACATGCATTATGTAATGTTAAGAAAACAGTTCTTGTGCTTTTTGTTTATGTAATGTTAAAAATATAATTATTTTATTTACAATTTGTGGATAATTTTTCCTGGTATACATTTATACTGCAAGCAGAATAAAATTTTCTTTCTTTATTTTTTAAAAACTTATATTTAAACCTATGTTTTAAAAATAAGCTATTTTACTTATTGTTTCAATGTATTGTATGTTAATATTAAAAAAAAACTGATAAATATTGAAAAAAAATTATTTTTGTTATCACACACACTTATAATTTTATTTGATTTAAGATTTTGATAGATTTTTGTTTAAATAATATAAGCTTAAAAATGTGTGAGGGAACTGTCTTATACAGTACATTCCTGCTACTATTCCAAGGATATAATTTGTTAATTCATCATTTTTAGTCCAGTAGGGATTGAGCTTCTGGACAAAATTCATTCTTTTAATCAATGAGAGAAGAAAGAAGAATCTTTATATAATTTATAGCTCTCTTATTCTCTCTCTATATATAATATTTCTTAAAAGATTTTTTTTTCATAAGCTGATAGCTATAATTAGTAAAAACATATTACATTCTACTTTAAAAATAGAAAGCCGTTTCTATTATTATGATTTTCAACTTTAATGGTCCTTTTTTTATTTAAAATAAAAAAATTAATAAGCAATTTTATTTTTTCTCCTTTGTATGCTATATTGATTATTCTATATTTTATGATGACAAAATGATGAGCTTGGAAAATTAATATTTAAACTTATTCTAAATGAAATATAAAATATTGATCTGATTATATATATATATATATATATATATATATATATATATATATATATAT
>JAOUZG010038069.1:13420941-13432372 GCA_026289955.1 Argiope argentata | reverse complement strand
TATATTGAAATTATAGGTTTAAAAGTTAAAATAAATGCTATATATATATCACGGGTAGCACATCCTGTAACATAATATTGTACAATATTGTGCAGTATTATATGATATTAAACAATATTTAACTATATTAAGAAATATTGCGAATATTATACAATATTTGTGTGCTACTAGGGATATATATATATATATATATATATATATATATATATATTCTTTTGTAAATTTCTTAATTATGTTTCATATACATATATATTACAAATTGGTGTCATGCATAAGTAAGGATAGCATAATGCCATGTCTGTGATCTTCAAGACTATATAATTTTAGGAGTTAAAAAAATTGAATACTAATTTAATGTATTATTTTGATAATATAAATAATACTTATATTTAATTAATGATTTCATGTTTTTAAAAAACATATTTTAAAATATTGTTCAACAAAATCATAAAAGATTTTGAGGATCGAAATTTGTAAAGGTCACTTCCTACCTTCTTGAATTTTACCCTTTAACAAAGTAATCCAAAAGAGGCCCGCTTGAATCTCATTCTATTTACATAATTATCTATATTTTGGTGCTTAAAGGTTAAAATATACAAATTATAAATAAAAACATACAACAGTGGTATTAACAAAAAGGCCCTATCTATGGCTTGTTTATTCATTAGTGTAAACGACAAGCCGAATCTATAAAGAGCTCTTATATAACTCACATAGCACATAAAATTCGTTTACATAAATGTAATATATAAGTTAAATAATTTCCAAGTTTGGTTTTTGAAAAGTATTCAGAAAATTTTAATAAATCTGATGATTAAAATATGATAATATTACATTTTTTATATGCCATCCAGATTTCTAAAAATTACAAGCTATTTAAACCAAATATTTAAATCAATTAACAATTTAATTCAGTTGAACTTAATGGCAGAAAAGGTAAACCATTTAAAAGTACTATATCTATTTATATTCTTGAAATATCAAATTTTTTAAATATATGATAAAAAGAACAGATTTTTTCAGTGATTTACTAAAAAAGATAGAGGTTATATGTGTGCGTAATGTTATATTAAAATTTAATTAATTTCCTAACTTTTAGCTCTATTCAACACATATTACCTACATTCTAAGATATTCTGTTATTTCTTGATCCCATTCCACTTTTCCTATTTAATTCATTCAACTGAAACTTTGTAAATATGCCTCCGTCAGCTGTTGAAATTTGGGAATTTTTGAAAAGTAAATGGACCAGTAATTCTTAAAATTTCAGAATCATTAAAAACATTCGAAACCGCATATGACGATATGACTGTAATTGGGCTTTTCACAGTGTGCCAGGACTCGTGACAGGAAATGTAAAGTCATTCCTTGCTCAGTGGTATCAATAGTTTATTGACTTCGCACTTTGATGATACCGGTATTCCAGGAAGATAAGTTCTAATTACCTGTGATGTGACTTTCTATTGGCATTTATTCGTAAGTGAGATTTATTGGTAAAATACAGAACTAAAGCGAAAATTTAAGGACATTACACTTTATATTAATTTTTTCAGAATAGCATTTTGTTCCAAGAAATAAATTAAATGGTTTGGAAAAAAAATAACGATCAAAACTTTAACTTAAATTAATAAATTAAGTCAATCCCACGTTATTTAAACTGATAAATGAAATATTAATTACAATCACAAATTGAATTATTAATATTATTTATAGATTGTAATTAAAAGTGTAATTAAAATAACAGTTATTTGAAACAAATATTTAAAAATAACAATTTCAAAAAATTTGTTATTCAAAAAATCTTGCATTATACATGTCTAATTTCGTTATAATAGTTATTTGCTAAACGTATTGCGTATTCTTGCACGGAACTGAACTGAACGCATGAAAATTACTCAACCTTTGCTGCGTTCGTGTTGGTGTGGCTGTGAAAGAACATATCGAATTATTTAAGACCTAGCATTATTTTTAAGTTCAAAATTGTACTTTTGAGAATGTAAGTATATTATTGATGAATTAATGATTGTTAGAAAGAATTAAATGTTGTAATTGACTTATTTAATGTGTTCGAAAACTTGCCGCTCCACGTGGTCTTCATTTAATGTACTATATTACCGGCGTATAAACTAATTTTTAAAAAATATATAACACATAATCACATTTTATTAATTGTCATGCATTTATTTCATTAAATTAATGTGATTTTAATGATGGTAAGGGCCAGAAAATATAAATCAGAACTTAATTTCCCCTCTTTATTAAAAAAAATGTTGATTTTTAATGTTAAAATGTTTGTTCAGGATGTTTTTATTCTGGAAGTTCAGAAATAAATTCGGCAAAAAGAAATATCAAAGATGGATAAAGTTGCAGGAAGTTGAGTAAGATGAAAATAAAAATAATCAATTTGATTATATTACAAAATTTAAATATTTTTCAAACAATTTATTAATATCCCAGGTACAGTGTTTCCAAATTCTTCCATGCAAATGTTTATAAAATATAGAATTACTTTTTATGCAAACTCTTGATCAATAATAAGTTTGTTTCTGTATAGTATTAAGATTTTAACTTGGAGAGAGAGAGGACTAAATAATTTAGATTTTATC
Source organism: Argiope argentata (assembly GCA_026289955.1). NCBI lineage: Eukaryota > Metazoa > Arthropoda > Arachnida > Araneae > Araneidae > Argiope > Argiope argentata. The sequence goes on along the minus strand of JAOUZG010038069.1, from coordinate 13,429,766 downwards.
AGATTACATATTACAGTTAAGTGGCTTTCATTTCCTATAATTTTGTGTAGTGTTATATAAAAAATGCAATAAAAAAGGCTACTATCTTTGATCAAATTGTTGTGACTTTTTATATGCTTGATCAAATTAGTATGTTTGCCCTTTGCTGTAAACATTTTCTATGTTTAGTAATTGAAAAAGTAATATGATGCCATTTAAACTTCAATTTGTAGTTTGGTAATTTATTCATAAATAGTTTAAATTTTCTTTTTTTAGACAATTTAAATATGGGTACTGAAGTTATAACTCCTGCTGAAGATTCGACTTCAGATATCTCAGAATTGGAAAAGAAAATTATTCGTCAAATTGAAGTAAGTTTTTAGTATTTTCGTAAGTTTTTTTAAAGTATATTTAGTTAATATTTTATTTTACTAGTTTTTGTTGCCATAATTTTGGGGAGGAAAGTTATAGCAAAGATTTCTGTAAAAGATAGGCTTCAAGAATTGAAAATACTAAGTCACTTATTAAAAAACAAGATTACTTGATAGTTGCTGAAACATTATTTGCATCTTATGATTTGTAAAATCTTTTTTCATTAAGTATAATTGAAGACATAACTTTCTTAAATAAATAAAGGATATAGTAGATTTTATTTGTTTTCATTTGTGGCATAATATTAGATGTAATAATGAATTAATTCATTTAAGCATATATATGTAATTGTATTTTAGGATAATGTACATTAAATTTTTGACAAATAATGATGCTTTTACTTTTCATGCAAAAAAAAATGTGTGAATGATATAAGTAATTTCAGTATTGTTTATATTTATGAAAAGAATAAAATAGAAAAAGAACAACCAAATTTTTGTTATACAAATGTAAATACAACTAATCTTTAATAATTTTTTTTTCAGTATTACTTTGGAAATTTTAATTTATGCAAGGATAAGTTTCTAAGGGAGCAGATAAAGTTAGATGATGGCTGTATCCTTTAATATTTTTGAATTATTTAGCTCATGTTCCTTTATAATTATTTGCTGTTTTGTAAACTATTGGAACTTTTGTAATTTTCCTTAATAATAAATACAGGGGTTCCATTAGAAACCATGGTGAAATTCAACAGGTTAAAGGTAAATGTTATTTTTTTTACTGTAGTTTGTACTACAAAATTAAAAATTTGTCATTGAAGTAGATTTTATTACTGAGATCCTAAAGAATAAACTAGGAAAAAGTAAAAAAATAGATTAAGATATAAATTTACCAATTTTTGTTATGTTTAGATAAAATAATTAAATTTGTTATCATTATAAGAAATCTGAAATTGATATATGATGGAAAAGATTAATTTATAAATTAATTTTATTTAAACAAATATTAAGTGTTTAAACATATATATAATGTTTGAATGCAGGCTCTTAAAGGATATCTTGCAGACAGTAATTTCACATAAAAAATATATGCCTTAACTAGTTTTTGTTTTAGTAGAATTCTTAATTATATAATTGTCAAAAGACAACAAGAGAAATTTTTAGTTACCTAAAAATTCTTGTAACATATTTTTTTCGGACATATGAAATTTATTGTTTGTCTTATTGTTTATTATAAACTATAATATCATTTTTAAATATTTATTATATCATTTTTAATTATTAATGCCAATTTAATCTTATTGCTATTCTAGAGTCTTACTCAAGATTTTAATATAATCTGTGCAGCTTTAGGAAAATCACCAAATGGATTGATTGAGGTGAGTATATTTTATATAAATAAAATTTCAAAAATTTCTAATACAACAATAAAATTTTATTCTTTTTTGTAGTTTATTGAAATATAGATTTTTTTATAGGTTAATGAAGATTCTACAAAAATACGTAGGCGAGTGGAAAAACCCATTCCTGATGAATCTTATTTAAAAAATGAAGCAGTAGAAAATCGAACTCTTTATGTGGTATGTTACAAATACTGACTTTTTTTGAATAAATATTTTATATAATTTTTCTTTGTTTGCTATATTGAAATTTGTTCCCCAAACTTTGTTAGAACAGTTAAAATGACGGGTTGTGGAGCAGTATAATTAGTTTTATTTTTTGTCTGTGTGTTTGATAATCTATTTGATTTTAATTCTTATATTTCAGATACAAAATTGGATTAACATTGATCATTTCAGTAGTGTTTAATTTGTGTTTTTCTCATCAAATTATTTTATGTTTGTATTTCATATTCTAGAAAGGATTTAGGAAAAATATCACATTGGATGAACTTTTGGAATTCTTCAAAGAGCACAAAGTTGAAAATATTTTCATGAGACGTTACCAAGGGAATAATAGAGGCTTCAAGGTATTTTTTTTTTAACTCCAGATTGGCATTTTTTTTTTTTCATTTTTAAATAATATCATACTTATTCTAAATTAATACTATCTAAAAAATTATTAAATTAGAATTAAATACTATCTACTTATACTAAATACTGATGGATATTTGTTTCAATAATAATTGTAATAAATATGCCTGATCATTCTTATCTGTTAAAAACTGTTGGTTTATAGATTGTTTGTTATTTCCAGCAAAAATAAGAAATTTGAGGCTATTGAATTTTGTTTTGAGAAAAATAAATTAAATCTTATTTTTTTCATAGTTATGTAATCTATAGTATTTTATTGGATGTAACAAGTTCAGGAATAAGGATTGCTGTGTGTGTGTGTGTGTATAATATGAAGTTTAGTTTGTTCCTTGTTGCACAGAAGATGTCAAGTCACCAATAAAGATAGTAAACAAACACTTCTTTGGAACAGTTACAGTTACCACTTTTTGCAATATAAATAATTTTTTACAGATAGGTTTAAAAAAAAAAATAAAGATCAGCTGTGCTGGTCTGTTAGATATAGAGCAAAAGTTAGAGCATGTGACTCCTTCGACATCTGTAAAAGTCACTGGACTGGATTTTCTTACTTAAAAAAACAACAACATGCACACACATTTTTGCTAGTAGCGGGAGTGGGAACATAGTAGCTTCGCTAGCACATTCCACATAAGAACTGCATGCATAACAGAAGCAGTACATAACCAAAAGAAAAGAAAGAATGGAGAAGATGCAATTAAGCCATTTTCCATACAAAATTTCAAACAAGCATCCTTTTCTAACTTTGTGAACTTATAAAAAAATATATTCCACTCACCATTTATCCATTCTGCCGATTCAAAATTCTGTCTTCCATCCCATTTACCTACCTTTCATTCTTGCACAATTGCCGACATAAATTATCAAGGGTCCTCTGTTAGAGCACCGAAAGAATTACAAGAACTGTTCCATTACAGCTAACTTAAAATAAGAATGCCGATGATTTTGTAAAGTAATAATTCTCTCAATTGTTTTAAAGTGCAATACCGACAATTGAAGTTTACAAACAAATATTTTCATTTTATATTCACATTAAAAATAAAATTGCAGTATTTTATTAGTTGTAAAAAACATTTAATTATTACTATATTTATTTATAATCAATATTTTTTTAATTTAACATTTTTTATAAAATAGTTGCAATTCATGTACAACAACCATTGTAAAAATTAGTACACAAAACATTAGGGTTGTTAGAAGAGCATTCTGTTGTGTTACCATTTTAACAACAATTTTGGGAGATGCATACTGTTTGTCCGTAAGAAGATCTCTGGCTGACAGTCGTCTATGTTTACGGCGGGAGTTATAGAAACAGGTTACTGCAGGAAGAGTCCATTTCGCAGAGGTAGAAATTCATTCAAGTTTCTTACGCTGGCGCGTTTAGCGCCTAATTGACGGTATTGATATATTGCCTTTAATTTTCGAAAGCAAATTCGAAAAATAATTCACTGGGCCGAAAATCCTTTGCGTACTTGGAATTTTGAAAATATGTATTATTCCTTTTAGAATAATATAGAAATTCCTTTCTGATTAGTACAGAAAGAACAGTGTAAATCAAATAGAAAAACTGAATAATTATTTATATGCACAACAAGAAGAAAAATTAAGAATCCAGCATGGCAAAAAATTAATCTTCATTTTATTTGTTTTAAATTTATGTTACTACTTAAAATCAAATTCTCTGCAGCAAACGCAAAGTAATCTGTCTAATTCAACATAAAAATAATAACATTATAATCGTAATTATTTCATAATTTTTATAAAAGGTTGCTGTTAGTAAAATATCCATTGTTAAATATGCTTAAAACCTCTCCAAAATAAATTTATTTATTTATTTTTGATATATATACTATTTTTCGAATCTCAAAATTAACAATTGCATTTTATCAAATTTTAAGGATAATCCAAAGTATGTTAAGCTGAAACTTTTGATTATCGACATATTGAATAACAGAAAACAAGAGCACATTATTGAAAAAATAGAAAATAACAAAAAGGAATCAAGTAAATTTCGTAGCTTCAGAAAATAAACTAAATAAAATTCTATAATTTACGATTAAACTAATTGAAATGAAACAAAAAAAGCAATTTTAAAATTCCCTTTTTATTCATAAAACACATTAATTATTATTAAAAGAGTGCAAAACTAGCAGAGATCGTGTAACAGTTGTGTACTTTCAATTAAAAGAATTCTAAAACACTGTGACAAGATTCCGTTTCTTCTGAATCGGAATCAGATTCAGTACTTCCAATCTGAATTACTAGTTCTTCTGAAACCCCATCTTTTTCCCAATATGAATTGTCAGCAAGTTTCAAGCAAAATTCTATAACATTATGCACAATTTTACGTGCTTGTGATTTTAAAGTCTCTCCATTCCGAAATCGAAAAGGCATTTTAAAGGATCTCAAAATTCAAGAGACAAAAATTAATAAATAATGAAATGCAGTTAATATTAACCAAAGAAAATTTTAATAAAATATAAAAGAAGTAAGCTAAGCAAATATAAAGATACGAGCAACTGCGGTAAAAGCAAGAAGACGAATGAGCAATAGTTTTTTTATCGCTTCATTTTTTCGCCAAGATAAAGAATACCCCCGCAGACTTCTGTTCGATTCCACCCATTCGAAATGGATCCTCCCTATCAACGCCTGTTTCTATAACGTCCGCCGTAAACATAGACGACTGTCGTCCAGAGATCTCCTTATGGACAGACAGTACTAATCTTCACTTCAATCTGTCTCTATATATATTTCCCTTCTTGAGAAATATGAGCACAACTGGTGTGTTTCCTTTGAAGAAACACTTTAAAGTAAATACTGTTCTGAATTATATTTATTATGCTTATTAAATTTCTGTATATGAAATTGTAATATATTGACATTTAATACTGTGTTTTTATTAGTTTGCTGAACTTAATGGTTTGATAACTTACTATACAACTTTTCAAACTCAAACTTTCAACTTAATATTTTAAATTTTTTTTATTATATTAAAAAAATTAGGCACCTTTGATTTGTTCTTTCAGCGTTAATGTTTGCTGTGATTTACATTTAAATATTTTATATAACTTGGTCTTTTAATACTTTCTTTAGCAAAATATTCAAGCTTCAAATTTTTATAGCCATCTAATTCATACTATTATAGAAGAATCAAGCTGCTCTCTTCATTATGTATACATTCTATGTACTCCTAGAAAAATGAGGTGGAATTAATTTAATGAAACTAAAATAAAAACATTTTTATTGTATGCTAAATATGCTAATCTAAGTGTCTTACAAAATATTAAATAATAAAAATTAGTCATTTGGCATTAGTTTTATTTTCACTACAGATTAATTTTTATAACTCATGCAATATCATAAAGAATTATGCAATATTTTTTATTCATTATGAAACTTAGTTTTGAATTTTACTTTCAAAAAGATTAAAATGGAAAATAACACTGTTTCATTTAAGTCAAAATTGTTTTAAAAATTATATTTAAATTTTATAGTTTTTATTCTTAAGAAAATATTTTTGAAAAATATTTTTGATGTTCTGAATTTAATATTAAAAAAAAAACCTTTCTGCCATCAAGTTTGACTGAATTATCATGATTTGAATATTAAATTTTTAAACTGCCAGCTTTTGCATAATCTTAGCCAATCAGATTTGAGGAAACGCTATGCTGATTGTCTTATCTTCTTTAAGACAGCTCTTGAAGTAAATCTAAAAGCATGCATTTTTTCTAAGATGGTAATATACAATTTTTCATAATTGATACTATTTTAATCGCAATTCTTAACCTTTTTTTTATTATTTAAAGCTATTTGCCTTTGATAGTCAGCTGGCTCTTTAGAAAATTAGATATATTTAATTTTCTTGAGATTGTGTATATATATAGATGTCTATGATTCTACCAAATTATAACATCAAATATGTGTTATATTAATTGTGTCTTGCATGTGGATATTTATTGTGCTGATGAATCTTTCTAATGGAGTTAGTCTCATGACATCATGGCACTATTTAAAAACATGAACATGCAGTTTACCTGTCTTCTAAATTTTAAAGTATTGTAACTTGATGGGATATTTTTTGTGTATCCCATAAAGTACGGATATTAAGCTGAATTTTTGTTCTTTACCTTTGAATAACAGTGGAAAAAATCTTAAAACCATAGTTGATGGAACAATTAAAAAGTTTTAAACTTCAAGGCAACAGTCTAATTTTTATTAGAAATCAGGTTAAAACTTTTTAAAAAATAATCAGTAAAAATCCCCATGATTAATAATTTGGTATCACAAGAAAGACAATTTTTGAAATGGGTTCAAAATTTGTTTTTGTGCAATAATGTTTCAGGAATTGCTAAGAATGCTGCAATTTGACTTAATTTTAAATTAAAATTCTAACATTAAAAAATCCTTTTGAGGCACACATGCCTGACTTCTAAGATATGCATATGCTTAATTGGGTAGTACTAGGCTAGTGGTTGGCAAATCGTGGCTTTCAAATCATATTTATGTAAGAGTACCATAATTAAGTTAATAACAATGTACCTACCTTTATAATAAAAATTTTATAAAATGTAGTTCTCAAAATGATTTTGATCATTGAACTGTTAATTATTAACTGTTGGCTAATGAGTTTGTTGATCATTGCTCAAGGCTGAGCAATCTGGCCTGTATAGTGTATAGAGTGTCAATGTGCAAATACATCTTATTAGTATTGATAATTGCTGGAATTATTCACATAAATTTACCTTATTTGAAATATTTCTATTTATTCTGGGCTTGATTTTACCTAAATAAATCATCTATGTTTAGGGGTCTTGTTTTGTTATGTTTGAAACTGTTGAAGATGCTCAGAAGTTTCTTGAAAATAAGAGTATAAAATTTGAAGGAACTGAACTCTTGAAGGAGACCAAGTGAGTACTTTATATTTTATCATTGCGTTAAAGTTTTTTCCCTCTATCTATTGTGTTCTAATTCAAGTATCATTTTTACAGAAAAGATTACACTAAAAGAAAAGATATCTTCTTTGAAAATCTACGAATGTAAGTATTTATCTTTTTTGCTGAAAATATATTAAAGGGCCTTTTTTATGTAACTGATGAAATTGCAAGTGATTTTTATTTTTATTTTAGGGAAAAAGAGAAAAGATTATCTAAAAAAGCTGATGGAACTAAGGAAGATGGAGATGAAGACAATGAGGTAATTTAATATTCAATTCAATATTTTTTCTAAATTTTAAAAATTGGATCCTGATTCAGCTTTTTGAATTGATTTAAAAAATTGAAAGAGTTGATTTTCTTTTAGTTTTGGAACAATTATAGCTATGGGTAAATATGGGAGGGGGTGGATATATAGAAAATATGCTGTAAAAGTCATTAAAATATTAACTCCCCCCAATTACATAAACTTTGCATTGTAAAGTGAATGAGAAAAATGTTTTTTAGGGACAGGACACTGAAGATTGAGGAATTTGAGAGAATTATTAACAGGTTTTAGTTGAAAAGTTTGAATTTAAATTGTGACAAATATACATAGTTATGTTTTATTTTTTTTAAAAAAAAATATGAAATTAAAAGAAATAAAGAAATCTTAACGATTAAAAATTTTTTGCCCTTTGTTTTTTTGTATGAAAAGATATATTTTGATTTAAGATCAAAAATATTTAATTATATGTCAAAACAACCTTTATTTTAAAAAAAAGTATATCCATCTGTGACACTTGATGATTTACCCCTTTTCCTGCACTACCCTTTAAATTTTAAACAGAAACATTTGCAAATAACCTGTTTAAGCCTATAGACCATAAGTTTAAAGATTGTACTTATTTTGATTCTGTTAGTGTTCCTATTAATCAGTATTTTAAAAAGTGGGACTAAGCAAACATTGCAATGAAGCATGAATTAGTAAAAACCTTTACATTTGAATAAAAAGACTACTGCATACTTGTCTAGCATGATCAAAGGTGTATCTCAAGTTGGTTGGTTGGCTCAGATTTTCTATTGGAAGGCAATGCTTGAAGTATTTTTGTTATTTTGGAAATACTCAGTTAATCTCTGCATTATTTTCAATACTGTTAATTGGGATTAAAAATTTAGTTGTATATATATATATATATATATATATATATATATATATATATATAATATGCCCAATTAAAAATAATTCCCACAAAGCTTCAGAGACCCAAAGTAATGTAAAGAATTTCTCTAGAATTGCCACTCACCAAACAATATTCTTAGAACATATTTTCATCAGTAAAGAGAGAACAGGAAACAGATACAAATAATCTCTTTCTGCTATAATCCTCCCCCTCCCCCACCAATTAACATGTTTATTACAGAGTTCCAGCTGATAAATCACCTAATTTAAGCCAACAATTAAGTTTGTTTTTGGTAGAAAAATTTTATATATATATATATATATATATATATATATATATATATATATATAT
>JAOUZG010038069.1:13372525-13420931 GCA_026289955.1 Argiope argentata | reverse complement strand
TATATATATATATATATATATATATATATATATATATATATATATATGGAATAAGTAGTTGCAAAATATAGCTAACAAAAGATCATTAAATTTTTTTCAAAAATTATTTTTTGTTGGAAAAAAATAATTCCTTCAAGAAAAAAAAGCTTTTACATAACACACTTAAGATGAAAATAATTGGTAAACTTGATTTTAATTGTCATCTATTATTTAAATAGAAAGAATTCTCAGCCTGTTTTTCTTTTTAATGTTGAACTTAACAATTTTAAATGCAAATGAAGTTATGTTTCATATAGTAAAGCATTGCATTCTAAAGGGTCAATGTTTTTGACATTTTATGGTATTTTTATTAATGAAATTACATTAATGATTCTCATTTTATATGATTGAAATTAGTTCAGACTTTATATTAAATTATTACTTTTATTTTATTTTTGGCAATATTTAATTTGTGTATAAAATGCATATATTTAAAGTTGGAAGGGAGATTCAAAATATATTTTTTCAGCAAAACTTTTTAAAATTTCTGAATCCTCTACTTTGCAGCATTTATTTTTTATTAAAGTTCTCATTCAGTTCTCTCTTAATCATTTATGCTATAGAAAATTTTTTTAAAATAGGCATTGTTATGTATCAATCAATATGGTACATAAAACTTTTTTTATATTCTTAATTGAGAAAACTTGGTTGCATTTTAGCAATCAGTTATAATTTTTTAAATGAATTGATATGTTTCTAAGGATTTTATTGTAATTTCAGATATCTTTTTGTTTATCTTATAGTAGAAGCAACAGTTTTTTTTGTTTTTTGTTTTTTATTGAGAATTTAGAATATAAGCAAATTTTTCTTTATGTATTTGATTTTTGTATTTTGGTTTGCACAAGCTTTTCATAAGGCAGGTGCATTTTGATAGAAAATTTCTATATTATAAAAAAAAACAATTGAAGAGGAAAATATGAAAAATAAATTTAATGTTGTAAATTGACAAAAAATTTGGTTGAACTTTTGCTTATAAATTTGAATTACATTTCCGAATCTTTGGTATAATTTTCTTTTCTTTTTTATACTATGTTAATATTATTCTAAGTTTTATACTATATTAATTTTTATGAATAATGCTGACTCTGATGAATGTTTCCTCAATTATCTTGGAAGGTGGAAATCTAGGCATCCAACTTTGAAGGTTTCTGCAAATTGTTTTTTTATTATTGTATATTTAGTTCGTTTTATGTAATTTTAAATTTATTTTTAGGCTCCTGAGGTTGATTTTACCATTGGTTGCTTATTAAAACTTACTGGACTAGGTAATACTTGTACAAGAGAAGATTTGAAGAAAGCTCTTGAAGAATTTGGAAAAATAAGCTATGTTGATTATGTTAGAGGCAACCCTGAGGTAATTAATTTAATACAAAGAAAGTTCATTCATAATGTATGCATTAGGTTATTACTTTTAATACCTGATTTTTTAAAAAGTGAAAATGGTATAACTTTTTAAAAAGAAATTTTGGGTGAAGTTTGCTGAAAATATAATAATGTGGATAGTTTTTTCCCCCCAACTTGTTATCAAAATGATAATTTTTTTTAATTTTTTTTTTTTTTTTGCTAGCATATGTTTCTTTAAATAAAACAATAAATTCTTAGTTCATATAGTTTGCAACAATTGGTGCTTATTTTAACAATTCTTTGTGAATTATGTATTTTTTAAAAAAGATAATGCTTTTCATTTAAAAGGTGAAAAAATATTTTTTGGGCCTTCAAAATTTGAAGTTGATTTAAATTCAGTACCACAATTTTAATTCAATTTTGAATATTAAAATTTTAAAATTTGTAATTTTTTTAAACGTATAAAAGATTATACTGCGTTTTTTTCCCATACCATGTACAAATTTGGAAAATATTTTGCAATTTTTCTATTTCTTTTCCTATATTCTTCTAGGCTGTTGTTCGTTTTGAATCTGGAGTAGCTGCAACTGTTTTGGAAAAAGCAGAAGAAGAAGATGGAGAGAAAAAGTTTTCAATTGGTTCATGTAAAGCTACTGTTTCTGTTGTGGAAGGTATTTAAAAAATAAAAATAAATGATTTTTATTTTATTACATTAAAATATGATCAGATACCCGAAAATTCCCCCCTAATTATTTGTGAATCCATTTTGCATTAAAAAAATGAAAAACGAAGGGAATCATTTGATAAATAAAATATTCTTCAGAAAATTTTATAACTTACCATGCAAATTATTAAAATAAAATTGCAACATGTAATTTTTTATTTATTAGTTATATGCATTATAGTTTTATAGAAACAAGATGGTATCCAAGGATATAAAGTATCTGAAATAGTAGAGGATTTTAATCAATTTTCTTAAATATTTTCAATCTTAAAAAATATTTTTTTTGGACACTTAATAATTAACAGACCAATATAAGTTACAGAATTATAACAATGTTTATACAATTTAAATTATGTATTTTTAAATATTGGGATTTTTGAAAGTAAAATTCATTTAATAAATAAATGCTCATGATATAATTTAGTTAAGTTGCATATATATATATTTTTTAATATATATATATATATATATATATATATATATATATATATATAAGAGCCCCATGTATCATGCTTATTTCATTTTTTTTAAAAAAAAGAAATAATAGCACTTTTGGTTAAAGCAAGAACTGTGTAATCAGCATCTTTTGCAAGCTTACTAAGATACATGATCTAAACTTGGTGTGGTGGATTTTAGCTATCCATATATTTGATATTATTTAAATATATTTATATATTGGAATAAAAAAATAATAGAATTAAAAAAATAAAGGCATTTTTCCTTTATAAAATTAATGTTGCATTCTAAAAAAAAAAATACATAATCTTATGTTCTGCCATCATTCTGCACTATTTTTGGCTAACCTTTTATTTATTCTGATTTGCTAGTGAGAAGAGAGTATAAACTTTTTGGGAAACAGGAAAACTTTTCATTTTTGAACCAGGTGCAAGAAGAGCTATATAAATGTGGGTTTGGTGGATCAGTTTTAGTGTTACGTGGGAAGATTTTTGTTTTATACTTACCTTGAAAATGTCAAAAAGGATAATTTTTAAAAAAATGTCAAAGACTAAATCATAAATTTATTGCTGATTATGCACTATCTTTGATCAAAAGTATTAAACCACTTTTAATGTTCCATTAAAAATTATGTTTACTTTTGCCATTTTTATGTATTTTGTTTCCTCATTGGATATAAAGAATATTGTTAAAGATTGTTTATTGAGCAACTTTGATATTATGAAGATATTGTAACTTTAAATAGTGTTATTAAAGCTGAATGTATGATAGATTTTAATGTTGCAAATAGAAAAGACTAGTTTACCAACTTCAATTATTTTTAAGAATCAAGTTATTGCATTCCTAAACATTTCATTGGCTTTTTTTTTTGTTGATGTTTTGTAGTTACTTGCTTTAAAACCTTTCAGTCTTAATCTGGGGGAAATTGAAATGTGTTAGAAAACTATGTAGTTTAAAATATTAGATTAAATATTTATATTTTCTATTTTAATAGATTTTGCATATATGTAGACTTGACAGTTTCATTGTCTCTATGATATGCTTATTTGTTTCATTTGCTTTTAGTATGATTTTTTTTTGTTTAATTGTTGATGCTTGTAAAAATTTGATTTATTATTATTAAATTATTAAAATTTTGTATTTGTAGGGGACTCAGAAAAAGAATATTGGAAGAGTATCGCTATCAGTAGAAACAATATGAGGCATAAACATCCACAAAGTAACTATAGTTTTAAATTTTATTAGTTACAAATGATTTTGTTATAATTTTTTGGGACATTCTTGTTTATATAAAATATAATTTTTGACTGGTTTTAAACAAGTGCAAAAAAGTTTTATTGATTAATGCTACATTAGAATTTTATGATTATTTATTTGGATCTATAAATTTATTTTATGAACTAGCTGCCCCGACAGACTTCGTACTGTCTCAAGTTATTGGGCTTTCGTAGCCTGATTACGTACGTACGCGTTTCACAGCACTTAGAAAATAAAAAGAATCGTTGATTCCATAAATCCTTTCAAGAATAAAATAAACACATTAAGAGCTCTTAATGCCGCATTAATGTATAAAAAAGAATTTTTATCCCTAAGAACAACAACAATAAAATAATTTTTTTATCAGAACACAATCAATATAAACATGAAAAAATGAAACATCAAAGAAAAATGAACAAAATGATAAGTTTTATCAGCTTTCATAAATGCAATGGCAACACGTTATTAAAAGTTTATTTTTTAAAAAAAAAAAACTAATTTTCGCCTACGGATTTATATTGACGTCAAAACCCTCCTCCCAAAAACAAATCATGTTCTGACATGATAAAAATTAAAATAAGTCTTGTTACCTTAAAAGTTGGCATGAAATTGTCACGAAATATATTTGTTGCCCCAAAGGAAGTCATTTGGAAACAATTATATTTTTGTATGTTTGTAAGGAAGTGTATGGAATTCGTACCAATTCCTGAAACCAATGAGTACAATGGCTCTGGTGGCCGAACCAATGGCACTAATTTCACTTTGCCATTTGCGCAACACAATCCATTTGCTTCATTCTTGTATTTCAATGCCTTACAATGTGAGCAAACTAAGATCATAGATCCAATAGCAACGCATTGGTAGGAACTGTAGTCAATTGAAACATCGTAGCTGAATGCCGCACGTGAAATATTGAAAGTAGCTTGAACACGACGCATTGCACGTGATTCTAATATTCTAATCCTTTCAATTTCATTTCGTTCTTCAAGTCGTTGTGCAGTCCAAGTAGATTGAAAATTAGCTTGGTTTGTAAGATTTCTAGTTCTACGGCCCTAATTGCTACGCCCGCGTCTTATAGGTGGCATGGGTCTAAATGTAAACACACTAAACAAATAAAGTTACATTAACAACAGTTACACAACGCTAACAACAGTTGGTTTTCAAGACATGCGAAAATTTAAAAACAGCTTGGAGAATGCCGCGCTCAGAGGAAATAATAGTGACACACACACCCTTTTCTTTTTTTCTCTTCCTTTTTTCCTCAAGTCCTTTTTTTTCTTTCTATATTTTTTTTATAACTTTTCTTCCTACAAACCCTTTTTTCCTTTTCTTTTCTTCTTCGCTGCCTAGACTTTATTTTGAGCAGGAATAGATAAAATATCCATACAGACAAAACACCAAAAAAATTAATAAAAAAGAATCGTTTAATATATAAATCCTTTTAAAAATAACATTAACACATTAAGAGCTCTTAATGTCGCATTTATAAAAAAAAAGAATTTTTATTTTTAAGAACAACAAAAAAACTTTATATCAGAACACAATCAATAGCAATATTAAAAAATCCCCTCCTTTTTTTCTATCCTTTTTTTCTTCACTACTTTTCTTTCCACAAACCCTTTTTGTCCTCTGTTGATCTTTTTTTTTCTTTATTTATTACTTTATTATGACTATATTTTGAGCAGGCATAGATTAAATATTCATACCGACTAATATTGAAAGCAACTATTTTCATTCTTTTTTAAACATCCCGTTATCTATGATTGAAAACCAACTGACTTCGCGTATTTCTTTCTAAACAAATCATAATTTATTACTTCCTGCTATCTCACTCAGTTGGTGTGGGGGAAGGAAGTGAAGGTTTTTGGCGGGAAAGTGAGAAAAGTGTCGTTTTAACTATTTTCCGCGCAGTTTTTTAATTTTTTCTCTCCATAAGAACCATCCTCGTGTCTTAACGTAAATATTAAAATAAAAATTAGCCGAATCGGTCGAGCCGTTCTCTAGTTTTGCGCTTAGCAACGCATTTCGAGCTGCATTTTTATTGTAATAGACTAGCCGCCCTTGGCGACCAGTCGGTTCGCCAGTATTTATGGGTGCTAAAATTTTCATATATTATTTTATTTAGCTGCGTCTCATAACAGGTTTTTCATCAAAATATTTTTAAACCAAACAAATTTTGATAATCATATAATTCATTTAGAGTATTATTTAGTATTATTTTCTTCAGATGTTCTGTTCATTGTGCTATTCATCTTTCTCTTTGTATCCGAGCAATGATTGTCCCGGAATTGATATTTTACTTAAATGGTGGAGGGAAAGGTCTAAAATTCTACATTTTCATAGAATAATGAGATTCAAATTTTCATAAATGTAAACACACTAAACAATAAAGACAATTGGTTTTTAAGAGATGCGAAAGTTTAAAAAAAGCTCGGAAAATGCCGCGCACAGAGGAAATAATATTGATACACACACATCCTTCTTTTCTTTTATTTTTTTTATCTATCCTTTTTTTCTTCACTAATTTTGTTTCTACAAACCCTATTTTCACTTTGTTATTCTTTTTTTCTTTCTTCCGTGCCGAAATTTTATTTTGAGCAGGCATAGATTAAACATTCATACAGACTAATAATAAAAGCAGCTATTTTGTTTCTTTTTTAAACATCCCGTTATCTATGAATGAAAACCAACTGACTTCGCGCATTTCTTTCTAAACAAATCATAATTTATTACTTCCTGCTATCTCACTCAGTTGGCGTGGGGGAAGGAAATGCAGATTTTTGGCGGGAAAGTTAGAAAAGTGTCGTTTTAACTATTTTCC
The DNA here is from genome assembly GCA_026289955.1 of Argiope argentata. Classification (NCBI taxonomy): domain Eukaryota; kingdom Metazoa; phylum Arthropoda; class Arachnida; order Araneae; family Araneidae; genus Argiope; species Argiope argentata. Next base: position 13,414,290 of record JAOUZG010038069.1, on the reverse strand, counting down.
TCGCAGTTTTTTCATTTTTTCTCTCCATAAGAACCATCCTCGTGTCTTAACGAAACTATTAAACAAAAAATGAGCCGAATCGGTCGAGCCGTTCTCCAGTTTTGCGCTTAGCAACGCATTTCGAGCTCCATTTTTATTATAATAGATTACTCATTTTTAATGACTTAAATATCCACCTGAAACAATAAAAGTTAAATTCTTGATATAACTTTATTTGATATAACATCTTAGAATTCTATTATGAATTCAATTTTAGTATTATTAGTTCTTTGCCTTAGTTGCTAATCTAATAATGTACACATTGTAAAAGATAAATTCTACTCTGAATATGTTTTGTATTGAACATTTTGTTTAAAGTTGAGTATTCAAATGTTATAATAAAATATGCAATTTTAAGGTTATAAAAATGTCAGACTATGATTAAAAATTTCTGAATGTCTTGAAATGGCTGCTGTGGCCTGATGGTAAGGTCTTGGCTTGTGAGCTATAGGGTTTCAGGTTAGAGACTTGATTCTACCGAAGAACTATTGTGTAAGGCTGTCTAGTGCATTTTTAAACTGCCAAGATCAAACATCCTCCCGCTTGTGTTAGGTGGAGAGGAAAGTGCCTACTCAGGTGTTGCCCTCATCATCTGACAGCAACTCAAAATTATGAGATTCATCCTAAAAAAAGACCTAATGTTGTTTTACAATGGGACATTAATATAATTAAACTAAACATCTTTGGTATAGTGTTTATCTGCATAATCTTGAGCATTGTAAACTTGGAGTTATTTTAAAGTAAACAAATTAATAAATTGCGGCACATCAATTGAATTTTTGTTGTTGAACTAAACACTTAAATTGATAAATGGTAAAAGGTTGTAAGAATTTTTTTAAATGAACAAACTAAGTAATTAGCTATGTATAATGTAATAACATATTGTTAAAAATTTATTTTAATAGAACTAATTTATATTTTGAGCATCTCACTTTTGAGTCACACTATCAGCATCTGCTCTTAGTTCATCTGCAATAACTCAAACTTCCAAATTGTGCTTCTTGAATTGGAATTCAGACTTAAAGCTTGTCTACCTAATGTTTATTTTTACCTACAGTAATCAAAGTATTAGCAATACTGTGCTTAAAAAAAGTATTTATTGTTTAAAGAATATAAAAAGTAAGACATAGTGACAAAATTTTTATTTCCTGAATGTATAAAGGTTACAGTTAGATATCAAAATACTTCAGGGCTTGAATAAAGATACTTAAATGATATTTGCATTTATGAATTTTAGACTGAAGAAATGCTTAGTTGTTCAATGTTAGATTTTTTTTTCTGAGTGGAACTCTGCTGACTGTACACTTTAAACATTTTAACAAGATGAAGTATTTAGAAATCTTTCTTTTCAACTTTTCTTTCCTTCTTATAGACTAATGAATGGAAACTAGCTAAATATCAGCATATGGATTCGAATGACTCTGTATAGTTTTATTCCCTTTTGCCATTTCTTATTTGTCTGCCTTTATTATGTTCATATGTATGATGTACTCAATTTTCTCTGTACAAGATTTTCATGAGGTTATTTAGGCATTAATAAGTGGTTCGTTTTCTTTCCTATGTTTTTAAAAATTTTCTCAACCATTCTGTTATGTCTAATTTGAAGTAATTTGTTTACTGTATTCTATAAATTTCTACTATGCTACAATAAACAATGCTGTTCTCCAAGCATGTGTAGATATTAGACATTGCAGTATTTCTTACATGAAAACTTGCTTCCATACTATCATTTATAGCAATTCATATTCTTAGAGTATAAGTTGAAGCTATGTTATTTAATAGATTACAGGCAAAGACAAAAGTGCTGCAAATCATATTAAAGCATTTTCAAAGGCTTACACATGTATTACTATCTAGTGGTAACTGATTAAATTAAGATGACTAGGGACTACTTTATAATGTAATTTTGAATTCACTTTGAGAATTTTGGACCTCTCATAAGAATAAATGAGAACAATAATTAATGCATCTGAACAACTTAGTCAAATATTTAAAAAGTGCATTTTCTAAAGTAATCTTTAATCAGTGCATTAATTGCAGGATTTTTCTGTTTAGCTATCACAGTATATTAAATATTATTGTAATTATGCATTAATCACATTTTATTTTAGATCAACATAGACAAGGTAAAGGAAGATTTAAGAAACAGTGGGGTAAGAGACAAAAGGGAAATAGACGAGAAGGTAGGCATGTTTTAAAACTTTTTTTATATGATAGTTAAATAGCAGTTTGTGTATAATGAATTTATTGCATCTCTTTCTGTAATCAATAATTATAGAAAGAGATATCAAGAAAAAATCACTTAGGATAATACTGTTGATAAGATAATGGCACTTTCTTATTACTTGGTGTAAAATGTCAAACATTTGTATAATTTTTTTTGTTATTATTTATTACTGATTTAATATTTTTACTAATAATTTGAATCTGATATTTGCTGCCTAGATTTTGTTAATCTTATATATCAATTATTAATATATTAAACAAGCTATCACTAATTGTTGAAGAGGTTTTGCATCCAAAATTAAATTTGGTTGAAATCTATTAAGCAAACTTCTTGGGTGTTATGACATTCAAAATGACATTGAAGATTTGGTATTTGTTTGTAACTTTAAATGGTGTTAACTAATAGATTTCGAAGAAATCTAATACTTTTATGACTTCTTGCTTTGTGATCAAACCTTATACTGCACATGTTTCGTCTACAGAACCATTAAACGAAATGGCCTGTTATTAAAAACTGTGCTAAAAGAATTCCTGTGATAACTCCTCATTTTACTTTTTTATAGTACTTGAGTTTTAACATATGGATACACTTAGAACATTGACAGTTTTATAATGTATGCAATATATTAAAAATGAAAATAGCTTTATAAGTATGGGATATATACTAGGAATATTTGTTATTTGAATTGGTACTCCGTGTTTCACATATTAGCAATTTTTTTAATGTAATTTTATTTGTTTAATGTTTTAAAATGTCATCCCCAATTTCATTTATTAAATTAACTATATTTCTGCAGTAATATATACTTTTGGACTTAACAATAATGCAAAAATGTCTTAAATCTTTTCTCCATTATGAGTCTAAATACTCCTATGTTCTTACTTAAACATTTTCTTCAAGCTGATTAACAAGACAGTGCGATTTAATTATAAAATAATATTTCGGTGATGTGAGATATACCAAATCAGAAGATTGCCAGATTAACTAAATGCTAATTTAATGATGGTTCATGATTAACTTATAATTGCATACATCGATATTTATTACTCAAAAATGTATTAAAATTATACTAAGTAAAAATATTACAATCCTCTGAACTTTGTATTCCAGAGATTTTTCTCCTTCCCTCTCCTTTCTTTGTACTCCTTACTCACTTTGTTGACAATTAAATATCATAGCTTCAATTGTAAAGCTATTCTTATGAGAATTCCTTTTCAACCATTTTTAAGATTTAATCTTTGCGTAATGTGATTTTTACTTAAATGTATACAACTTGTAGCACAGTTTCTTGGCAGATTCATTTATGTAGTGATTCTTGTTAAAAGATTGTGCTAAACCAATTCCTGTGATAACTCCTCATTTGCCTGTATCATGGCATTGAGTTTTAACACATGGAGACACTCTAGCTTTCTAATTTCAAAATGAATATTTTTCCGAAACTCTTGATTTTCAAGCTTCTTGAAATCAGGAGTTTTGGATAATATCTTCTGTTGCTTTCCAATCATAAATCTGTCGTATAAACACACAAATGCATTTTAATTTTCAAGATGTTCATTTAAAGAATTTGTAACAATGCTATGCCAAGAACATTAATGCTATGCGCTTAACATTCCGTGTTGCTGTTATTTTACATAACTATATAAACATTAATATATAAAATGTTAGTTAATTACAGTTTGTTGCACAGTTGCTGACAGATCAATTTATATAGTTGTTATTGTTGTATAACTGTGCTAAATTAAATTCCTGTGATAACTCCTCATGTGGCTTTTCTGATAGCTCTTGAGTTTTAACACATGGAAACATGGTAGAATTGATTCTGTCTTACTATTATTTTACACACACACACGCATATAATATAATCCGCTGCTTATATTTTGTAGCACAGTTGCTGACAAGTCAATTTATATAATTACTTTTGTTGTATAACTGTGCTAAATTAAACGCCTGTGATAACTCCTCATGTGGCTTTTTTAATAGCTCTTGAGTTTTAACACATGGAAACATATGTTGAAAATGAACAGCTACAAAACAATCTAGTTATCAGTTGCAGTTTAATTTCTTTCATATTTTATTGCTGAGCTTTATATAACTATGAAAGCTTTGTGAATGTGAGCACTTAACTAGATTTTATATTAGAATGAGAAGCAACACTTAGAAAGAATTAACTGTTCTGATATCTACTTGCAAAATATTATTTAAATTTATTTAATAAGGAATTAATGCCATTTTATATATTAAATTGGCAGTTTTTTTGTCTTTATTACTGCATTTAAATTTGTTGCACTTGACATTTTGCTTTTTATTCATAAATATTTCTTTTTTAAGTTGATGCTATTATTTGTTATACAGTTACAAATGGATAAATCTACACAATAGTGCTGGTTGTAGAATTGTATATAATTAAATATATATGATAGCTTCTAATGAGGCTTTCATGAAAAATACCATTAGTATCCATATTTTAAATAAATGATACAGCTGCTTAGCACAATTAATATAATTTCTTCTCTAAATTAATTTTTTTATTGTGAATCATTTTAATTTGATAAAAGTTAAAAGAATAATAAGTTTAGTTTATAAAAAACTAAAACATTTTATAGTTGTTCTTTGCATATAAAATTCACAATGCTTCATTAAATTAATATGATAAAAACGAATTTAGATTACTAAGGTGTCCCCTCTCCTCCCATATTTTCTCTTTTCAACACATAAGCAGATAAGCTGAAATTTCTTTGGCATAAATGTATTAAATTTTTTTAACACATTTTTGTATTATTGCAGTGAAGGTTCATTATGATGAAATGCTTTCTTTTAATAGATAATTCAGACCAGCCACCATCGAAAAGATTCAGAGGCAATAATCCTAAAGAAGGTGAAAGTGAAGCATCAAATGGTCAGGACAAAGAAGTACCAATGGAGCAGAAGGAAACAGACAAAACTGCTGCAACAAAAGAGTCCTAATTTATTTTGATGGACAATTAATCAAATACTGTACATTCTTATTTATGTATATAAGTGTGCTTTATGGTTAGACATGGTTTCCTTCCATGAAATATTTCATGTTATTTGTTATTCATTTCTCAGCTGTATTTCATCATTAAATTTTTATGCAGAATTTTTTTATTGCACTCACAATGAAAATGCTTGTGAATAATTTCTTTTGCATTTTATTGTTATATTTGCTTGAAATCTTCAAGGCTGTTTTGTTTGTATTGTTAAAAGTTATCAGTTTTCATGCAAAAAATGCATCCTTAATTCTTTCTCTCATAATGTGGTATAACTTCTTTTTATTTAATTATAAATTATCTGTATCAGTCTTAATTTCAAACTTTTATGCATGCGATAGTATTAGCTAATATATATAATTAATCAATCTGTTCTATATTTGTGGCTATTCAGTTTTTGCATAAATAAGGCTAAAATCCCTCAACCTTTGTGAAATTTGTAAATTTAAGTGATATGAATAAATGCAAATTTATGAAAATATTTTAGTTACTGATTTTAATTTACTGGTGTATTTTTATACTTAAATTAGCATATGAATGTTTTTTGTAAACCACATTATTAAAATACTTTGTTTTTTATAAACAAAAATAAGAACAATATCAATAAAAATTTACTTTTTAAAAAGTTGTTATTCCTATTTTATTCTAACAAAATGTAGTGAAACATGTGCTTCAAGGTACTGACATGAAACACCTGAAAATTGAAATGCTTGTGAAAGTTGAGTTCAATGAAATAGTAAATATCTGAATTTAAACAACTATAGAAATTGGAAGGAAATTATGGATTTATAATGAAAAGCCACACACACTAAAACAAAGCATATATGTATTTTTTGAATATATATATATATAATATTGGTAATCAAATCTTGCCCACAACAATTTCAGATAATGAAAGCATTTTTAGCATGGTTTTTTTTTTAAGTAGAAGGGCAGAATCTTATTCCAACATGATTACAAAAATCCTGGAGTCTTTCATAACAAAAAGGAATATGGGAATTTGCTATAATGCTTAATATTCAATAATGATTTAAAAGTAAAAAAAGCTTGTTTGATGAAATAAAAGTGTAAATACTTAACAAATATAATTTTATTTGATCAACTAAATTGAGTTGTATGGTTTATTAAAAACTATTTCGCTTATATATTTAGTCAAAGATAAATGTCTGTTAAATAATTTCGATTAACATTTGGAAATATTTGTTTTGAGTAGTTTAAGTATCTATTCTTCAATAAGTTTGATGTAATATGCATTAATTTGGTGATAAATGGTACTGATGACTGGGTAACCAATGTTGAGAGAGCATGAATCATTGATATCCTGATTGTCTTTGAATATTACATACTGCATTCTATATCAGATCATCGGATGTAAATTAAATATTTTGACAATTAATAAATTCTAATTAAAATCAATGGTTATGAATAAATTAAAACTGAACAAATGAGAAATGCATAAATAGTATTTTATAGCTATTAGGATCACAAGCTCAATAAATTTAAATAATTCTACCATTTATTAAATAATTAAGCAAGTTCAAGCATTGCAGGTTGTAATTAATATTTCTCTTATATTAGAAAAGCTATCCATAACTACCATGTTGATTGATAAGTTGGTGCTTGGGCTCCTGTCCAATTTTAAAAATCTTATTATTAAATCAAATATGAAGAATAGTATTCTGAAATTCATTCAATTATAATGTTGAAAACATTTGAATTATTAATTAATAGTGTTTAAAAAAATTTCTGCTCTGAAGCTTTTTATGAGGTTGTATTATACAATAAAATATCTTTTTGAAAAATGTTTGCAGTTTAAAATATACTTAAAAGTATATAATTCATTTAGAGGTTAATACCCTCACATTATGTTTAATTTGTATCTTATTTTTATTTATTTGCTATTAATTCAAGCTCCCTCCCGTTTGATTTTTACTGACATATTAATTAAAACTTAAGGAAATAATCAAGCAAGACAAATTTGCAGATGTTAAAAAATATTAAAGCAAAATTTTCTGTAATAAATTTTAATATATTATCTGTGATTATGGTGTATATCATAATTTTTTTTGCAAATGCTGTAAATAATGGATTACTGGAGCTAAAGCTATCAAATTTGGTATATAATTGGGTATAATGTAGGAAAAAAAGGCTTATTAGGACAGGATTTTCAAAATGTTTATTAAAAATCAATTAGGCGTTTCCTCAATAGTTATGAATAATCACAAACAGAATAAAAAAATTTTATATGTTGGTAAAAAAACAATAGCTTGTGGTGAATACCATCTAGATATACCAGCCAACATCCCTCGGACTGAAGTGCACTTTTAGCCCAACGGATTTGGTACTGGACTACTAACCAAAAGGTACGGAGTTCGGGCCTAGCGCTTTCCGCTACACCTTAAGAATTAAATGTTTGGGTGGGATTTTTCAACCACCAAGTCTGGTACTGTTGGTGAAGACAAGGCAAAAGAAAGAACACGATAAGAATTGTAAACAGGACATTCAATTAAAATATGACGAATAGTAAAATGTACTTGCCAGTGCTGCACGTAGGAGAATTTTGGGAAGATGCTTATGAGTGAAAATTGTTTGCCAAATACCGAGACGAGTCAAACATGTACTTGGGAAGATGGGAATGTGATCCATTTATTGCACAAACATTAAGCCAAATTTCGGGCGTTTTTGGAAATATTAGTTTGAAGCTTTGAAATTATTTGCACAGAAAATGGTTCTTACACCATTTTGAAATTTAAAGACTTATCTTTTTAATTATGACAGCTTGAGCATCGAAACATTTTTCACTGAGATCCTGCACTTAATTTGTTACATAATTTACAGTCTACACTACTATTATAAATGTGAAAGTTTGGATGGGTGATGTAAGTCAATCACGCCAGAACGACCGAAGGAAATTGGATGAGATTAAGCACAGAAATAGATTATAGTCTACAGAAGAACATAGGCTAATTTTTATTCCATTTAATTAAGTGATAAATTTTTTATTCATAAAAAACTAATTTTTCCACCAAAAAATATTTAAAAAAAATCTGCCTGGGCTTTTTGAATTGTTTGTTTTTATTTTTCTATTGCCGGCATTCTTTTAATACTATCTTATCTAATGAAATTCTTTGTGATTTATTGTGGGATTTCCCGACAGAAAGCCTTTTTCATCAGAACAAAAAAATTAAAAATAATCTAATCGTTTGTTTTTCTGTTTCCATTTCTCATTTTAATATTATCTTACTATTCTAAAGGAAGGTGTATTGATTTTTTTTTTCTTACGCTGTTCTTGTGTTAATATAATTCGATATTTCCTGTTCATTTTTCTTGATTTGTTTTCTTGCTGTACGCATTCCTTTTGCCTATTTTCATCATTTTCGATTAAATTTTTTAAAGTACCTTTATAGTTTCAAGTACATAGTAATTTTTCCCCCAGGCTAATGAAGTTAAACGTAACATGTTTCCGACCGTTTGATTCAAACGATTCTGTTTATTTTCGTAGTGTATAATAAATTTATAATTAATAGATCTTTTGATTAAAATTAGATGAATTGAAATTAATTTTCTAATCTGCATTGCGTTACCCCAACTGGTGCTTAGAATTCACGTCTTTGCGTTGTTCCAATTGGCGTTGAAAATTTATGCATGTATACGGTTTTGTTAACATTTTACATTGTGATTAGACTGTCAGTTCTCACATATACACATCAAAATTTCCACGCGTCGGAAGTCGTGGGTAAGAGCTAGTACTTTTCTATGTTACAATGAAATGCAAAATGTTTTATTCTTACATTAAAAATTGTAAACGATTATTTTTTTTTCATTGTTAATTTTTTTTAAAAAATTGATTAGGTCGGTCGTTTACATGATGAGTAAGGAAAGGAAGTCACAATAGCATGAAAGATAGAGTGTAAATAAAAGATATATTCCTGGATAGTTACTTTTTTGATGTCATGAAATCAAATTTTTTTCGATATTTTATTTAAACTTCTTACTGATTAAAACTTAAGAAAAATGCACACCAATTCTATTCTGTTAACAATCTTTAATATTTATGCCAAATTTGAAGTTTCTTAGCATTGCAACTAATAACATGCTTTAATTACAACAGTGACAACGATGTAGGTTATTGAATAATGTAACGATACATAATAATTAGCTGTGCTTAATAATATTAATCTTCGGTTTAAAAAAAACAGAAGCGCAATTTTGGGACAGACTTCGTAATTTTCAACAGTGGTCAGACGACCAGAATCACTACGTTCGCATTGAATCAACGTACTAGACAAATTTGATGTTAGGTATCTCATCTCTAGGAGAAACAATTTTAAAAGCTTAGCTCGTTTTAAAAATAAATTTAATTAATTTTATGTTGCATAGAAATGGATATGAAATCCCTTCAGCTTAATGCGATACACGCTTGCTGTGTTACGATACTTTTATTTTGGCATGCATTGCGGATTTTGTACGATGGAAAAACACAAGTAATATAACAAAAAAAAAATGTCAAAGAAATTTTTTATTTTAGTTACTTTTAAATAAATAATTACAATTGATGTTCTTGTGTTTCGCTTTACAACGGAAGAGAGGTGCAGTAGTTTTTGAGGGTTAAGACCTTTGAGCACCCGTAAGACAGGAGTTTGACTTCTAACTCAAATACGTCACAAACCTTTTTTACGTGGCGAACTTCATTAATACATCCGCAGTTAGTAATTTAGATCTGGAGCAGAGAACGATCACTCCTAAAACAGCACTCCCAGTGGTATTACTCTCGACATGGAGGACTTTGTTACCACGGCAGATTTAGTGTCCACCACACACACAGACAGACACAGTATTCGGCTAGAGGATTCGAACTCACAGGAACTACCAACCAGGTTATTAAGGCCTAATAATTGTACTTAATATAAATAATTGATCCAAAAATTATCCTAGCGTTTAATTTTCTACGCCAATTGAGACAACACAAAATGCGCGAATTTTCTACACCAGTTGGGGTAACGCAATACATATTAGAAATTTTTAATTTTCTTTCTTCTGTATTTTTTTTATTCGAAAGTACTTCAAAATCAATTAATTAACAACATTTGATTTTAAATGCCTCAAACATTAAGAAAATAAACACAATCGTTTGAAATAATCGGCCAAAAACATGTTAACCCTAACCTCATTTGCGTGCTGAAAAAAAAAAAAAAAAACTGAATTCGTTACTTATTAGACGATGGGGAAATGAAGATTCTTGTCGAGAAAGTTAGTTTTTAATTAATTTTTAAAAAATTAATGAATTAATATTTTTAAAAAACTGTATTAACATCAAATGTAATCCTCTACAATTTTTAAAAAAAATGTACTTGAGCTTGAGTGGATGAATAAAAAGTACTTTATTAACGATTAAAAATTTGAACAAGATATATAAATATATATATAGGGAGAGTCTGAGTTAATAGTAAGAATTGAAAATTACCTAACAAAGCAGACTGTCACTTTTGTTCTGTGCCTGCTCACTAATGAAAGAATTTCCAGATTACTCACACACATGGAATAGGGAATCGTCGTAAAATTCGAACACGAGATTTTAGCGAATGTTCACGTTTTAGAATTTCCTAAATTTTAAAAATATGTTTTTAGAGTATGTCCGTCTGTCTATCGGTTTATGACAAAGATAACTCAAAAACGCTTTGAGCTAGACGGTTAAAATTTGGTTTAGGGTTTTTACATTGAAATTTGCAGACTTCTGTCACATTTGAAGTAAACTCTGTCGAGAGGAAGTCCATTGGTTCGACTGTTCAAATATAAACTAATACATTAACTACAAAAATAAGAGAGGTAGATAGATGGGATTCATTTAATAGGTTTAACATTTATAGTATAGACACTCCTTGTCAAATTGTGAGCTAAAATGAACTGTCTTTCAAATACATGTAATAGTGTTTACTCAAAAGCGTCACGATTTAAATATATCAAATTTGGAATGTAATTTTGTGACTGAAAGTGTAGTTTTGGGTTTCTTAATCGAAATTTACGCCTGAAATACAAATATCGGATACTACTACCTGCATACAAGTGATTAATTGCCAAAATTTCCACCTAAATTCCCTCAACAGATTTAAAAAAAGAAGCAAATTTCATGCCAAAGGTTAATATTTCACATATATTTCCATTTAATACATTCTCTGGAATATTAATACATTTACTTCCAAATTATAAATAAAAATTCATAACTTTGGTTTAAAATCCCTATATCGAAATTCCTCCATTAAATTCAAAATATTTGTGAATTATTATGCTCATACACAGAGCGATGGATAAAAAGACAGATGTAATGTCAAAAGGTATTTACGTATTAGACCGTCAAACTTTATTGCCAAATTTGAAGTTGTCGCCAATGAGTTGCTAAACCACCAGTTATGTCAATTCAGCAATGGTGTAATCCCTTGATCTTTATCGCCAAATTTAAATCCGTCGCCAATGAGTAACTAAACCATTTGCGATCGTTGGCGAAGACTGTCTAATACGTAAGTACCTGTTTTTTTTTTTTTTTTTTTTTGGACTCTGGGCGATTTAAAACATTGAGATTCATCAGGGTTTCGAGTTCAAATTTTTGACGATTGCAATAAAAATTCAAGTAAAAATGTATTTTAATAGTTAATAAAAAATAACGGTACTTTTAAATTGATATAAGCAAGCTTTAGCGATTTTTCTTTCGTTTTTTATCGTTTTTCTTGTAGTTTTTATTTTCATTTACAGAAATTTATTCAGTTGTGAGGAAATAGTTACAAATCATGAAACTATAAAGTTAAAATAAATACGCGTGTAAGAATATTACTTTCATATTCATTTATATCATATTAAAAGTTCAATAAAATTTAATTTAATTTATTAATTATTAGTTAATTGTTATTAATTAATAAATTTTATTCAAGACAATGTAATTAAATTTTAATTTAACATAATATTGTAAATTTATTTTATGGAATTCAATTTTTATTTATTTACAATTTTCCTTTATTTTCGAATTTCACACTCTTGAAGAAACTTTCCGTGACGGAATACCGTTTAAAATTGCGCTTCTTTTCTTTATTGAAAGGGTAGACGTTGCTGCACCTTTGACAGTCCCTTCTCTTCCCAAACTGTGGTGTGGAACGGATGCGCTTTTATTATTGCGCTAGAGCAGTGGTGGAAATCGGCACTTTTTAGTTTCTGAAGAAAGGTCACGCCGCTTTCTAACATCATTCGACATTTTAAACTAAGTACATGTCTGGGGCCGCTAGGCTAAGAGGAGTTCAGCTGCAGGCCGATTAAAAATTTTATTCTTTCAGTTACCAAATGAAAAAGCTTGTAGCGTCAGCCTTATAAGCCAGATAATATCCTTCGAACTGTAGGGTCCCTTTTGCTTGATCGGTATATTACTCGGCTACAGGCCCAAACGTCGCAGGTTCGTACCGCGACCTTCAATCCTTGCAAGCTTATTAAAAATAAGAATTCTATGTATGATGGGATATTAGGATGATATTAATAAGTTATCAAGAATAATTGGTCAAGCTCCTACCTTTTCCACAAAGTTCACTTAGCAGTTAAAATGTTGTTATGACTATTCTCAAAAGAACGATGCAGACTTTATTGTCTAGGAAAAAGTGTATTAAATATCTGAAACACAAGCTACAAAAACTCAGCCAATAAACTCTATTTAATCCGCTAATTTCGGATAACAGCAAACTATAGAACGAACGCCAAAAAGAAAAGACGCTCTCTCAAGCTAAGCCAACTAGCGTAGTTCCTTCTCCGAACTGAACTGATTCCCCTATGAGTAGATTTATCAAGGCGCCTAGCCCCGCCAGGGGCTTATCCTCGGGTTTAGCAGAAGTTGATTGAGGCGCTGCAAACATGGTAACTGACTCGGTCTGGATCAGCTTGTAGAATTACCATCGTAGGGTGGGGACGTGGTTAGGGTGGAGGACTACTTTGCTTTGGCTGATGGCTTGGCTGTGAAACGACTATTTAAGACAGTGCGGAAAAAATTTAATAATTTTAACTGGAGCTTCTAAGGAGTTGAAGATTGAGTCAACGAGTTAAATCAGATAAACAATTTTTGAAAGGGGTCTGCAGTATTTTTCATGTTTTGGATAGCATAGCTCAAGGAAAACTCGTTTCCTAGAGTTCACTTGATAATAATGAAATCTTATCCCAGATCTGATTCCCCTTCTTAAGCCATGCTTTAAATAGCGTCCTGCTGAAGAGGGCGGGACAAATACAGAATCCGCATGCTCGTTCCGGAAAAGTGAGGAACTTTCACCAACATTTTCTAGGAACAAATCTTTATTTCTCGGCTTCTGCTACACATTTTAGCGTGTAGTAAAAACCTTTAGTGGCCTCATTATGTTGCTAATACACCAACATCACCAAATTAGTCAAATATGGCGATCTTCTGTTGTAAATCCCCTTAGAACGGTTTTTTCCCGCTGAAGCGCGATTCCATTACAATTAATTTTATACAATTGAATTATTTAAAAATATCAACCATATTTATGCAAAGATTCATAAATATTTACAATATTTATATTTAATTGACACAAAATTTATAACAATATTTACAAACGTCGACAGTCTGTTTAAATAATATTGAATGTAAACATGAACGTCGGATGGTCTATAATCATAATTTATCTTTTATTCTAATAATAAAGGTGTATGTGAGTGTATATGTGCGTGTAGGTGTTGGTTCTCTGTATGCCAGGCTGATTGATCTTTAGTTATCTAATTTGGAACAAAAATATATACCTTGAAGGGTGGGAATGTGCATCTTGGAGCGATTCTTTTGAAATCTTAAATAAAATTTTAATTATTGAAAAATTAAATTGAATTTTGGTTTTGTTCCGTAATAACTCATACAAATTATCATTGCATAAAATATTTTTTGCACTGAATCAAAATTTAAAACATTGTCTCTTAAATTACACAATATTATGCATAAGATTTTCCCTGAATTTTTGGAATTATTTTATTTTATGTATTTATTTTTTGCCAGCTTTCCAACAATGTATTATATTGCTACCTTAAACCATTTTCATTGTTCCATCAAACCCTTAATCGCGTAGGTTTCTCCCGTTTTTGAAACTATCTCCATTAGAAAGGTTCACGTGGACAATAAACGAACCTTAATTAAAACTATTAAAATAATACCACTATACTATCAAACAATTAGATGGATTTAGGAGCATGGAGTTACACAAAGTGATATATCTGAATTTAAACATAACAAATATATCTGACTAACTAGCTCGTCACCTGTAGCGGCTGGTAGATAAATGCATATAATTTAATCCTTTCTAAGGCCATGGGAAGTATGCCTCCCACCAAATGTATCAGACATGAAATAAGTTATATGGGCTGACATAAGTTCTGATACATTTTTCAGTAAGACAGAAACTTAGAATCTTCCCTTCCTTGTGATGTATCTTCATTTGTTACTTATTTAATAATTAATGAAATTAATTAATCAATCAAATTTAATTTATCTAATGAGTATAATGAATCAATCTTCTTTAGCCAGTCACAATTCTAAAGATACTTTAATATAAAATGATTAAAAAAAGGGTATTTTAAAGGGTTAGTATTAAATAATATTATATTTAAGTTCATATTTGCTTAATAAAAAATATCAATCTAAAATAAATCATTAACATATTAAAAATGTGCTGAAACGTGAAATTAATTTACTATTTTACTATTAAAGCAAAGGGTTCATAATGCGCACTACTTGAAATCGCAAAACATATTCAAATTCGTGATTGCCTTTTTTTTTTAATATTACAATAATCGCTATCAAATTGTTGATGGTTTTATAGTATATTGTTGATAAAGTTAATAAAATACAGTTTTATTTAAAAGTTAAACAGATGTACTCTTATAAACAAATTTCTAATAGCCAGTCGCGGCTTTGCTTACAGGTGGTGGAGGCGGTCGCCTCGTACCTGGAGCTCTATAGGGACCTCAAACTCTATTTGGACGTATATCATAGTGGAAGGCTGAAGGTAAATTTAATTGCTCAAGTCGCCTTTTCGATCTGATTTGCAGAATCTTCCCCTTTTACTTAAAGAAAAAGTGTACATGAATTGATATAAATGTTGATTAAAAGTTATATGAATATTGTAGACAAAGGACATAATTTCTGTATAAATCGAAAATAAAAGCTATAAATGAATTAGAAATTGTCTTTTAGTTATACAACTGTAACAAAAAATAAGCATGAAGATAAATTTAAACACTTAAATAAGTTTATCATATTCAGTAACTTATTATTATCAATAGAGTTTACTGATGTGGGAAGGGCTAAAATATTTCAGCGCCTGTAGCCTCATTTTACAAAAATCCATTACTGCTAATAATGCCTTATAAAATTTGTTACTACGCATGTCGATCTAAATAATTTTTGCATATTCTGTTATTAGTTAAAAGATTGGAAGACCTTTCCAGAGCATATGCACTCGATTTGTCTTCATCTTCGCCGATTCAAATTAAAATAATGTTTTTTTACTATAAACTTTATACGATATAGCAACGTTGCCAAGGTAAGAGGCATTCGGAAATTACCAGTGACGAATTTTGAGAATATGAAACAATAAATGAAATATTTTGTGGCCCCTCCGCAGAAAACTCCATTGATAAAAAGAAAGTAACATGAATGATACTTGAGTTTTTAGTTTACTCTATGTTGAAAAAGAATTCTCAATACTCAAAAGTTAAAAATATAATAAAATCGGAGCCCGATGGTTGGAAGTCTAAAAAGCTGAGTTCGAAGTGTTAACTACAATATTTTCTCTTTTTTTCGTTAAACGAAGAAGAAAAAATTGGGCTAGGTTCGTCAATAACCAATTTTTTATGAGTTATAATAAATTTTATTAGAAATAAAGGACTATTAAGAGAAAATTTGGTATTTTTTTTTCTGAACTTTGTGATGAAAAAAAGATTATCAACTTTTTATAACTCAATGATTAAATGGCATAATCCATATTCTACCATATTTCCTAATAAAAAAAAGTAAAGCGAAATAAAAAAAAAATGTTTTGGAAGAAAATAATAGAAATGTTAATGTCAAGTAAGAAATTAAATTGAGTTTAATTTTAAAGTGAGGCACAAATGTGCATATCGACTTGCATTAAATCTATGCATTTGATATGATAATAAAAATTAAAAAAAAAAGGGGAGTAAAATTTTGCAACCATAAAAACAAACTGTGAAAGACATCACAATACAGCTTTTTTTTTTTTGCTTTTAATTGGAAGAAATGTATAGTTTTCTTCTTCTTTTTTTCTTTTGGATAAGATTGGATTGGGGTCTGTTGGCACAAGAGCCAATCTTGTCTAGACTGCCTAATGTATTTTGAGCAATAAAATGAGCAAAGCAACAAGGTATAATTTTTGATAACATCATTTCCAATAAATAAGTGAGACAACTGACGATTCCGCAAATAGTTCTTGACTATATTAGGACAGAAAGCGATCTCCGTACACTGATGTTACAAATTCGCAATGGCTTTTCGCTAGATTTCAATCCGTACAAAACTAAACTAAAAACAAACAAAGAATTTTTAATTGAATATTTTATTTCCATTGTAATCCACTGCATTTAAATATTTCCTCTAATTTAGAAAAAAAAATATGTTACGGTATTATTTTAATTAATTAAAATGATCTGAAGTTAATGAGATGAGGAATACCCAGCTGGAGGACGATGACATTTCTTTGTCGGGGGAAAGAACCAATCCCCTTAATTCTGGAGCCCTGATTCTAGGGAAAAAGAAAAATCAGTAATACCTAAATTCGAGGATTGTCGTAAAAGCTTACTAGTCAAAACAAATCCCTTTCATTAGATAAGTAGAAGACTGATAAATATTCATTTTAAGTTTTTGTTTAAAAGATGCAAACCATCTTTGGTCATCAGCTACTCATCCACCTTATTAATGATATTAATTTAACCACGTCAGCTAACTTCGGTCCACTGTATTTTACCACAATAAAGGAACTTAACATTTTAATGCATTCTTTCACAATGAACACAGAGCAGAGTACTAAGTAGTAGCTACGACAACGAAGTTTCGAATAATACTGACGTAATCGGTTTGGGGCGTTATAATTATTTTGAAGTAACTCTTGAAATGGGCGATATCAGGAACAGGTTATCGCAAACGAATTATTTAAGGATCACGAACTTTTGTGTGAAATAGAAATAGACGAAATAGAACCATTGGTTGAGAATAAGTAACTAATTAATTTTTTTCCTTATTATTTTAAATATTTAGATTTCTGATTTAACCATATCATTTTGTCATATTTATATCTTATTGAATTGCACGACTTCTCTAATTACTTATGTTTCTTTTTACTCTGATTTTTTTTGTCAGTGCTCTTTTCATCCAAAGTTTCTTTTGGATATTTATTCATTAATTTTCTTTATTTTTCTTAAAGAAAAAGTAAAAGAAGTGAATTCTATGATCCTAATCGAAATGGAAAACTATGAACGAGAAAATCTGTAATCGGTTTAGCGCTACAATATAAGTCGAAATAGATTCTGAGGCCTTTATAGATCTTGATCCAGAAGGAATCACCTCCACCGTCTGCGCGAAAAACTTCCATGGATACAACGATTTTTTCATTTCTTTTCCGTTATCACCAGCGATTTAAAAAAATACCTCCAATAGCCCATGATTTGCACTTGGGGTATTGTGTTATTATTATTACTATTGTTATTTTTTTGCCATCTCATTATATTGACTTTAATAAAGAGCATAGACGCAATTCGTCTTCAAGACTGATCTTAAGTTTTTAGTTCAGTTTAGTTATATTAACGTTCCGTTGCAAAGCAACACTAGGGCTATTTTGGGACGGATCTCGTAATTTTGAACCCCTGACGAGGACGACACCTGAGCTGGCATCCTCGTCTCCACATCACACATCAGGGAGGAATCGGGTCTCGAACCCAAAAATCCTGCGGCTTACGAGCCGAAACCTTACCTCCAGGCCATCACGGTCCTCAGACCGATCCCGAAGACTAGCGCTTGGGAATATGTATATACCTTTTCGCCACCTTTGGTTATACTACTGCTATGATGGAATGACAAGGAAGAAATTAGACGGAAAGATTAAAAAAAGGAAACCCTACTGATTCCTTTCAATATCTTTTTGCTCTTTGATTACTAGCTGAGAAATAAATTTTATTCGAGGCTTAATCAAAGAAGATATGATACAACTATTCCACTATCATCATTAAAAAAATAACAACAAAAATTGGGAATAACTTTCCTCCCATCCTTTAAAATAATCCAACTTATTATTTAACCTAATTACTGTGAATGGAATCAAACCCTATTCTGTAACATTAACTGTAACTTACTTAGTGAAAACGGCATTTCGGTTAGTTTTCGTCGGTATATGATTGCACTTGCATCGAATACATAGAACAAGTATTCCAAACAGATTGCGATTTTTTTAAATTTTTTTATTGAAATGAGTGATGAATTTTCCATCTTTAAATTACAATTTTATTTAAGAAACAAACCGAATATATAAAGAAACCAGAACTTATTTTTGAATTTTATGTTTGAACCTACCATCTTCTGTGTACAACAGCGCTTCCATCGAGTATGCAAAAGAACATTTTCAAAACAGACCGCGATTTCAGAGTGCCTGTTCTAGAAAAAGTAATGTACTCAAAAGCATTCTAAGCATCTCTCGCTAATGGCTGCCCGAGGCAAACAACCTTCTTGCTCGACCGCCTGTGCCCCACCCCGCCACTGTTTCCCCTCCCCCATAAGATAGCCAGAAGAACGCTTCTTCGCTTTCCCGAAATTAATTCGGTTCTGTCTATGGCCGAATTTGGGGTATTTGGTTTTTTATACAGCATCAAATTGGGTCGATTTTCCAGGCCAAAATGGACCCTCAATGAGGTTTCAAAGTCCCCTCCAGAACAGTCATGTGACCAGCGAGTTTTTTCTTTTACGTTTCATTCATTGTTTCGAGTTTCGGCTGAGTAGTGTGTTTGGTGACCCTGGAAAAAGAAACCGCGTGTTGAAGTGTGGAGTTGTTTGTATGGACTGGCTCGCGCCACATGTAGCTGAGCAGACGATTTTGAACGAAGCATTTTTTTAAACATTCGAAAAGGATAATTTTTCTTCACAACATTTTGTACTGATGTAAATGATGAATACCGTCTGATCTGCTGACTGCGAACGATATAATACAAATTTGAAAAAAGGTATGTTAGTTCCATTTTTCTTTAGTTTCATTTTCTTTATTTTTAAGAATATTGTATTGATATTTTGATTTTCTATTTATCTATTAAACATTATTTAAAAGGTGGCTTCCCATGTGAAAAACTAAAGTTCATATCTTCGATAAAAAAGTTTAAATATTGAAATGAAATCTTTGAAATCGAATGGTATAGTTTTGAATACATTTCTAATTATTAACATAGTTATTAAAATCTCAATTGCTATTCTCAAATTTCTTCATTTTTTTTAACAATATTAGGCCCATAGTAAGCGAAGAAATAATAATGTAATAAATAAAATTGAATTAAATTGTAATTTTAAATATTTATTCAATAGTAAAAAAAAAGTTTTTCACTTTTATAAAGTAGAAGTTAGTTATGAAATTAAAAAAAAAATTACGTTCCAGGCAGCAAATTACTCCAAAAATGATTTCAAATTTCGATTCATGATATATAAAAGAAGTATATTTTAGTTTCAAAAAATATAAGCGATTTGTTTTTGTGCATTTTAAGAACAGTTTTAATTTTTTTTTGTTAATCGTTCTAAATATGTTTATTAATGTTTTTTTAGATAAAAATGCTTTTATTTTGAAAAATTTTAAGCTAAAACAATTCTTAATGTTTCAATGATTTTTAAAAATTTCACAAATTTAAAATTTTAATAATATTGAGTTATTTTTCTAATAGGTTTGAAGGAAAAGAATATTTTTTAGGCGAAATGTAATATTCTTTTCAAATATTCTCAGAAATAAATTCAATTCAATATTTCTCTATACAATGACTTCATTTTTCTATATTTTATTCGATTTTGTTTTGAACACATTATGAATCCTATTCCCTTTTTCCCAGCTACTGTATTTTGTATTTTAATATCGACAACAAAATTGTTGTCGATATTAAAATACAAAAACTAAAAACAAAGTTGTTTTACCGTTAAGTTCAGATTTTTCAACAATATATCACAAATTGTTCTTTTATTGCAATTCTAACCGAATTTAGGTGAAAACTTACAAATAAAACTGTAGATCGTTAAACATAATTATTAGAATTTGAAAATATCTCTAATATACACATATTTTGCGACGCAAAATAATACTTTTTGATAAAGAATAGATTTCATAATTGTTGATTGAGTAATGATAGAGACATAACAAAATATTTTTTTATTATTGTTTATTCTAGTTACATTGTTCCTGAAGAGATAAATTGTTTTGTAAACAAATACGTATCGTTTCGAATCTCTGCATATTTTGATTGCTATCAATATATATGCAAGTTCATATTTACAGATTTTATTTTATTTATTTTGGAATAAAAATAAATTTAAGATAAATTATGATGATATAACTTTATGATGATTATACAGATTTAAATTAGTTAAGCCTTTTAACTTATACATGCAGATGAAAAATTTATTTAAATGGGCATGGCTGGAAACAAATTTTATAAAGAACCATTAGAGATTTATTTATAAGTGCAAAATATTTTTACTGTATGTTTTGAATAATAATGCGTTTGAAATTTTAGCGTCAGATGTATTTCCTTGCTTATTTGTAAATCTCTTACTATCACAATTTGACTAGAATCGATTTTATTCTTTTTTTCACAGATCCTATATATATATATATATAATGATTTCAATAACATCTATTTGCATTAATTTGAGATACCTTTTTTTGCTTCATAAATATTTGCATTTTCAAATTGTTTTTTCTCTAGCGAAAAATAAAAATAAAGAAATAAATATAAATACGATAGATAATTGTGAATTAGATGAATAATGAATTTTGAATTATTGCTTGGCATACATTGGAAAACATTGTCACATTTTTTTGAAATAATTGTATTTATTGACAAAGATAGAAAATAACTTCATTTTTATTTCCCCCCTCAAGTATTTGGTCTACTGCATTTTTATTCAGTTATGAGCATTTTAATATTATTGCTTTTTTATACAGTTATTTTTATGTATAAAAAATATGTTACAATATCTTAAAATTTAGAAGATAGATGAATCTATTATTTACGCTTTCAATAGCGCTATGAGGTTGTTTCCATTATAAAGGTTTATTCGTAAAATGAGCAGAATATATACATAAATCAATTAAAATAATAGGCTTTAATGCCTGACAATTTAAAAGAATCATAGACATGTAATCATATCAATATGATTAATCTGAAATGGAATATAGCCAATATTCCTTGGGGACCCAAATTGTCCGTCCCAGGTGACTGCTTATTTAATAAAAACGTTGGAAAATTAATGCTTCAAATGCATCGATTTGAAAAATTACAACATTTAAAAATAATGTCTTAAATTAAATTCATGTATTCTGAACACATTTGGAAATGATTTGAAAAACAAACTTAGATTGTATTAGAGACCCTGATATCTTACTTCCGATAAATGGTTACAATTGCTGTGTTCGAAGAGCTCATGTTCGTTTTGTTGCAGACATAACTCATCTGTATATAACAATAAGGTTATAATGTTGCTAAAAGAAATGTTGAAGCCTAGATATTCAGCTTAGCTATATGTAACAATGAGTCACATTTCTGCAAAAAGAAATACATAATTCAGCATAGATATAATTAATAGATATTTTTTTAAAGGATAGGTAGTTTTATAAAATAAATCATTCATGGCGAAATACGAATTAAAAAAATAATTGATACTTAATACAATGTATTATTACTCTATTTAAAAGCTTTTGAACATATATCAACAGAAAATGACCAATGAAATGATAATATAAGCGGTTTTGGTACTTTTCCGTTAGCAGGATGCCAGTGGAAAATCGCCAAATAATCTAAAATTCTGCCAAATTATAACATTTATTTTCATGCGGAAAATCGCCAAATAATGTAGAATTCTGCCAAATTTCTTACAGCTATTTTCAAGCGGAAAATCGCCAAATAATGTAGAATTCCGCCAAATTTCCTTGGCGCTTTCTCGCTGTCGTCTGGCTAACGAAAAAGTTCCGCTTTTTAAAAAAAAATGGTTTAGCAAATTAAGTCCTCTAGTTTGGGGCAAATACAGTTTACACTCCTCAGAAAGTTGTGAACTATAGCTTCATCAGTTAATAGCATAAATAGTTCTATGAAATGCATAAATAGTTATTTGAAATGAAACATCAGTACTCTTAAATAATGAGTTAACCTGGTAGAACATCAATTGCTTTTAAAAACTGATTCATCTTTAAATGCATCAATAACTTTTAAATCCCGTTATCATTAAAATCATATTAAGGGAAATTTAAGCGAATTTAGAACTTTCTGTGAGATTCAACTTGAATTTTCTAAGACTGTAGAGCCGTTTACTTTAATGAGTTAAAGCATTAAATACGCTTAAAATTCTGATTTTCTTTGTCGATATCAATTTTACTTTTCAACTTTGTGATCAATTTAAAAAGGAGTGGCTGATAGAGTTATAAAATTAAAAAAAATATTTGCGAAGTTTGAAGCATATTTCTTGCAAGTTTATTTGATTTTAGTTTAAGTAATATAAATGGAATGCACCTCACGAGTTAGAATAATGAACAAAAGTTTAAACTTTCTTTTAGATTTCTTATCATAGTTAAACAAATTTTAATTTTTGCTATACATTGTACTTCTTTGTTTAATCATCCATTTACAATGGTCAATACAAAAATTTTAAATTAAAATTCAAGAAAACGAATTATGAAAATTTAAAACTCCCCAGCAAAACTCCTTAATTTAAAATACTAAATGCAGTTACATCATAATTCTTCAATTAATCATCAATTTATACTGGTCAATCCAAAAATTTCAAATTAAAATTCAAGAAAATGAATTATGAAAATTTAAAACTCCCCAGCTAAACTCCTTAATTTAACATGCTAATTACAGTTACATCATAATTCTTCAATTAATCAACAATTTATGCTGGTCAATTTGGGAATTTTAGTTAGAATTAAAAAAAATTATGAACATTTGGATTGATTTTTAAAAAAATTAACTTACTAGATACAGTTACATCATAATTTTTCAATTGATTATCAATTTATGAAAAAATCAATCATTATCGAAATAACATAGCAGTAATAACTTTTGAAACATGTCTTGCCAGTATCCAAGTGAAAAAAAAAGTCGCGAGTGAGCCCAATGTCTTCTTTGCCTGTTGTTCAATTATTGGCAGAGAACCGTTTTCGCTTTCGTTTCGGTTGCAAGTATATATATTTATCAAAAATTAAATTGTTAAAATTCTGGCTATATCTCAACCACAAGAATCCTTTCAATTCTTATCTGGAGTTTTAAAACTGTATATTTAAATCAATTTGGACCAAACCTACAGTTATTAATACTTCTCTCGTAAATTGCTACGAACATATTTGCTGAACCACAAAAATCCTTTCATTTCTGATCTGGAGTTTTAAAGCTATATATTAAAATCAAGCAGGACCAATTCTTCAGTTATTAATCATTCTCTTTAGAATTCCCGTGAATTGCTACTAAGTATATAAATGCCGATCTCACTAAACAAAAATGTAAAAAACTGTCAATGCTCATATATGGAAATTCCCCATCCTTTTGCGCTTAAAACAGGAAGTATTTATTATACCAGAGTAAGAGTGAGATGATAGAAATTTTGCCAAATGGATCTAAAAAAGAATTCTGGAAACATACAAAAACTTATTGCGAAGTTAAATTGAGTTGTTTTTCTTGGCGATATAAAACTGTCCGAATATGCTAGTCTGGGAATCCTTAAACGTACATAAATATATTTAGATGAAAATATGCATTTCAGGATTTTTTTAAAATTAAAGGCTTATGTATAAATTGTGGTTACATAAAATACTATATAAATTATTTGCATTATATGTATATTTACCCCACATTTGAATATTTATTTGGAAAACTACAGGTTTTTCTCTGCTTTCTAGTTTAATAATCAGTAAATTTCAGTTCAAAATCAATTGGTTTTGATTGCTCGAAATACTTTTTGTTGTTTCGATGTCTTATTAATAGGCGAAAAAATTCTACGAACCTAAAATTAAAAAACAAAATTAACATACATTCATTAGTAAAAATTACTTTTGTCGTATTTCTTCAGCAAATTTTAATATTAAGATTAATTTTAAGAAAATTATCACCTTAAATGGTGATAATTTTCTTCCTCTACTCAAAATAAATAAATAAATAAATAAAAATAAAATAAAAAAATGGGAAAAATCTGAAAGAAGAAAGCAGCATGAAAGTTCTTTTAGCAAGTTAGTGATAATGATGCTTTGTAATCTCATTTTTGGTCTTACCCATTTAGCGAAGTTCTCGAATCAAGAATTCCTAATAAAATTTAAGTGTACCTGTTTGCTGATTCGAAGCGACCATGACTAACAAGTAAACATATAACTTTAAATAGAAATATGACTTAGCATCTAGAAATTTCGCAGGGCAAGGAATCCCTGAATAATATCCAGATGAAATTAACCCACATCTATGCATCGTATGGAGGAATAACTGGGAAATTTCCAAGTCTTTCACAACCAACAATTTGTTGTCCATCTTGTCTAATTATATATGAACAATGCTGATTAAGATCGCTTGCAGATAACAGTATCTTCTCCCTCATTCTTTGAATTCTTTAACCTTTTTTGCCATTGGTTGACCCCCTTCTTTCCATCAGCATTTTTTCGTGGCTCAACTTGGGTGGCGATTTAGAGTCAGCAAATGAAATCGTTTTAAAGAATGTGTTATGTGCTTCGTGTTATGTAAATAGTTATTAATAACACAATTTCAAGAACATAACATTTCCTTCATTTTTAAAGGATTTATTTGACAACGGCAGACTCCAAATTTTAACAACTATACAAGCGACGCCAGATTTGAATCTGAGCGCAAAACATTTTTTACAAGCAGTTAAGTAATCGAACAGTTAAGATATTATAACCTTGCGTTAACAGAAAATATATTTAAAAAGAAAATACAATAAACATCTTATGAAAGAATATTTGCTGTAAAAATTAATAATTATTATTTCAGTAAATATTATAAGGAATTTACAATTTTCTAATTATTATATTAATATTATTAAAATTGCTAGATCATTAAATATTAGTTGACTAGTAAAGTCATCTAGTGGCAGCATAATTAACATGCCGTTACAAATGTTTCTCAGTATTTTTTAAAACGGTACTGTTAAAAATTTGTTAAACCTTTTTTGCTAAAAGTCTTAACTATCGAAAAGATTTCCGAGTTGAAAATTGGACTTTCATCTTGTTAAAATACAATAAAAAGGAAGATGTTTTTTCATCTTACCGGGCTCAAGCGGAAAATCACCGAAGGAATTTGGCGGAATTCTACATTATGTGGCAATTTTTCACTTTAAAATTGCTTAAAAAAATTTGGCGGAATTCTACTTTTGGCGATTTTTTACTTTAAAATCACTGTAAGAAATTTGGCGGAATTCTACTTTTCGCGATTTTTTACTTTAAAATCACTGTAAGAAATTTGGCGTAATTCTACATCATTTGGCGATTTTTCATTTGCGCCTAATGGAAAAGTACCAAAAATAATCACTGTTTGTAAAGTAATAATAATAAAATGCAATTTAGATTATGCCAGGATTCAGAATTGCTTCGAGAATTATAATCAGAAAACTCTAGATTGCAGGTTTGCTTGACTCCTGGCTGCTAATATATGTATATTACATTTTAATTCCTTGTGATATCCTTTATTTTATCACAAATAAAACTGATTTCCTCCTATACTTATCTTCATTTCAACACTTGGCGACTTATTTCCACGGTCATTAAATTAATCGTAGCCCAGCCAACAAGCGAATAAAGACCATTAACACATGAGTGCATTGTTTCCGTTCTTTGTCCGAGGGTATTACTTTTATCTTTCTTCGTAGGAGTGGTCAGCCAATGAAGGTGTTTAGCTAAGAAAGAAAATGAGAGATCTCCGCATGTTTGCAGACCACGAGCGCCCAGATCCTGTCATCACATTCTTTCCTGCAACTGTTAGTTGATGTTGATGAACTATAATCTCAGGATATGGTCGGATGGTCATGATTGACCGCTCACTGCCCTTGGTTCAAAAGAGGGGGAACTGAAGTGGCGTTAGAGGCCACTGACTCCTTCGGGGTTGAAGTAACAAATGAAATCATTTGTGGACTTCTAAAGATTGCGTTAGGGATGATGTATTTATTTTTAGCGGATTTAGTAAGAAGTTGATGTCTGTTGGCTCTGTTTAGTATTGAGTTCAAGCATTATTAAATCGTTAATAGTGAATACGTTAACTATTTAGTATTATCGAAAAAAGTTAATAGCAAATAAATTATTTTTAATTTTTAATTACATATGTTTAATTAATAAATTAAATTTTTTACAATTTTAATTCAGGTACTAAAATAACATCATACGAAAAAAATCGTGGAAATAACTGGGTTTGAATTATATAATTATTTAGCGCTTTGCTGATTTTTTGTATAATATTTTTTCTAAGTGCTAATATCCTAAATCTATTCTCTTTATGAATTTAGAGATAAATTTTCTGAAAATATTTATTTTATATAGGAAAATAAACTGTTACTAATTTATTTATTAAAAGACTATATTAGTCATATTTATTTTTAAAAATATTTTGATCCATAATAATTTTTAAAAAATTTTACTTTTACATTTGTCAAGAATGTCAATAAGCGTGTAACAGAAATTATGAGTAGTGGATTGCAAAATATTTATTTATCTCTACAGAACTTTGCATATATTTTGTTAATTGCAAATTTTTAAAATTACTTTTTCCATTTAAGAAATACAGGGTGTTCATTAATTATTGTCGGGGTTTCCGTACGTTATAACTTTCGAATAAAAAAATATTACGCAAAAACCGATTACATATTCGTAAATTACAACTCAAAGAACTTTATTAAGGATATTAAAGCGTAAAGCTTGCACAATTTGCACTTTGTAGACATTCAGATGAAGGAGGTTATGCAGAACGTTCCATATTGTCGTATGCGGCATATGTAACTACACAGCTGATTGTCTCGTTGATTTTCGTGGACTGCGAGTAAACGTTTCTTGGATGCGATCAACATTTTCCTGCGAAGCGCTCGGTCTTCCCGCTCCCTTTCGGTGTAGAACGCTACCAGTTTCCTGAAGTTGTGTTAACCAGCGTTTGATAGAATTATTCGAAGAAGGATCTTTCTTGTACGTGGTCCTGAAGTGACGTTGAGTAGTTATAACTGATTTAGTTTAAAAAAAAACACAATACACACATTGCTTTTTCTTACATGGTCGCCTTTTTTATTTATGACGTCATAATTACACAGATTCCAAATGCGCTAAAGTCGCTTTGTTGCCGCGTAAAATTCTTTGAGTTGTAATTTACGAATCCGTAATCAGTTTTTGCGTAATATTTTTTATTCGAAAGTTATGAGGGACGGAAACCTGGACAATAATTAATGAATACCTTGTATAAGTATTTATTATTATGATTTATTTGAATTAAGAAATAATTATGCAATGGAAAACTGATTTGTTCTTTCACCAGCGTCTTGAAAAAGAGTAAAAAGTCAGTAAGTAATAAGTAATTCAATAAATCAAAAGAACGAAACTGACCAAATAAATAAATTAAATTTTGAACTCTGTTTTTACCTTTAAGTTGGGTTTAAATTTTGACTTCAGTATTCTTTTTTCCCCTCCGCTATAAAATGAACACATTATAAACTCAAGAACATGATCCACTCAAGCTCATTACCAATATGAAGTAGCTTGACGTCGAAAAATCTCTGTTATAAAAATAAAATCCATTACCAAAATCATGAGCATGTTATCGTTAAAATACGATATCGACTGTTTCATTGAATACAAAAACTTATTTCAAAAAATAATCAGGAAACCTATGAAATAGCTGAAATATACTCTGTAACCGTAACAAATATAAATTCATGGAAATTAATTTTTTTTTAAACTTCTAGG
Source organism: Argiope argentata (assembly GCA_026289955.1). Taxonomy (NCBI): domain Eukaryota; kingdom Metazoa; phylum Arthropoda; class Arachnida; order Araneae; family Araneidae; genus Argiope; species Argiope argentata. The sequence continues at coordinate 13,385,806 of JAOUZG010038069.1, read as the reverse complement.
AATAGTCTTATTTAATCATAGTTCATTAATGAAAATGATTAAATAAGACTATTATTGTGGGAAAATCAGAAATCATATATTTCCGTATTATAAATTCTAGCGCATCATTAAGTTATCATTAAAGATCAGAAATAAAACTTTCAAAATGATAAAATCTTTTCAGAGTTTATTTGGTTGAAAAACAAAATACTGAACTGAGGATACAATTCTTTTTTCTTCTTGTTGTTAAAAAAATCTTTAATACAAAACATGCTTTAAAATAAGCTTTTGTTATTGAAAACTGAAAATTGTCCCCGTTTATTCTTTTAAACAGAGAAAATAGTTTGAAGAACTGTTTCAAAATTCGGAAATTAGTGAAATGGGTAATGCTTTAAATACACTACAATGAAAATGGGGATATACTTCTGTTTTAATAATGAAGATGAATGTGTGTGTGTGTCTTTTAGCTCTTTCTAGGCCAGATTTTCTGACCTACTGTTTCCAAACTTGACACATTTATGCTGCGGAGGTTCGAATATGCATAACTGACTGATTCTTTTGAAATTTTAATTATAATTATAAATAATAAAAAATCGACCGTTTTCTTTCGGTAATGTTTAAAAATAGTATTGAATAAAATTTTTTTTAGATCGTTTCAAAATTAAATTTTTTAATACCAATTTAATTAAAGTGCAATTTTTAAAATTTTTTAATGATTTAGAAATTTTTTCCTTAAATTCTATCAAAAGATTTCCTTGTTACTCTGAAATTCAAATTAGCTTCATTGTTTATTTAAAAATTTAATCATTTGATTCTTTCCGTTATTGAAAGTCAAAGAAAAATATTTTATTAGTATGTGTATAGCTAACAAGATGAATAAAACAGTTGGATTTACAATAAAGTGAAAATTAGAAAATAAATAAACCATACATCTATGTTTTTAGTAGTGCTATGATGTCAAGGAACTGATCTCCATTAAAAAGGTTGTTTTTTTATGGCACTTGCCATGGACAGGCTCGCTGAGGTAGTCAGCGATTTAAGCATAATCAGCGTCTCTTGTTTTGTAGTAGCGCCAACTAGGGAAAAGAGTATGAATTTTTCCTACTCACTCATCATATTCACTTGCACAGCCTCCTTTTGCTGAGGAGCACAGTCACACACCTTACAGATTGAAGACAGAAGAACAATCATGCCTGAACCGGGACTCGAACCCGGGACACCCTGACACCTCTATGTCAGGTTGCCGGCATTAAAAGGATTCACATATACAATGAACAGCATATTTGTAAAGCAATTAAAATGAAATAGCCTTAAAATCGGATAGTTTGATGGTATCCAGAACATGAAGTTACATATAAACGATTAACTAAAATTACTTGAAACTAATATGCCCGGCGAACCTGCCAATCGGCAAAGGCGACTAAAAATATAATAAAATCGTTGCTATGGATGGGTAATGCATAATTAATAAAAATTTAAGTATTTTAATAAGAGTTAGGAATATACTGTTAACGTTATTTTCTATAATCCTAAAATCTTCAAAACAGGAATGATACGATGTTTTCTAGGAAAAAGGCATATGCACTCAATATGAATGTTTTTATTAATTATTAACTTCAATAACAACATCCAAACAGTGCTGTATTATACTTAAATAAACGAAAAAAAATGTAATTTTGAGTTAGTAGAAAAAGTTGTTGCTCTTGTTACTTATGGCATTTGCCTATGGACAAGTTCCCCCGCTGATACAGTAGCAGATTCAAGCCGAAATGAGCGTCTCTTGTTTTCGAAGTAGCGCCAACTAGGGCCAAGAGTAAGACTTAGCTACACACTCACCATATTCGCTTGCACAACCCCTTTTTACAGGGGGGCACATTCACACATCTCGCAGATGGCACACAGATGGACAACCATGCCCGAACCGGGACTCCCAGAACACGAGGAAGACGCGCTACCTCTGTGCCAGAAAGCCCGCATAGCAAAAGTAATTGTTGTAATATTTTTTAATATTTATGTTTTTCACTACCTTAAGAAGAACGAATATACACTCATTAAATTTTCAGATGTATAGTATCCTTATAATTCTTTGAAGGGTGAATTCAAAGTTATTGTAGCGACAAAGGAAAAAAAATGTGAATTTTCATCTATACATTTAAACATTCAAGCATTACATTGAAATATTTCATTGACCAATATTATGCCTTTTTAACATCTTAACTTATTTTCTTTGCACAGTTTTATAAAAATGAAAAAAATGGATATATATTTAGTGGTTAAAAGCCTGAATAATTATTACAAAAGTGCGAAATTTTTTTTTAAAAGAAAGGAAGTAAATAAAAGTAATGTATTATGTAAAAGACAGTTAAAAAATGAGCTTTTAAATTTAGAATTCATAAGATATTATAGAAAAATATTTAAAAATTAAACAGTTTTTCTGACAAAGTATAAATTAGCATTTTATTTTGCAAGTTACATTTAAACATTTAAAAAAATGTTTTATGTTTTATGATTCTAGGTTTTTAAAATTTGACTTAAACGCAATTTGAAAAGTCCTTTTACCCGAATGGCGTATTTTAGAAGTTCGCAACTATAATTCAGAATACGTATCTTTATGCAGGAATTATTAAAATACTATTTATATTTGAAAATGGAATGAAAAGAAAAGAAAAATGGAAAGAAAAACTATGCTGTATCTCAACGTCCATCTGCTTCAAGCCATAAACTAAGCTCTCAAACTAACGTGAAATTATTTGACGTCGTGACCAGTTTGCCCTTTTATTTTAACTACTTTATTTTAACTACTTAGAATAAAAACAAAATATGAAGGTTAAGATTACGGAAGCAAGAAATAAGCTTTTTGATAGTTACTGTCCTTTAATTATCTATAAGCAATAATAGACGGAGTAGTAAAAATCTGTAACGGGAATACATTATGGTAAAATAGAAACAATTAAAAGCATTCCAGAGGTTTTATTAGAAATTTTATGGACAAAATAGGCCTTATGTAACACCTTTTTTCTGTTTATATATGCTTATTATTTTGTTGTTTTAAATATTTTATTTCAATTTTAATCTACTATAAAGGATGACGAAATGCCTTCTTTTAACCTATTTAAAAGGCACTCGTTTTCCTAGTCATGATATATTTAAAATATTTTTAGAATTGAAATTGGCTTAAGAAAAATGATTCATTTAGCTTACTAGATAAGTTTAATTTGATCAATTAATTTGTTTAATTATCAATCAGGTGACATATCAAGACACACCTTTTTTGTGTGAGATAAGGAACTGTCGAATCCAAGTTTCTGTCTTATTGAAAAAAATTGTCAGAAGTTATGTCAACTTAGATAACTTCATATAAAGATTGGAGAATTTGGTGGGAAGCATACTTCCCACGGCCCTACAAAGGGTTAACTTCCGATAACAACGATAACATCTCTTATTTTTGTTATTTTTTCTTTAGGCTTTATGTATTTTATCTCAGTATTTACCGTGGAATATATTTTCGAACATTAAAACCAAGCTTAAAGAAATAATACTTGTGTCTTTAAAAATATAATTTTTGAGCATTAACGGACAATATTTATAACTGTTACACATGAAGGGGAATTATATAATTTAAAATTAAATATTACAAAAAAGGAGTCATAATTCAAATGAAATGTTCATCATGCTGCAAAGTATTTGAAATTTTCTTGATTCTTAAGTGCACTTATGAATGAAAAAATCTTTAAATTGAAGAAATTAGCGCTACTAATTTTTTTACTAGCATTCACTTGATATTTACATCAAGTGAAAACTAGTTTTTTTATTTAATGTTACTTGTATGATAAAAATTATTCATTTGTACATGTTTTTCAAACTAACCATCACGATTTAAGTAATAATAGGGAACGAATTCCAATTCATAATTACGATTTAAATGAATTAAATTCATATAAAATATGAAGTTTTTGGTGTTGGGGCTTTATACTTAAATCTGTCTTTGAATTAAACAAAAATAGATTCATATAATTCAAGTTCAATTTAAAGAACAAAAAACAACCGAAATAAATTACGTTAACGAATAAATCCATGTTATCTTTTTAGAAGATCACTTTAACGATGAAAATTATGCAATTGCATATTTTTTTTGAAATTAACCATCACGATTTAAATAATAATAGCGAACAAATTCCAATTCATAATTATGAATTAAATGAAATAAATTCATATAAAATATCAAGTTTTTGCTGTTTGAGCAATATACTTAAGACTATCTTTGAATTAAACAAAAATAGATTCATATAATTCAAGTTCAATTTAAAGAACAAAAAACAACTGAAATAAATTACGTTAACGAATCCATGTTATCTTTTTCGAAGATCCGCCGTCGATATATATTCCTTGTCAAACAAAAGAAACAGAACTCTAGATAAGATCAAATAGGAAACAAAGCCATAACTCTTCTGCAAACACGATCGTGTGCGAAAACGATTAGATGTTATTTATTCGGCGAGATATTTTTTTATTGGAACAAAAGAGTTTCACTTCAATCTTTCATTGATGAAACGCTCTATTAAAGAAGTCAAAGTGCTTGATCGGGAAATTACTCGCAGTCTGTACTCCGATTGTCTGTGGATCTATCATTACACTTATGGCGAGTGAGAAATGGAATCGCTGTCTTGGAATCACTTATAGCCGAAGCGAAGATGAACTCCGTTGTTTTCTTTTTGCTTCGCTTGAACACCTAAAATAAGACGATACGCATGGGTTTACTTTATGGAGGTGGTCGATACGTTCTGTTAAGCACGGGCAACGTGATGAGCTCCGAAGACTTGAAAAGATTTAACGTATCTGAAAGAATTTGTTTAATTGTGCTATTATAATGAATTCGATGCAATATTAAATTCATCAAAGATTTGAATTTTATTCTATGTTAAGTTGTTGCCTTATATAGAAACTTATATAAGTGGCTTGACTCATTTGTTTTGTTGATTGTCTTATCCGAATTTCAAATAATAGTAATAACAAGTAATATTAAAAAATATTGAAGTCAATTCCTACTTAGGTCAACAAAGAATTTTTTTTATTTTAGTTACTTTTTATTTAATAATAACAATTAATATAAATAATTGATCAAAAATTATATCTGTCCAAAATAAATTCAAGTCCGTATTCTTTGAAAATAAATCAGAACTGACTCAGAACACACTCAGTTAGCGTTGAATTTTCGACGCCAACTGAGGCAACGCAAATGCTTGAATTTTCGACGCCAGTTCGGGTACCGCAATACAGGTTAGAAATTTTTAATTTTCTGTATTATGTATTATTTTTATTCGAAAATATTCAAAATAAATCCGAAAAATCGATTAATTGAAAATATTTAATTTTAAATACATCAAACCTTAAGAAAATAAACAGAATCGAAAGATCAGTCGAAAACGTGTTAAGCCTTACCTCATTAGCGTGGAGGGAAAAATCAAACTGAAGTCTTACATATTTGGAGGTGAAGAAATGAAGATATTTGGCGAGATTTTTTGTTTTTAGTTAATTAATAAAAAAATTAATTAATTAATATTTTAAAAAACTATATTAAAATCAAATGTTATCCATTACAAGTTTAAAAAAGTTACTTGAACTTGAGTGGATGAATAAAAAATACTTTATTAACGATTGACAATTTGAACAAGATATATACAAATTTTCAATCGTTAATAAAATACTTTTTATTCATCCATTCAAATTTAAGACATTTTTTTGTAGTAGATGGCATTTGATGTTGATACAGTTTTTTCAAATAATTCATTAATTTATTAATTAATTAAAAATTAATTTTCCCACTTTTATAGTAGTTTTTTTTATCATAGGTAAAATTGTTAGATCGTAAAATTGTTAGGGATAGCTTGGTTGGTAGGGCGTTGTATTCGCATCCATTGCGCTGCGAGTTCGAATCTGGCGGCAAAGTTCTCCATGTCGGGAGTTATGCCACTGGGGGTACTGTGCCAAAGGTGATCGTTATGCGCGTGCTCAAGGCTCCATACCCCCCAGAAACTTCTGCACCCATCCTTTTGTTGTAAAGTGGATTACGAGAACAAAAATTGTAATTATTTAATCAAAAGTAACTGAAATAAAATTTTTCCTAATATCCAAATTAGGATTTTTTAAATATTACTTGTATGGTGTTAATTTCATTTCTTATGAAAATTATAACAGCTTCGAAAGATATTGCATCAAATTTTATATAAATTGTACTTTAGTGCAGGATCTGGAAACTATTTTACCCAGATAGTTATTTATCCACTTTTCGACATCTAAGTCTTAGTAAATTTATTTTGCATTGTGGTAAATTTGTTATAAATAAATATTAAAAAATAATACAATATGTATATATGAATAATTTAATGTATCTAGCCCATTCTTCTACCTCGTCATTTGACCGTGGTTCAAAATTACGAAGTCCGTCCCAAAATAGTTCTAAAACGTTAATAAAACTAAACTAAATAAAACTAAGCCTAATGAATCTAAAGATTTGCTTTATTTTAAGATAAATCCAAAGAAATTTTTTCGGTTGGTTCTAAGAAACGTGATGCATTCTCAAATATTCCTCGTTTAGTTATTTCTTCTAATTGGTTTAATTAATTAAAGAATTGAAATAAAAATAAGCTTACAATTGTTATAAATTGAAAAAAAAAAGGATTATCTCATTGGTCTCAACTGAGAAAATATTTGGAACAATTAACTATTCTGAGATACACTTCATGAAAACTAGCTTATGAAATGTTATATATTTAGGTAAAAAGTTTTCAATTTATTTATCAAGACCTGATTTATTAGGTATTTCTGAACCTTCGTATTGCATTGAAATTTTTTAAATTTAGTCTATCATTTCGTCTATTCTGTTTATTAGTTCTCAGAATCGTTTCGGTTCTTTATTGAGGGGAAACCAACGTCTTTCCGCCGGAAATTAATATACGAGTTTTCTTTTCCCAACTATTTCTTTTGTCTCAATTACACTTAAAAAAAGTCCTGATTACCTAAATCTTTTTTTTTTTGTAAACGTTTTTAAAACTGTTTTGGTAATAATATTACTTTGCTATACCATCACAATTTTAGTGATGAAGTTTTATTTGTTTCGCATATTTTTATCAGTAAATTAGGTCTAGAAATTTTGAATATTTATATCAAATCTTTTAATAATATATATATTTTTTTGTTTTAAAAACAAATAGTTATTTGAAAAATAGTTTATAATTTCTTATTTATATTTTTATTAGTTATATCACAGAAAAAAGATTAATTAATGTTTGTAAAAATTAATTAATGTTTTAAGTTATGAATAATAGGAAAACTAAATTACATGGATTATGAAATAAAAAAAATTTACAGATATAAATCTCGAATGACTTGAGACAAACATGGCCATTTAATTGTTTCGGACCTGGTAACAAATTAAATAAAAAGACAAAAATATAAAAGTTGAAATTATCGGAAACTTTCTAGAAATTCTCTGAATATATTTTTTAGATATTACAATAAAGCAATATACAATTGACAAATTTAATAATTTTTTTATCTTCTTATTAAAACTGACGAACTTGGATGATTTTTTCTTCGGTATTTTTCTATTCATAGTTCTTATTCATTGACATTTATGTTTCGTTTGAAACAGCATGAGGGTTGTTTGAGGATGCACCTAGTAATTTTGAATCATGTTCAGATGTCAAAGAGGATGCCTGAGTTTATAGCTGTTAAGGTTTCGTGCCTCATCCGCTGAAGAACATTAAACTATTTATCAGATTTAACCAGCTACCTCTTTTTGACGAATATATTTGCCGTGAAAAGATACAGCATTTTGCGTTGTCACGAGTTTATTCGTCGGGAGTAATAAGTAGAGACAATTTGCTGTTTGAATTTTATTAGAAATTCAAGTATATTCATAAACTTCAAGATGTTTCAAATATTTTGCGGCCAAATCGAAATCAAAGGAAGGAAAAAAAGATCATTCATAATTATTATAAAACCCCCGCATATAATATATGAATTATTTTTCTTGCCGCATATTATTTTTCTTAATTATTCTCGGATTATTTTTTTGGCTTAGAGGTTGCGTGTCTTTCTCGTGATTTGGGCGTCTCGGGTTCGACTTCCGTGAAGGCATGGTTGTTTTTCTGTGTGCTATCTATGAGGTGTGTGAATGCTCCCCCTTGTGAAAAGGATCTTTCAATATTCGTTGCGCCTTGTAATAGAGACCGAATTGAGGTTCATATGAAAAAAATATATGTTCGTTTAAGCTTTCAAATATAAGTTAAAGAACTGTGATTATTGAAATAAAAAAAAAAATAAAAGTCATTTCATTACAACATTATTTTCGTACTACACCTACTCTGCGTTTGACAAATCTACTTGCCTTTGCTAAATTTTTTCGAAACAATTTAGGTACGCATTTTCAGAAGAGGTCGAAACAGTTACCTGCTTAACATGCGTCGAATCCACTGCGGAATCAGATTTCGAACCTGCAACCCTCTGGAACCGAAGCTGAGTCTTTAATACCACCCGATCGCGGTTGAAAAATATATTTAAAAGCGACATTAACAAGCTGGTACTTTATTCAACAGAGCCACTTCACGTGATATAACAGTTTATGAAGAACACAACCCCGGCGTTCTGGCACAGAGGTAGCGCGTTTTTCTCGTGATCTGGACGTCCCGAGTTCGAGTCCCGGCTAGGGCATAGTTGTTCTTCTGCATACTATCTGTGAGGTTCGTGAATGTGCCCCCACCCCTGTAAAAGGGGTTGTGCAAACGAATGTTAGGAGTGTGCAGCTAAGTCGTTCTCTTAGTCCTAGTTGACGCAACTTCAAAAATAAGAGACTCTCATTCGGCTTAAAAATGGCGCTTGTCCATGGCAAGCGCCATTAGTAACAACAACAACAGAACACAACTTTTCAGGTCTCCTATTACAACTGCATAAATGTCAAACTGAGGTGTTATATCGTCTTTTCCCTGGTGACATGAATAATGGATTCTAAAATTGAATCGGCATGGCTGATTTGAAGTGTATCAAATGAAATGATTCCCTTAATGAAAAATATTGCGATTTCTTATTAGCAAGACAGAAACGTAGATAAATTACTGTGCTCATGACTTAAAAAGGAGGTCGTAACAAGAAGAATACTTGCGTCTAAATTCATATCGTCTTTTATTAAAAGATAAATTTTATTTACAAAAAACAAAATAATCATATTTAGAGCATCTCTGTGACAAGAAAGACAATGCTTTTATGTTTATCAATCATGAATAAAGACTTTTTGCCTAAACGAAATGAATAAAGAATTCAGTAGACTTCTCTTTTCTAACAGTAAACACCATTTTTTATGGTCGATGAAAGCAGCAAAAGAACATAAGCGTTCTATACCGTTCGAGTCCTTGCCGTGTAGAATGCTATTTCACTGCTTATGTCTTCATACAATAGTCGACAAAACTTCCCAGGCGTCGGAGCGTTGATGTGACATAACAAAACCCATCTTTTACAAAATTCCACGGCCGCCTGATGACGAAGGCCGAACGCCCAGATATTCATATCTGAAAAGACTGGGTTTAAGCGCCGTGTTTTGAATGTTGTTTGTTTCTTTCACTGATGCCTAGTTGGTTACACGTATAAAGGATGTTACGAGATACGCTAGCGTGGGCTTGGCATAGAACACCCACCGTTCGACTGAGGAATCCAGAAATGATTATTGGCATCATAAACCTCGTTAGGTGAGCCGCTCGAAAGTCTTCGGAATTTCGACATGCATAATTAGCGGTAAAAATAAGACGGTTTTTTCGCTTGAGTCGATCGGCATTTTGCGGTTTCGATCATGGGAGACACCGTGTACTTAGCTGTTACTGATGCATGGGTAAGTAAACGATGAAAGCAAATATAAAACGATACATCGATTGTAGGGATAAAATTATATATTTGGATAGTAAAAGCACGGAAGATAAGTGTAATTGCAACATTTATATTCTAATATTTATATTGATGGATACTTTAAATAACTGCTGTAGAAATAAGTATGTTTCTTTTATGTTATTAAGGAATGTAATTTTTTATAATTTTTTCATCAATTCCATTGGAATATAATTATAATTTCCTTGAGAGTTCTAAGAAAATGTAATATATAATGATATGCTGTATTTTGTTATATATTATTATTATTTGTTTATTTAATGTTGATGTTTTGTATTTATAAGGTTTTTAATTTACAAAAAGAATACGACATTGATTAGGTTTTTATTTAAATTCTCAAACTAATATCTAAATATATTTCCCTAATTTCTTTGATATATGTTACATTATTTTGAGTTACTCTGTTTCTATAAAAAAGAAGTAATGAATATGTATAATTAGATGATAGAACTAACCATAAATAGTTATATTTTGCATTCAGTTTTTTATTTTATGCTTAGTAAATAAATTTTCATTGTGGTATACGATTTTGATAAATAGGTATCAATTTCAAATTTATGATATTGTTTTAAAAAAGCGTCATTATTTAAAAAAATTTTATTTTAATTGTTTCATTGTTTGATAATGCCATTTATTTTTAATAGTAATGCATTTTATTTGTAAGAATGTAATTTTTTGAAAAAAAAATTGACATTTCAAAAATAATGTCATTGATTTGTAAATAACACTATATTAAATTATTTACAAATAAGGTCTATTTAAATTTTCTGTTTTATTATTTTCCCCCCCCCCCCTCCCCCTAAAAAACGATACCGTTTATTAATTGGATTTGTAGTATTTATATATAATCGTGAGGCATTTTTCATCTTAAATAAAGGAGTGGGATTTGATTCTATTATTTTTCCAATGCGTTAAATTTCAATTTCAGTTAATTATTATCGTATGGATGAGAGAAAACAAATTTTTAATTGAAAATTAATCAATTGAAGAAATTCTAAAAACTTTAGAGGAATACTGAGAAATTATTTGTATAAAAATTCAGCTTTTTTTCATTAATCGTGTTTCCGTAGAGATACTGAGAGCATTAATATACGATAGCTGAATATGTAGTTTTTACATTTTGTAAGCTATATTTTGATCTGCGTCTGTTGTAATTTTTTAAACACTCATTGATTGATATAGAAAATTAATTATTAGGGACATCAATGCTTCTATTATTACCATAAATACACACTAGTTGGTCATAAAATTCTATATTTATCATTCTTTGTACAACATTTTTTACTTAGTTACATTTGACTTTTGAATTTCTCTTTATAAATTTGTTTTGGAGTCCGCAATTTTTTTGCTGTGTTGATTAAGATGAAGGATTACGAGAAAATCCATTTGGAATTTTTATTTCTGCATAAAATTGTAATAATAGTACAAATTTAATCCAAAATTATGTCACAAAACAATATTTTTAAACATTAAATAGTGAATAATTTTTTAGTTTCATTTGATCGTTCAATTTTTTAAAATATTTACAAAATCAAGGAAAAAGGCATTTTTTAAGACTAATCAATTTTATTCTGTGTTGATTTAATTTAAAATATTCAGAAGAAATTAGATTGAGTTGAGCATTATTTTTAATAATATCTGCTCTGTGACGCATGGTAATCACCTTGAGCTCATTCATTTCATCTAAATTGCACTCTTTTCAATTACCATTGAAACGCTTGTGCATAGCAAACCTGGGAAGGTTGTTATGCAAACCTTGCTTGGTGGAGAATTATCTAGTGATACTATAAACAATGATCAAAAATTATATGAAATTATTTTTCATATTTTATTTATATTTTGAATTTTAAAAATTAATTGCTTAACTTTTTACTAGACAAAATTAATAAATTTACCAAAAAATTTCCTTTTTCTCATATAGTCAAATTTTTAAAATATTTTTGAATAATAAAAATTCTTACTTCTATCCAAAAGTTATAAAATATTTGGAAATTAATTTGATAAACGAAAAAATATTTGACACTATTCTTTTAAATGGACAGTTCTTACGAAAATCAGTATTTAATTTACTATACCAATAGTAATTCACTTTGATTAATTTTAGTTATAAGCTACAAAACATTACTCATTCATTTAAACTGTTTCATGTAGAATAAATAATGCAAAAATATCTACACGTACAGATTTAATTTGTACTGCCTTTAACTTAAGAATCTACTGGAAATTTGGTTTAAAAGTATATCATTACGATTTTTTTTGAAGATTAGGTCTTTTATATTCAAAGAAGAATATTTAAATTTTTTCTTTCGTTCCTAGAGAATTATATTGAGGAATTCTATATAAATACTAAAGATCCATTAAAAAAAATAAAAGCTAGAATTTAAATATGTTCTCCTCGTATGCTATTTTCTAAATGATAAATATTTTTTGAAATTGAACGAAATTTTTTAAATATGTTTAATTAGAAAAAGATACAACAAAATACGCTTCAAAAATATTATCAAGAGAATTTTGGTTCGCAAAATGGCGTTTTTATTCTTCAAAGGAATGGAATACTATAGAATTATATTCAAAAATTAAAGAGAACTTCAGAAGAACAGCATACAAACTGGGGCAAAAATGTTCTAATGGTAATTGTATTAACAGTATTGTTTGTTTAAATTAACTGAAACTAATGGATTCGAACTGGGAAACAATAGACTCTTTTCATTTAAAATAACTTTATTTCTCATTATGAGCCACTCGTTTTTATTTCCTATTTATATAGAGATTCCTCTGGAGCTCATTGAAATTTCTTTGAAAGTAATCCAGCTTATAACAGCAGATGAATGTTTCTTAATTATTTATCAATGCAATTTCTTTGATTTTTTATAATTTAAAAACATGATAAGATATCAAAATAATCATTTGCCGTCTGTAAATTAAAATAATGATTGAATATTTTTGAGCAGCTGATATTTTTAAAAGAAATCGAAACAATATATTTTTTATTTAGTTTAAGCCATGAAAGAAAATTTCAACCCTGCCTGATAAATGGAGCATTATAAGAAATTTTTAACCAATTCTTCAAATCGAAAGATGCAATATTATTAATTCTAAGAAATTATATTACATCAGAAGCTTTTTAGAATATTTGCTTAAATTTTATTTTAAAAATCACCAAATAAAATACAGAAACCGTAAACAAAACATTCTAAAGACGTGGAAAAGAATATTGCATTATTATTTTGCAATATATTATTATATTTTACATTTATTATATCAAAGAATTTTAGCGCTTATTTTATAATTTTTAAAATCATTTGTTTTATTTTGTCTCAGGCTTTTAAATTTTATATATATATATATATATATATATATATATATATA
>JAOUZG010038069.1:13352303-13372425 GCA_026289955.1 Argiope argentata | reverse complement strand
ATATATATATATATTGTACTTTTATACTTCTTCACCTCATTTTTTCGATTGTTTTACCCTTTTTATTATCAAATTTTGTTACTTTTTGCATAAAGTTATGACAAACATTAAATTAAAAAAGAACTCTCTCATCATATAGCCTATTATAGTTGTGCGTTTCATTTTTAAGTTGACCATTTTTATATCTTTTTTATTTAAAAATTTGATTTTTTATTAAAAAATCAAATTTTATTATTTTTCTATAATTTTTCGATTTTTAACTACAGTTTCATATTTTGATTATTTAATTAATTTTATATATCATCATGATATTAAATACACGATAATAATTTTGCTGCTTCAAATTTAACGGTTCACTGTCTTCTCAAAATAGCGCATTAAAAAAATTACATTGCACATTTTTTTATTTTCTACTCCTTTTTTAATTTAGGAATTTTATGAAATTAACATAATGAGCTGATTATGAGTCGGAATTATTTGTTTTCAACGTTTGTGCTCTGTCTCAATAATCAAGCTTTCAAGTTAGCATCGAACATTGTTTTAGAACTTAGACCCGTGAAGAATTGTCATCTGTTTCAGTTGAAATCCTTCGTTCATACAAAATCAACTCAGCTTCCAAAATTCCTTTTTCTACTTCTTTTTTCATTTGCGAATTCTTATTAACTTGTTTTCTCACGCAATTTAAAATTCTTTGTTGAAATAACAGATGGCATCTTCTCTGAATCTAAAGTTAAGAGCTTTTAGTTATCTTTTAAATGTTAATCTGAGAAAATGTGGCTTATTTTAAAGTAATGAGAGATTGTTTGAACTGAATCATATTTTAAATAAGTTGGAAATTTCACATGAATTTAATTACATGAATTAACATGAGATACAAACAATTTCTAACCACTGCTATTTTTTTACCTCATTTATTAATAACATTTTAATAATAACTGTTATATTTATATCAAATAAAATTTTTCCTCAAGTAGAAGAGGTTATTAAATTTAAAGTTACAATTACTTTGAATTAAGATTCCACTTTTATTTTACTATGAACTACGATGAGGTAAAAGTAGATTTAAAAAATTGACTTACTTTTCAACAGATTTTACGTACAAGACATTTATGGAAAAAAGAAGCAATATTTGAAGTTATATACAGTAAGAGAATCAATCATATTTTTTAAATCTTTTTTTTTTGAGAATTATTTGAGGCATTGTTATAAAAGAGAGCAACTTATTGCAAAAAAAAAAATTATTAACAAATTGTGATATTTCAAAAATTATATAAATAAAATTTTTATCCAACAACGTAATGAATCAAAACTGTATTAAAATATAAATAAAAATACTTATCTCATTTTCCTCTAATTTGTTATAGTAAAAAAACATCCCTAGGAAAAAAAACTAAAGAATTAAAATTTATAAAAAAATGAAATCCACTATCTCAATTTCATGTTATCATGCGAGAATATTATTATTTCTATGGTATAGTTTGTCTTAATTAATTTAAATCATTAACCAATTTAAACAGGTTTGAAACAATCATGCGACAATCAGAATAATCATGCGTTGTTATATCGAGAAGCGAGTACATGGCGGGTATTCGTGCCGAGTTGTAACTTTTTGTGGGCGATAAGTTGCAAAATGTGAACAACTATCTTAACCGTTTTCTAATAACATTAAAAGACTAAAATTAATGTCCCAAAAATGATTAATCTCCATTTTTTTGCCCATTCATTTTGTGGCTTCAAATACCTCAAATCAATTTAACATAATGTTTTCACATGATAAAAAATCTTTTAACAACAAGAACAATAACAAAAAATGTAGCAATGTTGCCATTGACAAACTTTTGAATTACAAATTAAATTTCTATTTTTCAATAATTTTTTGGCAATAAATCGCCAAATGTGACAACCTTCTGCATTATTTTCTAATTTACTTAAAAACGAAAAATTGATACCCGAAAGTGATAATTTGCCAATTTGTTACCCATGCATTTGGAGGCTTCAAAAACTTCGAAACAAAGCATCATGTTCTCACATGATAATAAGAGCTTCCAAGTTGGAAACAGAAAAGTTTATGAAAAAATATGATTATTCTGAATTTAATAATCAACGTTATTTATCTTATAAAAAATTAGTCTTTTTTTTTTCTGTCATGATTTCTAATGATTTATTTCGAGTTTAAATTTTGTTAAAAAGTGCATTTAGTTTGATATGAAAACGAATTTCAGCTTCCCCCAAAGCATTTGATGGATAAAATATGCATGGTTTTTGTGATTTTTTAAATAATTTTTTATCACAAAGGAAAAAGAAAGTTCATTTAGAGAAATTGACTACATTTTTAAAGTGTTCTTTTTTAAAAACATTAAAATATTTTTTATCGTCTTTATATGATATCAAGTTGTTAATATAATAACTTTTTTCTTTTTATCAAACTATAATATTTGAGTAATATTTAAAATATTTCACAGTATATGAGTAATATTTAAAAATATTTCAATATGTGTATAAAAAATCTAAAAAAATATTTTAATTTTTTTGTTTATTTAATATTTTTTTCAGAAACAAAAAAATTTAGAAAATAATGTAAGTAACAGATCATATTCTTAATTGATGATGCGGCAGATATGACAAGGAACATTTTAAGAAGTTTTAACAAAAATTGTTTATGAAAACGCTCAAACACATGCATAAAATTAGGAAGCAAATGTATTAAATAAAAATAAAATTCATGAAATACTGTTTCATTAACGTAAAAATAAAACGGCATACCGTAGAGTGTGGAAAAATTTCAAAAAAATAATGATAATATAATCTGAATTAAAATTTTGAATCCTTTCTTATATTTTCCACACGCCTGCAATTTGGAACGATAAAAACGAGCCCAAATCTTTCTATTATTTAATTTGTGAACGAAACCGTGGATTTCCCTTTCTTTACATGATTGTAGTTATTTCCTTTACTCTAGTCCGTCTAAAAACTGTCTAAATGTTTAAGGATATTAAATTCCTAGAGAAACAAAATTTGGCCTTATGTGGTCACAGAGAAAGTGATGGAAATAATAATAGTGGTAACATTTTAGAATTGGTGCATTAAATCCCAAAGTACTATCCTGTATTTCATAACATTTTGAAAGATCTAACATGGGTAATAAAATTACAAATATTTAAGTCACAAGACATTCTAAATGGATTTTTTTTGTAATTTTGGGTGATAAAGTCTACCAACTTATTATCAAGCACCCCCTCCCCCCGAAAAAAAAGAAAAATATTATTCGATTATAATTGACAGAACTATGAATGTTTCATATGAAGGCTAAATAAGCCAAGTATTAAGAAACGTAGTGATTGTAAAACAGGAAGTACAATAGTGAATTTTTTATAGATTTCACTGAAATAATAATAATAAAAAAAATAGGTCCATTAAAGAAATTTCAGACATGATTTTGAAACTGATAGTCTGGATATAATGAACTTTAGAAGCCAAATGTATGAGAACGTTGCTTATTTGACTGGAAGACACCCAGTTCAGCAAAGAATGACAGAAACTAATTCATGGATGGAGTAAAGGTCAGCTTCTAGGGTCAGGGACCTGGAGACCGGCGGTAGAAGTCTGACTTAGCTCCGATGCCCACAGGACTTAGCTGAGCATAGTGGAGTGGCTTTCACGCCTTGACCTTACTAGGAAAATACACTCCCCACGTACTTCATACACTCTTCCCAGGTACACCCCCACGCCGGGTACAAAAGATGGCCTGCAGGACTTGAGGGGCCAAAGAAACTATTCTCTGCGCTAAATGTTCTTCTACACAGGCCTATCCTGGCCACATTTCATCTTATTCGGGACTTACCAGCAGGACCTGGTTAATTATCCCCTTTTGGTACTGGACGTTCTCAGGGTGAATGAGTTCATGGACCTGATCTATCTCTGCTGGTCACTGGAATAAGAAACAACAGAAACTAATCCCATAGTTGAATTTGTATTTTGTTCAAACCATTCATTAAACTTGATTTGTTTATTTACTGCCTCAGTTAAGGTGAGATTAGTAACTTTTTTCGTTACATTGGGAATTTGTCATTTTTTCCCACGTCTTTATATTGAGGTAAATTTTGATAGCTATAACATATTTAGAGTATTAAAAAAGATTCAGAGTATGCGGTGAATAGCAAAACACTGTACCATAAAAGGACACGACATCATTACAAGGATAATCTAGTCACTCTTGAAAATCTGGTAGATGAAAGTTTAAACATAAAAACAGACGCAGAAGCTTTGTCAGCTAAGACGAAGGCATTTCCTTTTCTTTGTTCGTTGGGCTTTTGACAACCTGGCCTCATGAAGTGAACGATGCATAAAATATTTACAAACAAAGAAATCTGGCATAAAACTGTACTCTAAGACGCTGAATCCTTTGTAGATAGTGTCAATGGAGAAATAGAAGAATTAACAGACAATAAAAAGCTATGCAAAAAATGTACAAGTGAAGATATTGGCATTCCGTTGGAGCTTCATAGGTGCCAAACGTAAATCACATTTTTAATGAAGGAAATAGAGATGCCAATTTTCTTATTTAATGAATTGAGACGGAAGCTATTACTTCATTTGATAGAATAATTATAGGAATTCAAAAAGATTTTAGTAAGTGTGAAATTTGGCTGTCTATCAATTAGATTCGGACAGTATTGAATATAATCTAGATTGTGCATCTGCTGAAATTGGCAAACATGACTTCAGGTTCTATCAAGTTCGATTACAGGCTTTTATAGCTCAGGCAACGAAAATAATTTAATTAATGTGGGCCTAGATATATTATAAAAAATTTAATGAAATCTAACCTAAAAGATATTCTACTCAGTATTATAACAATGCTCCGAATTTTCATTACATAATAAGCCATAAGCAATGCTGCTTGTGATACCTAGCATATCAACCCAGAAATTTTTTTAAAATTAAAGATAAAAATATTTGAAAGCTAGCCTATTCGGATATCTTGCCAGCTGAGCAAAAATTATGCTATAGACATTGTTACTGTAATGAATGCATTTACTATTAAAAAAAGTGGATGAAGAAGGTCTTTAAAAGATGAAGAATAAATTAAATAATTTTAAAGTTTATAAATTTTTGTACTAATTGTCTATTAAAAGTTAAACTGTCGAATTTTGGTGGTCGTCAAAGATAGCTAATATATCAATAACTAACATGCGTGTAAGAACTTGCGCAACAAATGTGTTTATTATGTTATAAAGCATATACATATATGACTTTACCTTTACCATGCACAACACATAATAATTTTCAAAAGTTATTTGAAATTTCTGCAAATGCAGAATCTTTTTTATTCAAATAAAGTATCCTATGATGATACCTATGAGTAACCTAAAGGTACTTATGTAACCGTAGTAGGGTGACTAAAACTCACTCAACTTTTCTTAGTATTTTCAAGTCTAGTTGAGTATTGAATACTCGATGTACATTGAGTTTACCATTTCTGAGGAATAGTAGAAATCTGTGAAAAATGGTCATATTAAATATGTTTTCTCTTTTAATTTATTTATCAAATTCAGGATTAAAACAGAGTTTTATACGATACGATTAAGGTCAATTCGTGCGATGATATTAAGCCCAGCGGTCCATAAGTGGGGTTTTACTGTGCTACAAGAACGGTAACCCCACGTACTTTGTCCTTCTGGATCCAATAAATTAAATTATATCGATATATTTGATCTAGATTACATGAAAATGTATTGATATTATAGGTATATTAAAGGATTCAAAAAATATTATCGTAAAATATAAATATAAGAAATATGATATTTAAATATATTATTAGAATATATTATTTTAAATATATTATTAGAAACATAAATTATTAGAAATTATAATAATTTATATTTCTAAATTATTAGAAATTATATATATTACATATATTATTAAATTATATATATTATTAGAAATATGATGTTAAATATGTTATTTTAAAATATAAATCTATGAGTTAACTTTAAAAATGGTATTGTAATTATTAGGTTTGGAAAAAAGAAATCCATTATTATTTTACAGCCAACTACCGAGAAAATAATGGATTTCTTTCCATTATTTTCAAAAATTCCACATGGGAAGAAAATAATGGAAAGAAATCCATTATTTTCTTGGTAGATGTCTGTAAAACAATAATGGATTTCTTTTTCCTCAACCTGATATAATGATTAAAAAATATCCTGCGAAATTGTAATAATTATTATATTTGACCTTGATATTTAAAAAGTTTGCCGACCAATTCTTTGTGTTTTCTGATATGACAAATTACAAATGAGATTCAGAAATTGCAGCTGAAACCTTCTGTACTTCTTGCACCAATAACTCAGTTTTCTCTTTTCATAAATATTTCCAGTACAAAATGTAAAAATCTGTAATAGATTTTATTAAAATTAGGGATTAGTTGATAAAACTTATCAATTAAAAGCTATGAACCGTCGAAAAGTGAATGCATTTCTCGGAAATTGAGTGATATTATCAGTTCTTTTTCCAATTGCAGATTAAATTGATACTCGAAATGGTTGATGCAAATCTATTTACAACTAAAAATAAATAAATGGGAGAGTGACATCTTATGAGTTGAATTCGATAAGAGTACATTGAAGGAATTCACTAATCTAGGTTTTAGTATTAAGCCATCTGAACTCTGTGCGATTTGTTATGCCCGAGTGCACTGCATGAGAAATTGCAGAATTTCTCTCACCCTTCAAATATAGCAATTGATCTTCCATATATTGAACTTAAAGATAAACGGAAAACATTTGATGTGTAGAAATTTCAACAGGCAGAAATGCATATAGCAAAATTGTTCATTATTTTCTTATTTCAAGCAATTATGGTCCGTTACATTTTTAAGATTAAAAAAGACAAATGAATTAAACTAAGTATTAAAGAATGTAAAAATGTGTATGCTATTTGAAAATTTGTCATTTTGTGTGTAAGAAACATAATTGATTTTTACTTATTAAAAAATAAGTCTTTTTATATTAATATTGATGCCATTTAGTGAGGTATAAATTTGTTCAGGAACGTTAAGAATAAGTTTCAAAACATCTTCCAGTTTTG
Organism: Argiope argentata; assembly: GCA_026289955.1. NCBI lineage: Eukaryota > Metazoa > Arthropoda > Arachnida > Araneae > Araneidae > Argiope > Argiope argentata. The sequence continues at coordinate 13,365,333 of JAOUZG010038069.1, read as the reverse complement.
ATGATTTATTACTTGTGTTCTAAATGGTTCTTCAGTTCATTCTTATTCTTCAGTAAATTCTGACCAGTGGGGTAATTAATTATAATTAAACTCTAATGAATGTGTAAAAACATCTAGAATTCGATGTTGACATTGATTTTTTTTCTAATGAAACAAATTGTTTCTACATTTCTATTTTGGATTTTCGGTATCTGTTTACCGCTTAGCCTCAGTTTTGTTTTGATTTTCGTGGGCAATTTCTATTTCAAAGCCTTATATTTTTATTACAAATATTTAACAAAATATTTTTTTTCATGAAGAAAATAGGACATATGTTTCTCACTAAAATTCTTATTCTTATTAAATTTGTTGTTCACTAAAATTCTTATATATATAATTGAATTCTGATTTTTTTTTGTAAATTCATCAATTTTATCTTTCCAATTTTTAACTGAAAAGATAACATTTTGCAACTTTTTTTGATAATAAACTTTTATATTTTTAATATGTTAATAGGTTTGATAATTAAGTAGAAAGAAAACCAGCCAATAATACTAAATTTTCCTGCAATTACATTAAGACGGAATACACTTTTTATCCATTAAAAGAAGTATTTCTGTTTGATCATCCGTTTTTTAAAATTGATTATCCTCTTTTACAAATTTTTTTCCTTGTCATACATTATTTATTGTGTAATAAAAAAAATCAGGGTCGTGGTTTTTAAAAAAATCATGATTTTCGTAGTCATCATCTTCAAGTAATTTCACGCTTTTGTAACTATGTGACAATTATTTTATTTTCTACCACTGCCTTTGTTTTTCTCCTACCGCGACCATTGTTTTTTTCCTATTAAACTCCTTAGAGTTTAATTTATCCTTTTTGGTTACATTTGAAACAGTAAAAAATTGGAATTTTTACATGTTTTCAACAAAACATTAATAGAAAGCAAAAGTTTTACTAGATAAACACTTAGAGAAAAACATTTTCATCCTTATTTAAACCTATTAGTATTCTTATTCTTTGAAAATGGTTTTTAAAAATGTTTTGCTATTTTGGATTCTAAAACGTTGCTCATCCGAAAAGCAAGTGCTGTTCCTAAATCACTTTATCTTTAATAGGTCTCAAAAGTGTTGTTATGTTGTATCGTTATTTTTTTCAATATATCTTAATTGACCGTGCCGAGTTGTAAAGATTTCAATCTCTCCGATTTTTTCTCAACACTTTCAAACGTTTTAAAAATCGAACTAAGATTTTTCAATTTGTTAACACCATTCTTGTAGAAATTTCATAATTATTTATCGAATATTTATTTTCAAAGCTTTTTTTCTTTCTACATTTTTTTATGCATTTAAACTTTTGTTTAATGCTTGAAAATTTATTCTTATGATTTATTTTTACTGTAAGAAATCTAAGGCTAAACTAAATTAAAAAAATTCCTGCTCCAATTTAAGAAAGAGTAACATAAAACAGAGTCTAAACTGACTGATAAACCTTTATTGTTTTTCTGTAAAAGATTTCAGTTTATCTGAAGATTTCTTTTGCAATAAAAATCAGCGAAGTTGCCTTTTCTTGATTTAATTTATATTTCTTATAAAGAAAGATAACATTGTTTGCTTTAAATTCCAATAAATATATGCCCTTTTTTACTCGAAATCTTTTTGTTCGAAATATAGAAATTTTATTTGATTTAAGAAATGTTTTTCGATTGAAAATTCAATAATTTTGAGAAAAATTTGGCGAAAAGGAATTTTCTATTTACGGTGGCTCCCCTTTATCTAGTTTTTTTTTTCAAATCAAATTAACAAAATTTCTTTTCCTTTTTCTTTATGGTACAGTGAGTGTTGATTTTTATCGTAAATTTAATTTTTTTCATAATACTTTTTTAAATATCAAATTAAGGAAATTTCTATTCCTTTTCCTTTATTGTTCAGTGAGTGTTAGTTTTTATCTTGAATTTATATTTTTCCATAATACTTTTTTATTTTTATAGAAGATATGACAATGATAGTAATAATAATTTTAATGACAGTAGTTTTAAATTTTAGAAGACTTTTGGAAGTTTTTTACTTATCTTCCAAACGATGTGTCATGAAGTCTAAAAAGCTCTATCATTTTTTAAAATTGAAAACATTAAAAAAATTTGCTAATATAGTGCGATTGGAATTTTATCAGTTTGAGTATATAATATTTAATTATTTATTTCAAGTGAATTAAATGACAATAGATTGACATTTTAATGTTTTATGATTAGAAATCGTTGTCATTGATGTCTGTTTAGATAGTTTGCCTATATATTTTGCTACTATTTGAATGAATTATGGATTACACATCTTGAAATAACAAAGGAAATATTTTGATTACTTTACCCTTCCAGAGGACATCTCAGCTTAACATCTTTGGATGTTAAGCTTCTGTGTTGTGGTTGGTATTCTCAATCATGGTAGAGACACATATGATGTGGGGTTGGCCTACCCTTACCGATGACAGGCCACCTAAGGATGAAATTGTATCATGGCGGTACTGACCATTAAATCTCTACCTTTTTTTTCCGGCAGTATTTTAATGTCGGTTCGGTCATTTAATTTAATCCATGTGTCTCCAAAGCATGGCCGGAGTAACCTTTCGTGTATTTTAATTGTTTTTTAAGAAATTAAGAACGAACGTTTTTTTTTGTTTAATCGGAAACAAAATAAATTGTTTAATTAGTTTATGTTCATTATAAAAAGAAGCTAAACGAGATTGAAGATTAAAAAAAAGGGAAACAGAAAAATAAAACGAAATATATAAAAAAAGATAAGACATTAGCTAAAAAGGTGTAAAAAAAATCAAAATTCCGGTCTAGCACTTTGATAAGGTTTGCTAATGTTATAAAGTTTGACGTTTTAGCTACTTTTTAAGAGCCCATTTATTTGTAATATTTATTAAATTTGTTTGATTCGTTAAATTAGTAGTTTTTTTGTTTGATTGGAACGGCATAAATTGGCGATTTTGAAGTTAGATGGACGTTTTGAAATCCCTTAAGGGTCTATATAGTTTCTGCGGAAATAGTTTTTAAAAAATTTTGCTTCTGATTATGAAAACGACAATAGTTTATAATATTAAGGCGTCTAATTTAAATTGAGCGTGCATTCAAAACTATTCTTGAAATTTATTTATCTAGCATTTGTTAACGCATTCGTTGAGAGGTTAATTTATTTGAGCTACGAATTTGCGTTCGTGATCATATGGTGAAAAGATGTTGTAAATTTGATATTGCAAGTTTTGAAATTTTTTTCAATGAACCTCTTTTACGTTTAAAACTGGCGCATACGTATTATTTCTTCCAAAATCTTTTATAATTATAAACATTTCAAAACTAGTTTACGATAATATTATTCTTCTCCTCTAGTTTTTGAACAAAAATCTCACAATTTCGACTCTATTAATGCATCCTAAATAACTAACTCAATTGTCGAATATGCTTAGCAATAAGGATAAGTAAATCAAGATTTATTCAGCTGACTTTCATGTTTATAATATTGTGCCATTATTTTACAATTTTGTTTTAGAATTACTCTCAGATTGATTTCACGATCTTAGTTGCTATGTTGCATCTTAGTTGCTTTTACAGATTAGATACTATACCTGTTATCTTCCAAAATGCTTTTTTGCAATTAATTTATAACAGCTTTGTGCAACGTACTTTTTCTGTCATAAATATCCATTTATAATGGGAGGGAATTATTTCTAAATAAATAAACCTAAAATAATTTTCTTTTCTTTATGTTCTGGAGTTTATACATAAATTTTCAAATGACCGTGTTTGACCGTCTCTAATAATCCGGATATCTTTGAGAAACAGCAATTTCTTTTTATGTCTTCATCTTTCCCATAGCTATTTTCGATAACTGATATCGGATTTCACTAACTCCTTCCGTTAAAACTTGAAAACAATGTTAGGGGTTACCGAGCGTATAGGTATTTTTGATCAAACAAAGGCCGACATCTTTATTTTTAAATTTTTTTGTTACTTTCTAGTTTACAAATGAAAACTTTTCATGTTTAATAAAAATTACCTCCCCCTTTTCTTCAATTATAAATGCAAATACTGATTGTAGAGGGTTATCATACATTTTGCTTTACTTTGATGGCATTATCTTGTGAAAGAAAGATGCAATTTCAAGGTCTATTATTTTGAAATACCGGAAGACGAGTCTACGACCATAAATGGGGCGTCAACCGCTTTCAGCACTCGGAACATGTTCTATGCCATTTAGTTTCTACCTCTTTAGAACAACCTTCTTTGGCGCATGAGTCAACAATTAGCTAATGATGTCACGCTATTATGAATTTTGTTACACCTTGTGCCTGTACGGAATGACTGAATTCATTCACAATGGAAGAGAAATGAATCAGAAATTACGACTAACCTAAATGTTTCGAGATAGCAAAGGTTTGTATTGTAGTATGCGCAAGTTTATTGAGTCCGTCAGAACATCATCTTCATACAAAGTCTCTTGTTCTTCGGTTATAGTTGACTTTTCCAGGAAAGTTTATCCATGTTCTGCTGTAATGGGTTTCTTCGTTCGGTAAGAGTTTCTGTTTCGAATTTATTGTACATTTATACATGTATAAGTATAAATATTTATATTGAAATCGATGGCCTTTATCTCTAGATGTTAAATTGAATTATTTAATTTAATACACATAACCTATCAGGCTTTAGTATTGAGCCCGTCAGAGTATTATTATCTTGGCATAAAATATCTTGTTCTTCAGTTAGATTTAACTTTTCTTGGAAAGTTTATCCATGTTCTGCTGTAATGGGTTTCTTCGTTCGGTAAGAGTTTCTGTTCCGAATTTACTGTACACATGTGTTAGTATAAAATTTATGTTGAAATCGGCGATTATCTCTAGATGTTAAAGTTAGTTTAATTTAGTACATATTATTTATCAGGCTTCAAATATTGAGTCCGTCAGAATATTATCTTCATACAAAATATCTTGTTCTTCAGTTAGAGTTGACTTTTCCGGGAACGTTTATCTATGTTCTCCTGTAATGAGTTTCTTCGTTAGATAAAGTTTCTGTTCTAAATCTATGGTTTATTTAACGAAAACTCATGTCTTTAAGTAATTATTTATTTCGAAATAGAAGTATTTATCTCTACATGTTAAATCAAGTTATTTAATTTAATACATATCTCCTATCAGGCTTCAATATTGAGTCTGCCTGAGTATAATCTTCATACAAAGTCTCTTGTTCTTCAATTAGAGGTGACTTTTTTGAGAAAGTATATCCATGTTCTGCTGTAATGAGTTTCTTCGTTAAGTAGAAGTTTCTGTTCTAAATCTATGGCAAATTACTGAAAACTTATGTCTTTATATTAAAATAGAGGTCTTTATATCTAGATGCTGAATAAAGTTATTTAGTTCAATACATATTACCTACCAAACTTTAATATTGAATCCGCCAGAGTATAATCTTACAAAATCTCTTGTTCTTCAGTTAGAGTTGACTTTTCTAGGGAAGTATATCCATGTTCTCCTATAATGTTTTTTTTCTTTCTGTTAGAATTTCTGTTTCGAATTTATAGTACATTTACAGAAATCTGATGTATTAGTATAAATATTTATGTTGAAATAGATGGGTTTTATCCCTAGATGTTAAATCAGGTTATTTAGTTCAATACATATAACCTATCAGACTTTTAATACTTCTGAACTAAATGATCTTACAAGTGAATCTTTCTCTGAATTATTATTTTTTTTGGTAAATTTAATTTCCTTTCAGATATTTATTGGTGCTCTGTTTTGATGGTTTACTTTTTCTGGTAAAATTTATGTTTGTAACGATCATTATATAAATTCTTGGAAAATTTACAGAAAATTCTTGTAATATTGTAAATAGTTTAGACGGAATAGAACTTGGGCTTTATCTCTATGCGTTAAACCAGGTCGTTTAGTTTAAAGCGTACAATTTATCAAGGCCATATTTATATGATATAGGCAATTTTACTACAGAATAAGAAATTTTCTTGTGGAAACTTTTGGTTTTTTTTGGTTCAAATATTTTTTTCCATTAAGAGTTTTGATATTCTGCTCTGATATCTTTTTTCATTTGATAAAATTTCTATTCCTTTATGATTTCCTATAAATTCGTAGTATATTTTCAGAAAATTCAAGTATTAGGCAAATATTTAGGTCTAAATAGGACATGACATTTGCATGTGTTAAAACAAATCATTTAGTTTAATACACACCAGTTACTCCGTTTCAAAATTTTGTTCGGTAAGAGATATTTTCTAAGTGATCTTCTCTTCTTTCAAAGTCTACTATTGTTTTGTTGAAGTTAATTTTTTTCTAAAATTCATTGTTTTGATTCTTGTCCGATATATATATTTTTTTGTTTCTCAATGATCATCATCTAAATTCTTAGTTACATTTACAGAAAAATCAAGTATTTGTGTAAATTATTATAAAAAAGGATTAGAACTTTACCGATATGTATTAAAAGAAATTATTCACTAAACACATATTAAGTCGTTTTAGCATGTTTAGTTAAGCTTGAAAATTCAAGATGGATTTAATGTTTTTAAATAAAAGAAATTGCATTAGATGATCTTAAACCATTTTGTGTTTTCCGTTAATGATTTTAAATCTAATTTTATGCTTAATGCCTAATAGTTTTAAAGAAATTAATGAAGATAATTCGTGCTCATCTGACCGCCTGTTCAGAAGTTCGCATTTCTTGTTTTACTTCACGCATTAATGGGCAGGCCCAGAATTTGATTGTTAAATATTTATTTGCTTAGAACTCTTCCTTAATAACTACTGCATGCTGCTTTTAAAATTTAAAAGCTTAGTGTTGCAGGAAATATTTCTTTTCCATTGTTAAATTTTCTAATTTTTGATGTTAACATTAATGAAAGCTATAGAATCCTACAATAAAGAAATAAATGAATAATATTTTGGATTATTTTGTATTTATCAGTTGAAAATAGGCCACATGATATCGTATATTGAACCACTATGTTGAATAGAAATATTTGCATGATTAACTGCATTAATGTTTAAAGAAATAATGTCTGATTAAGTTGCATTTATGTTAATAATGCAAAAAAATTTTATCTATCAAAAGTATCATTTGCTAAAATATTATTTTGAGACTTAAAAGAAAACTAATCGTAAATTAAAATCAACATTGAATGCATTTTTAAAGTTAATATTGAATGATTAGCTGAAATTAGTTAATAACTCAAACATTTTACACAATAACTGAATGATTGTTGTTCTCCTTTCAGACGATGAGCGAGTTTGAGAAGATCAAACGAAGCCACATAAAGAAAGGGGAACTCTTTGAAGATCCAGATTTTCCGGCGACACAAGCTTCTGTCTTTTATCACCAAAAACCTCCTTTCCAGTTTGTTTGGAAGAGACCGAAGGTAAATATATTTATCAATTATAAGTCAAAATTTTATTAAATTTTATACGTTTACTCTATGTGATAAGAGTACATTATAAGTTAATTTTTTACTTATTAAACTAAATTTATTAAGTTAATTTTACAGTTTGAAAAAAATAATTAAAAGTAATGCACATTGCATAGTTTCCCAGTTGTCTGGTGGACATGTCAATTCAGTATGCATGCAATGTACATACATGTGATTTGGGTTGAAGGGCGCCTAGCCCCAGTAGGGACTTATTTCCAGTAATGACAGACTATATAGAGCTTGACTTTCAGTATTGCCGTGGCTGTCTTCGATCTGATCTGAAATTGGTCTGAAGGCCTGACACTTCTGTTTAAGTAGTATTTACGAGATGGAGGTGGAGTGACCTATGTCAGGACTCAATTTGATTGGCTATGGTCTGGGTGTGAGTTGCGGGGGACTTGCAATTTTAATTATCTTAATGTTTAAGTTAATTTTAATTATCTTAATGTTATCTTGAATTATCTTAATGTTTAAGTTAATTTTAATTATCTTAATGTTATCTTGAATTACCTTTTTGTTTAAGTTAATTTTAATTATCTTAATGTTTATGTTAATTTTTAATTATCTTAATGTTATCTTGAATTATCTTAATGTTTAAGTTAATTTTAATTATCTTAATGTTATCTTGAATTATCTTAATGTTTAAGTTAATTTTAATTATCTTAATATTATCTTGAATTATCTTAATGTTTAAGTGTTTATAATTTTAATATAATTTACATTAAAAGGATGGGGGGTATGGATTTAAATTTAAAGTAGTATGTTAGGAGGTCTTTTGATATTTACATTAGAGTGGTATTTGGATATATTTACAATTGCTTCATTATTATTATTATAGATGTTTTTAAAGAAGTTAGATGCTATATTTTTAATAAATTGTTCGAGTATGGGTGGGGTAGTCTAGACAATGGTACATATTGGTATTATACATATAACTTCTCATGCTGCAGAAATTTTTGGTCAAGTTATTTTGTAGTCTTTCGATTATTCTTAGGTTTGTCTTGGTGGCACATTATTACACCGAGCATGCGTAAGTTAATACTGGTCGCAAATACACAGTATAAATTAGTATTTTATTTTGATTACTCATTTTGGATGCAATGTACATACATATCAATGCAGTTCAAATTATAAGTCAGAACTTTATTAATTTTTTATATATTTATTCTTTGTGATAAGATTGCATTGTAAGTTATTTTTTTTTACCACTGGAAGTCAGAAATTTAAAGAAAAACTTAGCTGTTTGAAAAAACAAACATTCATAAACAATGCACATTTATCTATAGTCCCCAATTGTCTAGGGAGTTAAGATATAATATGATTGATGACCACAAATGGGAAAAAGACAGGTTTTCTACCATGTGGGCTGCTTGTGGGAATCTGGGGGTTCTATTATGCCTTGCTGGCTTATTGGATTCTTAGCCAACAAAGCATAGTCCATTGATTTATATTTTAGCAAGGGTTAGATCCTTTCTACGGTCAAGTTAGCTGTTGAAGGTTACATATAAAAAAAAAACAAAATTGTCGACAATTTTTCGTAAAAATTCTTCAGAAATGAACATAGTCTCACATACTGAAGGCATGTACTTCATGTTTTCAAGATATTCGGTTAACATGGGATCCGTTTTTCCTTTTTTGTCTTATAAATGCTGTATTATTAAGTTATTATGACTATATCTGCTAACATGTTTGTTTTCTAATGATCCAAGATCCATTTTACTCCTGTGCTTTACTCTAGCACAATTCATTTTAAATATTCACACATTTTTACTTTTAATGAAGTTATAAGGAATAATTAATTTCACATTAGGCCTGCAGATTTTATTTTCAAATGACAAAATGGGTGGAAAGACAGCACTTTAATGCTTAACAACCGAAGTCGTTATTTTTAAATAGCTGTTTGTTGGGAACTCCGATGTTTCTCCGAAAGGAAAAGGAAGAGAAAATTGCCATTCCCAAAATTTTACTAGATTAAAAAAGAGCCAGGGTTTCCATTTTAAACGTGTTTTTACTAAATATCTTCGAAATGCAACTTAAAAGATGAAGAAACGAAAATATTTAATCGTCTTTATCAAACTTAATCAGATTTAAAAATATATTGGAGCAAGACCAATGATAATATTAGCCCAATGATTCTGATAGTGCAGAGAAGAAAAAAAATGCTTTCCATTTTTTCAATTTCCATTATTATTCAAATTTTTAATAATGAATAATAAACTAATGATTAAAAAAAAGATCAAAATTATTATAGCAGCAATGTGGAATAAATTTTGGTAGTAATTTTGGCAATTGCAAATCACAAAATTTTGAATGCTATAAAATTTTTAGCTCATAAAGAGAAAGTTTACTATTATTATACAAACAGTTCATTATTGTAATAATTATTACAAGTTTTTAGTAATAACAAATTCAAAAATAGAATATAAAAATATTTTTGGATGCAATAACATTTTTTTCATTCTTGTTTTAATGATAAATTTATCTACTTGAAAGGATTTTTTTAAAAATAATGAAAATAAGGCTAAATATGCTATTAGGACTAACTGATGCTGCTTACTTTATTGGGAATTTTAAAAAAATTCCATTGAAATGATCAATAAACTAATGATGAAAAAAATGTAAAAAAATGTGTTTTAAATCACAAATAAAAATGTTCCCAAAACACGTACTTTATTAAATTTATATTTATATTTTTTAGATACTGGGACCGCTGCCGTTTTCTTTAAAAAAGTTTTATTTAAATTTAGTAATCGCATGGAATTTTTTTTTGTAAGAAATGGTGTCCTCTTTATCTAACCATTTTTATGAGACCAATCTCAAAATACAACCCTCCCTCTTCTCCCTCCTCTTATTATTTAGGACTAACATGATTTGATAGTAAGGTCTTGGTTTGGAAGCAGGGAGTCCCAAGCTCGAAACTTATTACGGCTGTAGAACAGTCGTGTACACAGGACTGGCGTATGCTCTAAAAATTCTGTCGAGACACATTATTGGCGTTGTGCAAAAACTTGTACATCCATTCAGTAAGTACAGCTTAGTTGCTGTACTTACTGAATGGATGACGAGTCAATAACTGCGAGGTTTGGCGATCATTTAGCTCGGTAATTAGTATTTTGGCGAGAAAAAAGAAAGGATCCCTATCTTTCAGGAATCTTGGTGATAGTCGATTGAAATTTCAGCTTTTGTCCTATAATATTCGATGCCCTTTTATGGAGGCTATAAAAACCGAGAATCTATTGGTAATGAGTAAGAACAGTTTAGTTAAGCTCAAGCAAGTGGTTGTGCGAAACATGCTTTATTCTAATGCGATTGTTTGATGAAGAATATACTGTTTGTGTGTTGTGATTTCCTGCAAGTGCTATTTTTTGTATGCTTTGCCTGTATTTTGTTACCATTTTTCATGCTTTTTTATCTTTAAGAATAAAGCCTTGTTATATTTACTGAGCTTGTTAGCCTTTTCAGACACTCAATTGATTTTACCACTACAGTATTATATATGTATATGAACGTAATAATAAAATAACAATAAGCTATGAGGGTGAAATTTGGTACGCTACATTGATATAAAATTTGTAGATACCTTCAAATTTCAGATAAGTCTTTTTTTAAGCAAATTTATTATTTTTCCGTCATTGCGGTAGGAACGTAATAACTGAAAACCGTAATAAGTTGAAAAGAAGAAAATTGGCAAATTACTTTATCATTATATTTATAGATATGCGTGCAAGTCTAGATTCCCCAAGGATCTGCCTTTCTTGCACTTTTGAGCATTATTACTCATGGAACAAGCTAGATGGGTGAATTATAGTTTGTAATATTTGCTGCATAATTTTTTGGATTTGTGTTTACTTTTGAAATAAATGTATCAAATAATAGACCGCTAGATAGACAAATGAAATTCGGTAGTTGGTACTTTACATCGAATTTCCATTTATCTGTATTTAATACTTGCTACTGCATCAAATGTTAAACTCATTTAGTCAATGGAAAGACGTTCAAAATGTGTATTTGACTCTTATCTCGAAGCAAAATGCATATACTAATATAAAGTTCAAATGTATATTTGATTCTCATCACGAAGCAAATAATGTATATACTGATATAAGGTTCTCATCACAAAGCAAAATATATATACTGATATAAGGTTCAAATATATATTTAATTCTCATCATGAAGCAAACTGTATGTGCTGATATAAGATTCAAATGTATATTTGATTCTCATCACGGAGAAAAATGTATATACTGATATAAGATTAAAAATGTGTATTTGATTCTTTTTACAAATTTAAATATAAAATGTCCCCTATGTTGTAAGTAGAGGTAAAGTTGATGGAGCGCACTTCTAATGATAGTTTTATAATATTAAGAAGCAGAAGGTCCCTGTATGTTTCCGTGGGAAAAAATAATTTTATATCAGTTGCAGCGTTTGAAAGATTAATTTTTTAAACCCCTTTTTTAATGAGAAATTAATAAACGGTATTTCTACTTATATTTATATTTTAGAATTTTTTTTGTTTACTACTGATTAAATGAATTATCTCATCCCATCTGCGAAACAAATACACACAGCTTTTCATCAGATCTTTTGCAAAAAATTATTCTTTTCACGTGTTTTTCTCTATTTGTGGCAACGTAAGGCGTCACCTGAACCTTGAAATGTGGCCTTAAGAGCCTTTGACCTTTCATCTGTTTGAGGCATGCTCTTTTAAATCGTGCTTCGTTTGTGACAGGAAGAACTGAGATATGTTAACTGCGTAACCTTGTTACCTCATTCTTCGCCACAGGTGACCTCTTTACTATCTGCGCCGTTTGAATGAGATTATGGGGATCCTTCTTAATTTCCGAAGGATATTTTTATGTTTCTCCTTCTTAACCTTGAAATAGAATTAAGATGGAATCTGATCCTTGCTTCTACGGATGTCAGCATGAGTCTTTTGAAGATTCACGTGGCTTTTTTTTTTCTGAAAATTTTGTAGAGTAAAATTATATTTCTAAACAGGAAACTAGCTCATCTATTGTGATTATATTAGTTTTTGTTCTGCATAATTTATTCAAATTTTGTGTCAGTCAAGATAAAGATATTATCTATGATTTATGGCAATATTAATTAACCCTGAAATATTATTATTCTTTCTTCTATGGATGTCAGCATGAATCATGTGCCTTTATTGTTTAATGTCGTTGAAAATGGTATAGAGTAGAAATATATTACAAAACAGGAATCGAGCACATCCATTGTGATTAGATTAGCTTTTATTTTGCATAAATTACACAAATTTCATGTCAGTTTAGACAAACATATTATTCATGATTTATGATAAATTAACCTTGAGATATAATAAAGATGGAACAAATCCGTTGAAAATAGTGTACAGAAGAAATATATTCAAAAACAAGAATCTAGCTAATCTATTATAATTAGATTAGCTTTTATTTCGCATAAATTGCTCAAATTTTATGTTAGTTCAGACAAACATATTATTCATGATTTATGATAGATATTAATTAACCTTGAAATATAATAAAGATGGAGCAAATCCGTTGAAAATAGTGTGAAGAAGAAATATATTCCAAAACAAG
>JAOUZG010038069.1:13335916-13348142 GCA_026289955.1 Argiope argentata | reverse complement strand
AAATCTGGGGAAAATCCGATATATAGAAACCTCAATATGCAGAAATACATATTAAATTTTAATGTATGTATGTTTTAATGAATGAATACAAATCTGGGGAAAATCCGATATATAGAAACCTCAATATGCAGAAATACATATTAAATTTTAATGTATGTATGTTTTAATGAATGAATACAAATCTAGGGAAAATCCGATATGTAGAAACCTTATTATACAGAGAGGCAAATTACATTTTAATATATATATGTTTTAATGAATGAATAAACATCTAGGGAAAATCCGATATATAGAAACCTCAATATACACAAATAATACTAAACATTTATCTCTATTTTTTAAATGTACAAATAACGAAGATTTTTGTAAATTGTTGTTACTGTATAGAAATAACAAATTTTTTGGCGCGTCTTTATTTTCAACAACTTTGAATTGTTGTAATTCTTTTCCTTAATAGCATCGATTGTTTTTCTTACCTGCAATCATCGATTGCTTTTTCGCACGCGACTTCCGACCACCCATGATTTTCTATTGTAAGAATCGGTAAAACTTCTTTTTTCTCTTATTTATTTCTGATTTTTTCCTGTGAATATAATTAATGGTTATCTTTTGATTGCAATAGATATACATAATTTTCAGTGCAAAAATTTTCTTTCGATACATGTTTAAAAATAAAGAAAAAAATATATTTGAATTATATTTTTTTTCTTAAATTAATCATCTATTCAAAATGATTATTTTAATTGCCATGCTGTTTTATTCTATTCATTTTGTTTGGGAATTTAATTTGCTTTTGTTATTATTAGTAGCAGAACGTTGTTATTATTTGTATTCAACAAGTAATATCTCATAATTCCTGTTATATATGATATTTCTTTGAAAAAAGAAAATTTTATACCAATTTATGTTTTAAAAATACATTAGAAACTATTTCACATAAAAAAAGTAAAATTTCATTTAATAATTTTTATTTCCGAAAGAAAAAAAACTCCAAACAAACAAATAATATGGAATATTGAATGTTTTTTTAAAGAAATGCTAAATAGTGTCATTGCATTTTAATAAAGTGTTTTTTTTTATTTTCATAAATTTTAAAATAAGATAATTTCTTTTAGGATATCTGTTCGAATCCTGTTTTCATACAAGATGGAACTTTGCAGTACGATATAACTCCTGGAAAACTTGGTAAGTTCAATTAATTTCTAATATTTTAAAATAAAAAAAAATTCTTCTTTCTTTTTCGATTAGGAATAATACTTCTTTGTAAAATTGATAAATTTGCATCTGTTTCAAACATTTAATCTGAAAAAAAAAATTGAACCCCCTCAATATTTTAAACACATATTTTGAGAGGAATTGCAACTATCTTAAAGTTTTCTATATACATTTATTTGATTAACTAAAAGCAATAGCAAAAACTATCTCCCCCCCCCCCCCAAAAAAAAAGCTTAAAACAAGCGCGCGCGCTAAGCGTTTTCTTCATTTTTGTCTTATTTGACTACTTTTTTTTTAGTTTTGGTTAAAACTTAATTCTGCAAAATCGTCAGTATCGTATTAATACATTTTTTTGAATAATACATATATTTTATAATCCCAGTGACGTGGTGTTATCACTTCGTTCTCCCAACACACAAGTCCGAGGTTTGATCCTTAGGCTGGGCAAGGTCAACCCAAACCTTCATCCCTTCTGTGAGTCGATATTCAAGCATGCTTGAAAACTAAATAATGGGGGATCAAAGTCAGGATGAACACCTAACCAGGACATATGCCGGGTTCAAGAAAGCAGATTTGGGCCCTGTAGACCTTGGCCACAGGGGGTGTCGTGCCACTGAAATTAGTTTTTTTTTTTTTTTTACTATCTTGTAAAGTACGGTAATCAGAAAAAAAAATTCAGTTTGATATTTTGACGAATCTCTAAGTTTTATACCTTCTTGAGCTTGAAATTGAAATTGTCCGTCTGTCTATCTCGCAAAAATAACTCAAAATCGTTTTGAGGTAGATGGATGAAATTTGGTATGCGATTTTTGTTATAAATTTGTAGATATCTGTTAAATATTGAGCAAAATCCGTTAAGAAGAAATCTACCTATTCGGCTAGTCTAACATAATTTAACACAAAAACAGCAAAATGAAAAATACTTTACATACATTTAGCATCTATAGTAGAGAAACTTATTAAAGTGTCAGCAAAATACGACGTGGTTAATCGTTTACCAGTCCTTACTTTCAAAATTCGCCAAACTTTTTCAAAAATTAGGCCAGAGAGCTATGTATTTCGTGAATACAAACGCTGCTTTGTTTCAAATTTTTGTTTCTACCATTTGGAAAATATGCGTGTAAGATACAAATTCGATTTTTGGATACTATTATAATTAATTTTTGGATATTATTAATTGGCAGAAAACTCGCCATGGATGTCCCGATAGATTTAGTAAAATTGCTAAATTCGTGCCAAAGGTTAATACTTCATAGTTATAGTACGCCAATACCATGCAAGGCATCTTCTTGAAAGTTTTGAACTCTCACTGAGAAAGTTTTGGGGAGATCTCTGCTTCTGGTATTTTACGATATAAGGGATGAGGAATGCAAATACTGGAGTTGTTGAAATAAAATGATTTTTTGTTTGAATTTGAAGACTATATCTTTTTTAGCGCTCTCTCTTAAAAATTTGAATTGCTGGGGTTCGTATAAATTCAATTAAGAATTAAAATTTTTAATGTTTGAATGTCACGCTTAGTGCCTTAATGAATGTCTTACTAGCAAAAGAATAGTGACAATTATCAACGTACAATGAACAACAAAATGATTCTGAGTATAAAATGGAATTTATTTCTTTTAGTTAATTATTAGATCATTTTCTTCAAAAGTTTAAAATTATATTTTCTGTTATTTTATATCCTTATATTATCAAATAAAAGATGTTTTCACAAAATGGTGATTTATTCGAAATTACCAAACAATATAAAAAAATTGGGACGTGTATGAGCTAGAAGTTAGACTTCCGCCCTTGTGTTCTCAGAGGCTCAAAGTACCCTTAGAAGTTACTGCACCCCTTCTTCCGTTGTAAAGCGGAACACGAGAGCAACAACAACAACTAAACAATGTACATAAATACAACTAGGTAAGCTAAAAATTAATTTTAGGAAATGGCAACAGCCGCTTAAAAATTCTTCTTTTGTCTATTAGAAATATAGAATACAATTATAAATTTTGAATGCTATATTCCTTTCAAAAATCTTACACATTCAAACAAAAATATTTTATTTGCGTATTATATTATCTTTTAAACACTAAGCGACTTATAATAAATGTAATAATATTCTCTTTTCTGAAGGTGACCATTGGCTAGTCTCTACTCTGGGATGTCTTAGTGTCACCAAAGGTTTATTCTACCGCGTGGTTCCTGCTGACCAAAATTTCAGCTCGGAAATAGAACAGTCCAACAGCCTTGATACTGATTACGTGGGAGTGTTCCGTTTTCGCCTTTGGTGGTGTGGCGAATGGCAGGAAGTGTTGGTGGACGACAGGTTGCCTACGGTCAATGGGAAACTTGTCTTCGTGCATTCTCAGCATTCCAATCAGTTCTGGGCTTCTTTACTCGAAAAAGCTTATGCTAAGTAAGTTTTTTTTATTTGCTTTCTTTCTTCGAGACCTCAATGATTCAATTAAAATTTAATTAAGATAGTCGCCATGAATAATAATGATACATGCATAGATGTTACGGATAAATAAGGCCTAAGATACATAAGTTATATGTTATAGATAGATAAGGCCTAAGACACATAAGATATATTCTATAGATATATAAAGCCATGAGAATGAATTAAAAAAGAAATTATAATGCAATAAATATCATAATCTGAAATTTTTTTTTTATTTTTCAAATGGTTTATCCATTAAACTATGATAAACAAATGTTACACAGTCCCATAAATAACCTTATTGGGTCAAGATATACTATGGCATGTTGAGAAAACATGAATTAAGAGAAGATTTTCCTTTTTATTATATGGCTGAGATATTAATCAACATTATTTAAAAACTGAAACTGTTATTTATTAAATCTTCATTGCGAATAATTTAATTGATGGATTTTTTTTCCGTTAAGGGGTAATAGGACATTTAACAGTTAAAGCAAACCCAGTAAGTTGGTCAATTGTGATTCCCCTAACTTAAGAAAAATAGTTAAACTTAATAGATATTTTTACCATAGTGTTATAATATATTTAACCTTGTAGTTATAAAATTTTAAGCCAGTGAAATAATTTTGTTTTTTTAAAAATATATTTTAATAAATTAAACATGCTATGTATAAATTATTGAAGACAGAATTTGCTCGAGCACAAAATTTTTCGGATAATAATCACTTCATATTAAAAAAAAATGTTTCAATTTATTTCTTAAGAACATAATGTGATTATAATGCAAAGCGATTATTATTTTAATAGATTTACTGAAGTTTTTTTTTAACGTTTTATGTTGTTAAAACATAAAAGTAAAAAAAAAAAAAATACATATTTAGCATATTAGCAAGTACAGAAAAACAAAAATACTTGATAATGCTTTGATTTTGCATTATTTTATCTGCTTATACTATGTGTATAAGCATATTAAAACGATGAACCATTTTTTTCTAATTCTACGCGCAAGTTTTTAAAATATTGTAGTGTAGAAAATGACTTTATTGTAAACATTTCTGATTGAAAAGTTAACAGTGACCTTCACATTCTTGACGATTTTTTAAAAACTTTTTTCCGCATTTGCGAAATATCAAGAAATGTTTCGGAGGTATTCAGTTATCAAATGAAATCATAAAAAGTTTTCGAAATATTGAAAGATTAAAGGTCCTATAAACCCGTAAATTGAAGTAAACTATGAGACATTTTCTACTAATACTCTTAAAAAAAGTGAAAGAGAGAGAAAAAAGGAAACCATGCCCTAATATGTTAGAGCTAAATCAAACATGTATTTTAAGTGCTAACAATGTGCTCTAACTTTCTTTGAGCTGTAGCTCATATCTCACTTTATTTTTACATCCCCTTTATCCCTTTAAGTATACACGTACTTGAACAGGGTTTCAATTTGATAAAATAAATCAAATGAATTTTGAATTATCAGTACCATCACTTTTGCAGAAGCAGTTGCATCTGAAAATACAATCGTTTCATGTTCGAGTAAAATGAGCAATAAAATCAAGGAAACAATAACGATATAAAACATGAGATTGTTAAAAAAAACTCAGTTCATATTAAGAAAAAAATCAGATTTACTTTACCAGTGGTATTCAATTAGTTTTCATTCTCCATCGTGTAGGCTTCAGAATGGAAAATGTATGAATTCACAAACTCATTTAAATTGAGCAAAAGTGTAACGGGAAATATGGTCACTTTAATGATCCTAATGATGGGATTGATGTCCCTTGCTGAGATATTTTATATACTAGAAATTTCAAGATCCTTACGGAAAGAATGGGGAGGAGAGAAGAAACGTGGTAGATATATCCCAAAGAAATATAATCGGTATATGTATGTAGGAGCCCATCTGCTGCCACCTACTTAGTGTGCATCCAATTTCTTCATGTTGCTGCACGAATGTATCCTTAATCTGCGTACTCTAGAAGGATTTTATTATGGTCTCCAACTAGCTTATGGACAACAAATTTTATCAGTATATGTATGTAGGAGCCCATCTGCTGCCATCTATTTAGTGTGCATCCAATTTCTTCATATTGCTGAGCGAATGTATCCTTAATCTGCGTATTCTAGAAGGATTTTATTATTGTCTCCTTCTAGCTTATGAACAATGTCTTCTAATAAGTATACATGCAACTTGTATGTTGCAACAATAGTATCTTGGGATATTTCGTATATGGGAATTATAGATATCAATTTAAAGGTATACCCTTGAAAATTGAAAAATGCTGCTATTATATTTTACATTGTGTTTGTTAATATTGTTAGTTTATTGGATGCCAATCCATTATAAATTAATGTTATTTTTTGTTGATTTGACAACAAGTTGCAAAGTCACTATACAGTATTCTGTTGCATCAGTTAAAGACTTCGCACCAAGTAATATTGCCATCGAGGGCATAAGAAAATTAAAATTTTCTTTCAGTTAGTATCTGTATTTGCTAAGATAACATTATAAGAAATTTTAGAATACTTAAAGGTATTCTACTTATGTGTTCTTAGATTTACTTCTAATAAGTCTTTACTCGATTCTTCAATTTTTATTGTTAGTTAAAGTATATATATATATTTATTAGTTCAAATTTTCAATCGTTAATAAAACACTTTTTATTCATTCACTCAAGTTCAAATACATTTTTTATAACTTCTAGTAGATGACACTCGATGTTAATGCAATTTTTTCAAATATTAATTCATTAATTAAATGTAATTAATTTTTAATACTTTAAATATAAAGTTATCAGAATGTAATGAGAATTGAAATTGATAGGCAGTAGCCCAATCGGTAAAATGCAAGAATTTCCGTATTTTTCACGTGAAGGTGAAGAATGTGATTTCAATTCTTGCGAAAATCAATAAATTTTTGACAAAATATTTTTATTTATTCTAATTATTTAATAAAAATGAATGAAATAAAAGTTTTCTTTGTCGACCTAAGTAGCAATTGACTGAATTTTTTAAAATTACTTTTTCTCATTAAATTGTATTAACTGTTTTCTGTTATTCTTAAATACTCGATTTGTGCTCATCAATAAAAAGAATTGGCTCTAAAAATTCTGGATATTCAGTTCTGTCTGAAATTTATCAAAATAAAATGATAATAAAGATTAAATTGAAATCTGCTATGCATATTTCAATGTATCATGTCAGAATATCATTTCTTGAACAACAAGGACCACGTGCTCGTGCAAGTTAAATATTTTCTATTCATTTTAATGATTTCATCTAATGAGTCACTTTAGTATTGCAAATGATCCCAAAAACTTTGTCTCGCATTTATTGTTTAAAAAATATCCCATTTCCTATTTATTTCCTTTCATATAACCACGTGATCAAAATGACATTTTTCTAGGTTTTATTTGTTGTAGTCATTAACTTTTTTTTTTAAATCAGAGCTTTTATAAATGCAATTGTAACACGTTATTAAAAGGTTGTTTCTTGAGATGCTCGTGCAGATAATAAAATTTTTATTTTTCACCTTCGTATTTTTGTTGACGCCAAAAATCTCATCCCAAATTCACCACCATGTTCTGACATGATAATAAATCATCAACTCTGTATAATGCATCAACTTTTTATTGGAAAGTAACAAAAAGTTGGAACCGGAAATGAATTCATGCTTATTGAGAAGGATCATCTGGAATTGCTGACTATGTTAAAATTTGTATCCATTTTAGACTGCACGGCTCTTACGAGGCGTTGAAATACGCATGTTCCCAAGATGGTCTTGCTGACTTGATGGGGGGGATAATCGAGACTTTCAGTATAAGACAAGATCCAACCTCGTGTCTCAAAGTTCTCGGAAGACTGCTAAGAACTACCTCGGTTACAACTAGCATCGTACAACAACAGATGAAAGTAAGTGGAAAAAAATACTGATTTTAAAATATTTACTATTTTCTGCAGAAAATGCCTATGTGCTTCTTTCAAATATTAGCTCTAATTTTGCAATCATAATTTAATGAAAACTGCTGATTTTAAAATATTTATTATTTAGTGCGGAAAATGTCTATGCACTTCTTTCAAATTTTTGCTCTAATTTTGCAATTGTAAGTTAATGATAAATATTCACTTTAAAATATTTATTATCTAGTACAGAAATCGTCTGTGTACTTTTTTCAAATTTTAGCTCTAATTTTTCAATCATAATTTTATGAAAACCACTGATTATAAATTATTTATCATTTAGTGCTGAAAATGTCTGTGATTCTATCAAATTTTTGCTCTAATTTTGTAACCGTAAGTCAATGAAAAATATCGATTTTGAAATATTTATTATTTATTGCGGAAAATGTCTATGAACGTATTTCAAATTTTAGCTTTGATTTTACAATCATAATGAAAACTACTGATTTTAAAACATTTATAATTTAGTACGGTAAAAGTCTATCTATGTACTTCTTTCAAATTTTAACTCTGATTGTGCAATCATAAGTTAATTAAAAAATATTGATTTTAAAATATTTATAATTTTGTGCAGAAAATGCCAGAATGCTTCTTTCAAATTTTAGCTCTAATTTCAATATCATAATGAAAACTATTTATTTTACAATATTTATTATTTAGTGCAGAAAATGTTTGTGTACTTCTTTCAAATCTAAGCTCTAATTTTGCAATCGTAATTTAATGAAAACTACTGACTTCAAAACATTTATTATTTAATACGGTAAATTGTCTATATACTTCTTTCAAATTTTAGCTCTGATTTTGCAATTAAATCAATGAAAAATATTGATTTTAATATATTTATTAGTTAGTGCGGGAAACGTCTATGAACGTATTTCAAACCTTGCAATCATAAGTTAATGAAAAATATTTATTTTAAAATATTTATAATTTTGTGCGGAAAATGCCAAAATGCTTCTTTCAAATTTTGGCTCTAATTTTAATATCATAATTTAATGAAAACTACTGGTTTTAAAACATTTATTATTTAGTACGATAAATGTATATGTACTTTTTCAAATTTTAGCTCTAATTTCAATATCATAATTTAGTGAAAACTACTGATTTTAAAATACTTATTATTTAGTGCGGAAAATATCTGAATGCTACTTTCAAATTTTTCATCTAATTTTGCAATCGTTAATCAATAAAAAAATATTGTTTTTAAAATATTTATTATTTAGCGCGAAAATGTCTTTGTGCTTCTTTCAAATTTTGGCTTTATATTACAATCATAAGTTGATAACATTCAAAATATCCTGTAAATTTAAAATCTAACTTCTTCATAGTAAAATATATAATAGAAGCTGAATACTTCATTTGTTTGTTTTCTTTTTATTTTTTAAACTATTGAAATATAAGTTATATAATATTTATATTTTCACCAACTAATTTTTTCGTATAGTGTCTCTACATTAAAAAAGAGAAAATATTTCAAATAAATTAATCTCTAAGGTCATATGAAGAATGACGATAATAAGAAACTCACAAAACATATTTAACCACTTAGCTGTTTTGTCCGTATGCCGTACATGCATCGATTTATTGAATTTCGATAGTTGTAAGCTAAAAATAAACCATTAATAATGATTATAATTCAATATGAAAATTACTACGAATGCATAGATAAGTCATGTATTCAATGGATTTCCATTTGAAACAAAATAAGAAAATATTCCTAAAATAGAAGGTGTCATATTATTAGATAACAAAGAAAATAAAACAGTTAAGGGGTTAAACTTCTAACGGCTTGCTACCTATTTATCTTGTATCCTATGTTTGTTTGCAGTGATGGTTTTAATACGTAAAACGTAATATATAATTATCTTTCAAAAGGGAGTTGTATTTCAATGAATGCATTTAAACCAGGTCACTGTGTTAATTATTATTTGCGATTATTATCGAATGAATATCAGAAAGGAGCATAAGTAGCTGATTATTGTTATTATTTATTACTGCAATTAAAAGTGTGATGTTATTTGTTTTCTTTGTAAAAGTAATAACAACGTTTGGTGACACTTTTTTTTCTAAATTTATTGATCATATTCTTATCTGAAGTGAATCATGTCTGGAAAATCTATTTGAATTCTCTATGAGGTTTAGTTATTTATAAAATAGTCTATTTAAATCTATCTGATTAAAAAGTGTAGATTTTTATAATTGTAACTTCAAAAAGTTATTTTAGATATAAATTAAATACGTTTGAATGATATATTTTCTGTATATATTACCATTTTATTTTCACATTCCAATTTTAGAAATTCAGACATGATTAATGTTTTAAAGTAATTCAATAGTATTTAAAATTGTATTTCTAAATATTTTATATTAAGCTATGATGAAGAAATAATCAATATCTATTTTTATTTAATTACTAGCCGCCTTTGGCGACCAGTCGGTTCGCCAGTATTAATGCTCTCTAAAATTTTCATATAATATTTTATGTAGCTGTGTCTCATACAGGTTTTTCACCAAAATATTTTTAAGCCAAACAAATTTTGATAATCATATAATTCATTTATAGTATTATTTTCTTCAGATGTTCTGTTCATTGTATTACTCATCTTTCTCTTTCTATCCGAGCAATGATTGTCCCGGAATTGCTATTTTACTTAAATGGTGGAGGGAAAGGTATAAGATTCTACCTTTTTATAGAATGTGGTTCAAATTTTCATAAATGTAAACACTCTAAACAAATAAAGACACAATTGGTTTTCAAGAGATGCGAAAGTTTAAAAACAGCTTGGAAAATGCCGCACACAGAGGAAATAATGGTGGCACACACACACTTCTTTTCTTTCTACAAACCTTTTTTTCTTCACTACTTTTCTTTCAACAAACCTTTTTTTCTCTTTGTCATTCTTTTTTTTCTTCCCAGCCCAGACTTTATTTTGAGCAGGCATAAATTAAATATTCATACCGACTAATAATAAAAGCGACTATTTTCTTTCTTATTTTAAACATCCCGTTATCTATGAATGAAAACCAACTGACTTCGCGCATTTCTTTCTAAACAAATCCATATTTATTACTTCCTGCTATCTTACTCAGTTGGGGGGGGAAGTAAGAAAAGTGCCGTTTTAACTATTTTCCTCGTAGTTTTTTTCATTTTTCTCTCCATAAGAACCATACTCATGTCTTAACGAAAATATTAAAAAAAATTAGCCGAATCAGCCGAGCCGTTCTCTAGTTTAGCGCTTAGCAACGCATTTCGAGATCCATTTTTATTAATATAGATTTGTAATTATTTCATTACATTAAAAACAAATAAAAATTTAATATGTTATGTGCTTATTCTAATTTTGTGACGTCTCTTAAGAACAAATAATAGTGAACAACTTTTTATTTCAATATGTTTTAATAAATAATTAATTTTACGCACCACAAGGTGCACATATATAAAAGATATAAAGTTATTCCAGCATTAAACGGGCCATTTGTCAACTGTTTTAGTCTTACCACATGGGACAACTCATCCTCACGTCATTCCATCATAGCTTCTCTCGTTCTGGTTTTTTTTTTTAATTCGTACATAGAGGTTGCTAGTCAGTACAATATCAATGGAAATCATTCATTCAAATCATTCAAATTCACAATTTAAAGTTTCAATTTTGCTCTCATAATAAATCAAGATAAATTTATTAAGGAAGAACATTTCAATATAAAAAGCCAATTGAAATTACAAAAAAATAAAGCATTATTTAACTCGATTAAATATACTTACATCTTTATTAATAAAAATTATAAATGCTTGTGACAGTAGATCTGTTAAATCTTTAGGTTATTGCTGCCAAAAGCTCTAACACTGGTATAAACATACTCTGGAGCATTTGAATGTTCACCTCATTGCAGTTTTAGAAAATTACGATTTAATAAAATTTAGATCTTTGGGTTTTAACATTAGAATATACGTATTATCTCATATGCATTGTGAGATCAAGGATTGTTTTAAAAAGTTAAAGGAAGAAACTAGACCTTCTTTAAAGAGTTAAATGAAGAAATGTGATCTTCTTTTAAAAGTTAATGAAGAAACGAGACTTTCTTTAAAAAGTTAATGAAGAAACGAAACATTCTTTGAAGAGATAAAGGAAGAAGCGAGACTTTCTTCCGAGAGTTAAATAAAGAAACAAGACTTTCTTTAAAGAGTTAATGAAAATTTTTTTTTTCGTAGTCAAATGAAGAAACGAGACCTTATTTAACCCTTTCACTACTGACCTGATCCGAACTATTACACAAATTTAATCCAGGATTGCCGCTTTTTGTTTCAATAGAAAGGTGCGGGATATAAATCGAGAATATTCCTGTTGATAACTCGATTTACATCCTGCTGTCATCGTTTGAAATATAAACTGGCCTGCCTGGATAGAGTTTACACGGTCAGTTAGGCCGGATCAGTTATTAAAGGGTTAAAGAGTTAAATGAAGAAACGAAATCTTCTTTAAAGAGTTAAATGAATAAACGAGACCTTCTTTTAAGAGTTAATGAAGAAACTAGACCTTCTTTAAAGAGATAAATGAAGAAACGAAAACTTCTTTAAAGAGTTAAATGAAGAAACGAGACCTTCTTTAAAGAGTTAAACGAAGAAACGAG
>JAOUZG010038069.1:13318627-13331882 GCA_026289955.1 Argiope argentata | reverse complement strand
TATATATATATATATATATATATATATATATATATATATATTAGCCTCGCTTATGTTTTAATTAATTGATAATGTAATAGAAATTTTAAAAAAACAACTCTTTGGCGTATATTTATACTCTTTTAAGCATTTGTGAGTTGCAGATCAAACGGTCTGGCCTGTACAATGTCAACTCTACTTTTATTATTAGTTGAGAAAATTATAACTAATATTAATAAATCTGATGGAGCACGCACTCACACACATACTCCTCCCTTCCAATGCTTATTATTAATATATTCTCGATAATCAATTTACACCTAAAAGTGGTTAAGGGTCAGACAAAAAGAAGAGATTCTTGAGGATTCAAGTTGTCAAAAAATATCAGTTGTATTGTAAGGAAAAAAATCGTGTATCAATATATATACATTATATATTGTATTTGATATATTAATATAATTTCCTTTCTTGAGATGATTTTTTCGAGTAGCTTAAAAGCATTTTTATTTCAATGTGGTAGCTACATACAAAAAATATATGTTGAAATTTTGATTATGTGTTTTTTTTTAAATTATTGTTATGTTCTTAGGTAAGAAATCTACCTGAAAAATTAGCTAATGGAATTCTATTAGGAACAAATTATAGAGTTCTATGCATCGACAAGGTAAGATACAGACCATTTTTTTTCATTTTAAAGCTCTATGTTATTTCAGATAACTGATATACAATTTAATGAATCTCATTACTTTATTTTAACGAAGAACTTTGTGATCTGTATATGATAATAATAGGTATTTAAACAGTTCTTGCATGATTTGATGTAGAAATTTAAACCATTTTTTTAATAAAAAGTAAAAACAAAGTACATTTATATTGTTGTTGTTCTTATTCCGCTTTCTACAACGGAAAGAGCTTTTTACAACTTCTGAGGGTATAGACCCCTGAATAATCGAGGGTAGAAGTCTGACCTCTAGCTCACACACATCACAAACCCTTTTTACGGGGTGGACTTCATTCATTCATTTACGTATCGTAATTTAGATCTTTAACCAAGAACCACTGACCCAGTACCCCCAGACGTATTACTCAGTGATAGCGAGATCCAACCACGATGCCAGAAGCATTTCATCCTCATTTTGAGGTGTCCCTTCGGGGGAATTGAATTTGGATTTTACGGTGTTGTATCGTGGCGTGTGATGGCTTTTAGGATTCACTCGCAGTTCCCTTTAATGCTGTCGTATTGTCCAGATCATTTAATTTTTTATGCCTTTGAGGGGTAGGAGGTCTAGTTTATGATTATGTTATCCCCATAATCAATTAGTCAATAAATTTCTGGTTGATGGCTATATGACTTTTTTTTATGTTTATAAATTATATAGAGATAGATTCATTCCTATTTAATCAAACTTTCCGAAACGAAGTAAAGGTATCCAAAATATGATAGCCTGTCTGACGAGTTTCATGATGTAACAATGTTGAAAATCGCCAGAAAATAATTGAATAAATAAATAAATACGAGTTATGTTCTCTCTCTTTACCATTTCTGAGCATAAAGTTTGTTGGGATACAACACTGATATTGTTAGAAAATTTTTCCAATATCAAATTATCAATTTTCTACCTCTTAGTATAAAATTAAAAATCGAATGCTATCTTTTGCTTGGTGGTATTGTGAAAGCTTTCATGTCTTATCGAGGATTTCTTTAATTTAACCATAATTTTTGTGAACATAACTTTCGGCTTTGAAATTGTCGGAGAAAAGCATTCACTGCATATTCAATGTAATTAGAAACTAATTTATTAAATGAAAATAAAAATAATTATGATTTATTTATTATTAATTAGAATAGTAACAACTCATTTTGATTTCATGCATTTTATAATTACTAATATTCAGAATGTTTATGCTTCTTTTACAAAATATCTCAGTTCAGTGATTTGTATTTTGAAATAACAACAATAAATTATTTCGTGTTCCTTTTACAACTAAGTTTTTAAAGAATTTGTATTTATAAATCTAGTTTTGCTTATATAGGTCGAGACAATAAATGGTGATCAAATACAACTAGTGAAACTGAGAAACCCTCTCCCGACTTTATCGGAGTATGTTGGTGCCTGGTCAAAAGAGTAAGATTCTTAATTTTATCTTTAAAACAATTATATCTAAAATGTCTTTGTTTGTGATTGTATAAAACTTTTTAACATTCATTGTCTATTAATTATTGAAAATAGAAATAACATTAACGAAGGAAAATAAAAAATAAGAAATGCATTATGAAACACATTATGAAATGACATAAATATCTGTATATTTAGAGAAAAATGACTTCAATTGCTATATTAATTTTAATAACAAAATTTCAAGTTGAAGGAATTTGATTTTAAAGAATTTAATTATTTTAAATAATTAAATTGGCCAATGAATGAAAATTGTATTTATTTTTAGCTCCTTAGAATGGGACAAAGTTTTAACAGAGGATGTTGAAAGGCTGAATTGCAGAAATTCAAATGAAGGAGAGTTTTGGTAAGAATAAGAGATTTTCGTATAATTATATATTAAAAATAATAATTCTTAGAATTTATAATTCTAAATAATTATTATAATTCTTTTTATAGTTTATACATTCTTATAATAATTTCTTATTGTTCAACATACTACTACTACTACTAATAATAATAATAATAAAATTTAATACCATTTGTTATAATATCGCTGAATAAAATTTAATATAATTTGTTAACATAATTTACTATCTATAATAACAAAAATTTAATGGCAAAGTATAAAATAATTGTGGAATTATAATAATATTTTAAGAAACACACCCATTTATTCAGTAAAATATAATATTGTGGTGAAAGTGAATTATTTTACCTTGATGTTAATATGAAAGTATACTTTGATGATAATCAGGTAACGCCATCTGTTGTATCAAAAGAGAAGGCAGTAGAATTTTGTAACTACTACAAACTGTTTATTATGATCGCATCGAGTTCCTATAGGAAAGACAGGCAAAAAAAATCATACATTTTAAGGTCTCTCATTTTACTACTAATTTTAATTTATTTTCAAAATTAATAAAAATATAAATACAAAATTGAATACAATAGTTCTTGAAATATTACTATTCATCTATATATGGCAGTAGACAAATGAGATAATTGCTTGGTTAAATTTCTCCTATTTGATGTTATTTTGACTGAAAAGTTCAAAATTCCAAATTGTTATTTTATATATACAATACAATACAATACAATTGAAAGGAAAAGGAAAAAAATATGGCTTTTTTTCTTCCTTTGATTAACTTGATATTTTTCTACTTTCGATTTGGTCATGTGTGCTTTAGTAGTAGCAGCATAAGCTATCTCTAAATACATATGTGTTTTTTAATATTATGGTTCGCCTGTTGATTTCCGTAATACTTTAAAATTGAAATTTTTTAAACGTTATTAATGCTTGAGTCAATAAGTTTCAATATTTTCAAGTTATTTCTTTATTCATTTTATTGATTATTTTCTTAAATACAGTCCATGAAACTAATCAGAATTCTGAATAATAGCCGATTACAGTAACCAACCATTCATTTTCAGTTCAACATGCGAATGTTATCTAGAGGTTATAAAAAATATAATTTTTTATGTAGATCTACTGTTCAATTCAGTATAAATAATTTCAAAATTTGCATCACATGTTTTGTGTATCCCCTAAGGATGACGTATCAAGACTTTGTCAAAACTTTCACGAGCATCGAGGCGGTGCACTTGGACGCGGAGACCAGCAAAGATGAGCCGACACTGCGAGCAAAAGTAACCTGGCAAATGAAAGTTTGGCACAGCCAGTGGCAAAAAGGAGTTACGGCGGGGGGATGTAGAAACAATTTAGGTAACCCTAAAACTATTATGTTTTTAATATTAATCCAACTTTATTGTTTATTGACTTTATTTCCAATATTTGGGTTTAATACAGTTTCTTCCTGCAATTCTTTTGAACTGATTTTAATTTCTTGTATTAAATAATAAGAGAAATTACAGCAATCATCAAAAAAATTCAAATTCCAGATTTAGACGAATATCCACAGTTCATGTGTTTAAAAGATGCATTTTTTGAATTATATTCGTGTGTCAGTGAACACATAACTCAAAAATCCTTTGAGAATTCGCATGCAAAAAAAAATCCTGTGAAATTTCGTATACATCATATACAAGAAATATGTAACTTTTTATCCAATTTTGATCGAAATCCAGTTAGAACAAATCTGCTTTTCCAGTCTATCATATGCAATGAATATGATATCTATAAAACGTAAAAAATGGATAGATAAAGGCCAGTGAAGATGTTTAACATTTAAAATGTAGATCCGTACTAAATTTGGAACCAAATTCTTGGAGGGGGCATGCTGACATGCTTTTTTACATGCATTTAAACGCTATAACTCAAAACTACAATCAGGGCCCAATTAAGGCAGGGGCATACGGAGCAGCACATAAGTGCATTTTATTTTACGTTTCCTTCTTTAATGAATGTTCTTTATTACTAGATAATTCAGCAGAGGGGCCCTAAAGTTGTTTTTGCCCCTGGCCCCAACTAGGCTAAGTCGGGCCCTGGCCGTAATGACATGAATAAAAGAAATTTAGATGCGATCTTCTGATAACAACTGTGGTTCTGTGTCAAATTTTGTTTCCACTCTGACCAAAAAAGTCATCCGGAATGTATGTTTAGTTTTATTTATTATTCTATAAAGAACACACTTTCATAAGTAAAATCTGAAAATAAAAATGTGAGTGTTTGCGACATTACATGGTATTTTTAACTTCTTTTAATTTATGCGTCGTGAAATGATTTAATACTTTTATTGCAGAATATCCGGGAAAATTTTTTGAGAAACCTCTTCCAGTGGTTTTAGATTTAAGAGATATAAAATGATGACGCGTTTCGAATTAATTAAAGTCAAATATTATAGAGTGCATATTTGATAGCTGTAAAATGTTGTTAAGTAGAATAAATCACAAATTTCAGTTTGAACAAAAGCAGGTTTTCAGGATTTTTTGTGAAATATTATTTTTTTAAAGCTTACAATTATATTTTTTAATTTTAAATTTCCACAATTCTCATAGTTTTTGTTACCCTGTAAAAACATGCTGTTGTTTTCGTTTGAGGAATTTGAAGCTTCAAAATGTGTAGACAACAAATTGGCGATTCACCGCTTTTGAGACATCAATTTTTCACTTTTAGGGTTATTAGAAAATAATGCATTAAGTTGCTACATTTAGCGATTTTTTTGCCGAAAAAATAATTTAAGAATAGAAATGTAATTCGTAATTCAAAAAGTTAATTCAAATTAATGGTAAGGCTGTTGCATTTTTTTCGTTGTTTAAATGTTTTTTATCATGTGAGAACATGATGCTGTATTTATCTGAGGTTTTTGAAGCCATACAATGAACGGGCAGAAAATTGGCTATTGATCGCTTTTGTGCCAACATTTTTTTCCATTTAAGGTCATAAGAAAAGGCTAAATATTATAATAGTTTTTAGAAATTGTCACAATTGGCAATTTATCACCAACAAAAAGTAACAACTTGGCGCGAATGTCCGCCATGTACCTGATTCTCGATATTTCAACGCATGCGTATTCTGATAGTCACATGATTGTTTCAAACCTGTTTAAATTGGTTAATAAATTAAATTAATTAAGTCAAATAATGCCTAAAAATAGTAATGTTCTCACATGATAATAGAAAAATTGAGATAGCAGATTTCATATTTTTTGTAAAACTATTTTTGCTAGTCAATGGGAATTTCTGTAGCACTGCTTTTGCAATTGATGAGTGACATTATAGGATAAGAATCTTTTGCCTCTTTGATGTGATATTTGGCGATATTTTCTTATTTCTAGGAGGATTTTGAGTACTTTTCTTTTACATTAATGTTTAAATCGGTAATGAAAGCTATAATATGCAAACTCTAGGCAATATCCACTACAAAATATTGAAATATGCATTAAAATGTTGTACATTGTTTTTAAAAACCATTGTTCCCCTTTTACTGGTCCCTAAAGAAGATATCACAGTGCCTATGACTATGAATGGTAAAATAAAGGAATTGAATGAACAATAAACCGATAATTCATTTATCTATAATATATTCATGAAAAATGTTTGATAATATGAATAAAGATTCTTAAAATCAGATTCATAAACCTGTAAACGTGATAATTCAAAAAACGCATTGTTAAATACATTAAATTAGATAAGGAATTTTGTGACTACAAGTGCAGTTTGTGTCAAATCATTGTTTCAACCGATTGAGAAAAACATGTCTAAAGCTCATATTCGATTTGCGGGTACTATTAACCGCATGCCTGGCGTTAATGCGCCAAGAATCCGAATATCTCGCCAAGAA
The DNA here is from genome assembly GCA_026289955.1 of Argiope argentata. Lineage (NCBI taxonomy): Eukaryota > Metazoa > Arthropoda > Arachnida > Araneae > Araneidae > Argiope > Argiope argentata. Next base: position 13,325,504 of record JAOUZG010038069.1, on the reverse strand, counting down.
TAACACGATAAATTCTGTAAAAACGTTGAATTTACTCGAAAAGTTAATATTTCGTAACCATTGTACTCAGTGTCATTATAAGATTATTAGAGAGTTTGCTAGAAAATCGTGGGGAAATCGCTAGAAAATCGTGAGATTAGTTTTCATCCGGAAGAGTTTAGTGGGATGTAATGAAAAATTGTCATATTTCACTGATTCTTTTAGATTATAATTTACATCTTTTTTGTTTCTTGTATATTTTTTGCTTGAATCATCGATTATTTTTCTTTTATCTCTTTGATAGATTCTTTCCACATCAATCCCCAGTTCCACATAGTTCTGCCGGAAGCCGAAGAAGTCGTTATTTCTCTTAGTCAACATAGTATCTTAGAGCCAAAAGTTATAGGATTTGCTGTGTTCCCGGTAAGAATATTTTAAATTAGAAAATACTAATACATATATATATAAAATTAATAATGTTAAATAAATAAAATATCACTGTGATATTTACAAGTAAATGCGATGTCTCAAACTTGAAATTATTCTTAACATGGAATAATAATAATTACTTCACTTCAGTTGTAATTACTGAGCAAAATCTGAACTTAAGTTCAGTTAAATTATATTTAAGTTTTGTTTTGAATAAACACGAAGCATATTAACTAACTATTAATTAAACTATTATAAAACTCATAGTTTTGAATTGTGGTTAGAAGAAACTAGAGCTACACACCGTTTTCAAACTTCTTCACCAAAGAAGAGGGAAAATATTTGATCCCATAAATTTGATGTACAATAGATCTTATATTGGGGTAACTTATCACCAACTCATCGCGACTTCAGTAAAATCTGTTGCAATATTAACTTTGCGATTTTTCTCTTATTATTTTTTCATTGGTTGTGTTGAAAACCAAAGTTGAGGGTTGGCGCTTCTCTAGATTCCAATTATCCGAAATAATTAGGGGTTTTTATGGGAATTTATCGTTGTTAGTTAACTTTATCTTGATCAGTCTTTTAGCACAAATTTGTCTGTAAAACTTATTGTTTTTTTCTTCACCTAAAATTAGTGTATTCCGTTAAAAAATGAATTTTTATTTTTTTACTGAATTTTTTTCAGTTTGATATAATTTGAAACATCAATAAATGATTAAGTATACCACCATGTAAGACTATCACTTTACTTTAATTTTATTATGACAGATTTTGTTGTTATCTAATTAAATGCAAAAGTCAGCTTTGTAGATTAATATCCCAATTTTCATAAAAAATGATTAAAGAAAGTTAATTAAGATTTTTCTTCATAATTCATGATTAAAAAATAATTTGACATAAATAAGACCCAAATTTAAAAATACAAATATGATTGGAAACTGAATTCTAATTTATAATAAATGAGAGTATAAACAAGATTCTTATCTGAAATCTTCAGTTCTGACAAATTTTCTACTACCAAAAGCAATCTAAGAAGAACTGCAATTTTATAAGGCTGATTACATAAATAGACATTTTAAAGTCTCAAATGACCTTTTCATAATTTTCTTGTATAAGCTTCTAAATCTTATTTTTTCATTTTTATAATTTTTTGCTAAATTTGATTTTTTTAAGGAGAATTATTTATCATTCATCCACCTTTACAATTTTTATCCTTCGATTAATTATTTAATTTATAAAAAATATCATTTTTTATTAATAAATGCTCTTGATATTGAACATTTTGTGTGGGAAAAATTATTTATTTAATAAACATTTTCTTGAGTGATCATGTAATAAATTCACCATAAGCGATTTAATGATTTCTATTTAATAAAGCATTTTGTATTATTTCAGATGTGCAAATCACTTTCAGTTGAACTAATGGACAAGGGATTCTTTAAAAAGACGAAATCTATTTATAGTTCCGCATATAGCAATAGCCGACAAGTAAGTTGCATTTATTTTTAATTTTTTTTGTAAACTAAATTAATTTAATAATTTTGATTTATTTTTTATGGATTATTAAAATTAATAATTTTACTAATTTTGATTTATTTTTTATGGATTTAATTAATTATTATTAAACTATTATTTTGTTATATTAGAATTTAATCTTTTTAATGAAACAATTTTTTACTTAATTAAAATAATTTTTGCAGTGCTTAACATTTACAGGGAACTAGCTACATAGCTAGTGATTTTTAAATGATAACTAAAATTACATAAACAATTTTCTGATGTAAACTTCTGAAGTACTTCTGAAGCTCTTTTTTGAAGAAACTAACGTAATTCTTAATGTGTATGAAAGAAGTTGAACTGTGCTTAGTATCGTTTAGCTAAATTGATTGACAATTTTCAACATTTTTTTTTCATTTGAGAGAGTAAATATCTAAATTCCTAATATTTAAATCAAACTATATTTGAAATTGACAGTAAAAAACCTTGAATAAATCCAATTTAATTAGATATATGAGTATTAAGAATTATTAAAAATTATATATGATTATATAATTAAGTTACAAGTTGCATATGAGAAAACGCAGGTGCCTTGTAATGCGTTTCGTCTGTTCGTCTGAAAGGTACAACTTATTTATTGCAAACATAGTAGAGCAATTTAGTTCAGACATTGGCCCGACTTTCTATGAATCCTATATATGAATCCTCTCTTTCTCTCATATATATATATATATATATATATATATATATATATATATATATATAATACTAATGAACGTGGTACAAATATCACTCATATCGCTCTTATTTCTCATTGTCGAATAGCAACTGTTGAATGTAAACAAACCGACGCAAGATGCCGCTGTGGCATGGTGGTAAGGTTTCTGCACGTGAGGCGTATGGTTTCAGATTATATACCCGAACTGTTGTGTAATAGGGTTTGTTGCTCGGTAAATCCGTCAGGACCAAACATCCTCCCTCTTGTGTGATTTGGAGAGGGGAGTGCCGGCTCAAGTGTCGTTCTCGTCGTCTGACCACGTTTCAAAATTACGAGTTCCGTCCCAAAATAACCCTAATGTTGCTTTACAAGGGGGTGGTAATATAACTAAACTAAATTAAAGCATGGATTTTCCTGGCTGTTTCATTATACATTTTTACTGCTATACTAAAAGACACTCTTTGTCCACCTAATTAATGATGTTGCAAAATAATATTAGAAATGATCTGAATAAAAGGTTCGCTATTTATTCAGAAAATAAATCAAGATGATAGGTATGAAACAGAAATTTTAATCGAGTCCTAAAATTACTTAATCGTCATCAAGCAAGTAATCGGTATGGTTTGCCTCGATTGATGTTGACATCTTTTAATATTATTATCTCACAAAAATAAAATTTGCATTATCTTAATATAACAAAATTTTATATCAATAATGATATAAATTTTACTTCAATTAAGTTTTTTTTCTTTATTTAAATGAGTTTTTAGAATTGAATTAGATCCAGTATCTATAATTATGTTTTGAATGCTTTGAGGAAATTCAAATTCATCTGTCAAAACATTCAAACGCTTCCTTTTGGTTATGTTAAAATTAAGGTATAAAAATTGCTTGCTTTGGAAATAAATTATGAAGATGGATTTTCATTTTTAGTATATGTAGTTTTCATTTTGTGTTAAATTGGTTTAGTTAGTTTTTCAATAATATAATTTCCAATTTTTGCCTGACTAGTTGGTTTTCAAAAGCACCAAACGTTTAGTTTACTAAAAATTAACTGCCCTTAAACTAAGGATGTTGTAAAGGAAGCATTTGAAATATTCAAGTTTTATAGTATCACAGCTATCAGGGAAAAAGTCAATGAGGTAATGTAAAAAAAGTATTTTAAGAGACAAAACTTAAGGGATCACGTCTCTCATTTCTACATGGACGAAAGGTTTTTCACGATGATTAAGATGAACATACTTTATTCTGATTGATTAGTTTGCAATTAAAATTTATTTTGTTGACTGTTTAAAAAAGTTGAGATATATTTGTGGCGAATAAAAGGGAATTCTTAGATTATTCGATAAAAAGAAATATCATCAGCATTTACGCACTTTGATATTGTTTGTTATTAATGGTACTTGCCATAGACAAGTCCGCCGAGAGTCCTCAGCGATTTTAAGCCAAATGAGCGTTTCTTATTTTTGAAGTAGCTACAACTAGGGCCAAAAGTATGACTTAGCTAGACACTTATCACAGTCGCTTGAACAGCCTCTTTTTACAGTAACATTCACACAGCTTACAGATAGAACACAGAAAAAAACCATCCGAGAACCATGATTCGAACCCTGGACGTCCAGCTTTTGGGGAATACTCACTACCTCTATGCCAGGACGCCAGCATGCACTTATATATTAAAAATGTTAATATGTTTCAAATTTTGAATCTAACTAGAGTCGTTAATTAATAGAATATTTTATTACTTTCTCTATTCTTAAATAAAGTAAATATGAACCATGCAGCCTCATCAGCATCATAGAAAGTCTTGAGCACAATATGTCTTTGTACTTGCTCATTTTTTTGTTTCATGATTTTGTTTTAAGGAATTTGCAATAAAATCTAGCTGTCATCAAACAGATGAATCATTCCATAACATTATTTTTCCAGGTTTCCGGGAGAGTGCATTTTGAGCAAGGCAGCTACCTCATCATTCCCACCACGTTTGATCCGGGAGATGAATCGAGCTTCACGCTTAGAGTGATTTCCAACAAGCCCATAAAACTTAAGTAAGCCTTTTGAGATATTTTCGTTGCATTCAATAAAAAACATTCATTCTATAAAATTCTACTTTATTGTATAAAATATTCCTTTCTAAAAGGAAATCTATCATTTCTGTTAAAAAAGACACTAATACAGGTATATCTAGTAAATAAGTACTGCTTTAATTTGAATAACTCAATAGAATCATTTATCTATCAGTGTCTGTTAGGTAAGAGCATGATTTGGAAAAATTTGGTTTTCTGCTCTTTTCTTTGGATTCCTCTTATCAGCCTTCTGCAAAACTTTGAAAAATGATGTGCTTTTCAACAAGTGCTTGTCATTGCAGTCGAGCTATTTAATAAAACACAGATATAGGCCAATTTACTTCAAGCGAATCCTACAAGAAAGTGACCCCCCACCCCTTTCATATATAAAAATTGTACCAGACTTGTACATCAAGTGCCTTGATGCTAAATAACGCCGCACTTTCTCTACCTTAAGGAATTTTGTTACATACTTTCTCCTTTTGATTCGAGGACTTGAATAGATATGCTTGCATTAGAAAAAATGATTATGAAATCGTTTTTTTAATGGTTCAGATTTTTTTACATCATTTATTTCTACAAGAATTATCCATGATGTGTCAATATAGCCACAACCAGTAGAGCCCTTACGAAACAACCCAAATTCAAGTTTTAAAAAATGTTCAATAATATATTTTAAAAAAATGTTAAAAATATAAGTACTTTTTTTAAATACATCAACATATAAAACTTGCATTTCACGAAGGAAATCCATAGGTTCCATGTTCGCATAATTTTCCACTATTATTTCCAGGCATCGATCAAGTTTAGTTTTGCTTATGTCTTGACTTCTTTCATGTCCAGCATATGTTATGGTAATTTAGCGCTGACTACGTTCCGTCAATATTAGGAATCTAGCATTCAGCAAAGATTTTAGACGTTCTTAGTCGGTAGTTACCATGCACTTCTAGTTGCGTTTTTTATTGCTTTTTTTTTGTGCTTGACCATCTTTCATCAGCAAGACTTTCTCTTTTTAGTTAGGCGATTTTATTCATTTCGACGAGGTAAAATGCTAATGATGGGTTTTGACAAGCTTCAGATCTTTTGGAGTCCTAAGTATTCAGGTTTTCTTTATGACTGTGATTTTATTGGTTTGAGTATTCCTCTTTTATTCTAATTAGTTTCTAAAAACCTTTTAGTGAAATTATTTTTCTTGTTTTGTGTGCTTTTAATACGGGTATATTTAGTTTTGTTTTGAGTCTATGTTGTATTGTTATGTTTGATTTTAACATTTTGTGTTTTAATGTTTTTGTATTTCTGTGGTATTGATCAAGACCTCATTTTCCTGGATTTTTCAATTTCTTTTTAATTCTATTTAGATTCTAAAAACTATAATTTTTTGGGTTTTTTTTGTTTTGTAAGTTTTGGTTTCATTTTGTGTGATTTTAATTTTTTCTGGTATCTTTTTACATTAAAGATGTTCTTTTTCTTGGGATTTTCGGGCCACGAGAAATCTATTTTTGACTTATTGTCAGATCTTTCACAGAAAAAGTTCCTAATTTGAGTCTCTGCCTGAGGGTGACCCTTAAAAAAGTCTTCAGGCCGATTTATTGTATTATTATTATTATTATTTCTCCTTTTGATTTCAAATTTTTGCTATATATATATATATATATATATATATATATATATATATATAATGTGTGTGTGTTACCGTTAAAGTATATAATGCTGTTATTTTATAGATTACCTAGTTATTCTATGAAATAACTAGGTATTCTATAAATTAACTACTGAGAGACAGTTAAAGTGTAAAATAAACAGTTTATCTAAATTGAAATAACTAGGTATTCTATAAAAAAAACTAATGATAGACAATTAAAATGAAAAAGAAGCAATTTATCTAATTTATGCAACGTATCAATGGTATTTATGGAAACGTACCATAAAATCATTTGTTACAACAAGGATTACTAAAATGACACATGGAATTACAAAGAACATTATTTCTAAAACAAAAACATTTTTTGTTGACACACTGGGTTTTACTCGAACATTTTTTAAATCCCTGACTAGTACCTAAACTTTGAGGTATATGATATAGATAAGATATAGATTATTTTACACTTTAACGGGCTGCAGATCGTTATTCTATGAAATAACTAGTTTTACTAGGTATGAAATTCTATGAAATTATAATTCTATG
>JAOUZG010038069.1:13307686-13318227 GCA_026289955.1 Argiope argentata | reverse complement strand
TTACAACTCCTGGAAAAGATTTTCCTATTCTAATTTTTATAAAACTTTCCTTTGATTTATTTTAATAAGATAAATCGGATAATAAGATTAAATTAAATGGCTGAATTCTGATTATTATTAATTCTTGTGTTTTTAATTTTTTTTAAATACAGATTACTGGATTGCAACCCTGCTGTGTTGAAATCTGCAATAATGAAGGTAATAAAAATGTTTTCTCAAACTGTCTTTGTTCTTAAAAGAAATCGCTGTCTTGGTATTGACTATATTAATTCTTTATAAAAATCTAGAATTTTAAAAATGTTTCTTAAAAAAACAATTATTCAAACATTGAAAATGAATTTCATGCTTTATTCGAAAGATAATTTTACTAAAATAATTGAAGTATGGGGTATTCATAATTAAACAACCCTACTTTTAAGTTTCTACAGGCGAAACTATTGTTCAGAAAGTTGTGAAATTTTGTCTTGAATATAATGAAGGAATGGGATTTTGCCTTAGCAAATAAAAAAAAAGTTCAAAATTTCATCACCAGGTGCAATTTTTTAAAATGAATTATGCATCTAGGATATTTTTGACAATTTTAATTACCTGTTAAACATGACGGCCATCATTTTCCGCTGCCATCTGGAATCGTAAGATAGCATGCTCCACAGTCGACCGTAGAGTATTCTGGGAAATGGTAAGAACATGCTGTGAGATGCTGCTTTTTAAATCAGGTAAAGTTTTTGGATTATCACGACTTACCAGGTGCTTTAAATGTCTTCGAAGCCAAAAGTCATATGGATTTAGGTCTGGAGACTTAGGAGACCACAGATCACGAACGTGATGGCTGATGACACGCTCTTCTGTAAAAGGACTATGAAGAACGTCAAGATGGAGCTCCTCCAAACATTAGCCTTTGTGTAAATTACGTAGTAAGTCGTGATAATCCCAAAACTTTACCTGATTTAAAAACCAGCATCTCACAGCATGTTCTTAAAATTTTTCGCTGTAGCATGAGTTTTCAATTTAATCAATTTATAAGAAATCAGTAAAGCGTTATTTATGATACAATAACTGATCCGTAAACGTGTAATGATTTTGAATATCAAATATAGTTCCTCATTTAAGATATCTGTTTTCGAACGTGAAACTTTCAGATAGCATTTCATAGAAGTAAGTTGCCTATTTTTCATGCTCTCTACGTTCTTAAATATGGTGGTTATATTCTCTGATAGTTCTGAACTTTTGGATTCATTAACAGTTGTGAGGCGTTCCTTTGTATTGATTTTACCCTACGTAGCGAATAGTGCAGGAAATTGCAGAATTTCCTTTTGACTTAAACTGTAAACTATGCTACCTCTTGATTATAAGAATTTTATAAAGATAAAATTTAGGAGAGACGAGATTCTGTAAGATTTCATTATGAGACCGATGAAAATAATGGTCGAGTTTCAGGAAGAGTTATTTAATTATTTTCCAACAAGACAAACACAAACACGATAATACTTGACACTCACAATACAATCTAATAATGACACCCAAGAAGGATCATAGGAAAATATCTTGATTTTAATAAGACAACGCCATCTGTTGTATCAAAAGAGAAGGTAGTAGAGTTATGTAACCATTGCAAAATTTAATTTTTCTTCCATTCTCTCTGTAAGAGAGACATTTATTTTAAAATAATATTCATTAGCTTACAATTATCATTGTTTAAAATTTAATTTACTTTTAAATTATCCTGTATATATGTACTTGCCTTCTATTCAAATGGCTTATATCTATATTTTTGACACACAAATATATAATTTCATTTATCATTCATCCTTTGAGCAAATTACTAACTATCATGTATAATCGTTCATTTTTATTATCCATATCCAGGCTTCTCCATCTATCGAAACAAAAATAAACTCGTACGAAGGTATATTTTTGCAATTAGCTGATGAAGTAAGTCTTTGAAATCAGATATTATTCACACTTTTAAAGCGCATTAACAATTTATAAAACTGACGGCATACTAATATTTGAGTTATATTTTTGTAGCATAAAACACTGAACGCGTTTGAACTGCAAGATGTCTTGGAAGTATGTTTGCCTAACGGTAAGTCTCTTTTAAAACTTGTTTTCAATTATTTTTCATTAATGTGCAGATGTGCAATTAGAGGTATTCATTAATACTGTATTTCAGATTATGTAAAAAGCTGTGCAACTCTAGAAGTATGCCGGCAAGTGATTTTGGCTCTTGATGTATCCTTTTTTGTCTTATGTATTAATAAATGTATTATTTTATTACTAATACATAATACTTATGACTTATTTTAAATTAATTTTATTGATTATATTTTTAAAAAATTGTGGATCAATATTTTCGGGAATCTATATCAGTGTAGCTATATAATATGTAATAGGATATCTCATACAGCGGGTCATGACCCCTCATGTTGTAATGTTGCGTTCGAGTCATGGAAAAAAAAAGTTGGTACTTGACCTTTAGCAGGTCGCTAGTAAAAAATCGCCAAATAGATTTGGCGAAATTTTACATTATTTGGCGATTTCTCGCTGGCGCCTGTCTGACAGAAAAGTAACAAAAAGCTCTTCCAATCAGTCAAGAAAGATAATAATTTTATTTTAGGAAAAAAATTAATACAATACACCAAAAATCATTTAACTAATAAAAAGTAAATTTGAATTTTTTATTATTGTTTTATGTATATAAAGTGCGCAGAGATAATTGCGTAATAATAATAAAAAAATCGCTTTCGAGATTTGGATGAATGTTCCATCTTTCAGATTTCTCTATTTTTGCAATTATATCTGTCTGATAAGATCTCTCAAAACCGCATCAAGCCAAATGATTCAAATTAAAAATGCAATATTTATTCTAAAAATAATGATTTTTATCAAATTTTGGAAAAATGTCGCCTATTACAAACTCTCTATCTATTCGTCGATATACATGTGAGCATGATGAATCAACACGTCGAGCTTGATTCGTGAAATTTTGAATATTGTTTTGATAATAAAGTTGTAAATGTGCGTCACATTTTAGGCTAAATGCATGTATGATATGTCTATTTGTAAGTATTTGAATACTATAGCATTAAAACTCAATAATCTAAATAAAAGGATTTTATTACCTTATTTTTACACCAAATTTGTAGATTGTGTCTAATTTTAGATAAAATTCACCAAAGAGTAAACTGTCTTAGCTCTTAAAAACACAATAATGTCAAAATACAAGCAAACAAAGGCGACTTGATATGTGGATTTGGTACAAAACTGTAGAATTATGTCAAATTTTGTACTAAGTCAGTTAATGAGGGGAAACAAAGAAATGCATACACTAATATATTCATAGTACTATGAAGCTAAAAGAAAAATGCATAGATATGTATAAAGATATTGAAAAGTTGAAAGAGATAACTTCTGCTGATTGCTTTTAGTTTCGTTTATTTATATTTATATTTTCGTTTATTTATATTGTCCGTCGTTGTCTCAAATGCTGAACATAGTTATTGACATCCTTGTCTTCTTGGTCTGTGAAATTAAAGAGTGAAATTCCAGTTTTTGTTTTGGCGTCTAACAACAGACATATCTTAATTTTTTTTGAATTATTGATTAATTTAATAAAGCTAAACATGAATAAAAGTTGGTTACGGAGATCGTAACCGATCCGAGATATGGTTGACATCATAACAACTCTTCTATGCGGGCATACTTTTTAGTTTATTAATACTTAATTAATGTACTCTAGGAAATAAACGGGTGACTGCGAAAGTTCAAGAAAGCTGATATTCTCGTATGTCTATCAATAATTATGTAAATTGTGTGTATATCATTGTTTATTTGCTGAAGTTCTCTAGGTTTCATCGTTTTACATAGAAATACCAAGTCCTACCAAAAATATTTTGACGGGTGAAAATTATGCTTCCTGGATGGATTTTTATTCAAATTTTAATTACTTCAAATAGGCTAGATTTTTCGTTCTGCTTTGTTCTGGTTCTGATTATTGTTTGCTATTTAAAAATAAGCAGATGAAGTTACAAGTTCCTGAAAGACAATGTGCAATTAGATGGTTGATTTTCCTGACAGTTACGCATTTAAAGGCACTATTATGTCATAGAACTTGATTTCATTAGGTAATTAAATTCCAAAAATACATTCAATTACAAAATAAGCTGAGCAACTGTAATTATACGGCTTTAATGTTTATTACAGTTTGATTCCTGGACATATTTTGTTGAAGGAATTGTGATCACTTAAAATATGCATAAACGATTTAACTGAACAATTAATGAACTAGCTTATCTTCAAGAGCTACTAATATTTAATATAATTTTTGAGAAATAAAAATCTAACTTTTCTTAATATTCTGTATATATTATCAATAGCTGAATTTTTTTTATTTTGATTCAACACTTCAAAATTATTCTTTAACTGTGTTTAGACTGCTGGTAATGGAAGATTAAAGTTCACAGACTACAAAAATTTGATGTGTAGTTTAAAGCATTGGCAGGTAAGTTGATTCAGCTAATGTTTCGATAATGACTCATTACCAAGTAATTTAATTATTGATATCTTATTTTTTTTAGTTGATTAAATAAATAAAGAATATTTCCATTGAAATTTTTGTTTTAATTCAATATGCATTAGTTTTGAAAAAAAAAAGGGAATAACGATTTAACAATTTGTTATCAGAAAGGAAACCGAACCTATATTATAGTGATAAAAATTCTTGAATTTTCCTGTTTCCTTCTTTTCTAAGCCAGAGCAAAAGTTAAAAAATTACAGATTTAGTACAGTAGGTGATACATCAGCGCTCTACTAGATGTTTTAGCTATTTAATTCCTACTGCAAGAATTATAATTTTCAGTTTTGTACTTTTTAAATCAAGGGATAGTTTAAAAAACATTGTCAGTATTCTCACTCATACCTAAAATTATTCACAGTATTCTGACTTCCATTCGTATTACTCATTCATACTTAAAAGTATTCACATATTATAAAAAATATACTTGGTAATGGAAATAGAAAGAACTTACTAAAATAAAGAAAAAACAATTATTGATAAAATTTTTAATCAAGGGATACAAAAAAAACACTCATTATCATTATTCTCACATACTCATTCATACCGAAAAATATTGACCATATTCCGATTTCCATTCTTATTACTCATATTTACTCATTCATACTTAAAAGTATTCACATATTATAAAAAATATACTTGGTTATGGCAATAGAAAAAACTTACTAAAATATATAAAAATCATTATTGATAAATTTTTTAATCAAGGGATATTAAAAAAACACATTATCATTATTCTCACTTACTCATTCATACCTAAAAATATTCATAGTAATCTGACTTCCATTCTTATTACTCATATTTACTTATTCAGACTTAAAAGTGCTCACATATTATAAAAAATATACTTGGTAATGGCAATAGAAAGAACTTACTAAAATAAAGAAAAATAATTATGTTCAAAGGAATTACGTTAAAATACTATTTGCCCCTTAGGCCGAATAGAGTATACTCTGGCTCTAATAAGATGGGGAGTAAAATTTTAAATGAGATTTAAATTTGCTTTCTCAAGGATGTCAATAATGCCAGGTCGATAAAATCAAAAATCAAGATGATTAATAAGTAATATTTTGCACAGGATTGCTAAGTGAAATATGCTTTATTTGTATTACTGGCGACAAAATCAAGGACAGTAGATACCAACTTTTAAATTTAGTTAATCATACTTGTTCTTTTAGAATGAAGCTTTTACTTACAGGCAAAAACAGAAATTTTATTAGAAATTGGGATAAATTTAGAACAAAATGTAAAAAGCCATAATTAGTATGAAATTTTCTGTGTAATCTTATGTCGAATTTAATACATAAGTCAATATTAACATTATTTAAAAACCTAAGAGAACACAAGATATATAGTTCTAACCTTAGTTAATATAAAAAAATTTACTAAAAAAACAAAACAAAAGTATCGCCTGTAATAATTGAGTTTTGATAATTTTTAATGAGTTTTTTTAAATTCTTTATAAATTCCGGCATTAACAACTACAACATTTTTTTTTACTTTGTAAGGCAATACATATTTCTCAGATTGCTAACAGAAATTTAGTTTTTCTATTACATTTAGTGAAAATTTATTTTAATGCTAATTAATGAAAGTTTAAAAATAAACCATTTCTTGAAACCATTTCATGAAAGGAAGCTGAAATATTTTATTGTAAACCGTCATTATGTTAGTAGATATATAATACAATGACGGTTTTTTTGTATAATACAATGATTCCCAATTTCTTTTTTGGAATGCCGAATTAACTGCCGTTGACTTAAAATAAATTTTAAAAAATCTTGACGAAAGATTAATATAGTTTATGAACAAATAATTTCACTTTTTGATAATTTTATCCTCTTTTGGAGTCTTATTAATTCATTATGAATTTTTATTAATATGTCAAGAATATGTTAGAAAAACTTTTTTGTATTGTATTACGTATTTACAATTATATACAGATTTTTTGTTTATTTTGAAGATAAATAGACATTCTTTTAACAAAAAAAAACATTAAGAACTTAAGGAATTCTAAAAGTATGCATAGTATTAACATAACTATAAATTTGAATTTTAAAAAAATATATTATTTTTTATATAAATAAACAAAACTTAAGACATTGCTTTAAGAAAAATTTCCGACGTAATATCAATACATTCTTTCAGTCTCAAGTAAAAATAAAACTTGTTTATACTTTTAAAAACACTCAGAAAACTTCAAAGAATAAGAATAGTTTTCATTGTAATGCTAACTCATGGGCGACTTCTTATTATTTTTTCGAATTCTTCGAAGAGCGAAACACCTCTGAAGTCAGTAAACCCGAAATGGCATTTAGAAAAAAGAAGAAAGAGAGAGAGAAAGAAAAAAGAACGAAGAAATGACAGTTAACAACATGATAAGCTGCCCCACCGTCTCTTTATTTTTTGCTCTGACCTATTTCTGGCAACTTTCTCCGAAAAAATAGGCTGTTGGCAATAATCAAGAAATAGCTTTTCTGTTTTTTCCCCTCTTGCCTCTTGTGGTAAATCCTGTTGGAACGTTTCTAGCAGAAAGTTAGGGCATCATAAATGATGAGAGCAAACAAAATAAACAGTTTTTTCTTATCTTCAAAGACCTAAATATATAGATCTTTTTAGTAAGACTTCAGAAGTTGAAATCATTCAAAATATTTTTTTTTAACATTAATTTGACCAGTAAAAGATATTTAAGTGGATACGAATGAAATGACCATTTCTACTATTCATGTTGTTGTTATCAGTGGCACTTGCCATGGGCAAGCTGCCATGGCAAGTTTTATTATCTGCCTACTTTTCATATTCTTTGGCAGTATGTTATAATGAATTTTAATTATTTTTGACGGAGAAGTAGCGCGTCTTCGCCATGATCTGGGCGTTCCGGATTCGAGTCCCGGTTAGGTCTTTGTATACTATCTGTGACTTTTGTTAATATGCCCCCCCTGTAAAAAGGGGCTGTGCAAGTGAATGGGATGAGTGTGTAGCTAAGTCGTACTCTTAGCTCTAGTTGGCTCTACTTCAAAAACAGAGACTCTCGTTCAGTTTAAAATCGCTGAAGACCGTCAGCGCGCTTGTCTATGGCAAGTACCATTAAAAACAACAACAACAGCAACAGTAGTAACAACACTTATTTTCTGTCATCAGTTTTTTGCATGGAATGAAGTTTCTGTTTATTATTTCCTTGTTCTGAGGAAATATTGGAATTTATTTTACTTATTTTTTATTTCATTAATTAATTATAGAATTTAATATGCGAAGAATGCCTGGTATATTAAATATTTCAGAAAATATATTTTGTCAGCTGAATAATTATGTTTAAATCTTTTTATTGACATATTTTAATTCAGATAACATGCTATTGGACGTAAAATATGTCCTATCATTTTAATGCTAAAAACAACATCATCATTTGCATTAAGAAAAAGAGAATCAATCTGGTATTAAAAGCAGGCAATTAGTAGATGCCGACAGTTATGTCATGTAATTTGATGCCATTAAAGGTGTTGATATGCACACTGAACCGAATAAGAGCAAGAGTACTACAATAATAACACATTTTAAATATCTGTCACAATATCAGAGTTTAAACCATAAGAATATCCATTTACACATATAAAGTTCAATTAAGCAGAAACTAATCAATTTTTTGGAATGAGTTGGTATAAACAAGAAAAAATTACTTAAATTTGTAAATTGTGTCATTTACTGTACATATAACTAGAACAGTATATTTTTTGTTTTAATTAAAAAATGAATAATGCTGAAATACTTTTCGTGTAAATAATTAATACTATTATTCGTTATAAAAATGTATAATTTTTGGTCGTTTATGTTTTGATTATATACCATAATTATGTTGATTTAAAATTTTGTAATTTTATTTTTATTTTTGGATTTCATTTGTATTTCAGGTTATATTTAGGGCTCATACAAAAGGCACTGGTAGTGTTTTTAGAGCAGAAAAACTGAGAGATGCTTTACTGGACATAGGTAAGTTTGAAAATTATATACCTTTTCACATTTTTGTAATGAAGTGAGAACTATGTATTACTTGAAAACAAATAAAAAAAATGGCATTACTATTATTAAATATTTTATTTTTTCATTTGCATTTTTTAACTTCTACCTTTTAGAAGATTGAATGGTATGTAGTTCTTTTAGTATAAATAGGATTAAAAGATTTCTTTTATGTGTGGATAGGAATTATTTGGAGTAAAATTCAAATGTACCAAAATTCTCCATATTTAGTTGAAAACATTTTGCTTGATTTAAAAGAAATAATAATTATTAAATAGGAAATGTTTTTAGTTACGAATAATAAAATTCTCGTCTGAATTTTCAGTGGTTAAAAAGATATTTGTATATATTGAGGTAACAAAAATACAGTATCATTTTTCATGCTCAATTACTTTCTATAATTTTTTAAAAAGCTCTTGTATGGAATTTTTCTGCTGATTTAGATAGTTAATTCACGAGAGTTCACTTAGTTATTTACTCTATTTTTTCTCAGAAATTTTTTGCCAATTTTTTTTGACTCAATTCATTTCTTATGTTTCCATTCAGGAATGGAAACATAAGAAAGTAATACAGAAATTATAATAGAATTAATTTGAAAAACTGCTGAACTTTTTCAAATCTTTCAAAATTCAAAATTTTTTCATATTAGTGTTTTTTAAAAAGTGAATTATGATTTAAATAGTGAATTATTCTTCCCCAAGTGACAAAAATTATAAAATTTTGAAAAGCTTTCAAAAGGTCTTCTTTCAAATATTTTAACTTTCATATACAAAAGTATGGCAAGAGAATAGTCTTGATTTAAAACAAATGCATTATTTTGTACTAAGCAATAGTCTACTCTATTTTTGTTTTAGTAATCCTTAATTTGTTTTTTCTTTTTCTTTTAATTAAAATTTGAGACGGTATTAAATCCACAAAAACTAAAAAAAGCATAAAAAAGCTTTGTTTGTGAACTCCTTTTTATGTTCTTACTCTTATAATTAAAAAAAATCATCTATTATAAACATTTATTCTATTTTGATTTTTAATTTAGGCTTCCAAGTGAATACTGAAACTCTTTCTTTGCTGGCGTTCCGATATATGCGAAAAGATGGCACCCTCAGATTTGGTGATTTTGTGTCCTGCATTTTGCATCTTTCGACTGCATTCAGTAAGTGATGATAAATTACTGAAGTATTGCTGATATTTGCATTAAAAACTGTTTCTTCATCGTTATTGATTTTTTTCTGTTGGTGTGAATTAGGAACTAGAAAAAGATAGTAATAACAATACAAACAAGGCTTTTTAATTAAAGCTTACTTAACCAACAAGTTAATTTTATTCCACATTTGTCTTTATATATTTCTTTATATTATTCTTATCTTTATATTATATAAATTATATTATATTTGTCTTTATATTATTCTTTTATATACTTTACATGCATTTTTCTCAGAATTGTGGTTTAACTTTAAAATTTAGTAATCAAAAGGCTTCTGAAAATAGAAAGATGTTTCTAATAATGGATCGAAATGAAACTGTTTTTTCCCCCTCAAAATTCTTGAGGGCCCCGGTGACCTGGTGGTAAAGTCATGAGCTATAGAGTTTCAGGTTCAAAACGAGATTCCAACGAAGAATAGTTGTGTAAGGGGGTCTGTTGCACTTTCAATCCGTCCAGGGGCCAAACGTCCTCTTCCTGTTGTTGTGGTGTGGTGTAGTATGGAGAGGGGTGTGCCAGTTCAGGTTTCGTTCCCGTCATCTAACCGCAGTTCAAAATTACGACGTCTGCCCCAAAATAGTCTAGTGTTACTTTACAACGGGACTATGTAAAATATTGTTAAAAGAGAAACGAGCTCTAAGAACTATCTGGGGGCTTAAATTGTAAATTCGATTACCAATAAATTAGGATTATGAAGATTTGATTTGGTTTAGCTGTATTAACGTTCTTTCGTGTCGGCGTCCTGCCCCAGAGGTA
>JAOUZG010038069.1:13210872-13305807 GCA_026289955.1 Argiope argentata | reverse complement strand
CTTGCTTGCGTCAAGTGTGTCTGACGACTTTGTTTTGCTTGCTTGCGTCAAGTGTGACTGACAACTTTTGCTGTGAATAGATGGCGTCACGACTGTTGCGGGAGGTTGCGTTGTCAAGATCACCAATGTAGCGATTAAAGGTCGTGGTACGAACCTGCGATGCTTGGGCCTGTAGCCGAGTAACATAGCCACTATACCGAAAGTCAACTTCGGTATCGTAGATGTTATCTGGCTTATAAGGCTAGCGCTACTTTAGTTTGAGCCAGAGAGTGTTAAGTACTTAAGATTCGAAATTCGAATGTAGGACAACGCACAATTTTTTTTACTGTGAAAGATTATTTATAACTAATATTTGACTAGAAAATGCTTTTATTACCCATTCTTGTATTATTATTTTGAATGGAAGAAGTCAGTACATATTATGAAAGGGTTAAAAGTTTGATCAAGCTGTCTCATGCACATTAAAAATAATATCGCCTTTTCTTTCAACTAATCAAAACAAATTATCGGAGTTAGTAACTTTTTCCTTTATTACAGCAATATATCGACACATGCTGTTTCAGTTATCATAAGATGGATATTGAAAATGTAATGGAATATTTGTGAAATAATTTCAAAAATAAATCACGTATATAAAGTGAATGGGTGAATCAGTTTTAAAATTCTCGTTTTGTTTGATAAATCTATGCTAGGTTTTAGTACCATTATTTTTTATTAATATTAAGACCTATTTTTACCGTGAAGAAACTAAATACTTATTCGCAAGCGCATTTGAATTGAATATGACTCCGTACAAAGAGTTTGAAAAGAGCGAAATAAAAGAAATTTTTGTAACGAAAGAACACATTGTTGCAATTTTAATCCTATCAATTTACAATAGTTTTTAGACAGATGATAATACATGTATAATATGGTGTAATAAAAATTATTGAAGAATCACAGTTTCGAAATTGCAATTAATTAATTGATCGTGCTAATTATTTGCCTAAATTAATTAATTATAAAAATGTCACATTTTTTAATTGCCGATTATACATATTCAAATTGATTATTTGCTTCTTTGGTAGGATTCTTAAAAGTAGTCACCTTAAAACTCACCTTATAGAGAGTAAAATTTTACTTCTTCAATCCGCTTTCTTGGCGTCGGTATTGGCGGAAAATTATCATGTCGACGCCAATATTGCTTCATCATGTTATTACTAACTATCATTATTTGCATTCGCGTAAGCATCCATGTCTTATAACTAATTAGAAATCTCACAAGAAAGTTTAATTTAATGAACATATTATGAATGCCTAGTATGATCTATTGAATTTATCTGTAGTACAAACCTTATTACGATATGTAGTTGGGAAAACTTTTGATGATCGGGGAGCCAGGTTTCGAGACTTCTCGAATGGGATGAGAAAGGAAATGGCGAAAAATATTTTACACCGAGTGCCATTCACTCTTTTACATCAATTTGTAGATGTTTAACTGAGAAGATTTATTGTGAATATAAGTCTTCTACATAGAGCTTAATGAGTTACTGTTATAGTCAGAATATTTTTAACATTAACTTTATGCGGTTTTTCACGTTTGATTGAATATCGTTCCTTTTATGTAGCCAAAAAGAAGAATATGGTGGAGTTTATGTGAAATGTTCTGGAGTAAAATTCATTGAAATATTTAATTCGTTATTTTACAATATTTGAATTAGATCTGCTGAATCTGTTTTTTACATAATGATATTTATTTTCAACCTCTTCTTTCAGAGACATTTGAAAAGAAAGACCCTCTGCAGAATGGATACGTAAAAGTCAGTCTTAAAGAGGTAAGATATTTAAAATATGAATACAAGCATTATTAATATTCTACTTTTTAAGGAAGCTAAATCAGTGGTTGGGCTATGAAAGTTTACTAATTATGTGTATGCTAATAACAAAATTTTATATTTATGTAAACATATTTTTGTAGTATATATATGTAAAAATATTTATGCGGTGCCGAAAAGCAGAAATTTTAGCTCGATTTATCGATTATCATATTGCATACAAAAATATTCCATTCTATAATCATTTTAAATGTAGAGAAAATGCGATGATTAAATTGAAGTCTGTTTACATTGCAAGACAAGAGAAAAATGCTAAATACTTCCTTTCAGTGATTTTACTATTTATTTACCACATGTCGGCTTAGACAAGGCAATCTTGGACATCTTTTTAAAAAGATATACAGCTGTTAAAGATTTTTATCCCTTTGTTTCTGACGTGGGATAAAACTGGGATACGACCGAATTAGCTATTTGTTAAGCGTGTGTTAGAAAAATTAAATAAAAATGAAGAAATTGGATCAGAAAATAAGAGAACATTTTAGAATGAAATTAACCTGTGATAAATTAAGATCAAAATTAGGAAATTAATTAAGATCTAAATTAGATTAAGAAATGTTGCTTCGTATATTTATAGGTACCAATTGTGACCTACATAGGAAATATTTTATTACTAAGATATTGCTGTCTCAAAAGTTTTTTAACCTGTTAATCGGGATGATGAAATATTTTGTAGTACTAAGAAAACAATTCTAATGAGTATGATAAACAAGGAAACTTTTACAAATATTATGTAGATTGCAGTATGTTTTATAACATTTTTATCCATTGAAACCTAGTGTGGTTATATGGAAATACTTCAATTTGCATATTTTAATTAAATGCATCAATACAACGGTTTTTTTACAAAATAAACCTAAAACATTTTTTAGTTATATTTAAGTGTTTTATACCTTAGTAATCCTTAATTTTCTTGTATATTTTCGAAACTTTACTAACAGTTATTTTGAAGAAAAAAATATTTATGAAGAATAATCGAAAAATATGGAGATGGGTGGTAGTCTTCATCTACTATTTCCCAATTCCTTTTTTGAATTAGAAACCCTCTAGATTAATTTAAAAAACCTTTTGTGAATGATGTATGCCAGATTCTTCCAAAACAATCTTAACCCAGAAGTAAAAAAAAATGTTTCATTCAAAAGATTTGAGGGAAGAATTGAGATTTGATATCCCGATTACTGTTTTGTGTATGCTTCAGAATTCGAAAAAATATCATGCCGCGAAAAAATTATTACAGTTTGTTTAATTAACTGTTTGTAATTGAAAATATGTAATTTATATATATTTTAAATATATAAATTCAAAGAATAATGAAATGATAATAAAGATGACGATAAAAAATTGTTTTCTTTTTAACATATAGAATCTTTTTTCAGTTACTTTTCTCCTTGATTTGCGAGATTATCTTGTTTGTAGCGATTGCTTTCAAAATTGAGTCAAGATGAATGTCGGTAATTGCTGTATATTTATTATATCTAATTGGCAGTATATTTATTATATCTGAGAGTATATTGTATTATATCTGTCACTATCGGTAATATTGGCAGTATATTCCTTCTCATAAGAGAAAATAGATGCTATAAATAATTTATCACATAGATAACGATTCTTTTCCTAACTGAGTGACACATGTTTGACCGTTATGACATCCGATCAGCTGTGGGATGAACTGTATGACCCTCTCTCTTTTTAACTGTTCCAGAAGGGAAACCCCCTCCCCTCATAATGGGATCATTTGGACTTTGATCCAAGCCCAGAGAATTAACCACACTTGAGTTTTCCATTTTCCCCAAGAAATAAGTCGTATCTTAAAAGAGGAAGAGTGTCAAAACCTTCGGATGTAAAACTTTATTGTCTATGAAGGTAGATCACTAACGAACATTCCAACGGTCAACTGAAGACCACTGGGGATATTTCTGAATAACTATTGGTTCCGGGATTTCAAGTGCACCAATGCGAAAATGAGAGGCGGAGTTTTGACTGAAGATAAAATGCAATATTTTGGAGGAGAGGAGGAGATATATATACTGGAACGTTTTAGAGCAGACTTCGTATTTTCGAGGTCTTTGGAGGACCGGCGCTCTAAAGGTATGAAAGAAGCGTCTTGTGAATCGACCTTCCGTTTTAAGATCCATCAGATGATTATTGGTGGATCCCTTTAGCTACCTCTGTAGTAGCCAGATGCGCTAAGAGCCTGTTAGTTTTTCGTTAGTCGAAATTAATCGAGGAACTATTTATGTATACAGTTAACTGAGAGGTAAATATCAATCACATTAACCTAGATAAGAACGAGTTGTTCTTATGTATATAAGGCTGTAAATAAAAAAAAATTGTCTTTAAACCTTACCCTCTTATTTGATCGAATATGATCAAGTTATTACAGGATATATTTCAAAATTTGATGAAAAACTATAAATTTGGTTTCGTATCTGTATACCAAATTTCATCCTCCTAGCTCAAAGCGTTTTTGAATTACCTTTGTATCAAGCAGAAAGACAGACGGATATTTTCCAAAAAACTGTTTTTCAAACTCAGGAACGTCTACAACGTGGTGACTCATCAAAATATCGCATTTGAAAATTTTGACGATTACTATACTTCGTTACGAGAAAGAATAAAAAGTACTTACCGACATTTACTTAAATTTATTTACTGAATTCCTATTCTCTCTCTTTTTAATTTTTCAGTGGCTGAGCTCTTCTCTTCAGTGCTGATTGAAAGATTTTTTTTCTTCCTGAAATGCCATTCAAAACAGAAACAACTCGAAAGAGGCCAAAATTAATACGAACACCAAACAGCACTTGTAAATAGACTTGTTTATTAATGTAGAATGCAGATATATATATACACGGAAAGTTGTCACTTAATCACTGTGAATATTTAAACTATTTTTGTCTTCGACATAATATGTGCAATCATAATTTTGTTTAACAACTTATAGACTCTTGTTTTATTTTGTATATAAATAATTTTATTGTATTTTTTGATAATAAAAAATGAGTTTTTAAAATAAAATTAGTGTTTTTGAAAAATTATTTTGCAAGAATTAAACATGTTTAAGATCTGAGAAAAGTATTTCAACTAATAATAAACTGTACATAGTAAGTTCTCCGATCCTTAAATCCCCTTTCTCCGTTTCTTAACTAGGAAAACCTGTGTTGTAATATCGGAGAATATAATTTCCAATTTTAACCAAACCTCCTTTTAAAATTATGAGAACTTCTTAATTTTAATCACCCTATTTTCCAAAATGAGCATGAAACATTTTCTCGCTTCTTTTTTAATATGGTATAGCCTATAATTTTCTCCCGTGACTTTTTAACCGATCTCTTATTTTTGAGTTGTAACTTCCTTATTCACCACTAGGGTCGCTGAGATCTGTTCTTAATGAATTCACCAAAGTCCCTAGCACAGGCTAGGCATACGTCATCCCCCCCAAGCTATACGTGACGGCATTTTGAATTTAAAGGATTAAAAAGGTCTTTACTGACCATCCCATATATATTGACCAGTTTTAAATAAAATGGCGTGAAATGTTTTTTCTTCTTTGTAATGTTAGTGTATCAAGAACATTTTACTGCCGGCGTCCTGGCAAAGGGGTAGCCGGGTTTCAAGTATTCGAGTCCCGGTTCGACCATGGCTGTTCTTCTGTCTTCAATCTGTAAGGTGTGTGAATGTGTCCCCCTGTGAAAAGGGGTTGTGCAAGCGAATGTGATGAGTGAGTAACTAAGTCGTACTCTTTTCCCTAGATGGCGCTACTTCAAAAAGAAAAGATGCTGCTTTCGGCTTAAAATCGTTGATGCACCAACTAGCTTGTCCATGGCAAGTGTCATTATTAACAACATCTACAGATTATATAAATTTCCTTAATCTTTTCAGCAAATTTATTTATTGCCTTAAATAACAAGTCTCTAAGTATGAGTGTTTTTTTTTTCATGATTCAGACATTATCTTAGGAATTACGATCATTTCATTTGAGTCGCATAATTCCTTTCCCAGAGTAGAATGTTATAAATGATATGTTTGTGAGATATTATGAAAACAAGACAATCAAAATTCAATAAAATTTCAGAAATTTAATATATAATATATATATATTATGCAGTCAAGCCACAAAAATAATGACAAAACAGGAACAAACGTTTAAACGAGTGTATTAACAGTAATTGTATTACATCTATTGCAGCATCGATTTTTATCACGGGGAAACCTTAAAAATATTACAAGTATGAAAGCCAGTGTAAGGAAAAGGTGATCCTGGCTTCGAAAAATATTCCGATTCAAAACTATCCATTCTTCGACGACATAAAATAATCTAAAACAAATAACTGGCACATAAATTTATACAACTCTCAAAATAAAATCACAGAAGTGAATTTATTTTGATAAACAATAAATAATGCTAAGAAAGTACTCGTAAAATGCTACCTTTATTCTTTAGTAGAAGAAACAATGCAGATGTTTATATGTGCAAACATGAGCTGAGATGACTACTCACTACCTGATGCTGAATTTATCTTATTAGATAAAGAAATTGTTCCAAAAATTGTTTATTGCTAGTAGAATAAGTGACGAAAAAATTTATTTGAGTATTTGTGAATTGAAAATTATTCAATAAATAATTCTGGCTGATAATTTTTTTGAAAACAGCTTTTATCTATTTAACATAAACCAAATTTTCATGTTTAAAAAATCGTTAATAATTAAATTATTACATTTTGTTTTCAAAAATAAATCTTTTCTATGATTGTGTATCACAGAAAATTTATGAACATTTAAAAAATTAAATATAAAAATATTTTAATGTATAAATGAATGAACAACAGATGCTCCTAAATAAATAAAAAACAATTTTTTAACTAGAATATTACAAGATACCGGGTGTCCAAAAAGTTCCCGTACTCCAAATTTAAAAAAAATCATTGTCCATGATTTTTTTCAAGTATATTAAATTTTGCCATACGAGTAATGAAACCGTGGACATGCTTGAAGCTTTTTTCGGCGATCGACTTATCTCAAAAAATCTTTGGCCACCTCGATCCCCTGATCTGACTATCCCGGACTTTTTTCTGTGGGGATATTTAAAGGACAAAATTTATGAAGGTGATTCTCAAACAATAGATGATTTGGAAATCGCAATCACCCAAAGGATACAAGAAATCACTCCTAGCATGTTAAAACGCGTTTCGAAAAACATGCGACAACGAGTTCAGCTTTGTCTCCAAGAAAGGGATGGACATTTTGAACATTATAAATGTAAGTTCATTATTTTTTCCTTAGTTATGTTAAAAGTGCTTTTTATCATTGGCATAAAAATAATTCTTTTTAAACCTATTGTTTTTGTAAAAGAAATTCACAAATCAACAGTACGGGAACTTTTTGGACACCCTGTATATTCATAAATAATTGGGTTCAATGTTGTATTTCAGATTTCAAATCTTCATATGAAGTAATAGGGAGATATTTTTACTTGAAGAAATTAAATCTTCAAAAATCGGTGCCATATTTTAATAAAAAAAAGCGATGGTAGTAGAGATTAGATAAATGTGATAAATCAAATGATTTTTTAAACCAATTATTCAGATATTATCAAAAACATCACTTGTTCCTTCAAAGAACAAAGATGCTGTCATTCATTTTTATCTTCTGTTTTTGAGAATTTCTTTGAAAGGATTCCCAGTTTAACAGATTCATTTCCTGTACTGATAGTTTCAGATAACAACAATTTAGAAAAATGTTTACCACTTTGAAAAACAGCTTTTTTTTCCTTTTTTTTTGTTTTGTGAATGTTTTAGTCGACAGCGGATATTAAGGTTTCTGCTCTATTTTGCCTCTAAGAAAATTTTTTGCCATTTTTTCTTGAGTAGTTTAGCATGCATATAATTAACCCTCTATGGGCCCGTGTAACTTTCGGGTCATATTTTAATTTATCGTCATTTTACAAAATATTTATAGCTTTTTTCAGGATATGGCGCATAAATTTCAACTCTATGACGTTGCAAACACAATCAATACTAGTATTTATAAGCATTGCTAGGTTCATCAACCTGAAATAGCAAAAAAAAAAAAAAAAAAAAATTGATGTGCAAATTGTTGGCAGTAAAACTACGCGAAACCATTTGATCCAATAGAAATTATTTTTGCTTTTGTCAGTGATTACCAAACCATGTTTATGGATGCATGTACATTTATGCCTTGCACCAAATGCCAATTGATTTATGAACTTTCACATATGAGCTATTATGCACAGAAGTACAAATTTTATAGGCTGGTGTGACTTGAAAGTCACATAATGATTATAACGCAATAAAATTGTTTGAACACAAAAATTTGTTTCCATTTGCAGAAATAAGTTTATAATTTCTGATTTTTTGTTCCCACAAAAATTCAAGTTCAAACAAAAATTCGGCCTATAGAGGGTTAATATCTTTGCAAAATTGATTTCATTAAATATATATGCATATAAACGAATTTAATTAGTTAACTTTTATAATTTTCCTGCAATTTTTCGATTTAAAAACGAAATTGTTTAAACACAAAAAATTATTTTCCTTTGCATATATAGGTTTATAATTTCTGATTTTTGGTTCCCACAATTTTTTAGGGAGTTAAAAAGAAAAATTTGGTCCATAGAGGGTTAATATCTTTACAAAATTGATAATTTTCAAAAGAAAAATAATATTTTTTATTTAATTAAATATATATGCATATAAATGAATTTATTTAGTTATTTTTGTAATCTTTATGCAATTTTTCGATTTAAAAATGTGTTGCCACAGGCATACGAAATGTAAATTCAATAGGCGCAAGACAATCTATCCCAATCAGCTCATCTTTGCATTTTAAAACATTTTACTAAGACATCAGTAGGATATCAGTGAATTGCATTTTAGTTGGTGGAAATATATAGTGGTCGAAAACAGTTCCAACTTTTAGCACTAACTACTTTTTCTACTTAATAGCAAATATACTCGAACGCGGCGCGCTTTTCACGACACATTTCACAGTTAAACAATAATCAGATAATAGAAGGGAACTTTCATGTATATTGGGGAAAAAGGAAAAAAGTGTTTTTTTGATTTAATTTCTCATCAGTGAAAATTTTTAATATAATTTATATATAGTAAGATATTAATCATTTAGCCAAAGATATTATATCTTTTTGATTTTGATTTGCATTTAAATAATTTATGAAATTTTTTTTAACAATGTATAAATACATTTAACAGTTGAAAACCAATTTTAGTACATTGCACGGGTTAAAGCGCAACTATAGTGCAGTCCACTAGTTTTAATATATGCTTTCAATATATAAATCGATACAAAATACATATCGATTAACATTCCAGATTGAATCGATGTTATTTACACTGTATGATTGAGTTGCACTTCGCAAGGAATGACAGTTTATATTGTAAATAGATAAATATTATGAAACCGCAGAATGAATACTCGCGTTTAATTAAATAAAGCGATTTTTTCAATTGATTAAATTGATTGATTTAATCTTGAAAATTATGTAACCGGAATTTAATAATTGCGATTCATTGATGATTTAAATTTAAATTTCGTACCAGAAATGTGAAAATAAAAATTTACGATATAAATAAAATATTAAAAAAAAGAATTTTGAAAAAGAAGTGAAAGCTTTTTGTATTATATATATATATATATATATATATATATATATATATATATATTTGTTAGAATTTTCTTGCTAGAAAACCGCAGAAAAAAAATGAAATAATTTTTCTAATCAGAAAAGAAATCTGGAAACTTACGTAAAGCATAACAGAATTGGTTGATTATACCTAAAATTTATTCTTTTACTCATAAAATGCTAATTAAATTTGAATAAAAATCGTAAATATTTGAAATTCACCAAAAAGTATAAAATTAGCTGATATTTTTTGAATCAGAATTTATACCATTTTAAATACATTGCAATAAAAAAACAAAAGCCAAAATTAAATATCATATGTACCTAAATTCAACAGTTTTAACCTGAGTTTATCACATTTTAAATAGGCATATTTATATTCATATAGAATATATTTACGAATATTAAAAAGAAGCAAATTTAATTTTATACCAATACAAAATCAAATAATGTAATTCACATTTTTTTAAAAAAAATTATATTCAAGAAATTCAAACAGCTATAAAGTTTAAAAATGATTTGTTCGAAATGTATCTGTAATTTACAGTTCACGATTTCAGCTTGAGTTTAATGATTCTCAAATTAAAAAAAGCATAAAATTGGAAATTTAATCACCAGAAATTTAAATGATTGAAAAATTGCTTTTCTGTCTAGTCTTTTGTTAAAAAAAAAAGCTAAACAATCACTACATAAATTGAGGGTAGAAAAACAAACTTGACTATATGAATCAATACTGTCACATCTTGTAAATACATCACAAATCAATTTACAGCGTTCATTAATAGTTATAATTTAGGTATGACATTTTTCCACTTAAAGAAAGTTCTGAACTGAGAACTTCATTTGTCTTCTAGAGTAAAAGTCACTTCCCTACTTCTCCAATAAATAATAATGTCCTTTAAGCTTGCAACATTATTTTACATAGATGCGGAGAAATAATGTCAGCTCATCACAGATGAAACGCAGCTAATGCAGTTTATATAAAAGAGCCAACATGGCTGTATGAATATCAGAACACCATACAACGCATATAACACAGTGGAAAAGGCTACATATGACTATGCGATCCATTCTTTCTTCTGCACAGAAAATGAGCTAATAGATCTTGACCAAAAGAATTTCAAGAGGTGCATGTTATCGTATTGATTTCTAGCAATTTAATAGAAAATTTATTTATTCATTTATTTTTATTCACTTTGCAAAACTCGAACGAAATACTGCTTTGAAATGTGCGAATGTGCGCATCATTTGAATCTCGAGGAAATATTTCCTACAAATTAAAAAAAAATCAATAATATTAAAAGTTGCAGCGAAAGCTCTTCCATTCTTCTTAAATCTAATTTGCATAGATTTTAGAAGATTTATTTATTTATTTATTTTTATATTAAGGATTAAAACGCAATTTGTTTCTTGATTCAATGTCGTCGAGTGCGTCAACGTCAGTCTCTATGTTTTGAGCATTCCACGTCGACAAGGAATTGTCCTATGAGGTTGAAGTACAATTCTGAGGTCAGTATATCTTTTTTTTCTTTGGTTTTATTTTTTTAGTGTTAAATGATGACAGTGAACAATAAACCAACGAATGGTGCTGGGATGGACTTAGTGAAGGCAGCGATAGATGAAATAGAAGAAACGGCACAAATTCCAGCCCTGGTTGTTGTTGTTGTTTTAAATATTCCTCTACAGAACTGGTACAAACTGGACCATGGGCGGGTTTTTAATGCTCGATGGAAGAGAAGGAAAAAAGACGACGACAGACGTGTGTACATTGAAAAAAAATCAGATTAGATAAAAAGTCTCTTTGCGCGTGACAAGAACAAAAGAACGAAAAGAAAGAATTAAAAAGAACACGGATCCAGAGTTATAGTGTGTAAAGATACACGCGTTTATTTCGATAGCTTCAGAATCGCAATTTTTCGCGTTTAAGACGTTCGCTGAAGAAAACAGGTACAACGGCTGGATAGAAGTTAGGTTTAGAAGAAGTTCAAATGAAGGTGAGAAGGCCATTCATAATAGATCCCGATGCACCATGGTTTGTCCTCTGTATGGGGATGGGTAATCTCTGTCGAGCGGGTGATGCGATTGGTGCCTCATGTCCTGGGAGTCCGTCATATCTCGCATTTCTCTCATCTCGGAAGGCCCGTATCGTCCTCCGTAGTCCATCGGTGGCCCACGATCATCCATTCTCACCTTCATCTGAGGATCCACATCTTCCATGTAGTAGTCGTGCTGGACTCGGTCTCGCTCGCGATCTCTGTCTCGCACGATTCCACGTTCCCAGGCAGCTCGGTCGCTGTACTCTTGGTCGGTGAAATCCATCATCATGGCGGGCGGTCGATGTGGCTGAGAGTGGTGCGTCTGCGGATACCTGTCGGGCAGAGGATGCATGTCTCTGTCCGATGGTGGTCCGTAACCTCTGTCCCCAGGTGGTACGATGGGGGGCAGTTCTCTGCGAGGAGGTGGATCTCGAGACATCATTCTATAACTACTCGGAGGGTCGACATCCATGCTAGGAGACATAGGCTGGAAAAAAAGAGAAGGTAACGTCTTGACTCCCATGTAAGCAATAAAAGAACATAACTGAATTCTGCACAATAATTTATATTCAGGTTTGTACCCTTTGGACGTTCTTAATTACCAGATCACGAGCACAGGTTAAAAAGAGTAAATGGCAATTAATATGAAACCCGTTATTCGATAAATATGATGCTTAATTTAGATATATTAAAGTTTCGTTTTATGGTATGGAAGGTTGTAAACTGTATGAAAACTCAGGTGTCATCATCGAGCCGTAGCTCAAAATTTCGAGGTTCGTCCCAAAATAGTCCAAATAGGACACATAGGCTGAAAAAAAAGAGAAGGTAACGTCTTGACTCCCAAGTAAACAATAAAAGAACATAACTGAATTCTGCACAATAATTTATATTCAGGTTTGTACCCTTTGGAAGTTCTTAATTACCAGATCACGAGCACAAGTTAAACAAGAGTGAATGGCAATTAATATGAAATCCGTAATTCGACAAATAGGATGCTTAATTTAGATATATTAACGTTCCGTTTTAACTAAAGTTAACGTTTTTTTCCGCAACACTAGGGCTATTTTGGGACGAACCTCGCAATTTTGAAACACGGTCCGATGACGACACCAGAGTTTTCAAACAGTCTACAACCTTCCATACCATACCAGAGGGCGAACTTTTGGCTTCGATGTATTTAACGAGCACCAGATCTTCTTACACGACGGTTCTTTGAAGAAATCGGACCTTGAACCTGACCCCTTCCAATTTGTAAGCCGAGGCCTTACCACTAGGCCACCTCGGTTCCGACCAATAGGAGGAAATAAATCTTTTATTGTATTTAAAAATAATTCAACGGCTTTTTGGATACATGAAAATTGTTTCCAATGCAATTTGAAATGATGGTAAGAAATGATTATTTTATATTACTATAAACTGAAAAGAATTTTTCTGAGGAGCACGAAAAGAACATGAAGATGGATATTTACATTTGAATGAGAAATAAATATGTCATTAACATAAATTAAATTATTGAATGAATATTTAGTATGAAATTTTTATATCTGCTTCATCAGCATTTTCAGTAAGAACTTCCTATAGATTTTTTTTTAATTAAAAATTATCTGACTATATTCTATTGCAAAATAAATAAATAAATAAAAATTTAAAAAACAGTGGTATGCAAACATTAATCGAATTAGATATAACAACTAAACGGCTAGATTTGAATAGAAAATTTCACCTTCAATTCATAACTAACCCATGATTATGTGGTAATTTAACTACATTAACTACATCCACGGGTAAATAAGAGAATGCTTAATAAGTATTAGTAAATTTAAAAAAACATATAAAACATTTGCCTTTATTTATAAATGCATACATACAACAAAAAAGGTGAATTTTTATCATAAAATGTAAATAATTGCAATAATTACTTCCAAAGAGTACTGTTACTATGTATAAATTATAATATATGCATCTGTTTGAAAGGCATTGCCTTCTGAAATATCATTATATTCACATCAAGATAAAGTATTTAAAAAATCCTCACAATATTTCACTTTTTTTTCAATATAACAAACTCGTACACTTTCATAAAAAGTATCTGAACAGTAAAAGTATTCATTTAGTATATGATATATTCTACAAACTATAAAAGTAAGAAATGATCATTTTTTACCAAAGATATTTCATAGTGATAATTTTTACTGAGATACCTTGAGATTGTCAAAAGTTAAGAAAACCAGTGGCGGATTTAGAGTTTCAGAGGCCCGAGGCGCAATTCAATTTGAGGCCCCCTTCCCCTCCAATTATATTTATAGTATGCACTTTTTTATACATATTTTTCACTCTGTCATGCTCTTTATCCGATTTTTTTTTGTGTTAAAAAAAGAGCTGTGGGGGAGAGAACCTAGGTACATAAAACTGAAAATTAAACTCAATTTTTTCATTCTACTTGGATATATTTAAAAGGATGATGAAGTTCAGGATGTTTTAAGGCTGTTCTTAAAAAAATAGGTGCTATTTTATACCATAGTTGCGCAATATTTTTCAGAGATACATGCCTAAAATTTCATTATATACTAAATCAATTATTATAGAATGGAGCTATTTTTCTCTTTTGGGAATAAAAATATTTTGGTTTTGTTTTAAAACGTTATCAGAGTCAGCTGATATTTTTTGTTGTTGTTTAAAATTAAATGTTGTTGATTCTTCTGTTACATTCTCAGATCGCTCATTAATTTCATCGAATTCGCATTTTGCTTCGGCTCACTCATCGGCATTTTCTTGTGCTTATTATGTTTTAATTTGTTCATCTGTCTTTTTAGGTTGCATTCAATTCCGTTTCTCTTGTCAATTTCTCCAAATTCATTTTCAACTTCAGCTTGTTCAGAGATTTTTTTGTGTGCACATTTTGTTTCAGTATCTTTTCAAATACGCATCCTTGTTCAACTTGCTCATTATGTTGTTAGAATTCATATTCTACTTCAGCTTGCACAACGTTTTTTTCATGTAAATATTCAATTTCAATTTGCTCATAGATTCTTTTAGGTACACATGCTGCATCAAGTTGCTCAACTGCTCTTTCTATCTCATTTTCCATTTTAGCTAGTTTTTCAAAAGTTATAATTCATTTATTGAATAAATTTTTATGCCGATCTTCACTTTCTTTCTTTCTTTTTTTAGTTTTCAAGCTCCCTATTCCAACTTTCTTTTCTGTAACATGGCTAAAACATTTTTAACAAATTAGTTGCAAAAAATATCAGCTGAACTTTTGTTTCCGAGTTGAAAAATTTTCCCCTTCAGTTAAGAGGAGAAAGTAATCAGTTTACTTAATCTTTTTGAGCAGTGCCAGTGCCTAACGATTCGTATAGTAAATCAGCCCTGTTTTTAACCTTCAAATGTGCTCAAAAATATAAAGCCAGGATTACAGTATTTAAAAAAAAACGAAAATGTATTAAAAAAATTATATGCTTACCAATATTCACATTGGTCAAAGGTCAAACACAGAAATGAATTCCTATCCACAGCACAAATCAAAGTAAATATTTTTCAAACGTGAAACACTAAATTGCTAACAGGATGTTTAGGAGAAACTAACCTCCTTCAGCAAAGATCTTCTAACCTCCTTGAGCAAGGTCTCTAACTAAAATGTGTCCTATGTCCTATTATACAAACACGTTCATTGCCTTGAGACCCATTCCTGTACTTCATAGAATCCAAGTGTGCAGGAGGGTGTAATAAGATATCTATCTCTTTAGTTTCGTACAAGATAAAAGCAGAACCTGACTTAGCCTAGTTGGAGCCCGGGGCAGGAACTTCTTTGCCCCCCTTTGCTTAACTACTTTAGTAATGAAGAACATTCATTAAAGAGTTAAACGTAAAAAAAAAATTCCATCCGATTTGGGGCCCCCACTTATGTGGGGGCCCGGGGCAGTTGCCCCTGCCTGTGTCAGGATTTGTAGAAAGGATGTAAAATGTCTCCCCATCCTGGTTGACTTTTTACTCTCTCATTCTCAAAATAGTTGGTTTTTCAAGGTTGTTGATGTTGCATGATCCTTTGATTGAGATAGATGAACCGGGAGTAGTTATAAAAGAATGTAAAAACGGAAGGCTTTATTAAAAAAATATTCCCTTTTTCAAAATTTAAATTATTATTATTTTAGAACTAAATTTTGAGGCCCCTTAATTTATGAGGCCCGAGGCGCACGCCTCATGCGCCTGTTTGGAAATCCGCCTCTGAAGAAAACTATGAATTTATTGTTGTACTAAATGCCATTTTTGGAAGAATCTGAATATTACCTTCAGTATATTTAATTCAATAATTTATTTTTCACAGCATTTGAAATCTCTAATTTTGAGTGGAGAAACAAGATTAATTATGCTAACAGCTATAAATTTTTCCAACTAAGCTACATGTTTGCTTTATGACTCTAGAAAAAGGATAAAAAACTAGCATGCTTCAAATGAATTATTAGAAAAGTAATGGTGAATACATCATAAGAAGCAAAGGGCTAAATCAAATACAACCTCTCTTTTACAGAAAAACATATAATCAAAATTCAATATTAGTGTCAATATCGATTTACCTGTCAAACAGAAAACTATAAAATTTATCAAACGATAAAATGTAACAATAATGAAACGTAAAATTTATCAAGCTATGAAATGCAATAATAATGAAATGTAAACATTTATCAAGCTATGAAATGCAATAATAATGAAATGTAAACATTTATCAAATGATGCAATTTAATATAAAATATTAAATAACTTTATTGAAAAATTAAGAAATATTTCAATTTCTAATGAAGCTAATAATAAAGTATTTTTTCAATTATTAATACAATAAATGTTAACTAATCAATGAAAAATTCTATAAATGTTAAATAATCAATTCATGTATTATCAAAGATAAAGGTCTACTAACTGCGAATGCAGTTAACCAATATTTTTATTAAGCATACAAACTAGAATATTTATGTTATTGACCAAAAACACACTGGATTATTTTTTTTTCTTTTCATGGGTATATAGAAAAAAAATCTGAACACTATCAACATTCAAAATTCTTTCCATTTATTTAAGTAAATTAATAATCATTAAGTAGAGGGCTTTTCCAAAAAATAGGATCAATCTCAATTTCCTTAAATATTGCTTCTATATAAATTAATTGTGAAAAACATATGTTAAAAAAATAAAAAAGGAATTTTGTAATTAAAAAGCATTCAAAGAATAATTTTTCTAAAAAATTAATTCAATGTATTTTGATAAAAACAGAAGCTTTTGGTGAAAATTTTCTAAATATCAACTAGTTTTAAATAATTGAGATTAACATATTAATTGCAAAATTTGTTTAACATTCGAAATATTACTTTATTTATTAATACAATTTCATTTGAAAGATAATATATTGAATACATTAGTAACGAAAAATTTATCAATTTAATAAATGTGTTCGAATTAAAGTTATTAAGTACTAACCTTTTCATTATTGGAATTTCCACTCATAAAAATCAATTAATCAACATTTTAATGGATAAATATTTAAAATAATAAAACTAATAAAAATATTTCAGTAAAATGAAAATAAACGTATTTTAAAAAAAATTTAACTATTTAATTAAGATTGAATTATTATGCATTTAAATTAAGTATCTCGACAATATTTAAGGAGTATTGAGTCTGGAGATTAGTCCTATCTTTTGGGGACTCCCTGCAAATTGCAATTGAAATATTTTAAAGCAGTAATTTATGCAAACATCATTTAATAGAAGAAAGAATGAATGGAGACCTTCTGGTTATCTCTGGTGAGTGTTACCGAACAGGAGTCATCAGAGCTGTAAGGCGATCCTCTCTATTTGGTTAAAGAAATAAGCTAGTTAAGTTATTGGTATAGGAAAATAAATGAGGAACGTTATACATTTACAGAATATTACAAAACCGAAGTGTAAAAAAATTGGTACAGTGGAATCTATTCAAAATACGTATCAACATCTACATTTTTGCCGATATCCTTTTGACCTGATATGAAAATTCAATATAAGTCCTTTCTAAAGAATAAAATGCCACCAGGATCAAAATAATTTTTAAAGGAGTTCAAAAAATTTGGATCAATTTTTTTAAAACCACGAATGTTTATTTTAAGGGCTGTATCTTCACTACAAGAATTGAAATTAAAAATTAAACTTGTTGCAGAAAGATAATCTTCGAGAAAGGGCAAATTTGACTCTTGCCATTTCACACGAAACTATAAAACTCACAATTATAGAGCTTAGTCTGTGAAATAATTATAAAGCTTAGTCTGTGCAACAATTATAGAGCTAGTATGTGCAACAATTATAGAGCTTAGTCTGTGGAATAGTTATAGAGTTTAGTCTGTGGAACAATCATAGAGCATAGTCTTGGGACAATCATAGAGCTTTGTCTGTGGGACATTTACAGAGCTTAGTCTGGGGAACAATTACAGAGCTTAGTCTGGGGAACAATTACAGAGCTTAGTCTGAGGAACAATTACAGAGCTTAGTCTGTGGAACAATTATTGCGTTTAGTCTTATTAAGTACCGACATAAAAAAAGTACGGAAATTTCTCAATGTTGAAAACTCTTTTTAGAAGTACCCACAGTGATTGTTTCAAGACATAAAACTATGATGTCTTATAATGTCTAATAATCCTAGAAGTCTATAGTTAAAAACAGAAATGAGAACTTAAGTTTGACTAATTTTTTTAGTTATTTTAGCAGTTTGAAAGGATTTAAATTGATTTAAAATCACATGTAAGACCTCAAAGATATATTAAGCTCTTATGCATTCATGGTATTTCAGCTCCATAAGGATTCATTAGATGTCTATGTTATTAAAAGCAGTTCGGGATTTGTTGCAACGAATTATGGGAAATGACTTTTTCCCAAGAATTTGCAAACTTAAATATGAATTCTATAGTTTACGAGAAACTTATGAATTGTTGGGATTTTTTTTCATAATTTCAAAAAGGATAAATCAAGTTTTAAGTGAGAGTACCAATTTTTTTAGCACTTAAGTCTATAAGAAAGAGGAATAATAATAATATCTAATATATTAGTTTGGAATAGACAAATCTATTAAATAATTGAGTAGTCAAATGCATTTTGAATATAAAATATTTATTATAAAATTTTGAATTTTAATTTCAAAATTTTAAAGCCTTTCTGAAGATGAGCCTTGGGAGTATTTGAGAATCTATTTTCAGAAACATTAGGGCCATAACAAAGTTTTACTATGAAGAATTTTTTCTTCCACAACAAAGTATAAATCAAAATCAGTTCGAAAAATAATTTTGATTAAATTAAATTATGCAATTTTTATGATATGCGAAGTATTTAATGCAATTAAATACTTCGTAAATTCATGGAAGATCGAAGTTCATTTGACAGTAAATGAAATCTGAATGTTTGTATGGGAATAAAGGCAATTCAATTGCCCTTATTCTCAAATACGAATACGGAGAAAGTTCGCCGATCAAATTTCGAATTATTTAACACAAAAATGTAGAAGTTTCTAAAAACATCAATTCAAATAGACCAGTCCCAATATATCATATTCAAATAATAAATAAATTTTTGATTAACAATTTTTGATTAGACACAATAATACGAAGAACTAAAAGTTATACTTTGTTTTATAATATAAGAAACTATAAAAGATCTTTCATATAGGTTTGTTAGTATTGGAAAAACAATTGCATCAGAGAATTTAATTTAGATTTTCATAATTTCTATTCTATCTCCAATTATCTATGAAATTTCTTTTCAGAAAGGCATTAAAAGTTAGTTTTCAAAATGAGGCTAAAATATAGTACACACCTGTATAATTAAAAAAAAAACACTACTTATTGGACAATGAATTTAATAAAATAATCAATAACATGAGACAATAAAAAGTTTTTAATTCCATACAATAAATTAAAAGTTGAGAACACATATTACAAAAAACCCTACAAAAAATATATTTCAAAATACTAAAAATTGAAATAAAAAATTGTTAAAATATTTAAAAAAAATTGGTGAAGCATTTCAATACAGAATTTAAAAATTTCATATAAAAATCATTTAAAAGTTAGAAATAAAAATTTAAGCATTCAAAAAAAATTAAAATAATATTTTTAGGGATACAAAAATTATTGCTCTTAAAAAAATTCAGTTCTTCGTATGATGGAAATAAGAAACAAAAATCATTGCAAACAATAAAGTGTTTAGAAATAAAAAGAAAATTATTGCTTTTTTTAAAAAAAACCAATATCTGGTTCATACTCAGTAATTTTTATACATTACATAATTTCGTTAATGGTAATCTAAATAAAAATATTTTAAAACGTGTATTATTGTAATAAGCACTAATATACATTTAATACTGAAAAACCGATTAGACAAAGGTCTTTGGTATTGTAAAAATAATATTAGAAAGAAAAGCAGTTTACTTTTAAAAAATTGATGCACAAACTAGTTTTATATTAAAATAATTCCTCTTTTAAAAGAGAAAAATATGAAGGAATAATACAATTTAAATTCAATAAGAACAAGCCTATTACCATAATGTAGTATACAATAATAATAATAATTAACATTTATATAAATATATAACATATGAAATTTATTATATCACTAAAAGCTATCAATTTTATTAACTGTCAAATATGTGGATTTAAAACTTAAAACCACATTTTGAAACATAAAAAAATCTCACATGTATATATATCTATTATGTTATAATATAAAGAAAACAATAACAAATTTAAATTAATATATTGATTTTTTTAAAACTAAAGTTAATACATTTTCTAATTTTGTTTTCTTTTTCAACAACATGCAATTTCATATTTTGAAATACCACGGCATTAAAATAAAGATTTTAAAGATGAAATAAAGCATTAATAAGATTAAAATCTAACTTAATTTAGAAAAGGAGTCGTAACATGCTATTAGTGTATTATTTAGGGGCGTGGCATGGGCGTTAATAGTTATATATAATTTTATTGAAACATATCTTATTTAATGATAAAAATCAATCTGAAAATCCGAATAATTTTCCTTTAAAAACTCTTCTTTTCAGAGAAAAACGAAACTGAAATGTCACTCAAAGATTACATTTTTTACAATTTTGTTTTGTAAATTATACAAATACGGTGAAAACTTCCTAAGGTGAAACTGTCTTTGATTTTGTGGATTTCATTTTTATATTTTGATTGCTTTGTCTAAATTAAATATCATTAATATCAATATAAATCAAGGTTTAAATATCCTTATTATAAAAAATTAAATTTTAATTTTTAGACACAAATATGTAACTTCACACACATATATAAAATGTAGATTTGAATAGAATATTCTAAAAGTCAGCGCTAATACAAAAGTTTTAATCAATTTGTACATTGAAATCAGAAAGAAATGCAATGTTGAAATCTATATTATTTATATCAATATATTGTGAAATATTTTGCTTTATTACCATTTGTATTGAAATACTAATTACCTGGACCAAATTTTCTCATGCTTTTATAAAACATTCTTTAATATTAAAAAATATTTTAGGTTTGGAAAGCAAAATTTAACAAAATTTTTGAATGAATAGACAAATGCATAATTTTTTTACAGATAACTTATTTAGAAAATTAACAAGAAGTTACAGTTTTGAAATAAACCATCGCAATATAAAAACACCATTAGTTTTTTATATACGACATTTTGTTTTTTATTGCATCCATACTTAGTATAATTAAAGCTGGATTAATTTCTGCAAATAAATTAATACAATGCAAATCTAAGAACCAATCATCCCCTTTTCCCAGAAACAAATGTGTTTTTACCAGATTCGATTTTGATCTATATATAAGCAGTTTTAAATAGAAAGTTTTGACAAATTGGAAATAATAAAAAAATCAATTTCTGTTCATTATTAAGATCATAGATTACTGCCTATAAAAAATTCAATTATAAAATTTAAAATCAATTTTAAGCAATAAATAAATATATTATCCAATTGTTATTTAATTATTGGATCTGGCCATAAAAATTATAAAATATTTAATTAGAAAATGTGTTATAGAACTTCAAAGAGATAATTAGTTTCAAATATTATTGCAATTATGTCCCAGAATTCATATACTTGAGTTCAGAATTGCACATGTTTGAGAATAAGTCCTAAAAAATATATTTCTCTAAAAAATACATCAAAACATTGGGAATCAAATGCTTTTAGAGCTGAGAATCCTTAAAAGTTAATCTAATTTGTTTATTTATTCAACTGGTCCAGATTATAGTCCAGTAAAAAAAGAACATGTCATTTTTTAAGGTAAATTATAAATTTCCTGTATTATAAATTTTTTTCGTGACAGGTCAAGTAAAATTCATATTTTCAATTTATTTAAAAAAATATATCACGACGATAAAGTGATCATATTTTTCACAGAAATGGCTAAGATATTTGAATTTCCGAAGTAGTAATTACAAAATAGAATGCAATATGAAATGGATAAATAACACCACATTTTAAGCAACATATACCAAGAATAAAATAACAGCACTTATGTACTTCAATAGCTCAAATTTTAGAAAAAAGTTGACTATTTTTAATGGTTGAAGAGCGTTCATATACAGGCATTGCAAATACCTCATTCTTCTTGAAGTTCTGATGCAACACTTTAAAATTGACTAATTAATGGTTGTAGAGCGTTCATATACAGGCATTGCAAATACCTCATTCTTTTTGAAGTTCTGATACGACACTTTAAAACTGACTAAAAAAAAAAAAAAAATGTTTTCTCTATCTATACCTTTTATAATGAGTTTTTGAACAGAAAACCATGTTATTGAGGTATGATAATATGAGGAACAATTTAAACTAATGACGAGTTGTAGTATATACTTCGATTGAGAGTTAATGATCTTTCCAATAAATTTTACATTTGGTAGTAGTTAATCCTTTTATAGGTAAAAACGCACTCTTTTGTGTGTATGCATAAACTAATGATTCAGGAAATTTCCATACAAAAACTACGGATGAATATTTAACTCAAAGCAATATTTTATCGCAGAACTAATATATTCCTGTAAATCTAATTTAAATCTTAATTTCCAAATTTTTAACTTAATTTAACTCACATTAACTTCATTCTAAAATGTTTCTTTGTTCCCAGATTCAATTCACACTTTTTCTTTTAATTTTCTTTTTTAACTTAATTTAACCCATATTAACTTCATTCTAATATGTTAATTTTTTATTTAATTAATTTGACATGCACTCAATAAAACTGTTGTATTTCTGAATTTTCTCATTAATCGTGTGAAGGGATAAAAATCTTTAATGTTTACCACATTCTTTTTAAGATTCCTACATTTCTTTTTTTTTCTTTAGACTAAATGTGTCAAAGATTTTAATCAGAAATTTATAGCAAAATGGTCGAAGAAGGAAAATTTTGGTCTCTTTTGATCTTGTGTCACGACGTAAACTGACGTATCTCTTACTACTTTTTCTTTGTATGTAAATTACGCCAATCGTGGCAAAATAAATCGAAGTTTTTAAATTTAAAAAGTCTTTTCTATTCGTCCATGCAACTGCTAAAACATATTATAATTTATGTTTTCATTTTTTTTTCTTTTTCCCTCTTCAGGTAGCAATCTCTATCTAGTATACCCACAGCTAACGACCTCAAAAATGTGGAAAGGCCGCTTTTGAAGGTAATTGCGTTGTAAGTTCAACATATTACCAACATTAGGCCTAAGTCAGCATTATCCCTATATTTAATCATTCATTTGCTAAAACATTAAATATAGCTGTCAAGGATGCGATTTCGACAGATCTTCTGCAGAGAACCCATGGATGTTTTGCCGTTTCTTTTTTCCTTCTTCCCTTTCCAGCCATGTTGCGCTCATCCAACTGGTTAGACAACTTAGCTTTATAAGGCACCGGAGGCACAAGATGGAACAAAAGAAGTAATTTTTGACTAATCACATGACGATCTTTTAAGGATCCTTTAATTTTGCTATTTCTAAAATATTTTAAGTAGCTATTATTTGTAATTTTATTTATTCAAAGGAAACAATTCCGCTTATTTATAATTTTTAACATGGAAAATTATGCATATAAATTTATTTATATTTTAATAAAATATTATAGAGAAAAGTTTTGTCCAAAATTAAAATTTTAAAGAAACGATTACTTTTTATTTTGTTTCATAAAAGGGAGAAATTACGCTTATTTCTAATTTTTTAATACTAGAAATTTATTTATACTAATTAATACAATATTATGTAGAAAGGGTTTATCCAAAATTAAATTGGCAGATAGATATGTAATTAGATTGCTGATATATAATTTAAAAAGCTGATTTGTTTCTAAAGGACGTTTTTTTTACTTAACATAAATTACAAAAAAAATGTTAATTTAAACTTTAAATTAAAAAAAAAATATCTTGCTTGTATTTTTTTTTGCTTTAAATTATTTTAT
Organism: Argiope argentata; assembly: GCA_026289955.1. Lineage (NCBI taxonomy): Eukaryota > Metazoa > Arthropoda > Arachnida > Araneae > Araneidae > Argiope > Argiope argentata. Next base: position 13,281,775 of record JAOUZG010038069.1, on the reverse strand, counting down.
TCATGATAAAAAAATCGAATGCATTTTTTTAAATTTTAAAGTAGTAATTTTCTTTGATTAATCAAAGTATAACTTAATATCACCAGCACTTATTGAAGCCAGGAATAATTTACTCTCTTTTAATTGCAGAGCAAAATTTGTAAAAGCTGTTAAAAGCTAAACAAATATTTAAATTAAAGCTTGACTTCAGCCAACTGCAACTGCCTGAAAACTTTAAAGAGTTAGAGCAAGAAGCAATCACTTTTTTATTAATACGTACTGTATTAAGCACTTAAAAGCATTATCTTGAGGCATCATCACAAATGTCCTTATATTCTTAATAATGAGATTTTTTACACAAATTGCTATCTTTTAACACAGCTGGAAGGGCTCTCTTACCTCATCCATATGCCTTGGCCTTCTGTCTGTCTCCGGCCTGTAGTTGACGCTGGGAGGAGTAGAATTGTGTCTGAGAAGTCCAGCTCCACCTCGAGGTTCCTCGAGTCGAGAGGGAGGATGTGGGGAAGGGATGGGTCTCGATACTACAGGAGGGGGGGTCTTCACAGGAGGATGGGTAGCCCTCCAGTACGCCTCCAGAAACTCAGCTAGGTGTTCGCAAGCTTCTTCCAACTGGTTCTCGTCCAGAACCACGTCGAACATTTCCTGAAGAACGAAGCTTAAATTTAGACACATATCCACATACATTTTTTTATTGGTTCTCGAAGTATAAACTCCTTGTTTACCAACAAGTATACCGCAAGGCTTACAGATGTAAGTCATTTCACAGTTAACAGAAAGATGAATTTCGAATATAAAGACATAGGCACAAATGCAAAGAAAAAAGAGGGGGAAAGCAAATACACAAAAATTGCTCACAAACTAAGAGAAACACACAGTAGATGTTATAATACCGTTGAAGAAGTATGATAAAATAAAATAGAACATTCAAAACACAAATAGAAAATAACATATGCAAATATTTCTAGACGAACACACTGAAATGAAGTTTAAATAACAGGGATATCTACATATTGAACTCGCTTTTCCTTAATGGTTAAGATTTACTGCTTTACATCTCAAATAAAAAGGAGAAATGTACAGTAAAATATGTTATTGTTTTAACTCCAAATGGCAACAGACCCAGGAAAGGACTAAAACCAGTCAATTAAGCTCTTTGTTATATGCATGTGAAAGTATGCGTATAACAAAGTCACAAAGTAATCTGTATATGCATGTGAAAGTATGCATATACAGATGGTCACCCCCTGGTAAGTAAGTTCAAATCCGTATAACACCCAAATGGTATCAAAGCCAAGAAATGATTGGAAGAAGACTTTACAGCTCTCTGTTATATATGTACATGAAAGTACCCATACACATGTAACCTCTTGGTAAGTTAGTTCAAATCCGTATAACACCCAAATGGTATCGAAGCCGAGAAATGAGTTCTCTGCTATATATGCACATGAAAGTACCCATACACATATAATAACTTCCTGGTAAGTTAGTTCACATCCGTATAACACCAAAATGGTATCAAAGCCAGGAAAAGACTAAAAGAATCCTATTAAGCTCTTACTATACGCAGGCGAAAGTGCATAAATATAAATGGTCAATCCATGATTGGATTAGTTCAAATCCGCATAGCAGCCAAATGGTATCTGTTTCAAATTCACACTCATAGATGGCGTTTCTGTCCCGTGAGAAATTTTTGTTCATTCATTTTGTATCTCAACGTTCAGTGGAAGAACGGTTTTCCAGATGTGGCACCCAATGCCTGCATATCATACAGATGTTGAAGTGGCACAAAATGTGCACGAAAATAAAATGGTGTTAACCAGACTAGAGTTTTATTTGAAGAGATTTACAGTTTAAAAACCAGGAAATGACTAAAAGAATCTGATTCAACTCTTGTTATTTGCGTGTGAAAGTATTTAAGCACAGATGGTCAACTAATGGTTGGATTAGTTTAAATCCGCACAACAGATTATATTCATATGATTTCTTTTGTTTTGAAGTTATTCTTTTCTTTTATGCTCGGATAACCAGCCAATAAGTTTATCAGCGGTTGGGTTTTCAAAATTTGATGGCAAGGCAACATATTAGATTCTAACATTTCAAAGCGTTTTCGTTATCTTGTTAACAGACAGATAGATTTAACTCTGAAAGAAAAAGAAGTGTTAGTCGATTTTACTCCGATATTTGGAAAACGGAATTTTTGAACACTATTTCACTTCATTCGATATTCTGAAACGTAGAGATTCGCTAACATCTTTATTTCGAATTCAATACTTTCTCGTTATATAGTCTTCTGTATATGAGAAGGTAAAAAAATAATATTCAATAATATTAAGTTAATCTATTTAATTCTAATTTAAAAAACTGTTGTATATGTATGACTAATTTACAGTATATAATGTTATATATATTAATGGAGGTAAAAAAGTAACATATATAATTTTTATATCTGCAGCTATTGTATGTTTCTGGTAATTGAATATTATTTTGAGTATACTGTTATTTTTAATCAAACCGTTTACAAATGTTTTAAATACTTTTTTAAAGGATATTTTTTTAATCAAACATTAACAATGTGAAACCAAGCAAAAAGTAAACCAAAGCATGTAGTACATGTTATATAGTATGTTAACTCAAGGCAAATTAGGGTGTTTAGAAATACAAAGAATTTCGGCATAATGACGAGACTGACATTTTCGCAGCACACACATCCATTGATTTTCAAAAACTCTACTATTTACACTCCTTGAAGCGCCATCTATCGGCATTTTATGCAGCGATATTCGCACACAATTCAAACGTCGTAACATAGTAAGATTTAAATTTTTTGTGCCTCACTATGATCAATACTTTTATCCCTTAGAAGATTGATCACTCACAACTTAAATTTTTTTCTGCATCGGTTCAAGCGAACACAAAAAATCAAGAATTGAGCTCGCGTAAAAATAATTTCATTTGTACATTTAGATTTAGTCTAGATTTACCGTTATTGTTAGGTGTATTGTTATTAACAATTTAGAGTCGCAAATAAAATTTTTCCTTCATGACAGTCATTTTAATTTTAGTGGTTCTTAGACAAAACTGCTCAATAATTATTAATTTTTTAATTGAATTTAGTCATCATCAACAATTATAACATTCAATGTATCGTAAGTATATATATAGTAGTTTATGTAACCCCTCTGGATTTCATATATTTTAGTTACAATTTTTCAATAAAAAAGAAATAGTATATTCTTTTTAAATATTTGATGTAGAAGTCTATTGTCTATTCCTATGTACAAGTTGCCTCATTAATAGATAATCAGTATTTATCAAACTAAATTTATATTCTACAGGACTTCTAGAGATTTATATATAGCAGCGAACTTAGGTCTGCCGATTTTTGAATAACATTGTTAAATAAAAAAAAAAGAGGGCCTTTAACCTTCATTTTTTGCATCATACTCCTCTTGTATACGTAAGCAATTAATATCTATGTATCAATCAATAATATTTAGCAATTATATCCATCTCTGTTATGATATTAAATACAAGTTTCACAACTTCTACAAATAAAATGTTCGAATTTATTTTTAGGTTTTGTTCTTGCCTCATGTTTCAAATATCTTATTTTATTTCTTAAATATTTAAAATCTTACAATTTTTCTCTGTTTCAAGCATATTTTGTCAATATTTACACACATGTATTATGGGAATTCAGTATACCAAGCTCGAAGGAGCTATAAAAATTGGAAACTCATATTTGAAACTCAACTTACTGGAGCACACTGGGAAAGTTTTTCTGCGGCTACCATTTGTACATTTAGATTCCTGCTCTGTGATTTCCCCCTGGATTTTATAAGTCTTTGTAAGACCTGAAAATAAAAGAAATGATTCATAAGGATTTTAATAAAGATTCATAAATACAAGTTAAAGATTCTCTTAAAAACAATCCTCTAAATAAGCAGATATATATTTTTTGAAAAACAAAAAAAAGTTGTTTACGTAAAAATAATTAACCCTCTTTCCATTTTGTGCTTGTTTGCGCGATTGGATATAAATAATTTTTTGGTATGGTCTGAAAATAAAGGAAATGACTCATAATGATTTTAATAAAAAGTCATAAATGCAAGTTAATGTTTCTATTAAAAACAATCCTCTAAGTAAGCAGATATTTTTTTTGAATAAAAAAACAAAGGTTGTTTACGTAAAGATAATGAATCCTCTTTCCATTTTGTGCTTGTTTGCTCGTTTGGATATAAATAATTTTTTGGCATGATCCAACAGCTGAAAAAAAAGTATGTTTTGGGGTCGAGCTAAGGAGAGAGCGTTCTTAAAATAGATTTGAAAAAAATCTCTTCAACTTTTTCACAACGAATTTTTTTCATGCTAGAACAAAATGACGCACGATTATTTTAACTGATTTTTTTTCCAAAGGAAAGTTTTGTGAATGAATTCTATTTACAAACCGCATTAGATGTCTCATAACAATGCAATAGCAGCAGGCAAGTGCTGATAATAAGACTGAAAGTGACGTCACTATTTTCATCATGGAATTGCGAATATTGACAATTTTAGTTCTTTGTAATTGCTTTAATTAATTTTTGGTTTGTAGTTGCCTAAGCAAAGTTTAATTTTTAATTCTTACATGTAGCTGATTAAAGTGGCTTTATACAAGTAATGAAATGTAATTTATATTTCATAAATTTAAGCAATTTAGAATTACAATTTATGAAAACTTTATACAATTTATGAAATTTTGTGGCTTTATACAAAAGAAACTAAATTTGCCTCACAGAGAAAGAGAGGAAGAGGTTAAATAAATAGAAATTTCTAATTTATATGTTTTCATAATTGCTGTTATAAAAATGGCAAACAAAAGATGCTTCTTTCTTAAAATACCTCAATTTAAAATCGCACAACATTAACACTAGATTGTAGCGAGTGAAGGCCGCAGTACGAACCTGCGACGCTTGAGTCTGTAGTTGAGAATCAAACCGATCGAGCAAAAGGGACTCTTCAGCTCGAAGGATATTATTTGGCTAATAAGGCTGACGCTACAGTACTCCCCTACCAGTGAGTCGGACGGGAGACGAACGATTTGGTGCGTCGAGTTAGCAACGGCTTTTTTTTTGTTGAGTAAGAGACGGCTTAGGTGCGTTAAGTTAGCGACGGCTTTGTTGGCTGGTAGATGGCGCCACGACTTTGCGGAAGGTTGCGTTGTCAAGGTCACCAATGTAGCGAGTGAAGGTCGCGGTACGAACCTGCGACGCTTGACTCTGTAGCTGAGAATCATACCGATCGAGCAAAAGGAACCCTTTCAGCTCGAAGGATATTATTTGGCTAATAGGGCTGACGCTACAAGATAAACATATAAAAACTCATTGGAAGATATTCAACTTTTTTTTATAATTTTAATGCCGTGATGTTTTATTTTTAATAGGAAAGGAACATCTAGAAAAATATTATATAAAATTCTAAATATGAGACGATATCATTAAATATATTCTGAGAAAACATATCCGTCTGCAAAAACAGTAATTAAAGAGCATATTAGGTTAAAAAATTAATTATATTGTCCCAAATCAGATTTTTAGAATACCATCACCAAATTTTCGCCAAAATAGGCTTAATGATGTCTATCCGTCTGTGAGCCCCATAACTACAAAACGCAAAGAATTAGAAAGACGAAATTTGGTGCGTAATTTTATCAGCAAAAATGTAAACGTATAAGATTTGGAACAAAACTCTTCAACGATGGTCATCTTTTAAATTATATATGTCCACATGCTCTCTCAAATATACATTGACTTAGATAAATGAAATTTAGTATCCAGTCATGCGACTAAAATCGTATTAATACTTAGAATTCACAATCAGAAAAAAAGGCGTCCTCATTTACGCTTGGAATTTTGTTATTACTAATGGCATTTTACAAGCCCGCTGACAGATCTGTAAGTGATTTAAGCCGAGTGAGCGTTTCTAGTTTATTCAGTAGCGCCAACTAGGGCCAAGAGTGAGATTGGCTACTTCATACGTCATATGCGCTTGCTCAACCCATTTTTATCGAGAAGCACATTCACACACCTCACAGATAAAACACCGAAGAAAAACAACCATGCCTAAACCGGGATTTGAACCTTCGATGCCCAGATAACGAGGAAGACGCACTACCCCTACACCAAGACGTCGGAGCTCCGAATTCATTGTACTTACGACACAAAATGTGGGAGTTTCAACCATTTCGCGTAGAAGATGGGTGGGGATATATACGTGCAAAATGTGCCATGACCATTGGGAATGTTGCCACCTCTTTCCATCTTTCAGCATCGTGGTTCGTTCAGGCAGCTCAAATTTTTACAAGGAGTGCCGAAAAGAAGGTGATAAATATACGAAAAATCGAGGACAGAATATTTCTGATGATTGTGAGGACGAATGAACGAATTCTGATGATTGTGAGGTTTGTGACTTCAAAGCCAAGGGGAAACCAATGCTTACCAAGATTCATTCATATTTTGAAACAACGGTAGTTCTGAAAGGTACTTTTAACGGTATAACTTATTTAACAGACTTTTCAAACTGAATTTTCTTTTCTTTCACACAAATTATTCTTATTAAGTTATAAATGAGTTATTTTATAAAATCCCTCGTTAAAAATAATTTTTTTTTCTTTAGAGTGTACTTATTACCTTTGGAGACGAAATTTTTACGTAGACGACTATAGGAGCTAGTGAGGTTTTCAGTAGTTGGGAAGGGTGGTTGATGGTGTCGCAGTCTAGGACAACTAACTGGAGAGTCCGCGCAAGCTCGAAGATTCTTTCTATTTCAGCCTGGACTTCAGCTGGAATACAAGAAGAAAGATCTGATTAGTTTTCTGAAAAGAGCAAAACAACGCAATGGACATGAAAACTATAACTTAATTTAAGGAGCAGTGCTAAACATAAGGAAAAATACATAAATTTTTTTTTCTTTCATGTATGTATACTGTAGGAAAGGGGACTACTTAAAATATTTACAGCTTTTGCCAACTGCTCAATATGAAGTATTTGATATAATCTCGTTTTCTACATCCTTCCCACCCTGATCAACCTCGAGGGGGAAGACCAAAGATATCGAACGGGTGTAGCTTTCAACCATTAACCCTCGCTTCGCAGAATCTTATCTTTCCATTACGCTCCTGTTGTAGGTCCATCACTCTAGCCTTCTTCCATATGTGCAGTGGTTGGACGTCTTCCTGCAGGAGCAATATATCCCCAACTAGGTTGTCCTGATTGCAAACTAAATGAAAAGATCGCAGGGGAAGTAAACATGCCTTGATCATTTTCTCCCAAAACAGTCAAGTAAGTCCTGTTGCAGCTTTTAGATTCTCTTAAGCCTTGTGTCACCGGTTCGAATAGCCGTTAATTTTCGCCCTGTCAAGAAACTAGCTGGTGTTAAGACTGCAAAGCTGTCGTCTTTTCCCTCTGTTGTGTGTGTTGTGACTAATGGCACTTGCCGTGGGCAAGCCCCCGCTGATACGATCAGCAGATTTTAAGCCTAAGAAATACGTCTCTTTGTTTTACAAGTAGCGCCATCTAGGGCCAAGAGTACGACTTAGCTACTCACACGTCACAACCCTTTCTAGGGGACGGACTTCATTCATTCATCTCAGATCGTGATTTAGACCTGAAACAGAGAACGATCACCTCTGACCCAGTACCCCAGTGATATTACTCTCGATATGGAGGACTTTGCAACCACGAACAGATTTAACGAGCACCAATCGCCATATACTCGGGAAATCTTTTGGTCGGTGTGCTTCGAACGCGTAACCTATGGAGTACGAGTCTAACGCTCTACCAACCAGGCCATCCCGGCCACTCTTCTTAGCCTAGTGTTCGGCTGTTGAGAGTGACTTCCATTGTAGTTGTCAGATAAATAATGCCTTATTTTTAAACAAAGGACATATACAGCTGAAGTGTCAGCAAAAATTTCTGGTTTTAAGCTGAAGGTGTCACCTTTAACGGAAGGATGGGAAGCTCCTGGATAAGGAGCAGGTTTTAGCCTCTTGTTGATATAATAAGCTCCTGGATAAGGAGCAGGTTTTAGCCTCTTGTTGATATAATAAGCTCCTGGATAAGGAGCAGGTTTTAGCCTCTTGTTGATATAATAATTTTTTGTAGTTGCTAAGCGATACTATCATTGATGATATAACCTACTACATTTGTAAGTTGGTTTAAAAAATGAGTAAACAATTCTCTATTTCCCATTATGAATAGTGCTCATATTGTTTCTACATTCAATTATTCAAGTGCATTTCATATTGAAAGATGAGATTCGGAGTTATAAATTTAACAAATAAATACGGTTCTTAAGCAAAAAAAGTAATATCACATGATTACTAACTATTTGAATAAAAGACGTTATATTTGACTAGATTTTGATTAGAAGATTCAGGGACCATTAGCATCTTAGAAAAGGACAGTAGAAATCAAATATTTTGGAATTCCCACATTTACATAAAAATAGCCTTTGATTAAATACATGCAAACAAAATTAAATGTAAAAATTTTATTGATTACACAATATTTTATGAATTGCTAATTTCCCAAATAAAATATTTAATTTGGAAGCACAAATTATTTAAAAGTTGCAAAAAATTAATCTTAAAAATCATTAATTGTTAAGAGCATATGCATATTTTCCAAATATTTTTGAACATCAACAAACAGTTTAATTTAGTTATATTAACGTCCTCTTGTAAAGCAACACTAAGGATATTTTGAGACGGACCTCGTAATTTTAAAATTTGGTTTAGATGACGAGGATGACACCTTAGATGGCACTCCCTCTCCACACTACACCACACTACACTACACTACGCTACATCACATCTTATCACACCAGTTGGAGGATGCTTCGAGCAGAATTGCAGACGGATTTAACGTGCAACTGACCCCCTTACACGACGGTTCTTCGGTGGAATCGGTCACAAACATGAAACCCTACGATTCATGAGTCGAGACCTTATTACCAGACTACCGTGGACCACACCCAGAAACAGAGTTTAGCTCATTTCAAAGAATAAAAATGCTCGTAACTTCTATATTGTGATCTACATGCAAAAATGTGAGATCGTATTGATTAACATACTTATTTAACATTTTTATGGCATGTGACGCTCTTATTCACAATATGAAAGAGATGACACGTTTATTAATTTGGCCATATAGGATCTTGAATGTTGTTGTTTATCTTAGATTTTTATTAAAAGAAACAAACGTTATCTTACCCAGGCATGTCGACCGACTATTTGCTCTTTCCATAATTGCTCGTTTACTTGGATTGTTCAGCAAAGATCTTTTTGCCAACGATATATCTGCTGTGACTCTAGTAATAATAATTCTGAAAAGAAAATTCAAATTATTTAAAATCGAGTCTTTAAAAATGCTTTTATGACAGAATTAAAAATTAATTTATCAGTTCAAATAATCAAATAATAAAACTGTATTAACAACATAAATGCGTATTATAAATTTAGTATTGTTTTTAAAACAAAGAAATACAAACCGAGACAGTTTAACCCTTTAACAAGGAATGACATGTCCTTCTCGTGCAGAGAATTTCTTTGCAATAAAATCTGGTGCAAAGGTAAGATAGCAAATAATTCAAGAAATAAAAAAGAAAACAGTAGATTTTTTTACTGTTTTTTATATTTTGGTTTGATATTTAGTTTCTTAACTAAAATCTAGTGTATTTATGTATCTAGCCTTATACTAAATTTTAATTTGAAATTAAAAAAATACACGTTCCAAATGGGATTAGGCAATTAAGTTTACCTAAACCCCAAGGAATTCAGAAATGAAAATTAGTCTGGAAGTTTTTAGTTTATTACATAAAAAATTATTCTTCAAATTAAATTTGATGAAAGAAACTGGCCTGTTTAAATAAAACGCATTGCATTTTTATTACCTTACTTTACATTACAATTCCCGGCTGTATGCTCTTTTGAGGTGCTCTTTGAGATAGAGTATCAAAAAGATGATGATAAGGAAAATATATTTTTGTCTTTTTCATATTTCTTGGAAATTTCAGTCTTAAAAATATTTACAGTATTGCAGGAAAAATTTATATATACTTTTATTTTCATCATTAATTTTAACGTTAATTAATACGCAAAAGAATGTCCTTTAGAGGCATCAAAATGAGCTTTAATATTAAATGAATAATTATACCACTTATTACATCTTAACGTTCAAAAAATTATCCTTATAATACATATATTTGTTGACCAAAATTTTAATATCATATATCATTGATATTCTTTTTTTTGGAGCAATTAGCCAACAGAAACTATTTTTCTTCAAATGTGCACCATTTTTTTACAATCTTTTAAAAAAGTGAATAAAATTTTACAAATGTGATTGAAACAAATAAACTAAAATGTTCAGCTGAAGCATGTGTGTATGGTCCAAAATTTACTACTGCGGAGTCGTTATGGATTCAGTAAAATATCCGAACTATTGTAACAGTTATTTACTTATAGATTATACACAGACAATTTACACACAACAATTTGAAATGATTTTAAGATGCATATAAGAATAAGGATAAAAGCATGCAGCACATGCCGCCGTTATATCTGAACTGAGTCATTTCCCCACAAGGCATGAGAGAGCGTTTTATTGACGCCATCAGTCAATTAAAGTTAATATTGCAAGAGCGGCTGCAGTAGTATATTTTACAAAGGGATATTTTAGTTTATTTCATCATTTTTGCTTACCTTCCTTCGAACCGATGTTTCAGGTAGTCGAATAGAGCTTTTTGCATCATGTCTGTGACCTCGTAGCCTTTGAGGGAAGGTCCAACCAGAACCACGGGTCGCATTGAAGGCACTACATCGTAAGGGGGAATGTTTTCGGACTGGAAAGGGGGCGAAGAAAGAGATAAGAAATCCAAAGTTTTATATCAAGAAATAATCACATGAAATAATTTAAAATCGAATTATTTTATTCCTATTGCATTGTTTTAGTACCCTATTAGTGCAAGATATTTATGATATTCCCTCGATGTTATTCGATATTCAGAATGCCAGAGAATATCAAAAAAATATCGTATTAGTGCTGTTCGGCATTTTAAGCTAATAGGAAGCGTTTTAATTTATTGATAATTTTTAAAATTTCGAGTTTTAGTAGCAGAAAAATTTTCAATTTTGATAGCTTATATATATATTTTAATATTTTTAAGAAATTAAATTTCTATTAAAAATGCAAATGGAAGAAACTTTAGCTCGAAGAATCGAAAGTTTTATAAAGAAATAATCACATAAAATAATTTAAAATTGATTATTTTATTCATTTAGCAATTTTATAGCACCACATTAGCGCACGATATTGTCCGATATTCCCTCGATGTTATTCGATATTGTGAATGCCAGAGAATATCCAAAAATATCGTAATAATGCTGCTTGGAATTTTGTGCTAATAGGATACGTTTTGATTAATTGATAGTTTTTAAATTTCAAGTTTTAATAGCTAAAACTTTTCATTTTTGATAATTTGTATATTTTCTTATTTTTTAAAGAAATTGAATGTTTATTAAAAATGCGAGTGGAAGAAGCTTTACTTTTTTGAAGAATGGTTTTTTCTTTTCCTTCGCTGGCGGCGTAGTGACAGTCTTATTGAGTTTATTGTTTCCCAGACTGTCACTGTCGTCCCCAGGTCCAGTTTCCATCCCATTTTGATCCACATCGAAACCTGCAAGGAAAAAAGACATTAGTATCAAGAAAATTGAGGCAGAAAAGACAACAAAGATAAAAAATGACGAGTTTGTGCCGCTAGCTTCACCAGCCAGATAAAATCTACGATACCGAAGTCGACTTTTGTATTGTGGTCATATTACTTGGCTATTAGCTCTAGCATCGTGGGCTCGTAACACGACCTTCATTCGGTACAAGTTTAACCCATTTGCACCCAAAAGCATTAATGTGCGACGGATTGTACCCCTCAACAAAAGAGTTCTTAACATCGAAATATGATTATTATTACTGTCGTATACTCGCTTACGATACACGTATTCTTTTACTGTGATTGAAAAAAAACTACTCTCCTTGAAAATAAACATAATATTTATTTCTACGATAAGACAAGCTATTCTATTTACAAATTAAATTTAAGTTACTGCATTTACGATATGAGCCAGATCTGAACAATTTTTAGCTCTTGTTTTTTAACGCTTCTCACATTTCCGAAAAGTCTTAATTCCAAAGCCGAATTGAGTTGTTACTGGCTTATTCAAAGATCGTGGATTCACGTGACAATTACAAAAAAGTATCATAATAATTCAAATACTTAATAAATATTGTATTTTTAAGAATATAATTGAATATACAAAATAGCAAAACTTTTTTAATTGTGGATAAAAATGCATGAACAAAGTTGTAATAATTACTCAATAAGATCTACATCCATAAGCGGAATAATCCTCACATGGTGTCTGTCATTTTCCTCAATCATGGAATAACTATGCCCATGATGGTTTGCCGGTGATGTTTATGATAATTGATTACTATTGTCAATGAATTACTGTGCGGTTGATGATAATTAATGAAGGATTGAAGCATTTTGGAACAACCAAAGGAAATGAATGTAACGATTTCCATTTTTAAATAGCTGATTATTAGAGCGATCAGTTACAGCTGATCACTAGAGCGTTTTTATTCATTATACTAAATTTACTAAAAGACTTATTTCAATACTTTTAATTTAACGACAGCGAAAATATACATGCTTTATTTATTTAATTTGTAATGCATATATCATAGAAAAAAACCCCAAAATAATAAAATATTAAGAATTAATCATCAAAATTAGTTGACTACTTTCCTTAATTACTGATAAAAGCAGTTATTTATTTTAATAGATAACTAAGAAATAACTTAACATAAAAAATGAATATTTTACAGGGTCTGTTAAGTAAGATAACCAGTAAATGAATAATTTATATTCCAATCTTCATTAATAAGTAATTAATTATACTTTAATTCCAATCTTCATTAATAAGTAATATTTATATTTTAATTTATTTAATTTTTATTTTAAAAACTAAGTGAAAACACACATTAAGTTACTAACATTTTATCAATAAAAATTTTACTTTTTTTCAAATATATCTAAGTGGTAACTTTAATATAATCTTTAAATTTATACCCTGTGGTGACATCAGTGACTCTAGAAGAGTGCACAATCAGAAACTACTACAGATATTAATTATTATATCTACCATTGATGATAATTATCTTCAGTCGCGGATTTCAGTACTTTGCAGATCTAAGCAGTGCAGACAATGAAGTTTTTCTTTTAATATAAGGATTAATTTTATTTATGCACAATTTTAGCATTTTAATGATCAAAGTTAGATTAACATTTTTTACTTTATTTATTCATTTTTATTCATTATAATTCCTGATTGCTTGGTAAGGTTGTAAACAATATTATCGAAACTGAGATCCGGTGTTTATAAAAATTCTAAAAAATAAGTGAATGTGATGAAAAATATAGGATTCAATAAGATTTGATCTAGTTTCAATATTATACTAATATTTTATCATTGGCACAACTTGTAATTTTTACAAACTTATTTATTGGAACTAGACAACTGAAGTTTTTTTTATTAATCTACTTCGTTATAGTTTAATCAAGAGGTCTTCAACGTCTTGAATATCTTATTTTGTTTACAGATGAAAAATGTTTAAAACTGTTTATTTTAATCAAATGCATTTTTTTAAAAAAATACTTTGGATTATTGTAGAACATTTTTGTTTTTAGCCCTATCATTATTAAGAATATATATGTTCCATTTTGGCTACTTTTAATTATAGAAAAAGTGAACATAACACATTACTGCATACCTGGAGTAGGTGGAGTTGAACCTCTAGATGTTGATTTGGCATTTGGAATATCGTTTGGGATATTACCAAGATTCGTAGAGGAACTATTCTTACTGAAATGAAATGCATAAATATGAAATCTAGTAGCCATAAAATTGAGCTTCAAAGTGAATTCAAAACCTGTTATTAGTAATTCATTGTCAGAAAAACTGTTTAAGGCAATAAACATAGTATTGGAAATCCCACCTTGTGTACAACTTTCTACTAGTGGTCTGTGTTTGCTGTAAGCGTAAATTTTCTAATTTTACCGGACTAGGGATGAAGCCCACATCACAGCCTTCTTTCACAAGACGACCGATCCACCAATCATTATTGTATTTCTGGAAGAGAAAATTGAGCTATCTTTTATTTTTGCATTGAATGATATCTTTTAATCAAAAAAAATCATCTTTGATTTCCTTAAAATTATGTTTACGGATAATAGGCTAATTTTTTAAAATTGGTTCTCAATATATAAACTCTGTGTTCCAACAAGTATATCCCAAGGCTTACATACGCAAGTCCTTTCACAATTCACAGTAGAATAAATTTCGAATATAAATACATAAGCACAATTGCAAAGAAAAAAGATGGGAAAGCAAATACACAAAATACACAATTGGTTATTTTAAGAATTTTTTTTTAGTATTCAAATTACCGAAGCCTTCTGAGAACTTCAATAAAAGAAACTTTGAATTCAGAATATGCATTTTGTAAATAACAGTTAGTATTTTATTTTATTATTTTATGCTTTTTCGATTAATATATCAATTAATTCTATTCCAATAATTAAATTGATATTTAAATTTAATTTATTATTCATCAATAATAACTTTTAAAGGTACAATTTTCCAGAGTCATTTGAGAAAATAAGTTTTTCTATTTCTATACGTTTCAAAATGTCATTGCTCTTTCAGTGTATGGTTATTCTGATAAACAACTGAAAAAATTCTGTTGTTGAGCTCGTGTGTCAACAAAAATTAAATTCAGACAAACTTATTATAAAACAAAATCTTATTACATTATAAATGATATCAAACTACATTAACTTATTTTCATTTAAATTCTAATATTGTTTTTTAACAGCATCCAATTCAAAAGTTCCAAAATATATAACTGTTGCCAATTTTAATTTACAATTATTTACAAAATAATATCTATAATTATTAAACTACTTGTAGATTATTTTTAAAGGAAATATTTATGATTTATGTCGTAACACTATTAATAGATATTATTGCCAAGATTAATAATTAATAATGACTGTTAATAACTGTTTTTTTATTAACTTGGATTAAAGAATTTCAATTGTAGTTCGAATTTTGATAACAACCGAATTTTTCAGATTTAAGGAAAATTCAGTAATAACATTTTATTTTGAGTCATTCTTATACATATGATATTATGTAATGTAGGTTTTAAAAATTGTAAGATATTTTTTTTCATGGTAAATGTCTTAAAAACTACTTATTACAATGATCCTGAAATATAATACAACATTTTCAAATGAATATAGTGCTTAAAACTTTTATAATATAAATGTTTTAATGAAAAATTAGATGAGCTAAAGCTTATTCGATTTATACAGAAACACCAATTCAATTTCTAGTTGGAAGATATTACTGAGAAAACTATTTCACAGCAATTTCTTTATCACTAAGCTTATAACCTTTCTAAAAATAATTGAAGTAAGTAAGAAGGGGGGAGATTGCAGTACCTCTTTGATGTGCAGATAGTCTTTGATTCCGAATGAGATGGCACAACCGTGTACCGGTGAATCGTCGTCTAAGCTCCCATCATAAGCGACATTAGTTCGTACAGCAAAAGCAACTGCCTTCGTCTGTGGGAAATAAAGAAATTGTTAGACACTTTAACAAAAATATTAGCTGTTAGGACATTTTTCTTCTCGAATATATATATATATATATATATATAACAGTTTATATCTGAATCAATGACAAACGACTATCTTCCATAAAACCATTCTTTTTATGTGGGAGTAAGTTATTAACTAATTAACTAATACCATGTTTGCGAGTTAAATATATTTTTCTATTTTTTTTTCAAAAGCTTTTGAATTATAAAAAATAACGAAGATATTGATATACTTTAAGGTTTTAGACAAAACAAATTAAGAATTTATTTAGAATCAAGAAAATAATATGTTTAATTTAAAAGGCAGTGCCATTCCGTTAGCTGGGAGCAAGTCAAAAATCACCAAATCATGTAGAATTACGCCAATTTGGCGATTTTTCGCCTGCGCCTGGCTAACGGAAAAGGACTTAAAAGTCTTTTATATAGAACTTGAACCAATAAATGAGAAATATCATTTAAAATTCCTATGCATCCATATGCATCTGCAGTTATCTATAAGCTGAAATGGAATTTTCGATAAAGAAAAATAAAAAATTTTTTTGTAGAAGTTACATAACTTTACTACCTTCTCTTTTGATACAACAGATGGCTTTACTTTATTAACATCAAGGTATATCTCCCATGATCACTTTTGGGGGTCCCATGATCTCTTTTGGGTAAGTTAGTCTTTATCTAACTTAGGGGTCGGTTGCATTTTATTGATTGCCGTATATTTTCGAGTATGTGTTTGTTTTATCTTGTGAAATATGGAATTTAGAAAGTAATTAAATAACCTATTCCTAAAACTCATCAATATCGTTTTCATCTACCTCATACTGAAATTATAAAGATTCTCTGTCTTCTATATGTTGAATTTTCATATAAAAGAATTTGAGGAATCTTTGATGTTTTCCTGTCGAAATTTGTCTTGAAATACAATTTTGTTCACATTGAAGCTTGATTTAAAATTTCTTGATACTTTTCCGTTATCCCGGCGAAAATGAAAAATCGCCAAATAATGCAGAATTTCACCAAATTTTTTTACAAAGATTTTAAAACGAACACTCGCCAAATAATGCAAAATTCTGCCAAATTTGGCGATTTTTTTGCACTTGGCTAACGAAAAAGTAACTGTTCTTTAAACACAAATTGAATTAATAAATAATATATTCTAATTTTTATTAATGAGTTATTATGGTTATTTTATTATATAAAATAACCATATTTATCGCTCTATTTCTCTTTAGTAATATAAAATTTCCCATGAGAGGAACATAAATTTAAACTAATTTTACTGGGAGTTCCAATATCCAACATCAAAGCCAATTTCTTCTAGTTTAGACAAAACCGTTATCTTTTTTTCATTAGTCACATTTGTCTCAATCTTTTCTACCAGCTTCATGTCAGACATTTTGAAAGGAGACGTTAAGTCTACAGTTAATTTGCGAGTTGAGCCATTTTTAACATCAAGTATCAATCAATACATCGATTTTTCTTGAAAATCCGAAGGAAAAGGAATTACTTTCTGTGTTTTAAGAAAACTGACAAAAATAGTGTCTGCTTAAAAGTAGTAAATTTTTTATGATCTCCCAGTCTGATATTCTGACATCTATTGCAGGATTAATTATAGAGCCTGAAAACACAGGCACATTTTTTAAATCAATATTTAATAACATATCCGAGAATTACAGATCAATTTTTTAGGAATGGAAATAAAAAGGAGCGTTTTTTAAATTGATGAGTGGACATTTTTATTTCAATCCTTTGTTAAAAAAATAAAAGGAGTTTCGTACATCTAGTTTGAAGTATCACCGTTTGATGACGTTGATGATTTCTTCTTTCTGCAGGTATTTTATTTTTAACATTACTCTTTATTGTAATGAAAGAGCCTCTAGAAATTATGTTTAATGTCGTTTAAACACACTTATGAATGTTGTTGTTTCTTATGACACTTGCTATGGACAAGCTCACTGAGGTAGTCAGAGATTTAAGCATAATCAGTGTCTCTTGTTTTGTAGTAGCCCAACTAAGACCAAGAGTACGACCTTTTCTACTCACTCATCACATTCGCTTGCACAGCCCCCCTTTTAAAGGGCGTCATATTCATATGTGTAATTTAAACTGATATAATCAATAATTTTTTTTTGAAAAATGTTTCGAAAGAAAAATAATTTTGTTCAATGACATTTTTTGAAATTAGAGGAAAAAGGTTAAAATTTTAAATAATTTTTAGCTAAAAATGTGAATGAAAATGTAATTAAACCATTAATTTTAATCAATGCTTTTATAACCAAAAGATCGTTTTGCAAGATTTTAAACAATGAATATCGAATTTAGGGATTATATGATACATATAATAACTTAACTTGTTTAAAAAGCATGCCTAAAAATGTCCTAAATGGAATATTCTTTGTAATAATGCTTTTGTTTTAAATCTCTAAACTGCTTTTAATGTTAATCAATGAGTTTCCGTTGAAAGGAAATGAAAAATACTTTCATAATAGCTTGATATCTGAAATATTCCACATTTTTTTATTCTACATGAATATAAAATTTTAAAGCATTCTTATCTTAATAAAAACAAAATTAAAATTTGTAAAGATTTATTTTAATTGAATTGAGAAGTCTTTTTAATGAATAATTAAATGTAAAGAAATCTTATTCATAAACTAATCATCATAGTTAAAACAAAATAAAAAATATATTTTACAAATTCTGTTCAAAATAATTTAGTTTGCAAAGTGATCCTTTCCATTTCTAATATTCTCGCCAATCTATTTGTACATTCCTTTAATATGACAAAAACTGTAGCAATACATTTTTAGGATAACAGAGAAATTTTATTTTTATATACTGGATTGATTGGTTTTACAATTTTTTCTCAGCATTCCTAATTCAATGACTACAATTTTAATTTTGATCATTTTTAAAGAAATGATAAATCATTATTTATAAAATAATAAATAATAATATAAATATGAAATAAAATAATAAATTTAAAATGTAATATAAAAATAATAAATTACAGTTTATGAAAGCCCCGGCCTACTTACCCGAGCCTTCTCCAGCTGGGCCAGCGCCTGTCGCTCAGTCTCCCGGCGCAGTGCCTCCCGTTCTTCATCCAGAGACAGGTCGGAGGAAGGCTGGCTATAATTTGAGTCCGCCGACCCCTGCACAACACAAGACATAGGCGTCAATCTTCATATACAAAAATATCAACCACTGAATCAAGATTTCTCGTAAAATGTGAGGTTTTATGAGCAGCAATGGTAAGAATATATAAGAAACATTGAGTTTTAATTTAGCTCTTTTAATGTCCTGTTTTAAAGCAGTACTAGGGCTAGAGATCTCATAATTCTGAGCTGCTTTCAGAGGATGAGGAGGATACCTGTGCTGGCATTTCCTCTCCAAATTTCCAAACGACACTAGCAGGACGTTTGACTCCGACGGATTTAGCGTACACTAGAACCCCCCCCCCCCCTTACACGAAGGTTCTTCAGTGGAATCGGGAGGTGAACTTGAAATCCTCCGTTTCTAAAACCGAGACCTTACCCCAAGCCACCAAACCAGCCCCATATGAATTATGAATATGGTTTATATAAAGATTGTGTATTTAGTATTTATGTATATTTAATAAAATTCAAAAGTAAAATTTTATGAAAAGATGATTGATGAATTTCTTAAAAATATATATTACTTGGAGTGTATGGTTGATTTTGGTGCAGAATATGCATAAGAAAAAGATGATTTCCAGAATAGAATTTCTAAGAGAAAAAAGTCGTATTTAATAAAAGAAGAATTTTGAACACTTACAAATACCCAAACCGTTTAGAAAAGTTTTATCCAAATAGATTTTTAGTTACATTTTCAAGAATAATAACATTCAAAGGAGCATGCATATTTTATTTGAAGTATTAGTATTCTGTATTTGCATTAATTACTTCAAATGTTATACTAATATGGTAAGCAAAGATGATTTAAGATCAATATTTGCGCCTCGACCATTAAATGTCTAACTGTTATATAAATAATTCAGCAATGTAAAAGTAATTTAAAAATTGCATAATATCTGCAATTAATAAGAACATATGGATGAACATTGAAAATATTTGTTTTTCGAAGAAACAAAAGAGGGGTTGTTTTGTAAATTATCAAATAAAATCTTATTCAGCAATTAAATTTATATTAAAATGTCATTGACAACAAAATTTGACACACTGCTTTTCATTATAACTCAATTCTAAAAAAATGTATAATAAAATCAGCTTAAAATTAAAGGCAATTATATTATTTTTGTATAATTTAAATCTTTTGATAGTAATACCGTAAGATTAGAAAATCTATAAATTAACTATTCAAAATGTCTAAAGGAATTATTAAATAAAATTTTTAAAATCTTTTTGGTTTTGAAGAAAACAGTTTTTTTTATTCGATAATTTTGATATAAATGAAGAACAATATAGACTGAAGAGTGACAGAGTAATTTAGGTAACAAGATAAGGTAAACCAAAAGGAACTATTTCGAGATAAATTAGAAATGATTTATCCTTATATTATCACTTTATTACCAATGAAAAAGCATCAAAAGTTCATGCATCATTTTCAGTGGCATAGAAAGTCACGCAAACGATTTTTCAAATAAGGTTAAACTTTTGGAAAGAATAAAAATCATATATTTAAAATTTATAACAGAATTGATTAAAAAATTAATTTATGAAAAACAATTAAAAATAATACATTTAAATGTATAACAGTTAAAGAATTAATTAATATTCTGCAGAGTTTCGTGTTATCCATTAATGAATTTAATTGATAGAACAACTCCAATGGATATTCAATACTATTAATATTATATCTACGAATGGAAATTTAAATATTTTAATTAATGTTTAAGTTAAAATAAATCTAAAAATTCTGTATCTCAATAAATAGTTAATTTAAGAGATTATTTAATTTCTGATTGAAATTGGTACACATTTTTCCATAAAAATGTATTGTTTAAATGATTTTATAAATTTTAAAGGTAATCAAGAAAAACCAGAGAATTAGGCAGCTATTTTGAATAAAAAGGAAAAAAAGTTTCGATAATACATTTCCCGCGTTAAACACATGTGAAAATACTTGGATTTAATCATATAACCATGGCAAAAATTTGCTGAAAGCCGAATTCTTTCATCAGTGTAATTTGATATATTGTGCTGTGAGACGTAATAAATTACTTCATGTGTTTTCGGCAAACATATCAATATTTTAATGTATTACACCAAAAAATTCCTTATTGACTGTGAAAAACTTAACATCAGAAGAACCAGGTTTGGGTTATCTATAAAAAATAAATGAAAAGCTTCACATTTCAGAAAATTAATGATTTAATAAAATTACTATTTTTAACGGCACTTTAAAAATAAAAGATGTAAATATACAATCAAATTACTTTTATACACTAAACAAAATTGAAACTACTATAGTATTAGTACAGCTCAAAAGAGTTGCATAGAAGTATTGTATTTTAGAATCTGTGTTGTCAAGAAATGGAAATAGCTTTGGATATAATAATGTTTCAAAAAAAATTTATAATTATTAATATTACTATGCAAGTATTACTCTTTTGAAGGCTATGTAAAAATTCTATGAAAATGTATTAATAAATGAAATATTCAGATACCATCTATGTTTCTACTAAAAATTGAAAATAAAGGTGTGTGTACTGGTGTTTACGTTCTACAGGCCAAGTCATTTAATCTACAACTACTAAATTTGACACAAATATAGCTAAAAAAAGAGAAATGTCCAAATTGAAGCATCTTTTTTTTTTATAAATTTTAATGAAACTTTAAATTGAGTTCTCCTGCAATAATTTCTGCACTGAAGTAAATTTTATATTGATTCAAAATTTAAAAACTTATCCTTTTAATGTTAAAATTTATTAATATTTAGACTAATTTATATTGTTACAATAAAATTCAAACTGTTTTAAGTTGTTTCACCCAATAGTTAATTTCGTGATTTTGATATATTGCTAAGGATTTTGATTAATGTCTTTAGTTTAGTAGCCAAATAAAAAAGAATTTAAAATATTAGGAAATTTAGAAGATAGATGAACTGTACATATCCTTTTAATTAGAATTATGATGTCATGGGACTCGTCTCTATTAGAATAGTTTATGCGCACAATAAACAGAATATATGCAAGACTGTGAAAATAATACGGGTTCAATAAACAATTAGATGGAATCAAGGACATAAAATTATATCCAAAAGATCGATATGAAATCAAATATAAAAAGTGTTCCGGCGGAATCAAATGGTCACTGGAGGCAATTAGTAAATATATAAAATGGAGACTTTGTATAGATATGTTTAAGTATTTATCAGACACGGGGTACACAGAAATATATACTATTCAGATACACATGAAGATATTATTTTATTTCCATTTAAAATATTTAAATATTGAAAAATAGCTGAATTTTCATATATTTATTTAATTTTTTTTCATCCCAGAATTTTAATCAATGCGGAGATTTCAAAATGCAACAAATTTTCATTGGAATGTAATTCTTAATTTGTATGCTTTTTTTTGAAAAAAAAAATGAATCCTTGCCTGTCATTGCTATATCCAAGCTGAAAAGATTAGGAAGTCTTAAGTTCTATGAATTGAAATAATTTTTAAAAATAAAATAATTTGATGTTTACTGCTAAGGAATTATTTTGATGTTCGAAAATAACAAATGATCTTTACACAAAGTATTTTATATTTTCAAATCAGATTCAAATTTTCATTATCAATTTTCACAATATTATATATTGTAAGAATTGAAGAACAAATATCGAACTGCAATAAAATACATAATAATATACATCAATTCAATATTTCAAACATATAAAATGATCAATTCTAAGAACACAAATATTTTACTGAATATTCTAAATAAATGAAACAATCAATCACTAGTATGATATAAGACAACATGCCATGCAATAAAATCAACTCTTCCATGCCTTCTAATAATCTACAATAAAACTTCTACAGCATGCAACAAGCAGATTAACAATATTATGCATTTCCAAGATGGATTATTTCAAATATTCCAAATTAATTTTTTGAAATCATCCATAAGAAACATAAATGCAGACTCTATACTAATAAATTCCACTAATACAGAGAACAAAACAGAGATTCTAAAAGGTTAATTCAACGACAATATTGTAATTACTACAACAACACCCAATAACCCTCAGTGATTCACAATGCTGCATTGAAAAATTCCGCAGTTAAAGCGAATATAAGACAAAACGAACAAAAATATAAATACAACACAGATAGTTAGCACAGAAAAAGATAGAAGGAAATTAAAAATAGAGAAAAAATAATACAGGAAATCCGTATAAAGCAGTAGGCGTGTGTAGCTTACCAAAGGAGTATACTTGGACATACCAGATTACCAGGCTAAGTCGTGCAGGCCAACACTGGGGTCAGCAGCATGCGGGAATAAGATACTAGAATCAGAGCTACAGCATAGCACCCATAGATAAATAGAAAACCTTTGTAAAACGGACAGTCTCTGCGTTTGTTTATCAAACCGAGTAAAAAAAAAATTAGGCCATAGTGAAGTAGTAAGCAAAAAGTGAAAGGACATAATTTTTCCCTCTGAAAATGGCATGATTTAAGAACAAATGAATTATTTGCTCAATTTGGAAAGATATATAAAAATAACTTACATTGAATAAAAAAAGTAATAGGTGTTTTTGAAAATAGCCTCAAGCATCTACAAGTCTTCAATTAATTAGTATATAATACTTATTAAAAGTTCCATTTCATTTGAAAATGAAATAGATACTGAGGTATCTTGGCTTTAAAAAAAACTTAGTCCGTTTTGCAAAGGTCGGTAATTTTTCTGATCATGGTAATTACTTAGATCCACGTTTATAGTACAACTTTTCAGTTTTGTGCAATAATTAATCAGCAAAAAGCTTTTGACATAGCTACGCCTTCGAAAAGCACTTTCTTTCAAATAACCTTTGCATAGTGCTGAAAGCAGTTAGGTGCTAAATATATGGTGCTTCAAAATTTGGAAATTGATCTCATTTAAAGAGTAATCTCATGCTGTGTTGAGTGAAATTCGTTATAATTTGGACTTAAACTAGAATTATTGTTATAAAAACTAGATTTTAGAGAATTAAATAAGGATTTGGGGATTATCATATTGAAATTTTGAAAAAAAAAGTTATATTCATCCTTATATTAACGTTTCGTATTTGGTCCTTAGTTGAAATTTGGCTTTAGCCAAACGATTGTTATTGTGATGTCTGTATTTTCGCCAAACGATTGTGAAAAAGGCTTAATTATTAGATTTGTCTTAAGTACCAATTTGCGTTATGAAATAGAGGACCTTTATGGCCTTTTTAGTTGTTTATAAATGAAGTAGCAAAATAAAGACAACGGAACGATAGCTGAGGAAGGATCACAAGTTTTTGAGTGGATCCAAATATATCATTGAATGTTCTCACTGCTGATGGCCCTGCTAAAATGTAATGATTGTACTAATAACTTAAAGCAATTGATCATATAGGAAATATACATGTGATTCCAGTAAAGTGATAAGTTTTTTTTTTCGTAGAATACGTGTACCAATCTAGAGATACTGATTGATAATATGCTGTGCTGCTGGCCTTATTTACAATACAATGTTATTATAGTTAACGTTCAAGAAGTAATTATCAAAAATACAACTTTTTTTGCAATGTACACACAGTCAAACATTGCATTATTAATAGAGAAATAAATTACATTTCCAAAAATTAGTATTTTGTAATTATTTGTAATTATTAGTAATTTTCTGAAAGCAACATGTTTCAAAGCGTCAGCGAAAATATCTATTAGAAAAGCTGTTTGAATTGATTTCATTAAACATCTGAAAGTTTAACTATTTAAACTGCCTGATTAGTGTGTGATTGCAAATCATGAAAAAATAATTATAAGAAAAATGCAAACTGAAATATTTAGAATTCTGTAACTGTGCAAGCAATTATTAGCTTTTGTGTTGGTTCATAGTTTATCAAATGAATCAAACTACTTTAAAAAACAATCGGTTTAAATAGAAACGAACTAAAATATTTATTAAAAGTATTTTTTGTATAAAATTGTTTTTGTATTATGAACTGAAAAATAATAACTAACAAGAACAGAAAAATGTTTAATTGAACTAGTTTTTAGAAATTATATTAAGGCCAATTTTTTGCAATTTTTATTTAGAATGCTAATTTTTAAAATTATTCTAAGAAAGATTTAATATTAAGTGTAAAAAAACCATTTCAGCACTTCAGGTACTCGTTTAATATTGAATCATTACATATTTTATATTTTATTTTAAAGATCACAAAGCTTATTTATTTTAGCAAATTTGAAAAATATTGTGAATAAATTGATTTTTTCCCATTCAGATAAATTTATATTGAATGCTAATATAAACATTAAAATCTTGTTATTATGTGGAAATAATAATTTAATTAATTTAGAAATGTATTTAAAAAGAAAAATGCATTCGTACATATTTTATGCAGACACAAAGATAAGCAATCAAGCAAAGAGCCCACACAACACATTCATATTAGATAGGAAAACAGTGTCATGACTTAACTCTCATTCTCTAATTATCATACATACATTCATTCATTCTTCCTGAATTTCAAACCAAAATTCTACGCTATTGCATTCAATTATATCAAGAGCACAAAATTCATGCCATTAGATCCAAACATACTAATTTTTGTGAGGAAAAAATACTTTAACTCCATAAATTACTTATGAAAGTCAGATTAAATGCATTATAAATATTATAAGAGATTCCAATCGAGATGTAATTGGCTTTTTATTTTTTGAATTGTTAGGGCTCCTAACTTAAAATTTGACCAAAGAATTCATTGCTAGGAAACAAATCTAATATAATTTATATTTTTTAAAAAAGCATTCGAAAATATGTAATTGTTATATATCTGAGACTATACAAGAATTGACCACAAAGAATATATATTGACCGAAGTATTTTTTACTGAAATTGTGTCTTTAGAATGTTAATAATGTGATCGGTCAGAGAAGTAAGTAATGCAAAATTATTTAACTTGAATTTTTAAAATCTGAAAGTAAGTTATAGGAGGATTTATTTAACAATTATTGGAAATCATTTAAAATATAAGTGTCGAGTTAAAAAAAAATGGAATTTTGTCTTTATTTTTAAAGAAAAGAAAAACGGCACCAAAAATTTTATGTCAATATGCCATTTGGGGAAATTATTCAATCGTAACCTTAATTCATAATGAGATTTCTGATAAATATCAATTATATGTTGGAAAGAGAATTTTTTTAAAAAAATTACTCTGAAAGATCCATGATAGCGACACAATTCAGAAAATCATAAATTTCTATTTATAGAAAAAATAATATGAATTATAGAATAAAAGATACACATAAATATTAATAAGTTCACCTATGTATAAAATCCTACAGGAAATTTTTATTCATTATTTGAACTTGGTTTTACGTATACTGCATCTTTATAATAAGATTTCAGACGATTTTCTCATAACAAGAAAAAAGAATAAAAGCAAACGATTTCCATCAAAACATGAAATTATAATGGTAAATATAGCTAAATAAAAAACCACGGTAAAAGTGTGATAAATATTAAAACTCTTTTAAAGACGATTAACTTCCTTTAAATATTTGTTTTTTAGAATTTATTTATGGAATCAGAAAACTGTTGCTGATTATCAGAGCCAAGCTGATGAAAACGGAATTATGAATGGCGAATTCTCAAATTGAAATTTTGAACATATCATAGTGGTTCTATAATATGTGCAATATATTTATATATGATTATTCTATTAAAAATTTTAATTAATGGTTGTTAAATATTTAATTCGAATTTTAAACTAATAATAGAAAATTCGATGAGAAGAAATTTATAACATATAAACGTTAAGCGAAAAATCAACATACAAATAAAAAAAAGAAATACATTTTAATAAATTACAATAATTTTAGAAAACAGACTTTAGGAATCTCATTTAATATTGATTTAATTATGAAGTAAAATGTTTCAACTTTTTTTGCATTATGTCAATTATTTTAGAGATATGCCTCAAACAACAGTGCAATATTTATACTCTGACAACTGAAAATTATCGAAAATACACATTATCTTGACGAGTTGAAACTTTGAAAATGCGACAAATAATGTGTGATGAAGCTCCCATATACTTTGACAGTTCCTGCTCTATATTTTAGCTCCTCTTTCTCTAAATCAACGTTCAAGTATCCGAATCCTTCAGCACAGTGAGTTTCTTTTTTGTTTACAAAATAAATAAAGAAATGCAGAAAATGTGTATAAGGATTAGTTACTACAGAGAAATACTTGGATTCTATTTGGAACATATATTATTCTCATTTATCTTTATATAGCAATGAATCATTCACATAAATACTTTATTCAACTGGTCGTAAGGTTAACAAATAAGACAAATTCTAAATTACAAAATAATGATTAATATTTAGCAAAATTCATAACTTGATTATACTTTATCTTTCTTGTACTTGGAAATTAAAGGTTCTTTAGAAATTTAGTTTGAAACTTAAAAATAATATTTTTCACCAATTCATTGAATTTTTTATAAGCTAAAAACACAGCACGGAATAAAATAATCAATCAGAATCGATTGTAGCAATAATTGTAACACTCACGCTATCATGTTTTCCCCAAATTCTACTTGAAGAATGATGAAAACGAATTCTAATAAAGAATTCATGAGATTGACGATCAATAATTGCATGCATATAATTAATACTATGGGTATATCATAGAATTATTAAAAATCCAGATTTATATGGAAATAAATGTTTACTTCAGAAGAAATAAAAATAAGATTTACTGATTTTTGTCTCATATTTGGAGAATAAATATTCAATATTCTTAAGCTTCTTGAACTATTTTTAATGTTATCCCCATTCACATTTAATGAAATTATTGTTTCTTAATATTTAAGTAGAATTAAAAACATTAGAGCAAAACACTAACAACTAAATTTTGAGTTATCAATTTTAAGGGTTAATATATTTTATGTACTATACTATATTAATATAATATATATAGTATGTATATCGAACAATAATTTCTTATTAATATTATATATTAATATAGTACATATAGCATGTATATACAGTAATTTCTTATAGCTACAGTTGATTTTGGTCATAATCATACATTATGGATCCCATGTTACTTTCTTTGTTAAATATTAACAAAAAAGCAAAGTTTTATTTTTGCACTTTCTCTAAAGGAATAAGAAACTCCATATTTGTTGATCTGATATAAAACCATCTGTAAATATGCTTTATGTTCTGAATTAAAAACATAAGGAACATAAAAAGGAAAAATCATTATTCTTTTCTTAATGCTCAAGCTCCTATTTGCTACGAAATATTTTTGCAATTATTTTCATATTTGCTATGAAAAGATTATCTGATATTTTCTTTATGAAACGTTAAACGTTTCTAATCTTATCAAATGTTTCTTTTCTTACTTGAGATCTTTAGTAAATTATGTATTTCTTCCGCACGTAACACTTGTTTCCATGGCAACCATATTACTAGCTATCATGTGACTTGGCTTTTTTCGGACCAGACAGGCGTGTGCCGTCTCGACTATTCTTAGACTTATCCGCTTGAAAACTAGGACTTATACTATTTTCTAGAGCTCTCTAATGGACATTTATTATATTTAAAATTCGTAATATTGCTTTAAATAGTGAATTGATTTGTTAACTTTTTTTCATAACAATAGATTATAGAATTAAATTCCACAACAGCACATTTTTTATTATTTGCCATCTATTCTTATAAAAAAATCATATATTACAACATACATATTTTAATTTTAAAAAAATCGAAAGACATTGCAATACTCATTTTTTACAAGAGACTCGTTTAATTCATGATTAATGAAATAAAAATCATGATGTATTAAACCGCTCTATAGGATGATTGACTCATGAAATTTACAATCAAAACTAATCAACCAACCAACTAACCTTGATAACATCTGTTTCTATCACATTGAAATATAATATTTGTTAAATAATCAATAATTTTTTACATTTACTGATTCAAATGATCATTGGTTTTTTTTCTATTTGGAAGAATTAAAACTTTGATTCTTTTTTAAACTTGAAACCAACTTCATGAAGCTCCTGTTGAAATTTCGCAATCTAAATCTACATTTGAAGCTTTTATTGTCATTATACTATAAAAATTTTACACTGCTTTTTTGCATTATTTTAATGGTTAAATTTTTTTTTAAATTTCAGTTTTTCCAAAAGATTTCATTTTAATTATAAGTATAATCAACAATTTTTTTCTAGCAAAGAATTTAAAAAAGAGTTAAATTGAAATCGGCTATCTCAAATTTCATATTATCATGTGAAAACATTATTTTTAAGGCATTGATTGTTTTAATTAATGCAAGTCATTAAGCAAATTAAACAATCATGTGATTATCAGAATACGCATGCGTCGATATATCGAGAATCAGGTACATGGCGGATATTCGTGCTTAGTTGTAACTTTTTATTAAGGATAAATCGCCAAATGTGACAATGATCTTTACCCTTTTCTTATAATCCCAAAAGCGGAAAATTGATGCTTTACAAGCGATAAATTGCTAATTTTCTATCTGTTCATTTTGTAGCTCCATAAACCTCAAATCAATACAAAATCATGTTCGCATATGATAAAAATATTTTAACAAAAAATGTAACAACGTTGCCAATGACTTAAACTTATTAATTACAAGCTAAATTTCTAATTTTAAATGGTTTCTTTTGTGGATAAATCGTTAAATGTGACAACCTTCTGCATTATTTTCTAATAATCCTAAAAGCAGAAAACTGATGCCTTGATAAATCGCCAATTCGTTGCCCACGCATTTTGAGACTTCAAAAAAGTTAAACCAAAACAACACAATTGTTTTCACATGATATTTTTATTTTGTTTAAAGTTTAATGAGAATTCGAGCATAAAACTTTTCATAATTTGTCAGTATCCTATATAAAAACAGATAAATGTAGTTTGTCTCCACCCCCCCCCAAAAAAAAATTCATGACAGAAATATTTATTCGAGCATTTTACGTAAGGATTAAAGGCTAATTCCTACATTACGATTATAATTAAACTTCATTTTAAAGTTTTTGAATCAGAACGATTTTCATTGGAAGTTAAATAATAAATGCAAATTGAAACAAATAACACAGGAGCTTGAATTATGCACTTAATAAATTAAGACATAATTAATGAAAAAAACATTTGAAGTAGAAAATCAGTAAATAGCTTGCAGCAAGGAAATCACGAGTATCTACTTGAAAAATTTGCTGATTAGAGCTACTGTGAAAGATGATCTAGTTGATATTAATCTATCTTTTATTCGATATTTATTTTTTTGCACTAAAGCGATAATATCAATGGTGCCTTAAATATTATGAATTTATTAGAAGCAAATTCATCACAAATTATGCTGAGTAACTTTTTTGAAGAACAATGAATTTCTTTCTTATCATGTTATCTGAAGATAATTAGTAGAACATGATAAAAAAACCCAATTGGCTTTAATATCTGAAACAATAGAAAATTATAATAATAATGATGATGATAATATTTAATAAATGATGTATAAATTCCCTTTTATTTTGACCTTAAACATCATACCTGTGCGTCCCACGAGCATCGAATTATCGCTTCTTGAGTTTATAAACTGAAATTAAACAATTCAAATGTTCTCTTATTTGATACAAAAACTATATTTAATCTTTAAATAGTTCAAGTATTCTACGAATTCTTAATTGAATTTGCATCACTGCAAATTCCCGAATCAGGAAGTGCCACTTAATTGGATAATAAAAAACAGAAAAGGTTAAGGAATTAATAATAAACGATGATTAATCTTCAAATAAAAAGAAAAGTAAAGAAAAAAAATTACACATTTGTTGCAGAATTATCAGCATTAATCAGTAATGAAATTTTATACTTTTTAAATATTTTATTTATAAATAACAGCTTTAAAGATTGCATTACATTGTTACATTCTGAGTTATAGAATAATTTGTTTACTTATTTTTGCATATTATTCTATAATAATATGCTTATTTATTGATAATTTAAATTATTCGAAATTGATTATTTCAGTCATTGATAATTTCAGTAATTCAAAATTGATTATTTCAGTCATTGATAATTTCAGTTTTTAAAAATTGAATATTTCAGTCATTGATAATTTTAGTTTTTCAAAACTTATTATTTCAGTAATTGATAACTTCAGTTATTCAAAATTGATTATTTCAGTCAATAATAATTTCAGTTTTTCAAAATTGATTATTTCAGTAATTATTAATTTAATATTAAATCGAAATTAATTCTGCAAGAACAAGAAGAGAAGAACTAGATAATTATATGAATGACTCAGATTTTATTTCTTTCTGACTATCTATGGTGATCAGCGGATAATTATATGAATGACTGAACTTTAATTTATTTCTAACTACCTGTGGCATCAGCTGATTCGCCAAGAAAATTGTTAGTGTTTCAATACAACTAAAACCTTTGGATCCACGACACGATATTTATGATTCTTTCATTATTTTAGAAAAATTAAGTTGTTTGGCATTTTAGCTCAGCCATTTGTCTGTTTTATGCATTGATTTCATGAGACTTCCTAATTGGAGTTAATGGGGTCGAGCCGAATGACGTCAAACTTGCATGCAGTCGAAGCTATTCTTGACAGCAAACAAATTACATGTTTTCTAACGTGTGATTTCACTTTCTTGTTTCTAATTTAAGGTAAACAATTGATTCAAACAGCAAAACGTATATGGAGCATATGATCTATAAAAACCTGGTTAGCAGTATATTAAATAAAATTAAATTTGCGTATAAAAATTTAAAAAAATATTACCAGCGCAATCTTTTACCATTTTTAGTATTTTATTTAATATATTAGAAAGTTTTGTTAATAGATTCTACAAAAAAATGGATGAAAATAATTTTAAACAGAAATTTTTAATGTCATTGACAAACGCAAAGAAAAAAAACAAACAGAATCATCATTTCTTTGCTTTCAAACTTTGAAAAAAAAGGCTCACGATTCAAAATTTGATGAAATAGAGAAAACGATTTAAAGTTACTGAAACAATGTTTTAACAACTATTATTTCAAAACATCATAATTAAAAAAAATTCAGGAAAAATTATACGCCAATTAAATTGAAACCACTAATTTTTTTTTATTTTGAGATGGTGAAAATTTTTTTTTATATCATAATATTTCTGAGAATTATAAATCAAAGCTATTCACATTTTTCTTATTTTTTTACAATCGAATTAAAGTTTCAAAAAACATTGTTCCTAGATGCATATTTTTATCTTTCAAGTAAAGTCACATGTTTTAGCTCCAAGTTTAGCAGTCTCATTTTTAAAATGCCAACACACACACACAATATTATATAATTTATAAAGTTACAAGATAGTTGAAAACAATTGCATCGATTATAAATAATGAGGATTCCACAATAAAAAGAATTGACGTAGTAATTTTGCTATATATTACATAATTTCCGAAAGCAGAATCCATGCTATAGTATAGTGGACTTCAACTATTGCGAAACCTTTGAAGCACGTATGGTGGTCATATGCATATTTTGTGTATATTATTATTTAAACATATCTTCAAATGAAATGGAGATATGAAAAGATAATGAATTGTCTTACTTGAAATTGCTACTTTTTTCTAACTAGATAGTCTTTTCTTTAATGTCCCTTAAAAGTGGTCATAGCTGGTTTGGTGCAATTTTGTAGTTTGCGTGAATCACAGGCGAGTCACGCGACCGTCAATATGATAGTAATTAATTAATTATGCGTTTATGACTTACTATTAAGTTACAATCATTTGTAATCAGGGCAACTATTTTCATTAATCATATGAAATAATTATGGAATTTTTCTAGATAATGCATTCTATTATTCTCAATATAATACATATAAATATTGCTATTAATCAAATTTACATTGAAAACATTGACATTTCTTTTTATTTACTTTTTATTACTAATCAATCCGTCTACATACTGTTTATATATTTAACTCCAAAGAAGTTGGTTTCTTGTTGCCAAAGTTTTGAATCTTCGTTTATCGATTACGAAATTTTCATATCTTTATCGTAATATTATGCAATGATTTATGTATACGTTTCTAATCATAAAAGAGAAAATAATGGAAACGTATTAATCAAAATTGAACGTCCTCTTTTTATGTTGCTTCCCAAGACGTTTTTCTTCTCGTGCTCATGGCAACCTAACTTTTGATTTTGTATCAGTCTCCAAACATCAACATCAAAAAGTCGAATCTTTGACGTCAGGGCTCAATAGGACGTCACAATGACGTCAGCGGATGGGGCGTGTGCTCCCGGACTCTGAAACTTGACGTCAGGAAATTTATCCTCTTGCGGGTATTCTGAGGAATTAAAACTTTCGTATGACAAAGAAAAAAGATAAAACGAATGAATTACTTTCGATTTTCAAACCGTCTCTCGGATTGATTTGTTTATATTTTTTAAACAGATCATAATCTATTTTCTCCCAGGAAAGAGCTTGGCAAAATGCCAAGAAGTTTTTTCTTTTCTTTCTTACTCATGTAGCTAAGACAAGGTTTGTTCCCCCGTGGCTTTTAAGAAAATGTTTTAAGATTTTTAAAAGTTGTTTTAAAGCAAACACTTAATAGGCAATTTCAGTATTTTCTTAAAGTAAATTTTACTAAAGGGTAAAATACATTCAACAATTTAAAATTAAATGGAATTAATTTAATATATATATAAAATTTTCTGACATTAAT
Organism: Argiope argentata; assembly: GCA_026289955.1. NCBI lineage: Eukaryota > Metazoa > Arthropoda > Arachnida > Araneae > Araneidae > Argiope > Argiope argentata. The sequence continues at coordinate 13,248,107 of JAOUZG010038069.1, read as the reverse complement.
TTAGATAAAATGACCATCTCTGTAAACTTTAAAAAAATCGAACTCTTTTAGGGAGGGATCATACAGGAACGAAGAGGTAAAAACTAAGACTGTCTAAGGTCATCTTGGGCGTCTTGCTACTTTGACATTTACAAATCTGCGCATAACGCATATCAACTTTTAAAAGCAGTTTCGATTCTGAAGATTTACTATCTGTATTAATAAAATATTTAGTTAAAACATAAGCGATTATTCTTTAACTATATATTTTATGTGTAATCATTATTCAAAAATATTAATTTTTAGTTACATATATTCTATGTATAGTCAAACACAGGATGGCAAATACTTTAGATATGATCATATTTGTTAATTTTTAAAAAAATGAGATAATTACTTGTACATGAAAACAGGTACATGCAAAAAAAAAATTATCAAGGATATTTAATTCAAAATCCGGGGAAATCTAGAGAATTTTCCCCCCACAATTTCTTCTCTAATAATACCTAAGGGACAGTAGAGAAAGGTACATTTAATTAAATAGATGAATTCCAAGTGAAAATTATTGTTTCGAATATGTAAAAATAAATTTCCTATTTTTTTTAGCAAGTAGTTCTTGAAATCTAATTAGCACCACAGAAAGAGAAAATAAATAAAATCCAACAATTGTCATTTCAACGATCAGGCGATAAAGTTATTTAGTGAAAAATTAAATAAACAATTTTCTCCCTTCTGATCAGGAAGCCAGCAATTTTCAACACTAAATACTCTTCAACGTAAAGAAAAATCATTAATAAAGCATCGAATTATATTAAATCCTTCAAAATTACAGGAAATATCTAGTAATAAATTTTGAATCATGATAATTAGAAGGCCATGAGTTACTAGATGTATGAACACAATCTCAGAAATAATTATGTAGATTACGCTAATGATATCTATTGAAATAGAAACTTCATGCGTGTTCATCGTAAAGTATTATAATCTTTAATTTAAATTTATTAAAGTTTAGTAGAAGTATTAATAATAATATTTTATAATTTTATTGGACTTTAATAAGAGTTTTATCAACAAAATGATCACACTTGCCTTTTATTATCTCTTTTGTTTAAACAATTATATCAAAATTTAGAAAAAAAAGTTTTTTCATTTCAATATGATTGAGAATTTTGAATTTAATACCATATAAAGTGAATCTGTTGGCGTATTTATTTTATTAGATGCATTTTATTATTTTAAAATAATGATAATAAAAACTAACTTAGATGAGAAAAATAAGTATATGATTCTATAATCTTCACAATGGTTTGCAATATTGCTAATTTTCTTTCTATTTTAAAAAAGTTTTCTGCCAATATTATGTATATATCTTTAAATAATATCAGCTTTAGGTCTTTTTTAGATCATTTTAGACGCAAAATACACGATACTGAAAAATATACATTGTAAACACTATTAGAAACATCAATATTCATCTGGAAAAAAGCCATCTTGAATCCACTCTCCAACTTTATATGCATACAAGTGATTTTCAACGACTAAACCACATTCGTTTTCATTCAATGATTCAAATGCTAAATCCTATTAAATACAAAGTAGTATTAAAATACAAAGAAATGGAAAAGATAATTATTTTGAAGAAATATTAAATTTATGATTTACTTCAGAGTTAACTTTGAAAACCGAACAGAAGATTAAAAAAACAGCTAATAATTTTACAAAATATTCCATTTTTGGTACGAAATTCTAAAGAACGATCAAGAAAGAAATGAAATATCAATCGATAGTTTTATTATTAAAAAGAAAAAAAAAGTTTATATATTGCATTTAAGGAGAAATATTAAAGGGAAACAGCTGAGCAGCAGAAGCGAAAATTTTTTTTTTCAAAATATATTTAAAAAAATACTACAATCAAAGAAAACCAAATCTTAATTTAAACAGAACATAGAAAATATATTTATTGAATAATAAACATATCACCTCATAAAATTTTAAATATTAAATCAGCGTAATCGCTTAAAAAACTATTATATTCATTAAATAAGATAATATACTAAAAGAATTCTAAATTTCAAAAAATGAATGAAAATTCTTTTTTTATGAAATAAAAATTTAATTATATCAAATTACAAAGAGATTCAAATATTCATCGATGGATTATTACTTTACAAAATAAATTATGATGGGTATGTGGATAGTTGTATCATTCCAGTTACAGCTGTCAATTAAAATGATTTTTTGTGAGAAATGTTATAATTAGTTCATTTTTATTTGTATTCTTCAGAAGCAATTTAGATGCAGGATTCACTAGGGTTTATATTTTATAATTTATGCACTTGTAAAACAGCAGAAATATTTTTGAAATCATGTTTTTTTGTTTATTTCTATCACTAAAGCTTTTCTAGAATCAAATTTCAATTAGACATCAGAAACTTGCGATGGTTTTAAATTCCAATCGAATCCTCAGTCGAAATCGTGGTTAAATCGACCAATGTCAAACATACGGGAAAAGAGTATTGCAAAGAGTGCGTTCCAAATAAAAAACATTAAACTACTTTTATACACAGCTAGGAAATTTACTTTGCACATTAACAATTGGTGTTTATATATAACTACAAATTACTAATACAAGCCATAAATAAGTACTAAACAAAACTGCCTGATATTTTACTTTGCTAACGTAAGCATTAATACCTTTTATTTTCTATGACATCCAGCTACGTTACAAATAAAATAATCAATTGAAATCAACGACTAGAAGTAATCAGGCAAGCTATCTACAATTAATGAAATAAAGTTTTAGAATTAAGCAACATTAATGCGTACTCACACATAAACTATATGTAGACTACACTACAAGTCATAAAATGAACGATAATACTACATTGTTTATTTTACCTGTTTTTTGACGCCAGCGTTCAATTTCTTGATGGTTTTCGCTAGGAGGCGTTTACTCATAGTACTAGGTGCTATGGGCATTCTGGGGGGAGGGTAATAGCCAACCACGTAATCCTTCACCACAAATGTCTACGTTAGACAGTGTCTGCAATTGCAGTTGGCGAGTTTTCCAGAGTTTTCAGTCACTGGAATTGTCTTATAAAAATGTAGGTGTATAATTCTTCAGTTGGAAGAACAGATGTCTAGATAAGGATTTGTATTATATAATCTAAAACCAGTCTTTGCATAACTTGCGCTTCGAAGCTCAAAACATGCAGTTACTTCAACAACAATTTAAGACACAAATATATATACGAGGCTTTAACTGTCTTCTGGCAAAAGGCAACTAGGAATTATTCTTGGAAGAACAGAAATTCTACCTGAATGTTCTTATTGCATCAGCTTTCGTTAGAATTATGCGATACTGTTTATTTTATTATTTTTATTTTCAAAATAATCTCTTCTGTTGATACAAATTAATTTTTTATTAGATTCAAACAATCTATTCTTGAATAAAATTCAAATACCGTTACTATAATAATATTACACAAAGTGAATGTTCAATTTGCTAACTATATAAAAACGATTTCAATTGTTATTCAAATAACGTTGATTGCAGATTCTTTATTTGTATCTTATAGTAGCGTCAAAAAATCAATATATATTGATAAGAAAGCAGCTTTAATACAATTACGTTCAGTCAAAATATCAATCCAGCCTTCTTAATGATTAATGCATATATCTAAACTTTTTCAAACAAAATAGCAAGGATTATTTGCTTTGAAAAGTAATAGTTGATATTGCTCTCAAATTATTGCAATTCTAAAAGTTTCTGTTCTTGGGTCTGGGCTTCAAACTTCTTACTTTCAAATGGATGCAATTGCTAGTGACAAAAGTTGTGCATAGGTAAGGGACGGTCAAGTGCTTGAGCGTTTTACGATTCTCCAAACAGATGAAAATGATTACTGTTTACCGAAGTTTAAAAAAACACTATTAAAACATCAAAAACGATTGAATTGTATTTGCATAGATGGTTTTACAAGTTACAACTTATTTGAACACCTAATGGACGTTTGAAGCTTATGATGAGACGTTAAGCGTAGAATATAGACACAGATATTGCATTAAATATGCTGAAAAGCTAAGCTGTTTCAGTTGATTGTAGGAGCTATGCTAATCATGCCCATCAAAATTCTCGTGAAATAATATGAAGGCTTAGCATTTCTTTCGCACCATTCTAAGCACACTTCTCAGTATAAAAAACATTCGTTAAATTTGTTGTTTTAAGCACTTGGTGTTTATTATTTTATTCCTAGTAAAATAACGTTACAAGAATTTATCTTGGATCCGAGTTGTGCGCTTTTTCATAAGTGTAACTTTGTACGGAATATAAGCTTTTTTTTAAATAGATTCAACAGACTTTTTTTTATAAGGCAAACTTTTATCTTAGAATTTTTTTTCTTCTAAAAATAGTTTTGATGCTGACTGTGACGAAAGCAAGAATTTAATAATTTTATTGCAAAAGAATCCTCAGCTGGCTGAATTCAAGAAAATCTTCAGCTGTGTCAGAGTTCTTTGGAATTGTATAAGACACGATTTATATAAGCAATTTCCAATAAAACAAATCTTCAGAAGAAATTATTTCAAGTTCATTTTTAAAAAAAATGAATCGATCTTGATTACAGAGAAATTAAAGTAGTTCTTGCTTGATTATAACATAGTCACTAAACAACTGAATTTCAATCAGGAACTATATAAGAATATCAAGTCTCAAATAACTTTATTAAGCATGCGCCGATTTTAGGGGAAAAATGTTTTGTTTTCCCTACTTTTTGGTCCCTGATTTTGAGCAGCTTAAAAAATCCTCAGGCTTAGATACACACATCCACTTACCTCCTGAGAAGTTTACTACAAAGATATCGAAAAAAAACCAAAACACAATTTTTAGCCACACTTTTACCACAACATACAAAACAAACGAATGCAGTTTTGTAGCGGAAAATTTCAGCGAACTAACGAAAACACAACTTCGAAGAGCGAGGAGGTCGTTCGAAAAATTATTCAACTCTGCGAAAACTTTTCGCAAGAGTAACGTGAAAATTCCGGAATATAACGTTCACTCGGATGTTTCTTGCCCCTGCACTTTACTTTTCTGATCCAACCCTGACCAACATGGCAGCGCCCCTGTGACTGTAGCTCTGACGTCAATCGGGCGGCGGCGAATCAGAGAGGAGCTCAATACCTGCTGCAGTCGGAAGAGGCGTAAGCCCAACCTCTGACAATCAGCTGAAGTGTAAGGGTCAAACTTGGAGGGAATTCTTAGTTTTCTCTTGTATTGTTTGAGTTTGGAGGGGACCTAGATTTCATTCAGGAGTCCGGAAAAATCAATACTTTTCGACCACCACACAGCCGATGCTATTTCTGAAATGGAGACTCCCTCCACAATTTTTGTATTGCACTTATTCAGCCCAGCGATTAATCGTTTCTGACGAGTATACTAGCTTTGGAAAAAGTACAATATTTCCCGTTATGAGCATTAAGGAGCATTGGGAGCATTAAGTAGTGACAATTTGCAGTTTGAATAACTATTTCAGTAAAAAAGGGCATATTCGTAAATTTCAGGATGTTTTAAACATTGTAGATGTTTTAAGATATCCGACTACGTTAAAAACATTGGCTTTTGGTCACTTTGGTGAATTTTTTTTACTATTTCTTATTGTTCAGATTTTCCTCTTTCCAAAACAGTTTATCTTTTGTTTCTAAGTAATTTAGAAAAAAAGTTATAGCGATTATAAAATATTTTACCGAAACAAGATAAAACGGGAAGTGGCATTCCGAAACTAAAAATAGCCTTCATTTTGCCAAATTTTGATATTTTCTTTTGGTTTTACTTAATAAAATAGTTTTATTTTATGTTGCTAGTGACAAGCTACACACTTTTTAGTTATTTCTTTGAGAAAAAGTGGAAACATTTCTTTTCACCTACTGTTTCTGTTTGCAATCTCGTGCTTGCTTTTCTAATTTTATATTGCTTTTTTAAAAGACAAAAATATTCATTTTTTTGAAAATTTTTGCAATTTTTAATGTTTTATTATGGGTCGCCGAAAAAATTTCTGAAATGGAGACTCCCTCCACAATTTTTGTATTACACTTATTCAGCCCAGCGATTAATCATTTCTGACGAGTATACTTGCTGGAAAAAGTACAATATTTCTCGTTATGATAAGTTTATTCATCGGGAGTAATAAGTAGAGACAATTTGCAGTTTGAATCAGTAAAAACGGGCATATTCGTAAATTTCAGGATGTTTTAAACATTGTAGATGTTTTAAGATATCCGACTACGTTAAAAACACTGGTTTTGGAGAAATTTTTTTAATTACTATTTTTTATTGTTCAGATTTTTCTCTTACCAAAACAGTTTGTTCTTTTGTTTCTAAGTAATTTAGAAAAAAAATTATAGCGATTATAAGATACTTTACCGAAACAAAATAAAACGGGAAGTGGCAATCCGAAACTAAAAATAGCCTTCATTTTGATATTTTCTTTTGGTTTTACTTAATAAAATAGTTTTATTTTATGTTGCTAGTGACAAGCTATACATTTTAACACATATTTTAGTTATTTCTTTGAGAAAAAGTGGAAACATTTCTGTTCACTTACTGTTTCTGTTTACAATCTCGTGCTAGCTTTTCTAATTTTATTTAGCTTTTTTAAAAGACAAAAATATTAATTTTCTTGAAATTTTTTACAATTTTTAATGTTTTATAATGGGTGGCCAAAAAAATTATCGCTCAAAGAAGAAGAAATTCTGCAGAAATCAATACAATTCTGGATATTCTATAAAAGGCACTGAAAGACAAGTTGAAATCAAAGGAGCAAATAAAAGGTTATTCTGCATTGTACCATGTTTTGCTCTATACCATTCTCTAACACCAAATTAAAATAATAAATAAATTAATTTTATTTTTATTTTTCTTCATATGCAAGCAATGTATGTCAGTTTAAGTAAATAAGGAAATGTGATTATTAAAATAAATAAATAAAAGTGATTTCATTACAACATAATTTTATATTTCACGTACTCTGCATTTGCCGGCTTTCCGGCTCAGAGGTAGCGCGTCTTCCTTGTGTTTTGGCTGTCCCGGGTCCGAATCCTGGTTCGGGTATGATTGTTCTGTTGTTGTTGTTGTGTCAAATGGCACTTGTCATGGACAAGCCCGCTGCTGAACCCAGCAGCAGATTTAAGCCGAATGAAGCGTCTCTTGTATTTGAGTAGCGCCAACTAGGGCCAAGAGTACGACTTTACTACCCACTCACCACTTTCGCTTGCACAACCCCTTTTTACAGCGGGGGGGCACATTCACACATCTCACAGATAGCACACAGAAGAACAACCATGCCCGAACCGGGACTCGAACCCGGGACCTCCAGAACACGAGGCAGACGCGCTACCTCTGTGGCAGCAAGCCGGCATAATTGTTCTTCTGTGTGCTATCTGTGAGATGTGTGATTGTGCCCCCCCTGCAAAAAGGAGCTGTGCCAGCAAATGTGGTGAGTGTTTAGCTAAGTCGTACTCTTGGCCCTAGTTGGTGCTATTTCAAAAACAAGAGACGCTCCTTCCGGCTTAAATCTGCTGCTGTATCAGCGGGGGCTTGTCCATGGCAAGTGCCATAAGTAACAACAGCAACAACTCTGCATTTGATGAGTATACTTGTCATCGCGAAATTTTTCAAACCCAATTCACAAACGCATTTTCCGAATAAGTTGAAACAGTTAACTGGCTAATAGCAGCCAAATAATAAATTCTCATTCAAATAAATTAGGTTAGATATCCATTAGTTAATTCTTTAGATTTCAGTAGTTTATATAATTTACGATGTTGAATTTTAAATTTAAAAAAATTCATCAAAGATAGAATTTCTGTGATTTTTGTTTCAATTTCTATTAAAGTTTTACAAAAACCATTCTAAATTTATTTTGAAGTTAAAAAATTATTAAAAGTGATGTTTGATTTTTATATTTTATTTTACATATTTGTAAAAGACGCATACACGAAATTCATCTTGGAATGCTAAAAATAATGAATGATTTTCATTTATTTCAATTCTTAGAGCTATTAACAAAATAATTAAAGAGATTTACCCGGAAGTTATGCTAAAGAAATTGGCTTATTTTCATGTAATTGACATGACTTTGAATATCGCAAATTAAAGATAATCATTCTCGAATCGTTTAAAGAATCGTTAATATTCATCATTTGTTAAAAGAATCGTTTGATTTTCATTTTTTATCATACTAATTATTAAAACTATCAATAAAACAAATTAAAGAACTTTATCTTAGAGCTAATTTAATAAAATCGTCTGGATTTCTAATATTTTAATTTGAAGAACAGTTAGCAAATGAAATCAAAGAATTTTCACCTGAAATTATTCTAAAAATAATGGGATTCATCGATATGTAATTTAATCAAGCAATCAATCTTCTCGAGAGTTTTTTCCCCCTCATTAGGATTGGAGAGTAAAGAAAAAAAAAGAAGAAAAAAAGAGTTGGGATTGAGTGAGTTTAAAGACATATAAGCAATTAATTTATACTTAATAAGACAACAGTAATGTGTGAATATTTAAATTAAAAATTGCAAAGAATTAATTGTAAATAATTAAGTTGCTTTTTAAGGAAATAAGTTACGATAAAACAAAAGAATTTAATATTTTTTTAAAAAAAATTCTTGAAGAAGATTAGTTAAAAACCTTAAATAAGATTCGAAACGTATAGGAAAATAATTCCTTAGATCCTGAAAGAATTTTAAACAAGAAAGCACAAAAAATAAATTTAATGAATTTTTAAGGCTTATATTAGGCTTTGTTAGGCTTCATTAATATTAACTAATTTTTTAAAAAAATTGGCGTGAAAGAGGTTAATAAGATAAATCAAAATCAATGAGCTATACTGATTGCATTAATGCACTTGTCTTCAGGTCTGAGTGATATTAAGAGTTTTGTCAATAAAAATTTTTACCTTTAAAAACTGTTTTAAAACTTTATATAAAAATTAAAAATGAACCGACATTTAATAAATACAGTAGTTTTTTAATTAATAAACAAGAACGGGATTTTTAAATTATTATGTCTTATTATTATAAACTACCGTACTTGTAGCTCCATTTTCATTTATTTGTTCTCTATATGTTTAAAAAAATGAAAAATTGAAAGGAAATTGGAAAATCAAAGGATTTGAAAATAACAACAACTAATAATTAATAAACAAGAATAAGCTTTTTAATTTATTGTGCTTTTGATCATTAACTACCATAACCTCAGCTTCGCTTTTATTAATTTTTTTCTCTATGCATTTTATAAAAATGGAAAGGAAAAATAAATGAAAATGAAAATATTCGAAGAAAAAAAAAAGGCTTCAAAAACTACCAATGAGTGAGCGTAGTTATAATTAAATTGTAAAATGGTTTGATATTTCAATAATAAATAAAGAAGAATTGTTATTAATTATTCTTAAAATAATTTTGAAAAATATTTTGAAATTAGAGAAATAGTTATTTAGATATGAAATTGATGTCCCTACAACTCTAAATTTTTTGAATTTTAAAATGGTAAACAAATATTTTTTAGACTTAAAGGCTTAAGATATTGATTTATTTTTATCAACAAGTAATATATAAAAAATATTTTCATATATTACTTGTTGATTTCTTACTTAGGTCACCGAAGAAAATTTTTATTTCAGTTACTTTTTATTAAATAATTACAATTAATGTAAATAATTTATCAAAAAATTAATGATTTTCACAAGAATTGAACTCGCGATCTTCTTCTACACGTAAAAAATATTTTTCATTACAAACTGATAAAATTGTATTTAAAGTATTAAAAATTAATTACGTTTATTTAATGAATTAATATTAAAAAAAGCTTTATTAATATTTAGTGTTTTTCACTAAAAGTTTAAAAAATGTATTTGAACTAGATATATATAGGGAGAGTAGGAAAAAATAGTAGGAATTGAAAGAGAAATGCATTATTTATTTTTAAAACTTATTTTAAAAGTCTTATTGAAATCTCTTTTTTAAAAGGTAATTATTAGATTCAGCGGATAACATCCAAGAATTCATGTAGCTCTTTCGAGAGTTCGAATATTCTATCTAACCGAATTGTAAGCAATAATATTGGATACAACAATACTCGGCAATGCTGAGTACAGCTATTGGTAAATGAAAAGAACAAAGCACATAATATAAAGAAGACTTGAATGCGCCAGCGTTCTGGCTTAAGGGTAGCCCATCTTCCCCGTGATCTGGGAGTCCCAGTTTTGGGCATGGTTGTTCTTCTGTGTTCTACCTTTAAAGTGTGTGAATGTGCCCCTGTAAAAAGGGGCTGTGCAAGCGAATGTGATGAGTGAGTAGCTAAGGCCCTAGTTGGCGCTGCTACGAAAACAAGAGACGCTGATTGGGCTTAAATCGGTGACTACCTCAGCGAGCTTATCCATGACAAGTGCAATAAAAAGCAACAACAGATTTGAATGCTCTGCATCAATTGAGTACTTTTTTCCGTGTTGGAATAAGACACTATTAAATGAATTCCCACCATTTGAAGATAATGCTCAATAGACTTCTTGTTTGAAAATTAATTTCTCGTTTTTTGTTAAAGACTTGGGAGTTTTTCACCACATTTATAATCTAGGTTCCCTTTTAATTTAGGTCTTCTTTAAAAATTAATATCAGAATTTAATCAGTAATATTGTATTCGAAGTTTTAGATTACATGATACACGGCATGGTTAAAATGAAAAGAAAACTTTTCAAAAGCTTTCTTTTCATCTCAGCATTACGTTATCATCTTAAGTTTCAGATATATAAAATAGTAAAATATTCTGAATGATTTCTTAAAAATAAGTTTCAGATAATTTCTCATAATATTATCGAGATATTTATTAAAAAATAAATTTTCTTTTTAGAGTGTTATCAACAATATTATAACTTTAAGTACTGAACTGAGTGAAACATGACAGGCAATCCGAAGAAGCTTTTCAGTTGAAACAGTCTTTTTCAATCTGAATATCATCAATAGAGGGAAATAAAATTAAAAGCATTTGTTTTCGTTTTGGACCAGAAACTTCAAAATGTCTGCTTTTATCCCTTTGTTCGATAAACAGCATTTTTTTATATTCTATTAATAATAATCTAATCAAACTGCCAATATTATATTAAGTAATTACATTAAAAAATATCGACAAACAATATAATAATTTTCTTTTGATTTTGTTATTGTTACTCGTGGTTACACAGTTAAGACAACAAATTTTTATTAACAAGCAATAATGCATGTCTAAAATTTTCATTTAGAGCATTTTTCATTATGAAATGTAATTTATTTGTACCTTTTGTTACTTTTGGGAACTATGAATCAAATTTAGTTTGGTAAATTATAAAATATGCGGACGGCGTCCTGGTACAGAGGTAGCGCGTATCTCTCGTGATTTGGATGTCCCAGGTTTGAGTCTCTATCGGGTATGTTGTTCTTCGGTGTTCTATCTGCGAGATGTGTGAATGTATCCCCCTGTAAAAAGGGTTTGTGCGGGCGAACGTGATAAGTGTGTTTCATCTTCATATGAGCTAGAAGTCAGACTTCTGCCCTTGGGTGCTCAGGGGTCCATACACTCAAAAGCTACTGTACTCCTCCTTCCGTTATAAATCGGGCACGTCATCATTATCATTATCACTCGTGGTTACACAATTAAGAAAACAAATTTTCATTAAGCAGAAACAATGTATGTTTTTAATTTTTCATTTAGAGCATTTTATTATTAAATGTAATTTTTTTTATCCTTTGCTATTTTTGGAAACTATAAATTAAATTTTATTAGATTAATTATAAAATATGAAATATTTTGTATATATATGAAACATTTACACAAAATTCAATAAAAAATACACTGTACATTTTCAATATATGAAATATTTGAAACATCTTAAAATATGAAATATTTTGTAGATTTATTCACTTTAAAGATCTTCTACTGGAATGATCAGTGGATTTTGCATAATTGTAAATGAGTTAGCGATTAATCAGTTGTTTTTATATTTATGTTTTTGGTAAGTTTCATAATATGGGCATTTCTTTTCTGAAATAGATAGAAAGTACTACTTCAAAAATTAGGAATTCTTTATATATTTGTGCTAAAATTCGAAGAATATCCCATTCATGAATTGTTGTTTCCCTATTGGATTCAAGTGCCGCCATCATAATTGACAGAACTATTGATGGAAGGGGAGAGGCTCTCTAATTGACAACATAGCTAAAGAAGACTGCTTTAACGGACATGTACATCATATGTACCCATTGATTTCTGATGTTATTTCGTGCAATATTGCCTGTCTATTAACAGTAATTCTATGCACACATCGAAGGTCTTGTTCATTAAGTACAGGCGGTGGGCCACTATGTTGCCATAAAGGGATGTTATAACTGAGATTAGATATCCTTGGCGCTTTCTTGGCAATGTGTATCTCAATCCCTAATTATTTCCGAAATGAAATGTTTCATGAGTCTAGTTCAGAATACGATTCCACGTTCAAAATCTGTTAATTTGGTTTTCTTTTTACGATCATAATCCCGTCGAGATAATGGGCCTTTTTATCATAAATCCCTTAATACAAATGAAAATAAAGCCAAGACACTGTCCATTTATGATTTTTTTTTGTGCTTTATACTACTACTATCTTTTTGCCCGAGTGTGTAGCGGCTGGCGCTCGTTAAATCTGTCGCGATCGCAAAGTCCTCCAAGTCGAGAGTATTACCACTGGAGGTATTGGGTCAGAGGTGACCATTCTCTGTTCCAGGTCTAAATTACGATCTGAGATGAGTGAATGAATATGCATGAATGAAGTCCACCCCCTAAAAAAGGTTGTGACGTGTGAGTAGCTAACTCATACTCTTGGCTCTAGATGGCGCTACTTGTAAAACAAAGAGACGTATATCTCCGGCTGAAAATCTGCCGATGTATCAACGGGGCTTGTCGAGGGCAAGTGTCATAAGTAACAACAACAATTATCCTTTTGTTTGCATATATCTACCTAGCTTATTATTTTAAATGACTCATAGGCATCATTGAGATATTTTTCTTTATCAATCAAAATTTAAATAAAATTCTATATCTTTCTTTACAAATCAAAATTTCCTTAAAATTTACAATTAAATGGTGATTAAATTCTGATGATATAATAGGAATAAAAGCTATTTAAACTGTCAAAATTTTAAAATAATAGAAAGAAGTTAAAATATCAATTATCTTTTTCTTATAAAATGTTTGAAAAACAAAACCACATATAAATAACAAACAAAAGCGCAAATATAAAGAAAGATAAAAAAAAGTGGAGAATAAATATTAACAAAGAAAAAAAAAGAAGAATGAAGTATGAAATAAATAACAAACTTAAAAGTAAAAAAATTATTTAAGTTGATAGAAAACGTCTTCCTATTGGAAATAATTTTAAAAAAAATCAAAATCCACTAATAACAATTGGGATAGATAGTCACTAACAAAATTATTTATAATAAGATAGAATGCGATACTAAAATAGCATTCTTGCAAAACTAATTATGTTGGAGTGGTGAAGTCTGTAAATAGACCTTTTCTGGCCAAGTACATGGCTAAGTACACATCGTTCCCAGACAAAAGATGAGTCAACTTATCGTGAAGCCTCACGATATGGGACAAACACGAAAAGTTTGTTTTCTCTTAAGATCAGTACATTAAATGCCATTTACTAAATGGAAGAAGAATGACAGCCACTTATTGCTGACTTTTTGCCATTACATCAAGTGAAATGTGGAAAGATAGATTTTTTTGCTGTTTAGATTCTATTATTTTAGAGTAGGCAATAAATTAATCATTAGTTGTTTAGCTTATTCTTCTGCAAAAATTAATACTTTATTCAGGCCGGGATAATCTAGTAGGTAAAAGGTTGGATTTACTTCCCTTGGGTTGAGTGTTCGAACCCGCCAGGCGAAGACTCCATGTGTGTGTGGTGGCTGGCGCAGGTTAAATCTTTCATGGCCACAAAATCCTCCATGTCAAGAGTAATACCACTGGGGGTACCGGGTCAGAGATGATCGTTTTCTGTTCCAAATCTAAATTATGTTCTGTGAATGAATAAATGATATGCAAGAATAAAGTTCGCCTCGTAAAAACGGGTTTGTGACGTCTGTGAGGTAGAAGTCAGATTTATACCCTTAGGTTCTCAGGGGTTCATACCGTCAGAACCCCCCCCCCCGGGGGGGCACCTCGTAATTGGGGATGAGATGCTTCCGATATGGTACTTGGATCTCGCCAACCTGGTGGGTACAAAAAGAGGTGGGTGTTCAACTCCTCCCATGGATGACGGAACGTACTTCCTTCGGGGAGGGTTGTACCGTGGCCGGTGCTGGCCATTAGGACTCAACCACAGTTCCCGTTAAATGCTGTTGCGGTGATCTGGTCATTCAGTGCTTATGGCTAATCCATGTGCCTTCGTGGTGGGTCGGAGAATCAGTTCTATGACTTATTCTCAGAAACTACTGCACCCTTCCTTCCATTGTAAAAGCGGAACACAAGAACAACAACAACAATAATACTTTATTCTTCTAAAAGAAGAAACAATATTACAATCTACATTCTGAAACCTAAATATTTCTGATGATGATCTTGAAAGGCTGAATATGTTAGAATCATTAAAATCAACTGATTGTTATTAAAATAATAGTGGCTTATATTATCAATAATTGAATATAATTATTAATACCTATATTTAATATTAATAATAATCGCAATCATTTATACTTATTGGATTTAAAAAAAACGAATTTATATAACATTTAGTGTCGATGGTAATGCATTGGATAGCCATTGCCATTTCTTCTTATTGCTTTTATTTTTTAAAACTTGTTTGGACACATATTTATTTCATGAATCTTTTTTTATTGCAGGAAGTAACTATTTAATTAATTTTTTTATTTCAAAAACTTGAAATTAAGACTATAAATCAGATGTTAATCTAAGTAGAATATTCATATATTTGTTATATTAATAATTAAATCTCTACTCTGAAATATTTAACCTCTATTATAAACAGGCTTTTACAAATAAATAAATGTAATTAAATAAAAAAATAATTGCCCCAAAATGTACTTACTGTTCTGCATTCTATTGAGCAGCGCATGTTCTTTCCGAACTTAACTAGCTAGAAAGATTGCGTTATTTGGCTTAAATACGCATTAATGCTTGCTATTGATAATATTCCAAAAATCTAAATCCCGGCGTTCTGTATTTTTACAACGAAACAATGTAGTTTCATCATTCTTTAAAAACTAAATTCAACGCTTTAGATAGTTTCTTTTATCTTTAGCGCAAACCTAAAAATAAGTTACACTTTCAAGAGCATAGTATTAATATCTCGAAGGCGAAACATCTTTAGACGCCTAAAATTTAAAATAATTCGTGATTCAAATATTTTTTTAATCGTAGCTACGAAGGATAGCGATTGCAGAACCTATGTACTGCACATGTAATTTACAAGTTAAGCTTAACACAAGTTTTACAAGTTTAGCTTAAGTAATTGAAATTTACAAAATTTAATTCTTCAAAGCTGCGTAAAATATACTGAGAAATATCGTAGCTAAGAAGGATAGCGATTGTAGAACCTATGTTCTGAGCATGTAATGTGCAAGTTTAGTTTAAATAAGTTAAGTAACTGAAATTTACAAAATTTGATTTTGTGAAACTGTGTAAAACGAAATATTGTAGATAAGGAGAGTAGAGATTTTAAGACCTATGTACTGCGTATGTAATTTACAAGTTTAGCTTAATTACTTATTATTTAAGTAACTGAAATTTACAAAATTTGATTTTGCGAAACTGCTAAAAATATACAGCATAATATTAAAGATTCACATGTAAAATTACTGGATGTTTGAAAATTAGAAAGAGTAAGTAAAAAGTAACTAACAAGAACAGTGATGGTTATTTTTTTTGTCCCATATCATTGAAACAGATTTTTAAGTTTTGTTTCATAGCACTTTCGTATTAGAACTCAGACAGATGGCACTAAACATAGCTTAATAAGGACTGTACGATGAAATTTTTGTTAATAGTTGTATCATTAAAACAAAAAAAAGTGTTTTTTAATCGTACAATAGATAATGAATATACTTTTTATTGAGTTAAACAATTATCTAATTAATTTTTTTATCACAGAAATTTTGTTGTTGTTGTTACTTATGGAACCTTACAAACCCGTTGACAGATCCGTCAGCGATTTAAGCCGAATGAGCGTCTCTTGTTTTTCGGCTGAACCAACTAGGATCAAGATTAAGAATTAGCTATACACACGCCACAGCCCATTTTACGGGGAGGACTTCATTCATGCTTTTCTTTCATTCATCCACCGATCGTAATTTAACCTCTTAACTAGTACCCCAGTGGAATTACTCCCGACGTGAAGGACTTTGTGATCATGATAGATTTAACGTGCGCCAGCCACCACGCACGCACGGAGAGTTTTCAACTTGCGGGGTTTGAACTCGCAGCCAAAGGGATGCAAATCCAACACCCTACAAGCCAGGCTATCCAGGCCTACCCAAATTTTAATCTGATATAAATGAGGTAAGAGTAAAGAAAAAGTAACAACCGAAAATAGTGAAGTGGTTTTTTTATGTCCCATATTATTAGCACATCTCTTGAAGTTTTGTTTATTGTCTGCAGATTATTAAATCTGCATGTTTATAATGTTTTTTTTATTGAGGAAACAATTCTGAAATAGAAAAAGAAACCTAATGTAAAGTCTAATATAACTGATGATTACTTTGGAACATTTGGGAAAATAACCATTGTGAATAAGATGATAGCTGAAAGAGTAATTACAGTTTCAGTAGGAAAACATTAAATTTGTGATTATTCTTATCTTTTGTGTATATATATATATATATATATATATATATATATATTCATAAATTATATTTATTATATTTAAGTACATCGTGCGAAATAATTTTTATTGTGAAGATAAAACATGCAGATTTAAGAAAGGACGTTTGTAGATATGATTATTTGAAATAAATGAATTACATACAGATAATCCCATATCGTTTTTTTTTGTATTGTGTCATTTTCCTAAAATTGACAAGCTTAGTTTCCAAAGGGAATTAACATGCCTTAGTCGCATAAGGCACATAAATAATATAATAAACAAATAATAATTAATTAAATATATAAGAGTTAGTCTCATTTTTATATAGCACAGTATAAAACTTGAAGGAAGTGTATTAAGACATTGCTTAATTAATTTGAAGGCATTGCATAGCTAATTTATCTCAAAATTGAGCGACTAAAATTTCGTAATCTATCAATATTATCTTGTCCATCACTTATAGAGGTCTATAAACCTTTTTCCAAAACAATTTTCTTTATTTCTCTGAGTATATTTTCATGTATTCCAATAATCTTTTTCACCTCTATCGCCATATTCACGAAAATAACAAAAGTATTTGGTACATTATTTTTATTGAGTCAAAAATATTTTTTTCATTATTTCTTTGAGTATATTTTTATGTAGTCCAGAAGCCTTTTTCATCTCTACTGCCATATTCACGAAAATAACAATAGCGCTTGGTGCATTATTTTTATTGCCGAAAAACACGAACAGAATATCCAAATCACTACTAAACACCTATTGATCGGCATTCTAATAGCTCTTTTTAGCAGCTGTTCAATACTTTCACGTGTTTTTTTAAGCAGACAGAATAAATGATAGATGCAAATGGTATAATATTATCTTCATGCAATAAATCTGTTGCTATCATTGCGATCAATCTGTTGTTATTTGATGCATTGATGAGTTTCATTTTTGTATAAGTGTTCCTAAATATTCTTGGTTCTTGTCATATCATTTGAAAGCGAAAATTTAAATCTTCACTCCCCCCCTTACTACTTATTTTTTATAACAATATTTTTTAATTATAGCAGAAAAACATTAAAACTCTGTAAGTGACTCACAGTTTATATAAATTACTTAATTTTATTCTCATATTTAAAAAAAAGGAGCATATCTAACAAATATGGATACCTTCACTTTTATATTAAAATGCCGTATGCCAAATTTTCAAGGTATTTTATTGACGCAAAACACTCGTATATGCTAACGATGTCAGTTCTCAAATTGTTGTATATTGTAACAAATGCCACATGCCAGTAGTAGTTCCATTTCTTACATTAAAAATTAGCTTGTTTTACTGTGCGAAGCTTTGACGTATGCCATTTTGATGTATCCATAATAATGTATAATGCATTTGTTCATATAATCCAATATAATTTATATAATCCAATATATATGGATAATCCAAAAAGTCTTTTATACTATTAAGTATTTAGACTAACACATACAGTTACATATGCAATATATTAATAGATAACATAAAGAAGGAAATGAAAAAGATAAAATAATCAGTTAAAATAGTCTTGAAAGGCTAATAAAAATTTCCTTCATAATGGCTTGATTTTAATTTTATCCCCCATCTGGATTTCACTATAGATTTCTGATTTTAAGATATAAAATAATATAAAAAAAATTTAAGTCAATTTTTACTTATGTCAACAAAGAACTTTTTAAAAATATCAGTTACTTTTTATTAAATGATTATAATTAATATAAACAATTTATCAAAAATTACGTCTGTCCAAACAAATCAAATCCATATCCGTAGATATTAAATTAGAACACAGTGCGCATGCGTGAATTTTCAGCGCCAATTGGGGCAAAGCAAATGCGTGCATTTTCCATGCCAGTTGGGGTAGCGCAATACAGACCAGAAGTTGTTGACTTCCTGTATTTTGTTTTATTTTAACTCAAAATGATTCCGAAAAATCTATGAATTAATAATGTTTAATTTCAAATGCACCAAACACTAAGGAAATAAACAGAATCGTTTGAAATAATTGGTCGAAAACATGTTAAGCCTAACCTGATTAGCATGAAAAAACAACAACTGAAGTTTTATTTATTTTGTGGTCAGGAAAAAAAGAACTATTGATGGGAAAGTGAGTTTTTAATTAAATAATAAAAAATAAACCTAATTAATGAATTAATATTTGAAAAAATGAATTAACTTCAAGTGTCCTCCACAAGTTTTAAAAAATGCATTGTAAAAAAAAATGTATACATAATTTCTGTATCATTCATTTGCAAATTCAGAAACATTTGATAAATATTCATCTCTAATTTAGAATAATAACATGAAAAAACTAGCATAGTTATAAGCAAATATTGCTTTTCCATTTTATTGAAGACTTCTATTTTTTATTGAATAATTTATTAAGATAATTTAAAATAAAATAAGTTTGTACATGACGGTACAAAAAATATTTTAACATTTTTAAGAGACAAGACATGTATATAGTTATGTGATATTATTAAAAAATAATCCTTGCGACATGAATATAAAAAATATCAATTTTAATTTGTGGTATTATCTTCTATCGCATGCTGACTGAAATTTATTATTATTATTATTATTATTATTATTATTTGAATATGTACATATAAGAGATAGAAGATTAATTCTGAGGAGAGAATAATTTTGGAATACAACAGAAAAAAAAATGAAATCATTGGTTTTGGGATTAACAAAAATTGATTTTTCAATTCTTTATTAAATTTCAATTCCCGAAGAAATTGTAAAAAACCATGAATTAGAAGATTGAAATTTAAAATTAAAAGCATTTAAAATAAGCAAAAAACTTCAGCCTGGAATTTTTTAAAATTTTATTGAATTATAATTAGTATTAAATTAAAAAAAATTAGTATTAATTAGTATTAAATTAAATTAAAAAAAATTAACTATAAGACAGGGCAAAATATAAGCATACACTAGCAGAGAAGCAAGAATTCTCATTTCATTATTAGAAATTTTCCAGATTTCCCTCAATAATTATATACAGTTAATCAATTTATAGATATAGAAATATATTTGAAATATATAAATAAAAAAAGACATAAGGGAATCAAACAAAATTATATAAATAATTTCAGAACTCTTATAAATGAAATTTCCACATTATATGAGATTGCAACGAATAAATTTACTTATTATTAAATACGAATCACTGATTGTCACCTAAGAAATACCGTTTGCTAATTCAAAATATAGAAGAATAAGGTACCAAAAGGAAAAACTGATTTGAGATATATTATCAATAAGTATGTTGATTCTCGTTTTATTAGTAAGTAAAAATTTACTCGTAAATTTTTCTTAACTGTGCGGCCTAAAACAAAGAACTTATATCATTTTTACTAAGGAATTAGAAAATTTTGAGGATTCATAATTTCAGAAAAATGTAATTTTACATAAAGACAAAAGAGGATAAAACCTTTTTGTTTCGAATTTGAATATTCCCTAAACTAAGGTAATTTTTAAATTAAAAAAGTTTCTCTTTAATATAAAAATTGGAGAAATATTAAACACATACTTTTTAAAAATTCTAGGTGAATAAAATAAAAATTATTACATATGAAATAATTTTTTCTTTCCTTTTTGTCATTTACATTTGGAGCAAATTTAAGAATTTATACAAAATCAGAATTTTGTAATGCCATTTAAAAGTTAATTTTTTAATGCGAATGCATTGAATTTTCACAAGTATTTTATATTTTTCTGAACTAAAAATGACATAAAATTTTCTCACTAAAATAATAGCATAATATACATTAAAAGTCTTAGTTTAAAAATTTTTTTAAAAATGTAATGCTTAAATTTTTTAAAAAAAACTATGGAATTGTCTTAAAAGTTAAGATATCAGGAAAATTTTAAAAGCAATGAAATCAGAAAATAACATAATTTTAAGTAAAAATCGCGAAAAACATAATTTCCCCTCTGAATCAATGAAATATTTATTTTATTAAGCATTATATTTTATAATACTATTATTTCACTCTTATAAAAGCATATAATTTAAAGATGAAACGTTAAAAAAGAAAAATATATTTATTTCAAAGTCCACCGTACTTGTAATAAGACAAAAATTCCACATTTGTTAAATATTTATGCTAAACTTCTTATTAACGAAAAAATTAAAAATAATCATTCTTATAAAATAATATACGTTTAAATTTTATGTAATTTCACAATAAATTCAAGATATTTTTAATTTATGATACTATGAAACATTTACATTTTTTTGTATTAAATAAATTAAATATATTTCAATAAGAATTATATTTTGTTATTCCTTTTAATATTTAAAACCACGGAATTATGCTTACTAATTGAAAGTTTAAAGATTCCAACTTTCACTTTCTACTGAGACTGTAGTGCCATCTAGTGGTTTCAACAATAACCACTTATTGATGAAGGTTCTGTTCGAGTTTATTAAATGATAATGCTTTTACCGTCTTTTATTTTTTTTAAAAACAGAATATAAAATTTGTTCATGATCAGTTCTTTTTGAAATGCCATTATAAGGAAAATAGATTTAGAATTTTTATATAGCAAAGAAAATTAAAAAATAACAATTATATCACCAATAAAAATTTAAATGAATCCTCCCTTTCCTAGCCCCAAACTTAAAGGGAGGAGGGGGGGGGAGAAAGAATCAGCAGATAATTAGTAATACTTCAATAGAAGAAATTTTTGTTGTGATAAATAAAATTTAAAAAAAGCTAGAGGATGTATGTAATGTCCAATTAAACAGTCCTAAATACGAAACTAATGAAAATTGGCTAAACCGAAGTTTTTATTTACATTTTCCTTGCTATTACAGTTAATGTTAAAATATCGCTTATAATTCGAATTATTTTGAATTAAAAATTGTAAAAATACTATTTTAATGTTTGAATGGTTTTTGTAAGTTAAATAAGTTCCTACCAATGCATAATGTAAATAATTCAACTTTCATGTCAATATATTCAATCAAAAAAGAAAGAAAAAATTTACATAACTTATAAAAAGTTTTGAATATTTACTTAAAGTTTAAAAACTACTTATTTAAATACTTATATTTAATATAAAGTATACTTATAAAAATGCTTATATAAAACTACTTTATCCTATACTAAATAATACTTATTTTAAAGTTTTATTTAAAAATCGTTCTATTCATAGGGTTTTATACATTTGATTTATTATAACTTATTGAATTATAATAATTACTTATTTATCTATAAAATTAATCAATTTTTCAAATGAAAAAAAAATCAACTGTAATATTAATTTATTTATTGTTTTATTGTCGTGCTCCGCTTTACAACGAAAGGAGGGGTGCAGTAGCTTCTGAGGGTACTTTGAACCACTGAGCATCCGAGGGCAGAAGTGTGACTTCTAGCTCACACACGCCACAAACCTTTTTTTAAATATAATTCAATAACAGAACACTTTAGTGGAATCTTTTTTCTTCCGGCGAAACTGCCAATGACTTGAACTAAAGTCGATAGTTCATATCATCTTATGTTACCAGAATATTGCATTTTAATTCAACTGAAATCTTCAAATTGGTTTGAAATATTTTTGTTTTACAAATGAATTCTGAATGCTAGTTTATATTATGATAAAAGTACAGAAGTCATTAAGAATATTTTTCAAAATTTTTTAAAAATATTTCCAAATTAATTAATTATTTTTTTTTGAAAATATACGAGGTTTAAATGATATTTGGTGTGTTTTTACTATTCAAATTAAATTGTATGTATTTAAAAAAAGATGTATATATTAAGTGAATTGTTAGTTCATAAAAAAAAAGAGATTCTATAATTAAAACTACCAATACAATCAATGTGAAAGACAAGATCATTATTAAATGAAAAATTTATTTTAACTTAACACATGTACACAAAGTTTGTCATAGGTTAATACAAAAAATTAAATTATTTTATGTTCTTTTCCTTATATCATGGCAATTGTTTTTTTTTTTTTTTTTGGAAAGAAGGAAACAAACGTAAGTTAAAATATTTATTAAGCAACTAATGGTTTTCAAACAGAGATTTAGTTTATTAAAAAAATGAAAAGACATTAAAATGTTGTATATTACAGTATATAGAGGACTGAACCTAATGGAATAATTCTCTAGAAAACAAGATACTGCTTTTGTTAATATATATCCTAAACTAATGACAGATCTATGATAAAAAATAATAGGACACCATCCAATATGCTAATTTTCTTAGTTTGTAATAAATATACACATTTTCTTTCCAAGTTTTTATGTTTTATTCTGCTACATAATAAAAACAATAACAATACTGTAAAATGATAATAATTATACAAAAAATTATTTTCATTTCTAATAAAATATAGCTAATATTTTATTTGAATATTAAATAATATATGAAATAATTATTCACTGTAATATCTTCTACTAATAAAGACGAACGTAATATCTTCTACTAATAAGACTACTAATAAAAACGAACGAGACTTTACTGTTTGATCTACAGGTGTCGAATTTGGTACATATACAACTTGTCAGGTTGAGTTGTGCATTCTTAAGTAAGTTTTCTAAAAATTTAACTGTGATAACATTTTATAAAAAATTAACCTGTGTCGTTTACACGATAACTTTTGAAAATATTATTGCATAAATAGGAATTTTGCTCGATATTAAAATTTAACAAATTATGATAAAAAGTAAATTATTCAGCAATTTTTATTTTTTATTTTTAGCAATTAAAAAAATGTTACCGTAGTTTCCCACAACCAATTACATTGTTGCTTTGAAAATCAAATGTATTTCATTGTTTCCTTAAATATTTATTGCTGTTTTTTTCCTAGTTAAAAGCTAAAGAAGAATTTTTAAAAATATTTGTACAGCTTATAAAACGAATAAAAAGGGAAATCACAATATTGAGAAATTTCGAAGACATATAAATAATACATTTACGTTTTTAATAGAGTCATGATGTTATTTATTAGAAATGCTCATGAATGTAATGAGCAGAACGCAGAACGTTTAAATTATTTAAAATAACACGGATAAATTGTCTGACTGTTATTGGAAATAATGAGCATGAAGTGACATCTGTAGGATTTTATTGTAATTAAATATAACCAATAAATATAACCAGCTAATTGCCAAAAGTGACTAGTTATAAATCATGAAAAATGCACAATAGTTGTTTATTTTACAGCAGATTCAATATGATTTTAAAGGGCAAGTATTGTGTTCAGATTTCCGGCCAATATAATATTTTCCGATCAGAATATATCCGATTCTTTGTTATTTAACTAATTAATTGAAATGAATTTTAATTTATGAATTCATTTTACTAACGCATTCTTCAAACATGCTGCATTTAAGGCTACCAGGGACCTATGAAATGACTTTTTACAATTTTCACCTTAGCAATTTGAAATTTTACGGGGATTAAGAGTAACACTATAAGAGATGACATTCAAAATTTTAAAGAATTATATTAATTTATTTATGATTTAGGTAGGAGGTAATATTATAAATTCGATATAAATAACGTTAATGAAAAATGTTCCAGGTTCTCCAAATTTATTCGAATGCACTCCAATTTTTATTATTACTATCGCTAACCCTTTGGAAATAAAAATTGGGATTAATCTTGAAAGTTGAGTACGAAATATCAAAATCAACCAATGTAATAACTTAAAATTACTGATTTTTAAAAAAATGTTTAAGTAGTTCTGAAATATTACATTCTTTAATTTTGATATTTCGAACTCAAACTTCAGGATTAATCCCAAATTTTATTTCCAAAGGGTTAGCGCAACTAATAATAAAAGTTGGAGAGCATTCGAACATATTTGGAGCGCCTGGAACCTTTTTCATTAAAGTTATTTATCGCTAATGCCATAATATGTTAACCCCCCCCCCCCTAACACGTAAATAAATTAACATAATACTATCAAATTTTGAGTGTCATCTCCTATAGTGTTACTCTTAATTCCTCTAAAATTTCAAATTGCTAAGGTGAAAATTGCAAAAAGTCATTTTAAAGGTCCCTGGTCGCCTTAATAAACTTTGATTAAATTTGTTTTTGAGAAATCCTACACATATATGTTACATCGTAAAAACATTAAAAATTCTTCAAAATATATAATTTATTTTATAATTTTCTTTAGTTTGTAGTTATCACAGAAAAAAAGACATTTTTCCATTCTTTACATATATATTAACTTTAGTGACGCTAAATTTTGTTCAATATAATATATTTTTCACAGTAACAATTTATATCAATTAACTTTAGGTTTAAAAAAAGATGAATATTTAATGTTATACACAAAAGCAATGCTTGAAATGAAAACTTCCAATATGTCTGGAGATGTGGTGATTTGGAGGCACAATCTCGACTTTGACTGTTGGTTCGTTTATTATCAAACATAAGTGCATCGAGGGACTCCATAAGTTTGCAGTTAATTGACGTGAATTTAGTTTCTCTTATAAATATAATAACAAAACTATTCTCTCCGTTGATGGATTGAGCGCGTCTAAAGATGACCCTAAGGCTACAACCTCAGTTTCCTACTTCTTTCTTTTTTGGATACCAGAAAGCTGCTAATACAAAAAAAAAAGAAAAAGAAAGAAGAGCCTTTTAAAATTTTATTTTCAGATAACTCAAATTTGGATTCTATTTCAGATTCATCTTATAACCAAAACTTGTATAAGTGGTCGCAGAGTCTCGATTTTGGTGCTGGAGGACTGTAAGTTCGAATCCTTATTCAATCAAAGATTCGACATGTAAGTCGAACTAGTTAGTCAAAGTACCGCGTCTTCCCAATTTCCCGGGCTCGAGCCCTGGGTGGGATATGGTTACTCTTTGTACTGTATTCTGTCTGTGAGGTATGTGAAATAGCCCTCCACCCTTTCTGTAGAAAGGGGTTGTGCAGTAGAGTGTGTAAATGCGCAAGTATCATCTTCATATGAGCTCGAAGTAAGACTTCTGCCCTCGGAAGCTACAGTACATTCTCGACCTAAATAGCTGTCTTCAATTTAGTAGGGTTGTTGTTAAGTGCCATAAGTAGCAACAACCACAGCAAATGATGTTATAACTCCAATTTCATCACTTATTTATGTATGAATCACAATCACTGACTCAACCTTAATTCCGCCAAAGATTTGTTGAAGGCTAAACTCTAAGATTCAAAATTGAAGATTCTAAGACTAAATATTTCTTTAAAAATTCTTTTTATCGGGGAAGTTTATGCTTGCTAATTTTCTTGGTATGGTATGAAAGTTCGAAGAAAAGAGAGTCATTCTAGGTATTTCTCTCATTATCAGATTAATTCTCAAAGTTACGAAGTTCATATTGAGATAGATGTTTCTTAACAATTATCACAAAACAAAATTAATTTAATTTTATGAGAGTGGAAAAAATTACTTCGCGACGCAATTTTTATCATGTCAGAACATGATGTTGTTGTTGTGAGGTTTATGATGATTTTGGCGTCAACAAAAATCTGTAGGCGAAAAATAAAAATTTTATTATCTGCAAGAGCATCTCAAAAAATCAGCTATCAATAACGTGTTGCCATTACATTTACAAAAGTTTCGATTTAAAAAAGTTAATGACTACAGCAAATGATTTGAAAAAATGTCACTTTGAGCACATGATTATATGAAATGAATGAAATAGGAAATGTGATAAATGCGAGACAGTTTTTTTGGATCGTTTACAATACTAAAGTGACTCATTCAATGAAACCATTAAAATGAATAAAAATATAATTTAAATTGCACGAGCAAGTGGTGCTTGGCCGCTCAAGAAATTATGTTCTGACATGATACATCGAAATACGCATAGCAGATTTCAATGTATGTTTATTCAATTATGTCTATTTTATACACATAAAATCATTAATAAAAATTAGTTTCTCCCTAAAAATACGAAGTTTCTTTTTCTATCGCATAAATATTTATCTTAACAATAGAATTTGCGCTATGATTAATTCTTTTTTGAATAAATAATTCTAACAATTGCATAGAAAAGAAATGACTTTTTCAATTTCGATCAAATGGATTCAATATTAAAAGCAACTGATTAACAGCATTTTAATATCTTACAGATGAGGATTTAATATTTGGAAATGCGAAACTACATTGAAACCCTAATTGATTCTTTCTCACACAAATAAAAGTAATAAAAGAAAAACTCACACACATTAAATTGAAATCATTGTTCTATTCTTTGAAGATGATGAAATGATTTTTTCCCTTCTTCCATTTTTATTTCTGCTTCGTAATGTTACGATAAAAGAAAACATTCCGGATTATTTCTTCGCATTTTATATTGAAAGTATTCGGCAAGGAATCACAATTCTTTATCACGAGAAATTCTTACTTTTTTTCATTTAATTTGAATTTTTGAAGAAACGGATTTATTAATCTTTTATTCTAATATAATTGAAATTATTAAATGTAAGGATAATGTCCGAATTTGAATTAGAGAATTCTGTTTGGATAAAAGAAAGTGATATGAATTGATTTATAATTCATTAAGTTTTTGATGTAAAACATAATAGTTAACACAGTAATACCTACGAGAATGTATTTTCCTAGATTTTGTTACATTTTATTTGATAAGCTGACATTATCATTTAACCTTAAATAACCTAGAGTTTCAATTTTGATACCAATCTTTTAAATCGAATGTTCACATTATTATTAGTTTTTTTTATAGGTTGGCTGTACGTATTTTACTGTTGTATAATATTCTTTCCAACGAAATTAAAAAAAAATCAAATGTCATTATTGTTTTATTTTATCTATGACATTTTACTCGCGCGGCAAAGTGAACAAGTAAACACATTTTACTAAAAGTTTTGTTGAATACAAATTTGATATATTTTCTTTTTCTGAAGAATATAAATACTTGCGATAATAAAAACAATCAATGTTTCGCATTATTTCATGAATAGGTATATCTGATTTCTTTACGGCGTTAATGCCTGAAGTATCAAAATTGATACCTGTTTTTTTTCTAAATAAATATGTAAAATAAATATTGTGATTTTTTAAGCTATTTTTCCCTTCATCTAGACCCTCAAGTAAACACAGTAATATTAAAAATAAATCACTTTCGTAAATCAGGCTACTAAAGGTTAAAGAATGATGCGATATCAACAGCTATGATTCATATTGTAAAAAGAAATAATATCTGTGTAATTTAAGTTTATAATGTTATATAAGTATGGTGTTTTTAAACCCACAATTCGATATAGTAAATTTATTGTAAATAACAAATCATAAAATATCGGGTTTTTCAGTTTTTTTAATTATTTATTTATTTTCCTCAAATTTTTTCTAAGTAAGTCACAAAATTTGAATGGCTAAAAAATATACAAATCGAGTTATTTATAAGTAGTCAATTTTTTTCCCAAAATTGTTCCAATTCCGAATTGTATAAAAAATTGTTATATCAGGATTTCTTTTATTTTTAGAATAATGTGCAATAATATATATTTTCTGCTTAAATGATATTTTACATAATAACATCAATAACGAGTTAAAATTGTTTGTACTGAATAAGTTTATAAATCTAACTAATTACTAAATCATTAGTATGCTATTATTCTTTTTTTTATTTTAATAATGCACCATCTTATCATTCATATTTAATCTTTAAAGTAGATTTTTTTTTCTTTTTCATGGAGAAAAATAAGCATAATTTTAAGTGAAAATATAAAAATATACAAATAATAGAATGTATAAAAATATTTGAAAGTGAAACTACTTAAAATATATCCGGATATAAAAAAGGGGGCACAAAAACGTCCATTTTTGTATATAGTTCTCACAGCTCTTCATAGATGGCAGCACGATCACAATAATTATAAGTTGAAAAAGCAATCTAAACGCTTTCTATTATTATTTCTATTCTTATTTCCAAAAGGCATTTGTAATTTTTAATCATAAATGAGTGCCACTGTTTTAATAAAACAATTAAGAACATACAAAATTCATTCTATTTCGCACGTGATAGTAAAATATTTCTATTAACTTTCTCCTTCTTTCCTATCAATAGCAATACTTTAATTTTCCATTGTCAATGTACTATTTTGAAGGGATTTTAATATTGAACTATGTTCTCATTTTATTGCTTCTTAATGTCACAAAATAATTTAAATTCATTAATGTCAAAGATATTTTTGTTATTTTAAAGAATACGTAGTGCAGAAATTTTACTTTTCATTGTGAATATCTAAAGCGCCTCAAGATACTATGTTTAATATTATTGCAATATTGTTTCAAATTCACAATGCAAATAAACGTAGTAAGATATTTTAACAACATTGAAAAACATTTTGCACAGTTTGGGATTTCTTACATTTATTAATATTTTTTAATTATGACAAGAGCAAATATTTTTAATTTCATTTCTACAATCAGAAACTTAACTTTTCCCCCCATTATTCTTAAATGGCAACGTTACGTATTTAAAAGACAATAATGTCTCAGATTACTACTCCAAAGTTAAGATTTCTTAGAAACAGGGTAGGTTTTTTTTTCGAATTAAAATATATCAGTCACAAAATTATTGAAATAAAAAAACAAAATAAAGAAAATATTATAGTATTTCTTGTTTTAATTATTAATCAATTAATAATATTAAAAAGATAATAAATTTTACTTGATTCATTCTTTCTTACATTTAAAATTTGGTTAAATTTGATGCAAAGGAAACAACAATTTATGACGTCATTCAGAACAAATGTAATTGAAAACACCTTTTAAAAATATAATATTATTGGAGTATAAGATAAGATGAAATATTTAAAGAATTAGTTATTTTCTACTTTTTAGTCTCTAATTTAGGATTTATTATTATAAATATGATGAATTTTTAGAAATTATTCTTTAAAATTCTTTACCAATTGATATCTCTCGTTTTTTAAAATATAAATATATTTAAATAAAATTTAATTATTTAAATATTTTTATATAATAATAATAATATTTCATAAAATTATAATAAATATTATAAATTTAACAAAATCAATACATTAATGCTTTTTTTGTAAGATGTGTGCTAGAATCTATCAAATTGGAAAAACATATCAGATGCAGAAACAAAGCTTTAATAACGTGGGCATGATTTTATTTCAGTTTTTAGAAACATAATTCTAGAACTAAGCCATTAAATAGCACTAAGCCAATGAAACTATTCGTTGGAATTACATAGTTTTAAAGATTTAAAAACAAATGACAAAAAAAATTCTACCTATTTAGGAAAACTATTTTATAGCCATAATGATTAAAATTATTTTACTGATTTAGAATGAAATGCTCAAATAAAAAATTATTCTATTTTTTATTACTATTTCTTTTACCCATCAAATCAAGCAAAAAAAAAAGTGTATCTTCTAACAGTTATATTGGATTATAGAGACTCATTTGTTAAAAAGCACTTCTAGCACTTCTTGAATTTTCGAAAAAAATCAAGGCTTTATGCAAACAATCTGAACATACTCAAATCTATCTTTTAATAGGAATTAACACAACAGGAAAATCTACGATATGATGTAAAAAGTTCTAAAACTGGACTTCTGAAAGGGAGGCGTCATGCACGGTAGTGATAAATTATGCTTTTTACAGCAGGCGAAGGTTTGAAAAAAAAACACTTAAAGAACGTCTTTTAAAAGGGTTCCTTACTTTTAAAAAAGAGTGGCAAGAGCTTGATAGCATGTAAGTTCAAAGAGTACGGCAAGACTCATTTGTTGCAATGAACGGTGGCGCATATTTTTTGGCATTTTACATTTAAAAACACACCCCTTCGTTATCTTATTTCAAGCGGTGGAGTAATTTGGAAGATGAATGGATGTTCTTTAGAGAAACTGCTAGTCTTAGCTTCATTTCTGAAGTAATTCACCAGTATGCTTTTTACAATAAGAATTTAATTGAAAATATAATTAACATAGTATTTTAAAATATTTTGGTTATATTTTAATTTATTAGTAATCTTTATCTTTATATTCCAGATGCTGGAGTAATTCGAAAGATGAATGGATGTTCTTGAACAGAACTGCTGATTTTAATTTCACTTCTAAAGTAACTCATAAGTATATAAACTCAAATAGAATATTAATTTAAAATAGTACTATTAAAATATTTTAAAAAATTATATTAAAATATTTATTTTTATTAATTTTATTTAAATTTATTTTATTTACAATTATTTATTTTATTTACAATTATTTATTTTGATAATTTAATTTAATTTATTTCATTAATTTTATTTAAATTTATTTTTATTTAAATAATAACTCGTAAATAATTATAATGCAAATGTTTCTCTTTCTAACACTGAAGCCTCTATAATACATGTGATGTCCAGCGTGCAAGGTATGAAGTAAAAATGATGTAGTTAATAAACTAATTTTCTTATAAAGACGTTAATAAAAGTTATCCATTTCCGAAAATTAACCTTTAATTTACGAAGTTTTCACCAATACATTACGAATATCATATTTCAAAAAATTATATTAGCAATATAAAAATATTACTAATCAATTTTATTGTAAAAATTTTAATTATATTTTCAAGTAAAAATAAATTGTAATTTATAATAATGCGAATATTTTTTTAACACCGGGATCTTTAAATACATTAGCTGTCCAGTTCTGCTCAGCATAAAATAATAATAATAATAATATAACTAATTATAAATTAATAAAAATCATCCATTTATAAAAATTAAACTTTTGTTTCAGAGATGTTTACTAAAAAATTCCTTATATTTCTGTATTCCTGCGTAAAATTTGGAACATTTTTTTAAATGAAAAAGATGTAAAATTTTATGTTTAATCTATTATAAAACATTTTCGGTGTAAATGAGAAAATAAGAATATATTTAATAATAGCTTTCGATGGAATGCCAACGCGACATAGATAAAACTATTTTACAAATACAAATAATAATTTAATGTAAAAAAATTATAAAATACTCTAATATACTAAATGCCTTCATTGCTAACAGTTTTATTTTTAACTAAAATGAGAAAATTGGTCGCCATAAACATTTAAAAATTAGCTTAGAGTCTCTAAAAATTACAAACGGCACCAAAAGATTAAAAAAAAATCTCTGTAACCTAATTTTCAAACAAAGTTTAGAGGAATTATGTAACCATTGACTAAACATTGAAATTAACAATTCAGTGGCAAATGAATAAAATAATTTAAAATATCTATCATATTTCTATTCAATAGAAATGGCAACAATTTTGATGATATAATCTCTACTATAAAATAATCTTTTCTATGAACAGAAGCAAGGTTTTTAGTTACTGCAAAAATAACTATTTAATTAAATGTCATGAAACATTCGTTAAAACATCTTTATTCTTTATGGCATTGTGAATAAAAATTTAAAAAAATTGCACAGAGATTAAAATTTTGGACATTAATTCAATTATTTATGGATTTTCATTTTTATATTTCCTAATTAAGTTGTCACGCATTAAATTTTATTCTTTTGTTTTTATCATAAATATGGAATAATGTAATTTCCAATTTAACGGTGTATAAGTTTTGATTATTTTTCAACTTATTGTCAGGATTTTCGAAACAAATCAGTTTTTTCTATTAAATCCGATTTGAATTTAATTATATTTTTTCTTGATTTCATTTTATAATATAAAAATAAACTTCCTCTCTGATTAATTGTACTGAGATATAAAAAAAATGAAGATAGAAATAAACAGTATTAAATATATATACCTTATAAATGGATTTTAATGTAGAAGAAAGCTTTTATTTAGCTTCAGTTTCTTAGAGGATTAAATTAATATTTCCCCCCAAAACTATTTTATTTTAATTCTGTAAATGAATTCTAATTGAAATTAACCAAATGCTCGCTGAATAAACCTTATTCGGTAAGGGTGATTGTAAATCACCTTGTAATTTTAGAATATGATCAGATGACCTGGTACTAAATCCCCACTACTCATGAAGAGTGGGACAATCTGGTTTTTGGGTTTTAACTCAACTAAAAATTGAAGTTATATGTGGCTTTGATACATGCTAAATAGCCTGTTGTTGCTGAAAATCATAAAATTGTGTGAATTGCAAATTTTGAGCGAAAGTCTACACATTCATCTTTGTTCCTTTTAAAGGACTCAAAATAGCAATTTTTTTTTATATATCTCTTCCTTATCTTCAGAAAACAGAATTCCTTCAAACAATTCAAATATTCTTTACTTTTTTGAAGATAGGACAGCAGTAAGTAGATAAATTAGCTTTTAGGTGAAAGAATACAAAATTAAAAAATAATAAACTTATGCTACAGATTAAGTAATAAGTTAAAAAAAGTTAAAGTATATCAAAATTTCTAATTTTTTTTACCATTATGTTTTTGTCAAAGAGCTCTTCGTAAAAATATAAATAAATAAAACTATAAATTTACATTGCTCATTTTCTAAACAACTTTCAACTGCAATTTCGTCAGTATGAACAGATAAATAAAACAAATATGGTAAGAAAGAATTTTACATACAAATCCATAAATTTAATTAAAGCTAATATAACTAAATTTCTTTTTATTAATAACATTTTACGTTGTTAAGTAAAAAATATAAGGTATTTGAGAACAATTCACCGCCAGACAGTTTGGATCTTAATTTAAATCTTTAATTAAAAACCTCTCTAATTTATTTGAAAAAATAAGATACTACAGAACCTTTGCCATTGAATTTATTCACTAGTCATTCTTTTGGTTGTTCAATTCAACTTTTGTCTACCACTCAGACTGATAATTCTTATTTAGACCTCAAGTTTATTGTTTTATCGTGTAATTATTTAACAGAAAATTGGAATTTCAATATAAATAAAAATCATTGTTTCTTGGTGTGTATATATGTATGTTTCATTTATTCTAAAACGCTCGGCCGAATTCACCACATTTGGAGCACTTTAAGATGTCAAAGGGTACTGTAATCTTTTAAAAATACAAAAATTAATTAAATATTTACTCAATTAGAAATCAACAAATATATTTTTTACATTTTTATTTATTTATCAAAATTTGTAATTTTTTTACCACTATGTTTTTGACAAAGAGCTCTTCGTAAATGGAGACTAAAAGTGTTTTAAACCAAATTTAAAGCAAACGAGAATACAATCTTCCTTATAATTAAATATTTGCGAAAAAATGTAGAATTATTATAAAAAAAATAATAATTTATAGAGAAAATTAGCCATTGGCGGTTTTTAAAAATCCCCTGTTTCAACTGATATTCTAAATAAATAACTACCAAAAAAGGAGATGAAAAAAAATGATTTTATATGTTTTAATATCTTACGAAAAAGTAGTTTTTATGAAAAAAAAATTAATGCACGAATAAATTTTAATCCCAAATAATTTCTAGTATATCTATTAATGTCTAATTATTAAATCTGGAGTATATTTAATGATTTCTATTAATAATTTATGGATTTCCTTATGTACTTTTGTACGAATTCTTAGAAATTTCATAAATCTTACTATCAAAAATAAGATATCCTTTTTTGTAGTACCCCAAGCGCATTATTCCTTAAAAATTAAAAAAAAAAACAACTGCCATCTAAAACCTGCCATTTATCTCCTGACCATATTGCCTTGAAAAATTGAAAAAAAAAAGAAATTTAAATATCAAATGAGAAATTTTTTTAAGAACTTAAATTAACTTTCATTAATAAATAAATTATAAAAATACTAATTAATAATTAAAATGAAAAATGAGGTAAATAAATACTTAATTATTAAATAAACAATGAACATCACTGAAATAGTTACTTACAAATAAAAATAATTTAAGCTTAATATGCTTGCGTTTAAGCTTTATATACCTATAATATGCCTTTATATGCCACATGGCTGTTATACGCCCTAATTTAAACTTTATATGCCTATTTTTAAATGATTTGATATCATATTCTAATTAACTTTTTTAAATCAGAGTAAATACTTCAATAAATCTGATCCTAAGATGTATATAAGTTGGTACATGCCTGAAAGTGGGGTAATTGACCACCAAGTTGTTCCTAAATGTTCAAAAGAAAAGTTATTCATGTTGTTATATACTGTTCTCTCATGTTTTTAAAAGTCAATATATGAGTAATGCATACTGTATAACAACGGTATAATGATACGCCTATTTTTTATTTTGAGAGGGATGTTTTCTGGCAAAAAAAGAATACATTGATTCATTTTTTAACGTCTATTATGTAAGTTGCATGCCGATAATATCAAAGAATTTTGAAGCGAATTTGCATGAAATTTAAATGTTAGTGAAAAAGAATTAAATCTATATTAAAAACAAAAACAAAAATTGAAGTTAAACTAGGCATTATTATGAAATTTTGATTAGTAGCGATATATTTTTTTCCTTCCTATTTTTTCCCGCACTAAGTATCAGAAAAAGAGCGCCAAGATTGGCGATAAAGCGCCAACCGATAGCACGATTTCCCGTACACGTGATGGGAACAAGACGGTCGGCTGGTTCCACTCGACAAGAGAGCTCGAGTACAGGGGTGTGAGAGATAAAAGAAGAGAGTGGAATTCACCCTCTTGCCGAATCCATACGGTCCCCTCTCTCTATCTTCCAGCGAATTCACATCATGAGAGGAATCAACCGTCTTGCAGTGGCTTAATTTATTCCAAACTATTCTACTTCGCGCGTTCAGAACTTATATCGAAAGTATTTGCACATCAATACCGTAGATTCGAATCGAATCCGAAATCGAATTTTTGAAAATAAGTGAAGTAGAACTCGGGATAAGATTTTGGAGATTCTGCATTACCTGATGAGATTGGATTAGTTGGGTTCTTTTCTGTTTTGTTGTGTTATTGCTCTGACTTTCTAAATCGAAAATCATTTTTATCTGATGACCGATTTTCTAGTTTAAAGTCAGAGGAAAAGTAAATTAAGTGGTTATCATTTCCTGAATCGTGGGATTTGGTTAATTAAGAGTGTTTTTAATTAGAATCAATCGATATTTCACATTTTCCCCGCATTCTTAAGATTTTCTATGAATATAATGTCAAAGTATTGCTTCCATATTGAATATATTATGATTAAATTAAAATAAAATAAAGTTGGTTTTATTTGTGGATTCATTAAATTAGTTTTCATATCTACAAAGAAACTTTATCAAACAATTTTTAATCTAAAAAAGCTGCACATTTTTTGTGTAGTTAATTAAAATAGAATTTAATAATTTCAATAATAGTTTTGAAATTATTATTTTTTAAAAATAATATTAAAAATACCATCTATTTCATCATATTTATGCATTGAAACTGCTATATATTAAGACTATACAAAATATTTAGCTTTTTCAATTTAATTATATAAATAGTATCTACTAAAAGTTTGGTCTTAAAAAAATTCACATAAAGTTTTTTTAAACATTATTCATCAATAAACAGAATAGTTCACCTTTTTTTAGTTACAAACATATATTTTGTTGTTTATTACTTTCAAAATTTATATGTTATAAGCGTCCCTTCAAAGCAATGCTATTTAGGAAGATTCAAATAAGAAGAAACATTTTGCATTAATTATTTTTTTGTTTAGCACATAATTATTAACTACAATTTTCCGATAGAGTGTATCAATAGAGCGCAAACGAATTTCATTTTCAGAGATTTATAGGAAAAAAGACAAAATTGGAAGACGGCAACTAAGAAGAAATATTATGCATAAAACTAGATATTTAATTAAAAATTACTTCTTGGTTACAATTATTAGATAGAATGTCCCGGTAAAGCTCATATGAGTTTTATTTTTCAGATTTTAAGAAAATTTTGTAAAGTAAAATTTTACCTAAATAATTATATTTTGAATAATGTTCAAACGAATTTTTAAAAACCTTCAGTGTAATTGAATAAATTTTCCAAATTTTCAACCACATCCAACTACTTGAATCTATTAAGTTGTTGTTTCTTATAGAACTTGCCATGGACAAGCTCGCTGAGGTAGTCAGCGATTTAAGCCTAATCAGTGCCTCTTGTTTTGTAGTAGCGCCAATTAGGGCCAAGGGTACGACTATAGCTACTCGCTCATCACATTCACATGCTCAGCACCTTTTTACAGGGGGGAGGGGGCTCATTCACACACCTTACAAATAGAACACAGAAGAACAACCCTGCCCGAACCGGGAAGCACAAATCATTGGGAAGACGCGCTATATATATTATATATAGAGGGTGTCCAAAAAGTTTCCGTACTGATGATTTGTGAATTTATTTTACAAAAACAATAGGTTTAAAAAGAATTATTTTTATGCCAATGATAAAAAGCACTTTTAACATAACTAAGGAAAAAATATTGAACTTACATTTATA
>JAOUZG010038069.1:13165355-13210472 GCA_026289955.1 Argiope argentata | reverse complement strand
GTTGAATAAATCTATTCTTATGCTAATAAGGGCAGAAAGATAAAATGAAAAATTGAGTTGAAAAAGAAAATGCTTAAAACATCACCACATTTAGAATATAAAGAGTGTATTAAAGTTGCATAGCTATTTTATTTATGAGATTGGATTTTCGATAATATTTCAAGTTTTATTACAAAAGTTCAGTTAACGGAGCAAATCGATAGTAATTTGACTCCTTTGTAATAAAATATATTACAAAAAAAATAACTGTCAACCGACAAAAAGATAACTAGCATAGAGTATATTTTCTGTATGAAGATGAAGAACCATTTTCATTCACTTTTTTTATACGACACTTATGATGGTATTCTTCAGTGAAAAATTAATATATCAGATGCATATTTTATTACGAATAATTTGATTTAAAAGATACAAATTTTTAAAGCAATATCTCGTACAAAGTATTAAATTTTATTTAACAATGAATCAGAAACTTTTTATGACCGGTAAGAAAAAGGTTTTCAGTAAAATATAAATACTTTTATTTACATTTTTTAAGTATTTTAATCGTTTGGAATATTTCAACCTTGAAATAAGCATTAAAAGTGCTCTGGTAACTGAATTTTTGAATGTTTCATCGCAATTTTAATATATTTTTTCTCAATCTAGTGTCACGATTATAATATCTACATTATGCAAAAATTATAAATATAGTAAAATTACATGAATTACTAGACGGAAGTTACGCAGAAAAAAATCTGGTGACAAAATTTTTCATACATCTTTTTTTAGTCTGAATACTGGAGCATTTAAAAGTAAAAATAATGAAAACTTTTTAAATATCTTGCTAAGTAAATTTTTTAAAACTTAATTCACATTTAATTATTACTGATTAATGCGAAATTTACGAATTTATTTTTTAACTTCTAAGTTGTGATAAAGTTTTTCAGGCACAAGCGAACAATGGAAATTACTCCATTGAATTAGTTGTTGATATATATGACAATAGACTGAAAACATTAACTTTTTATCCTTTAATAGACAAATAAATAAGATTTTAAGGTATATGATATATAAAAGATTAGCTTATAGATATGACAGTTTATGATTTAAAATAATTTCAAGGAAGTAGCTGAACAATATTTTTTTAATTATAGAAAATGCAATTTTGATAACAGCATATAAATATAATATTTTTAGCATTTCACAGATAAAAAAATTGTATGTTTATATATTTAATACACTTATTTACCAAAATATAAATTTGAAACAGCGCAGATAATATATTTCAATACATTGTTATCAAACATCAAGGTTAATATTGAAAATTCTTGAATGTGAGCATTGGAAAATAGAAAATCAACGATATTTTATTCGAATAGATTCTAAGAACACGTTTTCTTACTTTTCGAAAAAAAATTCTATAAAGAATTTTTTTTGTTTAAACAGCTATCAAAAATATTCATCCTCTTCCATGTGTGAAGCAAGAAAATGAACAAATATACTTCCAAATATATATAGATTTTTATTAGAAAAGGCTCTTTGTGAGAATAAAATTATTCATATTAAACTATTATTCGGTTTTCAGAATATTGGATATAACTGAAATAAACTGTACAGTTTCAAATGAATTTATTTTGTGCAGAACCACAGATGAATTGCATTTTATGAGTTTATGCATTATATTTGACTAAGAATTCCGAATTTTTCAAGTTTCTACTTAAGATGTTTCATGCAGATAAAAATAGAATTTAATAAGAGAATTTTCTTACATTCTGACGCATTAGAATTCTGAAATTTGTAAACATTATTTGGTGTTTCCAAAATGTACTTTTCAAGTAATTGATGAATATTAATCAAATTTCAATACTATTTGAAAGACGCCATCTGGTGCGGATTTTTTGGAAGGAAAATTGATTTCAATATTCCGCCATATAAATAAAATAATGGATAATAAAATGTAGTAAAAACTGAATTCTCAGAATTTTCATATAAAACTCACTTCAAAACGATAATTTTTTAAAGGAAGTAATAGAATTAAGATAGGTAGATTTAAGTCCTATTTTCTTTTTCATTGAAATTAATGATTTTCTAATGTTCATTTAATAAATTTAGTTGATATTTTAGATTAAGTGTGTACGCTAAAATGTTACTGTAATATATTTTATCTAATTAAAAATTCTAATAAAATTTAACAAATTAAAGTAGAAATATTAATAAATACACTAGGGGACAAAATTAAGCGATGGAAGGCATTTTCACACATTTCTCTGAAAATATCATATAAAGCCTGGACAGTTGATTATCATATAAGGAAACTAAGGCGCTGGCATCACTGAGAGGAGTTTACGTATTTTTGCGGGCATTGCTAAGCCAGCTGGAGGTCTAAAAGTCGGCAACCAGCTGCTCATCTCATTCCACTCTACAACACAGTAACAATTTATATTGTGTTTCTTGAATAATCTTGTTGTTTTTTGAGAATTTATCGGTGAAATGAGTGAACATCATCATTTAGACAAAAGTATGTGGAGAATTGTGGGTAGACTTGAGGCTGAGCAGTCCCAAGCTCAGGTTGCTAGGGAATTGGATGTAACTCTAAACGTTCTTTCAAATCTGTGGAATCAGCTTAAAAACAGTCGGACAGTATCCAGAAGACCAGGACAAGGTCTTCCGAGATCCCAATGAAGACCAGTATTTGTTACTTACAGCCAAGCGCCAGAGAACGACTATAACGACACAACTGTCTAGGTATCTCGCTGTTGCCAAAGGAACATTAGTTTCAAGGAAGAAAATTGCCAGGAGGTTTGGTGACAGACGGCTGTATGCCAGGAAGCCCGCCATTTACATCCCAATCATTCCTTCCCACAAAAGAGAGCGTGTATAATGGTGCAGACAGCACCAACACTGGACACAGCTCCAATGGTTAATGTTCTCTTCACAAATGAGTCCAGATTCAGTCTACAACCTGATTCTCGGCGAATATTCATATAGAGGGAGCCTAGTACCCGATACAATCCCAGTAAGATCATAGAAAGGGACCATTATGCTGGTGGATGACTGATGATTTCTGCAGGGATCATGCAAGATACCCGCACACCACTCCATGTGTTTGACATTAGTTCCGTGAATGCCCAAAAGTACATGCAGGAAATCCTACAACCTTATGTGCGTCTTTTCAGGAGTGCTGTTGGCTCTGAATTCATTTTTATGGACAACAATACCTGATCACATAGGACTGTCCTGGTTGAGGAGTATCTGGAAATCGAAGATATTCATCGAATGAATTGACTAGTCAAATCTCCTGGGCAGGGATAATCCCATTGAACATGTTTAGAATGCTCTTGTAAGAGCTATTGCGATACTCCAACCCCCACCCAAAACCATTCCTTAGTTAAAAACTGCTCTGATGGGAGAGTGGGAGGGTCTTCCACAAGCATTACTTAACTCTCTTATTAACAGCATGCATTCTGTTGTTCGTTGTGCATACTGTTTATCTGTCAGAGGTGACCACACACCATGCAAGCCTCACTTTCATTGCCATCTCTGATCATGAAGTTCAGTCCACATTGGACTGTTGGCAATAACTTTTGCCAATGAGTGGCACATTGATTTTTGCTTTGCGCACATTATTGTCATACTATAAGTTATATCCATACGAAATTTCATTTAATTTTATCCAGTATTTCTCGAGATATTTGGGAAAATGCCTTCCATCTCTTAATTTAGACATGTAGCTAGTTAAGTAGCATACAACAAACAAATTTGAACAATATCCTTTAATTAAATTTTTTTTCATCATCGAATGCAGTTTATACGATATTTAAAATCTTTATTGAGCATATTGCTTACTTCATGCTTGTAAGAATGGAAATTATATTACATTTATTAGTGATTTTTTTGTAATGCTATTTTTTGTACACATGTATATTCTCGGTGATATTCATGATTTTAACGACTTCAGGTCCAATTTAAGAGCTAATCGATCTGTGTAGTAATTTTTTTTTTCAACAGTGAAAGTGCTATTTAATGATGAATCACAAAAAGAATTTATTTCATGTGAAAATAAGATATTTATGACGAAGATATTTATACAATGAATTATGAATTGGGGAAATATAATATTTCACTATTTAGTTAGAGGCAAAAAAAAAACTCACAGACGGACACAAAATCTCCACATTTACTTAATGATTAATCCTAAGCAAACAATTTAATAATAGAAGCGATTTTAATAAAATTTGCAAGTCCACTCATATATTTTACTTATCATTATCTTAATAACATTAAATATCCAGAAAAATATAAGAAAACTAAATAATGAAAGCATTTAATAATAATGTGACTACAAGTAATTATAAATAAAAATGATATACTTAATATAAAGACGAATAATTTTTTTCCCTTAAGATTAGCTGAAGCAAAATGAACAATTAAAAAAATCTATGAGAAACAGTATATGAATTGGAAAACTATTTGAGCTTTGGAATTTATATTATCTAGAAAAGAAACTGAAAGCAAGTTTATAAAAACGAAGTCTGTTTTTTTCTTCATAGATATTTAATCGGATATTGACAAGTATTAAAGAAGTTTCTTTTCGGAAAAGATTAAAAGATGGGGAAATGAGCTTTTTGAGGATTATTTAGATACATTGTAACATGACTCATGTTTCTTCTGTAACATCTTTATATATGAATTTAGACAAAGAAATGATGATGAACAGAGATTTTGAATATCAGATCACAGATATTTAATATCATAATGCCTTCATCATAATAATATTCTGAATTTAAAAGGAGATTATGTAGTTGGCCTTGAATAGTTCAACTTTTAAATCAAAATTTTTTAATTAAAATTTACTGACCGATTCTTTTGAAGTTTCTATAAACATATTGTTAAAGTATCACTTATAATTCAATTTATTAGTTTTAATTAAAAAAAAGAATTAAAAAAAAGTTTTCTTTTTGAATTGTTTTCATAAATTAAATACCTCAATACCTCATGCATTCAATAATTACTTAGCCCCCATAAAATCCATGAGGGGAATGGGCTATCCTCTCAAAAAAAGGAAAATTTTACAATTTCTCGAAATGCATTGGATGTAACTCTCATTGTGTATTTCTATATTTAATTGTATAAAATTAGTATACTAAATGCTATTCACAACTTTGCCCATTAATATAATTCCTTATTCCAAAGAAAGTATAATTTAAAATGCAACGATCATTATTTAATTTATTTAAAATCGTTACGGTTTAAGTATTAATAATAATTTATTTTTTAAAATTTACAAATTCTAAAAATAAATTTTTACAGCATTATTTAATAAAATTACCATTTCTTTTGTTAATATCAGTTTTTTAACAGTATTTTTTCAATTTGAATTTTTATATAGATTAAAATATTAGAGTGATTTGTGAGCATAAAAAGGTAGAGGCTATATTTAAACTTTACAGTGTTTGCACAGAGGTATAAAAGAATTCAAATAACTTATAAGTAAAAAAATGTAAGATAATCTCTTAAGTTTCATATTTTGGAGGAAGTTTTGGAATATTATTTCTCCAAATTATTTTATTCATCACTTTTTCATAATTTTTCATCCATTACCAAATCAAAATTTGAGATGAAATCATATTTTTAATTTAATTATATATTATGCAATAATTAATTATATATTATGCAATAATACAAATATTATGCAATAATTTAATTGATTTCTGCACCCAACATTTAAAAATTCACAAATATGTGTAATATTCCTTATATCAGCAGTTAAATCTTTCAATGTGAGGGTAAATGTAATAAATAAAATATATGTATCGATTGCATTTAAATTATACAATATATGTATTTATTATATTATTTATTGTTAAAGTATTGCTTTTACAGTAAATAAACAAAAATATCACAATCAATATGACATTTTATTAATTTAACTTAAAAAATAAATTACTAAAACTAGATTGCATTTAGCACTTCAGAAGCATAACCAGTATCAAACTAAAATTAACTATTTTTATATCGAAAATCAAGTATTAAATTTAAGTTCAAAAATTTTAAAATAGAAAATTACATCTAAAGTTAGCTTATTTTTAAAGATAGATAAAATATTTTACTATCAAAAATTTTGCTGATAGTGATTAAAGTATTTAAACATTTTTATTACACTTTTTATATAAGATATTTATTATTTTTTAATAAAATAATGATTTGAATATTTAACCCGAAATATAATTGATTGATAATGATTACTTGATTCGTTTTTAATCTTTGAATTTTGAACAAAATTTGCAGAATGGTGCAACTCTCAATTTATTATTATATATAAAAACATAAATTTTTTTGTAATATTATAGAACATATTAATAATTAATAATTATTGAAAATATTAATTAATGAACAATTGTAAAAATGTAATAATTTTTATCCTTGTCACATTAGATATATTGTTATTAACTTTCATTTTAATGAACATGAATTCACAATCTTGATGTTTGGTTCCCTGCGTTTATATAAAGAAAAAGTTCCGTTAAAAATAATATTTTAAATGAATTTTGAAGAAAAAGGAATTAAAATATAAATAAAAATGTAATTGGGATAAAATTAATATTACTAGAAATATAATTTTGAATTAAAAAATGGTTTGTGTGAGATAATACTTATCGCGAAGTGTAAATAAATAATTATTAAATTTTAATATTTAAATATAACTAAATTTAAATAATAATTTTGGATTTGGAGTGCAGATTACTTTTATTTGTTTAAAATATACTTAAAATTTGGAAAACCCCTTTCTTGAAAAGCATTTTTACCAAAGAAATAACTGCGCGCCTAACTTATTACCTATATAATTAATGATCAGTCCCTAGCAGCATTTTGAACCATTTCTGCATTGCGTAAGTTGCGTGACGTATCTCTTAGTTATAAGACAGTATGTCAATATAAAAATATTATTATAAAAATAAAAGATTTGAAATACATAAAAGCTGAAAGTATTCATGTCTTTTGAACTATCTCTTAGAAGTTTCATTCATTAATTTTCTCACAATCCAAAGACAAACAAAATTGTGACTTTTATTAATTAAAACAACAGTACCTCTTTTTTTGTTGATTAGTAGCTGTTGTCATAGTTACTTAGATTCAAAACAACCACAGTGGCCAGTGGTTTGAACAGAACCTTGGCACACATTTGGATTTCAATGAGTGCAGAAATTCCTTCATTTTTGGAACAAGTTTCATACATGATATGCGAGTAACTG
Source organism: Argiope argentata (assembly GCA_026289955.1). NCBI lineage: Eukaryota > Metazoa > Arthropoda > Arachnida > Araneae > Araneidae > Argiope > Argiope argentata. The sequence goes on along the minus strand of JAOUZG010038069.1, from coordinate 13,203,237 downwards.
TATTGAATAAGGATTATTTTGTAACTTTCAGTTCTTTATATATATGAAAATAAGCTTTTGAAATCACTAATAATTTCTGTAACAAATTTAGTTCATCATATTCATTCGCTTTTTAATATATTGATTAGTAAAAAAAATACTAAGATGAAATAATTAGATGAAAAAAAAAACAAGATTATAAATCCGAGAAAAAGTTTTATTTGATACATATTCCCATCAAATATTGCGATAATATTTAGAAAACGGAGGGAATGATTTCCTCAAAACTTTCTTGCATGATTTCTTATAAAAATGCTTTTCTCCGTTTTTTGCATAAAACTTGGTTTTTGAGTAAGATCATGGATGGCTTGTATGGAATTGGCGATTAATAGCTACAAAATATAGAACTTTGGCGTGAACCTAAAGCTTATACTGAATATATCAAGAGATCTTTGGCGAGTTGTATAGTGAATAAATCTTGGCGTACGGTTAATATACAATCTCCGAAAACAGAATACATATTTTGTATTATTTTTATCCCATTTTTTAAAACCAAAATTAATATAAAACTGCAATTGTAGTCTATTTCATTTACCGAGGTCAGAGACAGATATAATATCAAAAATTCGTTTTTCGGATTCAGTGAGATTGGATAAAATATTTGAAGTTCGAATTTTTTGATTATTATGCAAAAACTCGTCTTTTAAAAAGGTTTACAAGTGGTATGGCTGGATACTTTCCACCAATTAAAAGCAGGCATTTTCACTAGATATTTGTGGAAACTAATTCAACATCAATACAAGTTCATATGGGCATTCAAACTCTTGCGAGTATTTTTTTCTATTCATTACAAATATTTTGATTTTGATATTTTATGCTATTTTTTATGTATTTTCTTTATGTAATCTTGTCTTAGCTTGTAGAAACAGCTTATATACTATGATTCAAGGAGATTATAAATAGGCAGAAGTACTTTCGCCGATGTAAATAATTAATGTACTTGCTTTAATACCCTTTTCTATCTAAAGAATGATTTTTTTCCTTGATTCTTAGACCAATTATTGGGTTTTCAGTCTGATAAAGAACTTCTTGTCTAAGGAAATTGAAATAAGCGTACATTTTAAAATTATTTTAACTGTAAAGCTAAACGATAATTGTTTGTTTTTACATGCTTAGTATAGAAGAAAGTAGAGACATTACAGGATGGGAAAACGGGTTTTACAGAAAAATAGGACGGAATATAATTTTCCTGAATTCACTGTGCATAAAATTTTGGGAAAGGAAACAATGCTGATCACAGTCCTTGTTAGGCTTGCTTTGAATAAGCACAAGAAACATAAATCTGAAAATTTAAACGATTATTATATATAAATGAATAACATTTTATAAACATTTCATGAATGTTCTTATACTACCACAATGCTGAAATCAGTTTTGATTTATAAAGCTATTTATGGAACCACAACGTTGATTTAATTAACAATATGCTTACACATTTCAGAAACTTTATTGTAACACGTGCATAAAGGTTGAGTTACTTAGACAACATCTCTGAAAATTTCATCGACAATCTTGAAAATAAAATAAACAATTTCTCTAAAACATAAGACAATAATAAAATTACATTATAGCAGATTAAGGCAGTAAATTATATTAACAAAGCTTACTCATGAAGTGTCTAACAAAAGGAAAAAAATTGGAACAAAATAAATATTCCTTTGTTTTATTTGGTTTGCATTATTTCTAATTTCTAATTGCTGTTGATTTGCAGGAATATTGTATTTGTTTCTCCCCTAAATTAATTTTTTTGTAACATTAAAGAAGAAAATTTGTTTGTTTATTTATTTACTATTTATATTTCAATCCAAAATTAATTAATTAATGTAAGTGGTATACAAGAGTTGACGGCCAAAAATAATTGCCACATTTATTTTCGACTCATGAAATAAATATAAAATTAGTTTTTAAAAATCCCTGGTACTAAACCATGTTTCGACTTATATGAATGGTAGAATTAATCATATTAAAAATGAACATATACAAACAGTTGACTTCTCAATGGAAGCAAATAAAAAATTAATCATCATCATGGAATTTCTTCGTCACTTTTAATGTTATCGTCACTTTTAATTTTCTTTATCTTTTCTATTTTTCATGCTTTATCAATTTTTTTCGTTTGCTTTGTTAAAAAATACACTTTTCGAACATCTAGGCAATATACTGTTAGACAGTTTGAGATAAAGCAAGTGAAGTGAGCTATTATCTCTAAAAGCTTTCAAACTGTTTTTTAAAGCGCTGAATAATAGTTAAATTTATGTAAAATGTATACATTTTCGATGAGCTTAAAATTATGGTAGTTATTTCTTGGCGTGAGAAAAGTTATAACTAGCTTTCATAGATTTTTATGAGTATATTAATCATAATAATTTGAGCAATCATTAAAATATTGACACAATCAATGATGCATTTATTAATCTCATAAAACAGTTAATGGATTATTGTCTATGCTAAAATTTTTGTCTATAATTAAATTCAAGTTACGGCACTTCACAACAAAATAGTTAATGATAAATCCAAAGCTTATTTTATTTTATTTTTTAATATATTTAGAAACATATTTTTATTTAATCTATATATTTTTTAATTTTTAGTAAATTCTAAAGCATGTTCATAATTCTGCAATTCAAGATTGTCAATTTTATATACTATCAAGTAAAAATTTTTAAATAATGTTTTTTTCATAAATTATGAATGTATCTAATGTATAAATTTTTATGCTAATATCTTTCACGTTAAATAATATTAACTAATTTTTAAATTGTATTTAAATTACCATGAATTTATTAACATCTATAGCAGAATAAAATAACATCAAATAAGTAAAAAAAACAAGTTAGAAATATTTTTTAAAAAATTATTTTTTCTGTATTTTAAATTAATTATCAGATGTAATACTTCTTCACAAAAAGGAATGTTTAAATTTTATTATAAGACAATATGATAATTTTAATATAAGATTAAAATATAATATAAATAAAAAATTATACTTTTAGTTTTGATATTATATATTCTATATTTTCTTTATTACTTACTATTACAAATAAATATTATATGGCATTTTTGTACTTCGAAAATGTCATACTTTTTCGGGATATTTTAATTAAATTTTTAATTGGTACGCACATGATGTATAAATGTATTAACTAAAAACCTCTGAAATTAAAACAAAAAGTTAATTACTAGTAATATTGCACTCTTTATTATAAACTAAAATATTTTTAATCTGTAGATTCAACAATTCTCTAATATAATGCAATTTGAGCAGATGTTTTCACGAAATAATATTCTTCCATTAAACCACTCTGTATTTTGATTAAAAAGGAAAATAACATATTTAATTATAAACCTGTCAAATAAAAACAAAACGCTATTTTCTAGAAATATCGCATTCTCTATTATAAATCAGTTTATTTTTATTCTATAGATCCAACAGTTCTCTAATATAATGCAATTTGTGTTGAGGTTTTTTCCCCGCCATATTATTCTTCCATCAATACAGCACAATACTGGGATTAAGAAGGAAACTAGCTTATTATTATTATTATTATTTGGTTAAAAAAATCTAATACTAAAGCAGTTTTCAATTCAAATTATCAGCAACAAAAAAATAACATAAATAAATTCTAATCATTGCAGTAAAATTCATAATTCATCTGAAATGATTGGGAAGAAAAACAAGCACGAAGAAAATCCTTACGAAGCAGGCTTCCATCCAACACGGTTGTCATAGCAACCGTCTGGAGCGAATTACGGATCGACGCAGAGGGGTGGGGGTGGGGCGGGAAGGGGCGAGCAGGTGAGAGCATTCGCCATCCCGGTGCCATCATTGTTGTGACGTTCTATAAGGAGAATTGAGTGGCACTTGGAGTGAGCTATCCAAATACTAATTAACCATCTCGTATCTCGGAATTTTTCATCAAATAAGGTCAATTCCTTCTCCTCCCCTTTTTTTTCTTGAAGAGAAATTTGTCGCGATAAAATATCTAACTAGTGCAATTAACCACGAGTACTTTAACTATGGGGTGTGTGCAAGGTATTGAGCTTGGTTTGAGCTGTGCGTGCTTTTTCTAAACTATTAAGCGATGGATTTTATAGAATATTTTTTTCTTCATATTTTTTTGCATATTTGAGTGGGATAAATGAGCTATGAAAATCATTCCTTAATGACGATGATGGAAAAACTTCATTTTGCTGACGTAAAAATTAATATTACTAGCTGAGAATCAAGTGAGAAAAAACAGAGGTCGAGTCTTATTTTTAAAAAAAGATTTGCTTGCATCAAAAGAAAAGAAACTCGGATTTTTCGAACAAAAACCACTTTCAAACCGTTCATTGAAAGGTACAATAATAATTTAACATTTATATAAGTAGTTAAGTAAATATTTTAATACGAATATTAAAAAAGGAACTATTTATTCTTATTTTTTGACATAGATATGCTATTAATGGCTTGCATTTATTTTAATTGACGACTTTTATTGGTAAATATGCGAGATATCTACATAAACGACAATTTTTTTACTAATTAACTATTATTTAATTGTTTTCATTTTTAAAGTTTTTTTTAAATCTAGTATTGAGTTATTTGAGGTATAAAGACCACAATCATTGAACGCTCGAAATTGCATTTCCGACAATCATTATTTTTATTTGTTTTGCAGAAGTTTTCAGCCAAATTCCATTAGAACCTTTTAGTAACATATGGTGATACCTCTCCATCATATCCCAATTATTGGTTTTGATTTAAACGATTAAAAAGGGTAACTTCGATGTTAAAGATACGGAGTACCAAAAAAATTCGAAGACAGTCAATTGTAAGACTTATTAATCAGAAATGGGAAAAATCTTAAAAAATGATGACATTAATTGATAAATATTTTACCAATTTTCCTCAATAAATGCCATTATAATGTGAAAAAAATGATCAAAATACCTGCAAGCACCTAATGTATTAATAAAAAAAAGAATTTAGAAATAATATTTAAAAAATAAGCGAATTTTTAGTATGAGACTTACAAAATGCTTTCAATTTCTTAAACCTACATTAAAAGCAACAATGTTACCATATGCAAGAAAAACTACTAATTGGTATAATTAATGTAAATATTTCATTAGCTTTCATGTTATTAAATAAAGATAAATATTATTGATCTAGTTATGTGATTAGGAACCATTTATTATTTAATGGATTTAGGATTCACAACCAAAATTAATTATAGAGCAACGAACTGCGATTAGATTACTTAGGATAATTAATTTTGGGAAAATATATTCTTAAAGTGTAGCTTTCTCTATATTGTTTTGTATAAACATATGTAAGCAGAATTTATTTCCTCTAACATAATTTCTTTCATTTCACATTATAATTAGAAATTGCTCTTACGGGATTTCCACATTGGGGATTGATTGGTGCATTATTGCTGTTGTTATTGTGCAAATATTAGTTAATTTAACGGAATGGAATAATGGGAATTGCTTTACAGGAAGGAAAACTAAATTTTTTCTTTTGCAATAATTTTATTAAATATTTTTAAAGGTTTCAAAGAATTTTTAATAGAAAAAAATTAATTATTTACATGAAAGTGATATACTCTCTTAATCAAAATCGATATATAAAGAATAAAAATGGAAAATATTCATTAAAAGATATCAATTCATTAAATAATTGATTTAATGAAATTTAATATTAAAATGAAACTCCAAAGCTGAATTATCAACAATCAAAAATAAATAAAATAAAACAAAATAAAATAAGCAAAAATAACTAAGAGAAAGGTTTAATTTGCGTTCTTCGAATAAAACGAAACCGTATACTTATTGTCGCACAAAAAATGGCGAATATTACCATAGAATATTGCAGAATGTTGCAGGTTCACATTAACACAGTATATTATAATGCGCTTAGTGCAAACACAGCATATTATAAATTAACACAGCATATTATAAAGGGTCGTGTGGAGATATTTGTATTAACACAGTACATTATAATGTGCATGGTGAATATGTTGGTATAAACGTAACATATTATAAAGGGTTTTGTGAAGATATTTGCATTAACACAATACATTATAATGGGCAGGGTGGAAACATGGGTATTGACACAGCATATTATAAAGTGCATGGTGAAACTGTGGGTATTAACACAGCATATCATAAAGGGCTTTGTGAAGATATTTGTATTAACACAGTATATTATAAAGTGCTTTGGGAAGATATTTGTATTAACACAGTACATTATAATATGCATGGTGAATATGTGGGTATTAACATAGTATATTATAAAGTGCAAGGTGAAAATGAGTATTAACGCAGCATATCATAAAGGGTTTTGTGAAGATATTTGAAATAACACAGTATGTTATAAAGTGCTTTGTGTACGTGTGGGTATTAACACAGCATATTATAATGTGATTCGTATAGAAAGTTGAATTCGGAAATTTCTAAAAAAATAACATCAAGTTTAAAATCAAAATTTATCCTAATTCTATTGAATTATGAAATTGAAGATATATTTCGAAGGACAATTAAAACGGTTTAAATTGATAAAATTGTTGTTGGAGCTTATTTTTTCTTGTACAAAACCACATCATAGGATAAATGTATGCCCATAGAATCCACTTCAAATATTCCCGGTTGAATTAGAGATATTTGACAATATTTCAGAGTTATTAAGGTAGAAAATGAGTACAATCACGTTATATAGTTCAAAATGAATCCTTTTAAATATTCTTAGATCAAAGAAATCATTTTGGGCTTCAATTCCTTCATTTCTGAGAGTTTTCTGGCCTTTTTAGAGGAGAGTTCTTCTTCAGAAAACCAAATTAAAGATGTAAAATGAAAATTTTGACTAGCTCCTCTGAATGTAGAATAAATGATCGATCTTTCAGCAACAAGAAAATTTGTGAGCAAAGCAGATTATTAGTAAAATAAAGAGTCTATTGCAATGTGAAATGCTTCAAACGAAAAGCAACACAATTCAAGGATGAAATTGCATTCTTTTCTTAAAGACATTTGGCGACTTTAATTCTTTTCAAAAGACTGATTAAAACCACTTGGAAGAATTTGAATAGAATGAATAAAATTGTCATGTTCAATGCATCTCTGGAATTCGGAGAAACACTCATCTAGAAATAATTTTTAAGTTACAAACATAAAATCACTTGAAATACTCAGATTAGTTACCTTCTTACATAAATTGCCTTTCAAGCACTTCAACGGCGCTAGAGAATTAATAATAGTTGCTCAGAACTTGATAAGCATTTTAAAACTTAATAAGCAGTTTTCGCATATATGAAATATACCAAGAGAAAGTATTGTAATTGTCTAAGATCCGACTTCGAGAATTTTATGAATTTTCATTGTTTTCAAATGTCACAAGATTTAAAAACATCTTAAAAAAAGTCCAGTTTATCTGTGTATCAGCAAAAACTACAGAAGAAATATGTAACAAAAAGCAGCGAAAAACACACAGAAAACATAAAATAAAATTTCGCATGCGGCGTTCAATTCACTAAAATAACAGATTTCTATTAATTTTTTTGAAGAATTCGACCTTTCTACCTGCGTATATGTAAACACAGGAGCTCAAAAACGTAATAGAATATAGAGATGATACGAATCTGTAATGATGCTTCCCTGTAAAAAGCATCTCATGGTAAGGAAATAGTTTTACAGGTATAATGGTATGAATGAATGCCAGGTCAATGACCTTAGGACTTAGTTAAACTTGGCGCAGAATTATTTGACTTTGGCGACAAAAATGAAGGTCCCCGAAAGTGGGGGAATTTTTGAGAAATATTTATAAAGGATCTTTCTAGAACTTTGAACTACATACGAAAGTCAGTTACTCAAGCTAATTTTCTTTCTGGATTCGCAAAGAAAAATATTCGCAATCTGAGTGATAATTTGCTATCCTATTATTGAAATAACAATTTGTTATATGATTGTTTGTTTTGAGATTTTTCTTATGTTTAATTATTATTATTACAGGTTATAGCGTTTCATAACCTATACTTTGCACTTTCTTGTGATATCACGTTTTTATCGATCTTGCAGAAATCCGTAATAATATTTCTTCCTTAATGGATCATAATTATATTCTTTATCTATGTAATTGCTGATTTGTATTGAATTTTGGTTATTATATCTCAGTGGGTCAAGTGCCTATCTATTAGTATAAAAATCAGATGAGAGAATTCTAGCATACGATCTTTATAGGAATTTTTTTAATTTTCGCATCTAAATTTGAACAAATTCCCGCAGAAATCTAAAAGATCTACAGTGAACAAGCTTTGAATTTCAGATTTATTTTATACCATTAAGAATCTTTGTCACTTTCACTACCTTTCTCTTCAATGCATCCTTTTATTTTGTGTTATGGATAATAAATAAAACACGATTTCTCATAACAAAGGTTCAGTGTCATTCTCCAATTTTTTTACATCATATAAATTGTTATATTGATAAAAAAAGGGTTTAAACTGTCAAATTCTAAATGATATCGATGAATTGTATTCTTCTCTTAAAAAACTGAATAATTTAAAATTCTTGTATACAAATTCCCGATGCTGAGTGTATGAACCAAATAAAAGAAATAACAACATCCCTTTTCCTTCAAAAAAGCAATTATTCATTCCGAAAGGATGCAAAGTAAATGCCATGTTATTTAAGAACTGAATGCACTTGAATAACGTGGGCGAAAGTAAAGACTAAATTCTTTAAAGCATTGTGAAACATTCTTCTGATCTTTTGAGCTATAAATCCAACAGAAAAAGGAGATTCAATTTTTTTTGTCTGTTGATTTTATTCGAAATGCCGAAGAAGCTTTAGAATAGTTCGTAAAATTCTCGAAACTTTTTTTTATTGAAATTCTGTAAATATAATACTTATGCAATAAAATTGAGCAACCAAGTATAATAAATAACAGGCTGAATAGAACAGTATTTACATTCTTTTTTTCAAAAAATATTTAGGTTAACATTTGTTTCAATGTTACATAATTTTATATATTCTGTCAAAAAGTAAGAAAAATATCCGTCATAGTTTTGAATATTTATTATTTCGTTAAGAAATTTAAGAAATAATAAATGTCATTTCTAAATTCTTCCAAATAAAAAAATGGCATTATATTCGAAATGGAAAAAATTATTTTAGTCTAGGGGACATATTAGAAACTTTAGAAAATCAATTTTGCATTTATATATATATAAAAAAACTAGTTACACATTTGTTACCAAAGATAAAATTTTCGAATGAATCAGCTGATGTAGTTCTTGATTTAAATCAGAAATTTATTTTAATTTAGATTACTGTAATTATAGTTTAATATGCTTATTAATGTATATTAAATTATTTGGTTTTAATATTTATTTTGTTTTTTAAATTTTAAGATTATGGATATTTGATTACTTCGGTTTCTTAATTTAAATTAACATTTTTGTGTAGGAAAACCTATGCTTAAAGTAATTAGAAATAAAAAAAAATTAATGTTTGAAAAATATTTTAATTGAAGTGAAAGTTCAAATAAAAATAATGATTAATGAAAAAAAAACGGTTAAATAAAGAGCATTATCGAATAACTTACAACTATCAACATTAAAAACTGAAATTAACTTTTATTGAAGCACGATAAACATTTTAAATTTCAAAACAACAGCACATAAATTTAAGAAAAAATTGTATATTTTTCTCAAAAATATCATGTTCAAATAGCATTTTCTTCTTTGTTATCAAAAAAATTAAGATTATAAATAAAATTTATAAAGTGTAATAAAATGCTAAAATTCTATAATTATAAGCTCCATAATATAATTGCCTTTCTTTTTCAGATAATAAAGAACTTATTATTATAAGCTGCTACAATCTTTGAAATAAGCATAATTAATGAAAAAAAAAAGAAAAGAAAAGGAAGAAGGATCTTCGGAGATAGAGGATGTGTGCTGTCTTAAGAAGTTTGATATATTAAAGTGTTGTGGGCCATAACCTTCTCAGAATACAATTTTTAGAAATGACCTTGCTCGTAATGAGCAGCCCCATCTATCTATTCTAAATTGCCTCCATAAGTTGTTATAGATGATATCTTATTATTAAAACGTAGAAAATACGATTGACTTTTAGAGACAATTATCCTTGTAAAATAAGAATAGTTAATATATTAGGCAAGTGATGAGTAAAGATGAATGTACAATTTTTAAGACAAAATTTATGCACATATTAATCGACATTTTACTTGCTGTACAGTTACAGAATGCACGATTCTTAAAAGATATATTTTATGCAAATGTTTTTAGGTATTTTACTTGCTTTACTTTACCCCTCCCCCCATTTTTTGCTTTAATTTTAACCCCTTACATGATATCATCATAAAACCATATAATTGATGCAATATAGCCTATTTTTGGCTATTGCGCCACTAAAATCGACCAACCAAACTTAAGATAACCGAGGGAAACAAACAAGTATATGATTGAGAAGTAAGCTGAAAATGATGATGCGGTGTTAGAAAATATTTAATAACCATTATAAACTTCAGCATTTAGAACCTAGTTGAGAACTTTTTATTTAATAAATAATATCAAATTCATTTCTTTCAAGGATGCTAAACCAAAGATATTCTATACCAACAATGCCAGTATCACAGAATTATACCCAAATGTTTTGAAAATTCTATGAAATATATACATAACAATAAAATCGTAAAAAATAATAATATACAAATAAACAAGATTTCACTCTTAATTATCATAATTATGAATTTGGGTAATGATTACGCAAAAGCAACGAAAACATTCTTCAGATGTTTTTCTGATGTAATTACACTAAAAACTTAAGAAAATTGCATCATTGTTCTTTATCAAAAGTCAAGATCATTTGATATATATTTTTGGAAAGAGATTTTGGCCGGAATTCGGTTCTGTTTGAAAATCCTATACTACATTTGAATATTTCGATCAATTATAAAGTTCCCTAATTTCAAGTTTTCAATTATAAAGTTCCAATATACGTGGGCAGACAGTCATTACAAGCTTATCAGATTTAATCAACATTAAGCACAAGTATTCATTTTTGACAATAAAAACATACTCGAATTTTCTTGCTACTATTTCATTTTTTTTCTGTGCGTGACCCTATAGAAATAAACGAATATATTTTTTATGCGTAAATATATTTTAGCAGATGCCTAGCCCAGATAGAGGATACTTTTGAAATTTTAACATCAATACATATCACCGGAGCATAATTAATATGCAAGATTAAGTGGTAAGAATCACGTCAGTGTACTTAGTAACACAAGATCAGAAGAGAAAAAGAAAATAAAAGTTTCCCTTCAATGGTTTTTATGTTGCGATTAAGATTACGATGCACGAGAATAGTTTCAGGTTACGTCGCACTAGACCAGGACCAGCCCATAGGTTACAATTATTTGTAATCACTACATTATAAAAAGATTTTGATAAGGATTTTCCGACACATGTAGATTTAGAATAGGGAAATTTAGGTATCTTTAAAAGAATGTGGTAAGCATTAATGATTTTCCTCCTTTCACTCGGAACATGAGAACCTGCCGAATTTAAAGTTTTCTTGGAACACTTTTTAAAAGTAATTAAATAAGAAGTGGAATTGGATCAATAAATAAGAGAACATTTTAGAATGAAGTTCGTAAGATTTAAATTAAGATAAAAACTAGGAAATTAATTAAAATAAATTAGATGGGAAGATATCATTAAATATATAATATGTAAAACCAAATTTCCTCTTTATTGAGTTTTTGAGTCATGTTCTCAGGGAGACAAAAGTAATTCCTAATACATATATATATTTTCGGATTTCATCAACTTCATCAATATTATCAAAATTTATTGTCAGATGTTTTAACAATTATAATAGTTTCGATTCGTATTATAGAAACTAGAGATGGAAATGAATTAGAAATAGCACAAATAACATAAGTAATATCTGATAGCAACAAGAACTCTAATAATCTTTACTTATAATAAAGCACAAAGTGTGTGTGTCTGTTGGCGCTGTACAGGCCAGACCGTTCGACCTAGAGCTACCAAATTTGGTATATGTATACCTTGGGTGTTGGGAATGTTTACCTCGGAGCCCTTTTTTGAATTTTTAATGAATTATCAAAGTTAGGATTGCTTATGGCCAACATAATACTATAAGTGAATTATATGACTCACGAAATTTGAAGCTGAAAATTATTTGCTGAAAAACTTGTTATGAGACCAAGTTATATAAAAAATAGATTGAACCCTGCAATCGGAATTAATATTGGTGAACCGGCTGGTCGCCCAAGGTGGCTAGTAACCAATAAATGCAGGATATTGTCGATAAAGTTGTTTGTCGAATGCAAGGGATTTCTTTCTATTGTTTCTTGAGATGAGTGTTATCAAGTGACTCAGGGGTCTGAAATCGACAGTCGAAAAATTCAAGCTTTTTTTGTATGTTGTGGATTATGCTTAAACATAAACACCATGCGTATTATTGTATTTAAAAGCTGTAGATTTGTAGAAAACTCATACTATGTTTTTCTCATCACTTTGTTCTAAAAATAGTATCTTCTCTGTAACAGAAACAATTCCAGATGAAGCGTTAAGAATTTATATTCCACCCCCACAGATCGGGTAGAGGAGAGAAAAGGATATTATTTTCAAATTCCCTCACAACTCTCGGAACATTGAGTCCCCCCCCGTGTTAATCCCGATAGCAATAACAATTCATTTCTAGCTGTCGCCCTCTCTCTCGGTGTCGTTTTTCTCACTTTCGTCAACCGCTGCAACCGATGCATTTATCGACGCAGCCGTTAACAAACGATTTAAAAAACGTCATCGTAATCGATAAATGCGCGCCCTCTTCCGGCCGCTGACTTCTATTGTAGAACAAACATTTGATTTATTCTTTCATCCGTTCTTTCTTTCTTTTTTTTTGTTTCGTCTGTTTCGCAGACGACGAAATTGATTTAAAACTATCTGCCGAATGAAGTGCAGTTGTGAGAGTAAAAAAAATAAATAAAATAGGAGAGAAATAATAATTTTGTGTATTTTTTTTTGATAAAAATATATGAGGTGTAAGTAAAGGTGAAATAATAATTCAGAACAAGTTGGATATTAATAAAAATACTCAGGCTTGGAACGAAAATTGAAATGAAAAATAAAAAAAAAGATTGAGTTTCTTACACACTTTTATTTGATTACAGAAAATCGAAAAAAAAATTATTTCATTTTATCAAAAATATTTAAGTCGATGCAAAATCGTAAAGTACATGATGCTGATAAATTTTTTTTCAGAATTTTACAATTTTAATCATAGTTATAAAACATTTTAAATTTTTAATAGATTAGGAAATGCTGGCTTTCTTATATTCATCTTCGTTTAATATTCTTATATTATTTTAATTTCTCAATACTTTTAAGATTTTGTTCTAAACTTTGTATGAAATGATATGAATTATTTGCTTTGAATAAATAAATGATATGAATTATTTCCTTTAAATAAATAAATGATATGAATTATTTCCTTTTATGTGAATTATTTCCTTTGAAGTATAATAAAATATAGCGTGTTTTAAAAGCTTTTTATTTTTTAAAATAACTTTTTACTTCATAAGACTTTAGTAAATTTCATAACTTTCTACCATCAGTTTTTTCTCAAATCGCTACCTATTTGCTCCCTTCATATAGAATCAAAATAAAATTAAAATTAATTGATTAAATAATAGTTAAGTACATAAAAATTTTTAAAAAATATTTTATCTCCATCGGTAATATACAATTCTAAATATTCTATAGCCCCAGGGAATCAGTGAAAATATATTTATTGAATTAAATTGTAATAAAATTCCCGATTATGAAAGAATACACCTGAATAAAAGTATATTAATACTTGCAGAAATATCTACAAACTAAACCGATATTATTCGTATTTTTAATTGTAAACCTTAATATAATCGCATTTTCTAGTATATTGTTCAAAAAAAAAATTATCATTTAAAATAAGTCAGTCTTTATTGACTTTACTCTCTTCCTACCTCACCACGGAGTTCTTACTCTGATTTGACGAAGATGTGGGTTAGAGACTGATACCAAGTCAGGTATTGTTCTTTTCGTCTAATTAGAGTTTAAAATTAAGAGGATCATCTTAAAATAATCTTGTTATGATTCAAAAGCTATTGAAGGTTCGTAATTGAATGGGTAGTCCACATTCATATACTTCTTCATCTAACTTATTTTACTTTCATCTTTGCAAACAAACAGGCAGATTAACTAATAGACGAATGATAAAAACTCTATTCGGAATCAGAGTAATTTAAGGAGTGAATATTTATAAATATTTAGAGGTTGAATTGTTTGATAACTTTAATATCAGAATGCCCTTTCTATATATACAAGATATTTCACCTCTTTTGTTTATAAAAATCTAAGAATAGCAGGACATAGTCGGAATTACAAATTACTATAGAGTCAAACATATAACAATAATAATGTTAACAATAAGAAAATATCGAAGCCAAGTAAGAATAAGAATTGCCGTCTAGAATGGATGCAAACCTCCCTTATTGGCGTCTGATGAAATTATGTAAAATGGTTAGAGTTTCCTCTCTCTCCATTTACCTCGTCATTTAAGAATCATTAACCCATCGTTGATATTCTCATTAGTATAAGCCATTGTATGATATTTTCATGATATTGTAAGGTATTCCGTTAATAGAGATGCCCTTCCTTCTCATTAAGGTATGCCTCAGTTCTAAATTCCCTGCTAAGAGCCTCGAAATAAGGATGAGATGCTTCCCGAATGATGGTTTTATTTCACCACATTGGAGAGTACACTAATAGGTAGGAGTAGGCTCTTCCCATCGATGACGGGACATACTTCCTACGGAAAGGGTTGAACCGAGGCCGGTGATATCCCTTAGGACTCCACCACAGTTCCAAACATTAAAGTTTGTTAACTTTAATGGTTGGAATACCTGCATAAATTTCAATCATGAGAAAGCAGAAAGTTACTGTTATGGTTGTTATTTATGGCACTTGCCTATGGACAAGCCCTCCGCTGATACAGCAGCAGATTTTAAGCCGAATGAGCGTCTCTCGTTTTTGAAGCAGCGCCAACGAGGGCCAAGAGTACGACTTAGCTACACACTCACCGTATTCGCTTGCACAACCCCTTTTTACAGGGGGCACAGTCACACACTCACAGATAGCACACTGAAGAACAAGCATGCCCGAACTCGAACCCGGGACTCCCAGAACACGAGGAAGAAGCGCTACCTCTGCGCCAGAAAGTCGGCAAGCAAAAAGATACTGTAGAAAAGGGGAATGGGTACAAATTATAAGTAAATAAGAAGAAGTTTTTTGTACATGGCTGCTTAGATTGTCACCATTATATCTAGACATTAAGATGGAGGTCCGTTGATTATCAAGATAATAAAGCCATTTAAAGAAAAAAAATAGATATTGCCTTTCGAAATGGAAAGCTTTAGAGTGAAGCTTATCTTAACATTTTCAACAGCTATCATTCACTAACTGCTGAAATTTGTGGTGAACGTGATGATATTTCTCGAAGGAAAAGTTCTCAATTTTTTTTTATTCCATACGAATTGGCTCGAGAACTTGAATATACTCGTCAGGCCATCCACAAATAGAATCTACTGGGAATTTTATTTCTGGTAACTTTTATGCTTCTGGGAAATAATTCTCAAAAGATTGAGAACTAACAGTTTACTTCAGAATGGAAATTTAATTGTTTGTGAACCTGATACACAATTTGCTTGACAGTGTTTTATAACATTGAAGTGAAAAGGTTAAATATTGAGAAATAAAATGCACGTTTGAATTGGTTTGGCGTTTTAAAAGTTACTTTTTTTATATTTCAGTAATTTTGAATTGCTGGATTCCTAAGTAATAAGATATTTTTATATTGAGAAATGCATAAAAATAATATCAAGGTGAATTTGGAATACCTATCGAGTTGAAAAATTGTAATTCTATTGCTACAGCTGTTGCTAGAAGAAGTGTTCTTCCATGCAGACGATTAAATTGTCAGACATAATTTAGATTTCATTATCATAGATTTATTAATAAATAAGGTAGCTCAAAATATCATGCATATCAGTAGAATGATTAAAAAATAAAAATATATTTGTAGTGTCCTTTAAATGTAATTATATTGTAACATTAGAAGTTTTATTTCCTCATAATGGACTCTTCTCCATTAATGTTGTTTTCAAATATTGAAATCAAAACTAATCTTGTAATTGGATTGAAATGAATTTAATCTATTAACAAGGAAAAAAAGGAATATTGAGTATAAATTTAAAAAAATGTATCTAAAATAAAGTATCATAATAACTTTCAGTTTGCACCCTGAAGGGAAAATATAATGAGTCAGCATAAAATAATAAAAAAATAGACTTTTGTGATTTATTCAAGTTTAGTTTTGCTTATACACTTCGTAAGTCAGTTTAAGTCAATTTAAGCTAATTAATTAACTCAATTAGCGAATTTAATAATCAAATATGTCATGGTTACATATTGTGTAATTAATAGTTAATATTGAGAAATAAATCTTTAAAAATACATTAGAGTCCTTGCAATGCATATTAATAATAAAACAATTTTATAACCCAATTAGCATAAAATATTACAATACAGTATTATTCTTTAAAACTTTAAGAGTTATATAATTTATTCTATACATTTAATATTACAGCCAATCATAAACTATGAAAATAGTTGTTAATTTATTAATAATCTTGTTAAATTACATTCCTAATGCGTTAAAAAAGAATTTTTATGGAATTTTGTAACGTTTTTAATATTTCTAAATGCAATAATATTGAATTAAACGCATAATTCTAGGAAATAGTTAAAAATAAGGAAAAAAAACTTTTTATAATACATTACCAATTTCATTGTTAAACATCATTTCAGCCTTTTATCAATTTATTTCACAACATTTATTACAAAAGACATTAAAAAATAATGAAATAAAAATAAAGACATTATTCCATTTCTTCATATCTTATTAGCTACGATTTGAATTGCGTTTAAAAATAAACTATGAATGAAATAAATCTTACGTAGACACAAACTAGTAAAAAAGAGATGTGTAATAAATCACCCAATAAAAATAGAAATAAATTCTATCTGATGATTTCACAGGGTGCTAAAAAAAGTAGTTTAATTATTTTGTTTCTATTTTGGTAACAAGGTTGGTGAGGGAAAACTTGCCTCTGAGCACCAAACGCGAGCCGTAGTAATTGTGTAATTGTACGTCTTCACTTAGAAAAGAATGCTTTCTAAATTGATATAAATGAGTACTAACATTTTAAAATGTTATATAAGTGGGATATTTGGCAAAGATACAAATTTTTATGATAGCAATACGTAAGAATTTTTTTTTATTAATGCAAAGAAGCCTTTTTTTTATCAGAAGAGAGTTTGTTTGAAGTAATTATAATTTCTTATATGATTCTATTTTGGAGTGGGGTGTTCAATGGAATGAATTTATGTGCCTTTAACATTGGGAAAACGGACGTAGTATCACAATATAAAATAAGAAAATTTACCGTTACATACAATATAACGTAGGCAGTTTCTTTTGCCAAGTGCTTACGTCAAATGAATTTAATGACAAAGATAAAAATATCACCCTGCCAGTTTAATTTTAATATCCACAATGTCTTGTAAAAGAAACTAAAGGGATAATATAAAAAAAATCAACATAAAACAATTTATAATTAGACTAGCTTTTACCCACGACTTCGTGCGCATGGAAAAGCACACAACGAACCTAAAAACAATTTATTTACATTGTGTACCTAAAAAAAGCAAAAAAGCAAATCAAGTTCGTATTTTTTTTAAATCACGTCAGGACTACTTTGTTTATCGATCGAGACTGAGATGGCTATAACAGCATTATATTCATAATTTTTAAACTTTTAATTAAAACGAAAATACAGTTGTCAACAATTATAACACAGTACACATGAGTGAATTTTCAACTCCAATTAGAGCAACGCAAATGCGTGAATTTTCTACGCCAGTTGGGGTAACGCGATACAGATTAGAAATTTTTATTTTCCTTTTTTCTGTTTTATTTTAATTCAAAAGTATTTCAAAAGGAATCCGAAAAATAGATTAATTAACAATGTTTAATCCTCAGTACATAAAACACTAAGAAAATAAACATAATCGTTGGAAATAAATGGTCGAAAACACGTTAAGCTTAACCTCATTAGCATGAAAAAAACCCCTGAAGTCTTACTCATTTTGCGGTTGGGAAATGAAATTTTCGTCGGAAAAGTTGATTTTTAATTAATAAAAAATTAATTACTCCATTAACCGGAATAAATAGTAGCCCGCTGTCCTATTCTAGACTATAATCTATCTCTGTGCTAAATTTCATCCAACTTCGCTCAGCGTTTCTGGTGGGATTGACTAACATCATCCATTCATTCATCCAAACTTCCACACTTAGAAGAATAGAATAGATGTTGAACAGGAAGGTAGTATGTAGGTGACACATAATGGCATAAGGGCCAGATGATACAATATTGTTCCAAACATATGGGGCTGATAAAATTGTATTAAATATAATCTTATTATAAGCTTTAAAATGATAGACTTATGATAAAAAGGAAGATCATACAAAAAAACCCCCAAGCACACTATTAATGTCTTTAGAAGTTCAAATAAAATCTCTGAGAGGATGTTTTCCAACAAAATTAAAAGAATGAAAAAGTCAACGAAAATTGAAAGACGAAAATGCAAAAATAATCTCTAGAATAATCCACAGTACAAATATTCAAAATTAAATATAAAAACAACAACAAAAAATTGTAGTTTTCTTATTTAATGTTTTTTTTCCCAAGAACGTTTGTTACTGATAAAGTTGTTTAAAATTTCATTGTGAAAAGTTTTAAAATCCCCCCTCCCATCAAATGTTGTCTTTTATGTCTCTTTGCTTAAGAATAGTTTTATCAATTTTGATGGCATTTGTTGCGGGATGTTGCAGAGCATGTAGTATTTCAAGAATTTTTCATAAGTGTTCAAAAAGTATATCCTCAAAAGTATAATCGAGATATTAAATGGCTGAAGAACGTTACACGTGTCTATGACGTCATATGAATTGACCAATTAAGGTGAAAATATATAATTAAAAACGTTACAACGTTCGTTTTTACATATAAATATCGAATAAGTATAAACGTGAATTACATTGCAACGCGAATAAGTATAAACGTGAATAGAATAAGTATATATTAACCCCAAATTCGCATATAAACCATTTCTACATCACTTTAAAATTTTAAGAAAAAATAAGATTTTCTATCATACAATTTACAACATATTTATGCGTTAATTTATCTTCTAAATTAGTAAAGAATTCAAACCAGTTGCGCATCCTTCAAAAAGAAAATAGCTGTGACGTCATGAATAACATTCGAAAACATACAGTTAAAAGTTGCATGATATACGGAATTACTTTATCATTCATATGTCATTCCGATGTATCTTTAGTATGATCCATTATGTTTGAATTATATAAAAGAATGCTTTAATTATAAATGCGGCTTGAAAAATAATGGTTGAAATAACCACATTTAAATAAATAATACAAAAACTTTTGATTAAAAAATAAAAAAATCGTTGCACATTTCGATAAATAATTTTCGATCAGTCATTCTTTTCTTTTTCTTTCTTAGTAAAACGCAGTTATTTTTTGAGAATACACCATTTTCTTTATAATTTTCTGAAAACCATTTACATACTTATTCATTATTTTCCTTCAAAATATAACTTTTAAGGAGAGTCAAAATTAAAATATTTTTTCCAAAACAACAACAACAACAAAGAAATTCTCAATTCAGCAGAAACAGTCCAAATAATATCTTCGTTCAGAAATAAACTAGATGAATCACCCATAAATTTTGATTTAGTTTATACAATGACTTTTGTTACGATTGTTATACATCATTTTTGAACTTTCTTATTATTTATAATGCAGATGTAATGAGTGTGAATGAATTTCCAAAATTTTAAAATCTGATAAATAAATGTTTCAATACATTTCTCAAAATTATAAAAAGAAAATAGTTGATTTTCGTTTCAACGAAAACCAAGTCAAGTAGAAATATATAGTCCATAGTATACAATACATGGTACAAATTGGTATACAATACAATGATTATTACATTGAGAAGTAAAGGAATTTTCTCATGAAAAAACATCAGCTTATTTTCTTTTAATTTCAGATGATTTTAACTGCTTTAAATAATAATAAATTACAATAATGTGTATTGTTATTAAGAATAGAAGGCATTCTATGATTAGATTATTTAAACTCCTTTCAATTTTACATATTTATAAAAGAGTGATATTTGTGCTTGCAATAATTTTTTTACAGCTGATTATTTATATCTAATTTCATTAATTCGAATAATAGGAATCATGAAAATTCATGTTTATATTTCTACTATTATTCAATTTTCAGTTCTGAAAAAATCTCTCTGTCACTCTATATATATTTGTGTACACGCACGCACGCACGCACACACACACACACACACACACACACACACACACACACACACACACACACACACACACAAACACACACACACACACACACACACACACACACACACACACACACACACACACACACACACACACACACACACACACACACACACACACACACACACACACACACACACACAATATTTTCATTTTCTAGTATATATTCAGTTTATTGCGTATGTAAATCTTTTTAATGGAGAAAGTGTCATATAATTTCAGCGCTATTAAAATTGACAATATCCGATTAATCAATTTTTTAAAATTATTGACATTTTAGCTCTAGTTTTTTTAATTGTCTTATAAACTGCATTGATACTATACAGAATTCTTCTTCTTTAGCTTTCAAACATTCAAGATAATCACGTGATTAAATATTTAAAGACACGATGAAAATGATTTGAATTTCAGACAAAACTGTACCTGAATGTTGAAAATCGGGCAATAAAAAAATCTATAAAAAATTGCCAAAAATTCAAAAGAAATTTGACTATTTATTAAATTATTATTGAAACAGCAATTTTTTAAATGTTAAAATGATGTAAAATCCATTTTTGTGGAATAAAAAGGTATAGAAAATGTTGAAAATATATTTAAAAAATGATATTTAATTAATAAAAATAAGAATTGAAATTTAAAAAAATCTACGGGCACAATACCATTATCCTAAATATATAAGTGATAGCACTAGGTCCAACACATTTTCAATTTTATTATTAACATGAATTATTAAAAAATTAATGAACATTTTCGTGTTTAAGCCGATATTTTTTAGAAAGTTTTCTAAAACTAAATTATTGAAGTCAGTTTATATATGAAGTCACAAATTGAAACAAAACAAAACCGGGGCATATTTTTTTTTAGAATGGTGAAATAAATAAATAGCTAAATATCACATTTTCCCCCATAGTTAATATTTTTTAAGTTTTAGAATTCTTTTTAAACAAAACGTTTTTTTCTTTTTGTGAAATTATTTTATTTTCACAATTGTTTATCGTTTCGTTGTCAAAACGATTTATTTATTGTTTACGAAATTTTTTCCCTACTGACAGAAAAATAACAAAACACAAAAAATTATCAGAGTACTGTAAATATGAAGCATATAAAAATAACAATTGAAAAGTGAATTTTTTAAAAAAAATACTTAAATTCCTTTTTTCTTACGTGCAGTTGTCTTCTTAAAATCAATTACGATATAAATAACTTATGTTTTTTTATAGTTAAAACAAAAGTAACAGAAAATATTTCAGTCACTGGAAGATATTTGAGATTTGCACAGTTTTGTTTCACAAAACAGATTTAATATTTTTTATTTACACGAAAGCATATATTTCCCACAGAGAAATAAAATTTAATTTATTTTCATAACGCTTAAATTTTATTCCTTATATTAATCTGCTAAATATAAAAAAACGTAATTTGCAAATTACAATTAGTAATGCAATGTTAATGTATTCGATTTTAGATTATAAGACGAAAATACTAATGAGCATTGGGAATTAATTCAGTTCAAATCTGTTTTAACTATTGGTATTAGTAGGTATTTAGTTTTGATTAGAATTTGGATAGGCAATTAGGGAAAGCCATTCTTTAAATCGATTGACTAATGTTCAAAGCCATGTGAACATCGGAATTAGAATCATAAACGTTAGTATTTTCATTTGCATTACTATTGATTCTAGTTAGCATATTAAGCATATTACATTCAAAGAAATTATGAGTTATAGTATAGAAAATGAGAATTTTCTGGAAAATTCTCTGAACTAATAATTTATTATTGTTGTTTGATTTGAATTTTAAATGGGAATTATCTAATTCATTTTTTATAGATATATTGGTAGAGATAATTTTTTTGGGCAGAATACTTAGCAGAAAGAGTTTTTAAGGCAAACATTTGTAAATAAAGGGCATCCCAAATTTAACATAAGATTTGAATTTTCCACTATTCTTACAGTAAAGTGTTGGCAACTTTAATAAAAAAATTAATTGAAGACCTAATGTTTTAGGGTTAGTAAAAACAGAGTGTTAAGTGACAGAACAACACGTTAACGTAAAATTTGGATTAAATACAAAACAATTTTTTTTCCTTAAAAAATGTTTTAATAGAATCGTAAAGTACACATTATAGGATTATTTATGAATAACACATAAGATAGGGTTATTTATGGAATAGCACATAAGATAGGGTTATTTATGGAATAACACATAAGATAGGACTATTTATGGAATAACATATAATATAGAGTTATTTATGGAATAACAAACACAGAATCGTAAAGTACACATGATAGGGTTATTTATGGAATAATACAGAATCATAAAGTACACATGATAAGGTTATTCATGGAATAACACATAGTATAGGGTTATTTGTAGAATAAACCATAGGATAGGGTTATTTATGGAATAAAACAGAATCGTAAAGTACACATGATAGGGTTATTAGAAAAACCAAATGTATTCAATGGTCTTCAGGCCTATAAGCATTCTTTGAATTTGTTGATGCAGTTTTGAATTACCACCTTTAATGAACACGTTCTTGTGGGCTTGTTGACATAAACTTTTGACTTCAAATAACTCTATAAAAAGAATTATAATGTTGTTAAATCATACCATTCAGGGAGCTAGTTCTCAACAATGTTACATTATTTTATCGTGTTATTTATCAAGTTATTTTATCGTGTAATGCTACATTTTTATTAATCCTAAACTATCAGCTGTCAAATGTTTTTTTAATAGGGTTGCCTTTACTTTGCTGCATAAATGGTGGCAAATTCAATTTTTTGTTAATTTTGGGACATCCTTCATATTAATCGTATAATAAATGAATTAATCTTTTAAATAGAGGCAGATGGAATCTTCAAAAGAATACATCTTAAGTGAGAAATCTGGCAAAGAGATTTAAAAAAACGAGAGTTTGATTCTTTTTCCAGCTATTGGAAGATAAGATGTGGTCTATGTCGATAGTCCATACGCTTACATGTTTTTATCTTCTCGGTACTTTTCTGTTAGCCGGGATTCAGCGAAAAATCGTCAAATAATGCAGAATTCCGGCAGATTTCTTACAGCAATTTTAAAGCGAAAAATCGCCAAATAATGTAAAATTCCGCCAAATTTCTTACAGCTATTTTAAAGCGAAAGATCGCCGAATAATGTAGAATTCCTCCAAATTTCTTTGGCGATTTTTCGCTTCCACCGGGATAACTGAAAAGTACCGTCTTCTCTCATTTATAATGTTTATTTTATTTTATTTATAGGATGCCAGAAAAAGAAGAAAGGTGTAAAACTTAAAACGGATATTTATACGAGGAAGATCTGTGTGGTGTGAGAAGCCTTAATGACTTAATGGAATTTTTTTTATCAGTCTATTTAAAGAGAACGAAAGTCCATTATATCATCTATAGTATCTTTAATCACACCTGAGCTAGCATTTCAAATGCTAGAGTTAAAATTCATGACTGATGAAAAATGTAGCTCTTTTAATTAATCTGAAGTTAAAGTTTGACTAAATTTCCAATGTATAAAGGTGAATTGTCTGCCTGGAAAATCTTTTGGAGAAATCAACCGGAATATTTTATTTAACAAAAAAAACTTCTACAGAACTCAATCTGACTTCAATGAGAATTTTTATTAAATGCTTTTGAATAATATTGTTTTATAACATTAGCTCAAAAAAGTCTGAAAAATGGAAATCCATTAAAATTTCAAGTTTTTGAGGAAAAGAATACTTCTCTATATAATTGTTGAGAATGAATAGAAATGTTTGGAAAAAAAATGAAGATTGTTAAAATATTTCAATTAATGAAGCCAGTACAAAATATTAAACATTGAAATTACTTTTCGTAAACTTCATTTCAGAAATTAAACATGAATTTTGTTTTTATTTCATCGATATGATATTATACACTGATTTAAATGAGACAGCTCATTAGTTAAGGATTAGAAAGGAAACAAAAGAAATTGTATATTTACCTTACAGTTGCTGTGTATATATTCTTTAATAATTCAATAATAGAAAATAATTGTTTAGAATAAATAGGAATGTTTGGAAAAATGAAGAATTTCGGAATGTTTCAATTAATGAAGTAAGTACAAAATATTAAACTCTGAAATTATTTTTCTAAAACTTCATTTCCTAAAATAAACTATAATTTTGTTTTTATTTTATCGATACAACATTTTACACTGCTTTGAATGAGACAGCTCATTAGTTAAGGATTAGGAAGGAAACACAAGAAATTGTATTTATATCTTACAATAGCTGTGTTTACATTCTTTTCTTAATTTCGGGAGGAATCCAAAGTTCCACTACTAATTTCAACGTTCTTTAAAAAGACGTTTTTCATTTCTTAAAAGGTGCTTTTATTAAAAAAAATTCAAATGTAATTGAAAATAAAAGAAAATCAAAAGGAAGAGAATAAATCATTACGTACTTGTTGTTTTGAAAATGTTGTTTGTATAAAATTAAAAATAACGCTGACCTAATTATCGCCAATATTTAATATGAGCTGTAAGCATATTGATATACAATAGTAATAATTTCCTTTCTCGATAGAGATGCGATTTTAAAACTAAAAGATTTTTTTTCTTTTGACTTGGTGACATTTTGATGCATAGATATATATAACTACAAAATTGTTAGTCTCAACCATAATGCCTTGTTCATCAGCTCCCTTTGAACATAACAGTTTGGTATATATTTAATTTATTAAAATATGGCCATCTTCTACGCATTTAAGAAGATAGTAATTGGCACAAGGGTTATTAGAAATGTATTTCGCAAGTTTTAAAAATAAGAATGATTTCACTTACATTAAAGTAATTAATTTGTTTTATTTCATGGTCGATAATAACCTTGCTTATTTTATTTTCCTCAAAAGATAAATGCATATTGAAAACAGATAGTCATATAGTTAAAAAGAAATAATTTATCAGTATTATGACGATTATAATACAGAATAATACAATATGTAATGGTAAGTTTAACAATTAAGTAAAGTATAAATATGATTAATGTTCAAAATAAAAAAAATCCTGTCTTATTTATTGCTATTTTATAAAAACAAAATTGATTTAATTGATTATCTTTCATAATCAAAATAAAATGTGTTTTTAAATTTACAAATCATGATTATGGTTTTAGTCCATTTACAATTCGTAAATGAATGTATAATTTTAGAAAAATTCATCTAAAAGAAATTTATATAATCAAATAATGCATTCATAAATTAGTCGAAGCAATATTGACATAGTTTATTTACATTTTAAAATAAACTATTATTATAATTTTTTAATTTATCGAAATAAGTGGACCTGAACCACTTTCAAACTAACTGCGTACGTGCATAAAAATGTTAAACACGTATCAGAACTGCTTTGGCCGCTAATTTTCAAAAGTTCTTTCGGTTGTTTTCATTTAAATAAAGGATATTAAGTTGTGTATAAAGATGAAAATATTGAATAATTGCTTAAATGTTGCAAAAATCCGAAGCAAAGTGTTTTAATTAAGTTTCTATTTATTAGAATTAATTAATCTAATTAGTGGTAAATTTCCCACTGAAAGCTTTATATTATCATTCTCTTTAGGCTTCAATTCTCGGTAAGCTCTCTTGTCAATGGATTCAAATTATTTATACCGGATCATGTTCTGAAACATCTTAGTTCAAAGACGAAATAAAAACTTTTTCAGCAAGAGACAATTTCAAAATGAAATATGTGTCATTTTTCATTTTTGTAATAAATATACTTCATACTTTTTTATTAGAAAAATTAATTCTTCTGAAACTGTATTCAGTCTTTCCCATTCTTGCCTTAAAAAATGGAAATTTGAAATGAAATGAAAATAATTTTAAGATAGCAGTCAAATTCATTCAAGTCGAATTTTATAACCGTACATAGATGCTAAATGTTAATAACATTCTGATTTCATATTTTGAGAAATAAGCTAATACTATATTATGCTTAATATGCATTTTAATGGTTCAATCTCAACAAAGAAGAGGAAACAAGAGGTTGAAATTGTTCCAATGACGTCTTGTTTTGAAACTAAACAATAAAATTCTAGGACGCACATTAGCTTCAATTCATCTACCGTCTTGGAACAGCAATTAACATCAAAGACATCTAAATTAACCAGACATCCAGGATAAGTCAAGACAGTCAGGGTCGTCAAATGTTTTTCGCAGGCGTACCATATTTTCAATTAGATGCCTTAAGATTTAGCATGTTTTGGGGTAATAAATATGTCACGCTAAAAATATTTACATTTATTACATTACATATACACATAGATGTTAAATGCTAATAATATTCTGATTGAGAAAAACGCTGATACTATATTGTGTTTTAAAATGCATTTTAATGGTTCAATCTCAGCAAAGAAGAAGAAACAAGAGATCAAATTTGTTCCAATGACATCTAGTTTTGAAATTAAACAATGAAATGCTGGAGAACACACGTTTGCTTCAACTCGCCTTCGGAGGCCTTGAAAAGTAATGGACATCAAAGACATATAAATCAACCAATTATCCAGAATAAGTCAAGACAGTCAGGATTGTCAAATGTTTTTTGCAGGCATACGAGATCTTCCATTAGAGTCTCAAGTTTTACAGTCTTCTTGGGCAATAAATATGTCACGTTAAATTGTTTACATTTATTACGTTATAAATACCCATAGATGCTAAATACTAATAATATTCTGATTTCATATTTTCAGAAATAACTCTAATACTTAATTGTGTTTCAAAATACTTTTTTAATGGCTCAATCTCAGTAGAGAAGAGGAAACAACAGGTTAAATTTGTTCCAATGACGTCTTGTTTTGAAACTAAACAATGAAATGTTGGAGCGCCTCAAAATTCGCTTCAGTTCGTCTTCCGAGTCTCAGAACAGCAATTGACAGGAAAGACAACTAAATTGACCAGCCATTTAGGCTAATACAAGACAGTCAGAATCATCGATTCTTTATCGAGAGAATACTAGATTTTGTATTAGATGCCTAGATTTTCGCATTTTTATTTTTTATTTAATATAATTTAACATTTATATTAAGATTAAAAAGAAGGCTTAAAAATTGACTTATGACAATTTTTCTTTCCAGCTCTCAGAATAATACATAGAACACAAAAGAATATTTTAAAAAATAATGATAATTAAGTGATTAATTCTTCTTAAGAATTATTTTTATTAAATATTCAAATTAATGCCAGTAGAAGTATTAAAAACAATATGCCAATGAAATAACATTTACAGAAGTTGGAGGTATTCTTTCAGGTAATATGAGATTTCCAGCAAGGATGCATATGGAATCTTGAAAAATCATCATGCTAATTTATGCTTCACAATAACTTTATGGTAAATCAAACATTGTTGCGTTTTGGAAAATAGGATGTTTAATTACACAATAATTCAAATTATGAAATCATCTTAATAAACTTATGCTTAGATTTGAATAAGTATCACATTCTAGAAAACATTCAAAAATTTAATTCTTTTCCATAGAAGTCGCATTTGCAAATTTCAGAGAAATGAATGAATTAATTAATTTAAATACAGAGTATAAAAACCTTAATGATTAATATTAATTGTAAACAAATAAAGTAACGAATAACACTTGAAATTTATTTAATTTTTAAAGACAAACGCATTCTTGAACACTTACTAAAACCACTCGAGTTTAATGAGAAATCAACTTTGACCAAGCCAATTTATAATCAATATTCTATATTTTTTATTAAAAAAGAAATATATTGAAATTTAATAAGTCAGAGGCAAGCCAGTACATTTTTCATAAAAATAGCTCATACTGAATAAAAATACCAAACCAAGAAAATTGCATAAACTGCATAAAATGACATCAATAGATGAAAAACTGACGTAAATAGAATGACGCGGTGAATGAATTAAAACAAATAAAATTATTTAAAAACCGTGTAAAATAATTAAAGAAATGGCTGAAATAATTTACGTATGTTTATTGATGTATATATAGAATACGTGCTGAAAAAAATGGTCTAAGCAAACCGATTGGAAAAAGAAATGTACGATCAATAACGAATGTCACAGAAACTGAAACACCAAAAACATGTCTGATATGTATTACTGTTTCTGCATTTCAATAAAAAATAAAAATAAAATTTGTAGTTTTTTTCATGGATTTTTTTAAATCTCAAAACGAATGAATCAAATAATTACAAAACATAATCCATGAAATATCGAGGCTCGATTAACAAAATAACATTCTAAAACGGATTAAATTCGGATCGCCGCTATATTCTTCGATCTGTTAAATTCTTACAGTAAAGCTTTTGAATTTAAATGGTGATTTGAAATTAGTTTGCAATCCATTATCTTTTGTGTAGAGTGTTTCAATTTTTTTTGAAAAAGCAAAAGCTGGATATCTACATGAATGCTTTTAACGGAAATGATCTAGAAAAGAAGAAAAAAGCAGCAGAACATAAAAGCCGCACAAATTCTGAATAAGGGATTGGTACAGACAACAATGCAGATTAATTCAATCATGGAGCCAGAAAGCTTTTAAGAGCAAACTTTTAAGAAAGGCAAAAAAGGTTAGATATAAGAAAATGTTCTTTAAGTTCCTTAGTTTAAAGGTAGCCGATAATATTTTTCGTCAGAGGAATTTGTTTTTATAAAAACCACGAATTGCGAACATTTCCTCCTTCAGTTCCTAACAGAAAAAAAAGAGAAAATATTTTTACAAACGATAAATTATTTTCAGATAACAAATGTTATCATTATTATTTCTTTTGTATGACATTTATAAGTAAAAAAATAAGCAAAAGAATAATTTTTATAAAAGAGTATATTAATCATGTTTTTTAGCAAGACAAATTTTTAAAAAAATGAAAAATTAAATTGTAAATACTATACTCTCTGTAATTGAATTGAATTGCTTATAAAAAAGTTAGCTCGCCTTTTTTTATTGTAGTTTTTAGGCTCAAAATTATTTGAAAATTCTAGTAAGAAATTTATTAAAAGTGACATGTTTTAGATTCTTTCTTTCAACGATAAAATTGTAAAACTATTGACATGAATGATAAAAAACAACCGGTTTCAAAATGAATTTAAATGATATTGGATTTAAATTTAAGAAGTTACAGTCATAAATTATTTCATTTATTTAAATTTAATATTGATTTAAATTTATTGAGTTCTTCGGAAAGTAATTGAGTATTTTTCCCAATAAAGGAGTTAATTGTATTTTTTTCACAACGAACTTCACACCATTCTGAATCTTATGTATTGATATTTTTGTTTTGGTTTTGGTGCAATACTTTCTGATTTGTGCCCTGTCAAATATCAAAATCCGAAGTCAGCATTTTAGACATGTTTTACTATTTTGCTAATGAAAATAAAAATAAAAATAAAAATGTTGCTTAGGCCAGAAAAAAATTATTCTATGTGTATAGAGAAAGCGTATCGATAGAACGCCAGTTCCACATTGGATTGTAATATTTCATTTCGGCAATTTTTACGTTAAAGATGCACCAAATTCTAGAAGATTAGTAGAAGCTGATGAAGATAAAATTATTAATTAGTGAATACCATATGAAATCCATTCAGGAGATAGCTTAGAGACTAAATTTATTAAATTCGACCTTCATGATTAAGCCATGTACATTGGTTTTAAAATTTATTATATGGATCCCATATGCTTTTACAGAATTAAATTTTTTCCATTAAAATTATTTTCGTTTCATAAGCATAAGTTACATCCTGTGTAGTTTATGTTGTTACTTCTGGCGATTGTCATAGGCAATCCCCAGCTGATTATATCAGCAGAATTTAAGCCGAAAGGAGCGTCTCTTGTTACAAGCAGCGCCAACTAGGACCAAGAGTACGACTTTACTACAAACTCATCACAGTAGCTTGCACAGCCCCTTTTTATAGGGGGGGGCAATCACACATCTCACAGATGGCAAATAGAAGAGGAACAACTATGCCCTAACCGGGACTTCCAGAACACAAGGAAGATGTGCTATCTCTGTACCAGAAAGCCGGCATAGTTTATTCTTAGGTATTAAATGTAACAATCTCGTTGCGTGTCTTAAATTCGTCGCATCAATTTTATTTAAGTAATTAATAAATCTGTAGAAAAAAGCTTTTCTTGTGAACGGCCATTTAGAACATTTGTGTAGCTTTGGACAAAATAATTTAGAATCCCATGAGACCAGTAGCTAGGAATTCCAGTGCCTTTGATTTAAAGAAAATATCTTCCAAATACAATAAATGAAGAAAACAAAAAACATATCGAAATATATTTTGATTAATATTTCATAATTTTGTCGACCGGTTCTTTTCAAAAAATGGTTCTACTGATGGCCCTTTTTAAAATAGAATTTTACAAACCATCTAAATGATTAATTTTAACGATTACAAAATTAAGAATAAATACCCTTTCTTATTTAATCTATTTAATACATAGTGCATAAATATATTGTAATAATATTTAGATTAATACAACACACACAGACACGCGCGCGCGCGCACACACACACACACACACACACACATTTAGAATTTTATACTATATTTTAAGTTTTTTTATTCAATTGATGTAAAAATAAATATATTTTTTTAGTTTATAGTACTAAGCTACTGAAATTCGTTGTTAAAGCATACTTATTTTACTTTTATTTAATTTATTTAATACTTCCATTATATTATTACATAGTTACTGATAATATCAGTAATTGCTATGACACTTGCATTTTAAAAAATTCTCAATAATTGTTAAGTTGCTTTTTTTTAATGTCATGCACGTTATTGCAACATAACTAAATCGATTACTGTTATTATTAGATTTTTATCTTTAAAATATTAAAAAATATAAGTAAAAAAATTGAAATCTGCTATCTCAAATTTCATGCTATTTTGTAAGAGCATAATTATTTCTATGGCATTGTCCGTCTTAATTAATTTAAGTCATTAACTAATTTAAACAGGTTTGAAACTATCATGTGACTATCAGTATATGCATGCGTCAATATATGGAGAATCGGGTTTGTGGCGGACACACGTGCTAAGTTGTAACTTTTTTTGGTGTTAAATCGCCTAATGAGACAACTATCTTTAACATTTTCTAATAACCCTAAAAGTGAAAAATTGTTTTCATTACAACACCCATTAGAAATATTTTTTATAAATTATGTTTTATCATATATATTATTATTATTATGACTAAATCCTTTTACCCTAAATATCATTTCTGAAAAGAATTTGTGCTGTTTGTTTCTGAATAATTCAATGTGAAGAAAGTAATGAGTAGCTATAGATTAGATTTCTGAAAAAGAGGTTAAAAAGGTTTAAAAGTTTGGAAAATCTTGTTAGAAATAAACTTTATAGAAAAAGATTCTTAAATATATGTTTTTAAAATTACTGAAATTATGGTATAAAAGTTGCAGCGGCCTGAAATTTCTTAATATTTTAGAATGGAATTAATTTCAAGTACCTTTTAACAATTTATTTATTTACGATAAAAGCTTCCTGTGTTTGGAAATCAAGATCTTTTAAGAATGAATTACTTTTCACTAAAAATCTTTTTTGAAAAAAATGTGTGACTTTCGTTCCAGAACAATACAATGTGAAGAATGGAATGCGTTGCTATAGATAAGATTTCTGAAAAGAGGGTAAAATGTTTAAAAGTTTGGAAATTCTTTAATAATACACTTCATAGAGAACGAATCTTAAATATTTGATTTTAAAATTACTGAAATTGTGGTATAAAAATTGCAGTGATTCAAAATTCCTTAATGTTTTAGAATGGACTTAATTTCAAGTACCTTTTAACAATTTACTTATTTACGATAAAAGCTTCTTTTGTTTGGAAAACAAACTCTGGAAGAATTAATTTATTTTTCCTAAAAACCTCTTTTGGAAAAAACGTGTGACGTTTGTTCCAGAACAATTTAATACTAATAATGGAGTAGGTAGCTACAGATTCGATTTCTAAAGAGAGGGTCAATGTTTAAAAGTTTGGAAAGTCTTATTAGAAATACACTTTATATAGAACGATTCTTAAGTATTTGATTTTAAAATTACTGAAAATCTGGTATAAAAATTGTAGTGGCCCAAAATTCCTTAATGTCCCAAAATGGAAAATAATTTCAAGTACCTTTTAACAATTTATTTATTTACGGTAAAAGCTTCCTGTATTTGGAAAACAAACTTTCGAAGAATTAACGTACCTTTATGTAAATGCGAAAAAATCTCCTTTTAATGTTAAAATCCAGAACCCTACTTGTGTGAAACGTTTACGCAAATTATACATTATCTTTCCTCTTGTAAAGGTGGGAAATTATAATTAAGCTTTATCCACGGGCTTCACCAGAGTTAATGATTCTGCGAAGTTTTATAAGATAGTGGTTTTTTTCTTCGAATACTCGCTACAATTTTTCTAGCTCAGAATGCAACCCTTTAGTGCGTGAATCAGCATTTAAGTAGGTGTTTTGGAATATTGAGTTAACCGAAAAGCTGCGACATTGTATGAGCACGCGACTGTATTGATCGGTGCAGTAAAATTGTGGTTTCGAAGCAAAATGCCGAAAAGTGGAAACATGGCATTTCATTGATAAAACCAAGAAATAACATTAAATTAATTTTTTTTCTATTTTTTACAAATTCTTTTTATCAAGTCAGAAAATGATGTTGTTTTTGGAATGAGGTTTTTGGCGCCAACAAGAATTCGTAGGTGAAAAATTAAAATTTTATTATCTGCACAAGCATATAAAAAACCCAGCTTTTAATAACATGTTGCCATTGTATTTACAAAAGCTCTGGTTAAAAAATAATCAATAAATACAGCAAATAAAACCTAGAAAAATGTCATTTCGAGCACGTGATTACATGAAAATGAAATAAACAGGAAATGTGATATTTTTTAAGGCGGCTAGGGACCTTTAAAATGTCTTTCAGCAATGTTCATCTAAGCTATTTTATTTTACAAATTTACAAGCATTAAGAGTAACACTATAGGAGATTACACACAAAATTTTAAATCATTATATTAATTCATTTATGATGTAGGTGGGTTAATATAATATAATATAATATAATATAATATAATATAATATAATATTACCGATAAATAACGCTAATGAAAAATGCTTCAAGCGCTCCAAATTTGTTCGACGGCACTCCAATTATTATTATTTCTAACCCTTTTGAAACAAAAGTCAGAATTAATCTTGATCTTGAATACAAAATATCAAAATTAAACAATGTAATTACTCGACTACTTAAACTTTAAAAAATCAGTATATTATATTGGTTAATTTTTGATATTTCGTACTCAAACTTCAAGATTAATTCTAATTTTTGTTTCAAAAGATGGTAATCATAAAAAATGGAGCGCTTTCGAACAAATTTGGGCCAACTGGAAAATTTTTCATTAACGTTATTTATCCCTAATATTATATTATATTACCCCCCCCCCCCTAACTTCTAAATAAATTAATATAATGATTTAAAATTTTGTGTGTCATCTTCTATAGTGTTACTCTTAATGTCAGTATAATTTAAAATTGCTAAGGTGAAAATTACAAAAAGTCCTTTTCAAAGGTCCCTGGTCTCCTAAAACAATAAATACGAGACGAAGTTTTTTAGATCGTTTGCAATATTAAAGTGACTCGTTCAATGAAACAATTAAAAGGAATAAAAATATAATTTAATTTGCACGAGCACGTGGTTACTTGTCCGTTCAAGAAATGATGTTCTGACACGATACATTGAAATATGCAAAGCAGATTTCGTTTTAATCTTTTATTTATACACTTTTTTATATATAATCTTGTATTCTGAAACGAATATCAATATGACATCAGAACTGTTTAGTGAAGAATGAAAATATATCATAGATCAAACAGTTTTCATTGGAAAAGCACAAACATTGTCGTTACAAAGCAAAATTAAATGACACAAAATCTAATTTATATAAGGCTTAGAATAACCCAGAATTTTTTAAAATTATAATTTTCAGTTTTCTTTTTTTGCTACATGCATAAAATTTCAAAATGGATAATGTTTTATTATATAGAAATTGATAAAGGAAATTCTGTTGTGACATGTTTGATATAGATAGGATGATTTAAAAAAAATTTCTACATATAACGCAAAAACGCTATAGAAATGCAATATTTTTTCTGAAAAAAAAAATAGTTGATAACGTATTATTTTTTTGTGAATTATTTGCTTTTAATTTTTAAAATATTGTAATTTATCATTTTTTTAATATACAAGAAAGTCCTGCAGTCTAACACATAAATTAATTTATTATATGATATATGCTAAATAATGAAAATACTTTCTCAATCGGTTATTGAAACTGTTTAGTGACGAAAAAAAAATGTCGAGAATCGGCATTTTTAATTTTATTTCTATGGAAAAGGCACAAACCGCAAAATATTCTCGTTACTAAGCAAAATGAAAAGGCTCAAAATTCAATACATATGAGGCTTAGAATGACATTCGATAGGATTCATTATCTGAGTTTTTAATATAATTCCTGTTTTTATTGTTCTCTTTCTAGGATTTTCATCGTATAAAATAAATGTTTTATCGTATATCATATATACAAAAAATATTTTATTATATTATTAAATGAAAACCTACTATGATATAAATGGGAGGATTTTGGATAAAAATATTTATATCTATAAAAACTTTGATTCTATGTACAAGGAAAAATGATCTACTAATGCAAATTTTTTAATAAAAGATTTGAAATAACTTTTCATTATTTGCCTTGATTAATTGAAATTGTAATTTGTTATTCCCGTAAAATTCACTAAAGTCCTGCAGAGCAAAAAATGATTACACAAAAATCATTAATTTATTAAATAGAAATTGTTAATTTATTATATGGAACTCGTTAATTTTTATAAAGAAATTGTAAAACAATGATAATAATTTGCTGATTAGTAGGAAGAACTCGACGGACAAATTTCTTAAAATAGTATTTCGATGTAATCAATTTACGTGATGTAATATAACATGGCAAACATAAATGTGCATGTTATTTGATACTTAACTGCACGTCGATTGTACTGTGACATCATGCCATTTTTCTTTCTGAAAGAGCCGCAAGTAATTTCAATATTAAATCGGTATTGTTTATTTGATGTAAATTACGAGCAAGAATCGATTAGATATGAACAGAGAAAAATTATATTCTTATACAAATTATATATTTTACGGGTATATCAAAAAGTTAAATCAAGTCGCAACAATCAAACAAAAACACAATTATAATATATTCGCATGATTTTCATGATTTAGAAAAAGATGTCATGTATTATAGAGTTCAAGAAATTTAAGCTTGAGTTGGTTAGTTTAAGAAGGATGGATTAATAATTTGTTTTTAAACATTTAGATGCTAAATACATAGCTTGAAGTTGTAAAAGTATTTTAAATAGGTAACGATTTATTTTCATTTTGATAAGTCAATAAAATTTTGCTGATAAGTTTTTTCACTTTTTACAATTCTTTGGCCTTATTAGTCACATTTAGACAAATAATTTTAGTTAAAAAATTACTCAAATCTTTTTAAGATTGATTCAGTCTGAGTTATTAGATTTTGAATATCCCTATTTGAGATTTATATAATTATCTCAATATTGTATAAATTCATCCAAGTGACAGTTTTGTCACTTGGATGAATAATGCCTTTTTCATGACAATAAATGCCTTTCTCGAGGAGGTCATAATCTAGTTCGATATATTACTATTGAAAAATAGAAAACTGTCAATTAATGCTTTTCATAAAATATATACAATACTTGTATAATATTCATATGGATGAAAATGAAACCGAGTCATACTGCAGCAGTGTAAAGGTTGGAAAATGGATGTCTAAATGTTGGAAAAATTAAAATGGAAATTGGATTCAAATATCAATAAAACTTCTTAGCAATAAATAAACAAATTTGTGTATATAGGTAAAAGTTACGTTATTGACACAGGGAAATAGCGTCTTCCCCGTGATCTGGGCGTTCCAGGTCTGAGTCCCGATTCAGACATGGTAGTTTTTCTGTACCCTATCTGTAATGAATGTGAAAATTTCTCTCCCCCCTCCAAGTAAAAAAGGGCTGTACAAGCGAATGTGATGAGTGAGTAGCAGAAGTCGTACTCTTGGCCCTAGTTGGAGCTACTACAAAACAAGAGATGGTGATTAGGCTTAAATCGCTGACTATTTCAGCGAGCTGGTTATTGGCAAGTTCCATAAGAAACTACAGCAGCAATATATATGAAGACTATTCTTTTCGCAAACGGTTATTAACATTCTTCCTATCTATAAAAGATAGCAATAAAGTTTTCATTTTATTTAAGTTAGTAAAAATTACAGTTAATCAAAATTCCAATTTACAGTATGGTAAAAATTTTCCTATCTTGTTCATGCTGCACTCTTTACACTATAACGACATACAATTCTATAATAAAAAATAAGTCTTTTGTTAATTGCCTAGTGGAAGGATTCCTTTTCTGAGCAAGAACAAGTTCGAAATAATATCCGGCTGCGTATTTGCAGCAAACCGTCGGTGCAAATAGTTTAAGTGTGAAGAACATAAGGGCAGAATAAGCAGCGCAAAGTGAGCTTATCGGTTAAGAAGCAGTAAGTGGTGGACACTAAATTTACCGAACGGATTGCACTGCTCCCCGAAAATGATTCTCCTCCAGATCGCAGAAAATTAAACGGAAGGAAATGCTGCTGCAAAGCTTTAAATTGAGTTTCGATCGCTTCGAGAGTGGATCGGCGGTTTGATCTTCGATAAAATCCTTGCTCGAACATTTTCTATCACTTAAACAAGATAATGAACAGGAATGGTTCTATATACCATCGCTGAAGAAATTATTTTAATATGGCAGACGATTTAAAGCAAGATTTCAAATAATTAAACGATAAATAATATATTTCATATGGTATATGGAATCTCGTTGAACGTTATTAAAATGCGTGCAGCGCGTACAATGGAAATTATTAAATAAGCTTGTTAAATTCAAAATTTGTGATACACTGACTGAATTTAGATTACTAGTTTAATCCATTCGTTTCCTGGGACTAATTGTCTTTGATAGTATAATGTCTGTTTCAGAATCTCAGTC
Source organism: Argiope argentata (assembly GCA_026289955.1). NCBI lineage: Eukaryota > Metazoa > Arthropoda > Arachnida > Araneae > Araneidae > Argiope > Argiope argentata. Next base: position 13,165,492 of record JAOUZG010038069.1, on the reverse strand, counting down.
TATAGGTCATTGGTACAAATTTCAGTTCCTTAACGGAAATCTAAATTTATACCAATTACCGTTATAAAAGGAATTATGATAAATTAATTAATGACTTAATAAAAGGAATTATGATAAATTAATTCATGACTTAATGA
>JAOUZG010038069.1:13143222-13164721 GCA_026289955.1 Argiope argentata | reverse complement strand
TATATATATATATATATATATATATATATAATTAGTAAGCAATATAGAAAGCATGCTGTTTGGAGGAATATATTAATTTCAGCTTTTCTTGTAAATGACAATTTCCGTTTTTGCTTCTCATATAATTTTACCTTAAACCTAGATGAAAAAAGGATTAATATACATCGTTTATTCAAAAAACTTGTAATGAATGTTAGACTGTTGCGAATTAAAATAAACTTCAACAATAATCAAAGTTAGATAACAATAAATTTTCTTTTGCTGGAACCACAACTTTTAACGCGTACTCGATTTTGTAAAATTTTATTTCATTATCAGAAATAATAGAAGAATGTCAGTAAAAAAATAACCTTCGAAGATAAGCGAAGTGAAATACGAGATTGAAAAGATTATTATTTTGTTATATTTTCTTTATAAGAAAAAAAATTTTTTCTATTCATTCAGAAGTTCAGTTGATTGTATTTTAATCTACTTTTTTCAACTCCCTTAAAAAATCATTTGGTTCTTCGAAAATATTCGAATCCCTAAATCTTCTGTGCAGAAAACACTTTTGAATATTCTGCAATTCAATGATGGTAATATTTGCTTTATATTCGATTTCGAAAACAATCCGAACTGCTTTTTATTTGAGCTTAAAAGAAAGAAACAATTTTACTTTTAGAAGTTCTAATATGCTATACAATATTAAAAAAAGAGGACATCTATTTATTATTAGTTTGCAATGCTTCAATGAAATATCATACACATTTTTGAAATATTTATTTTGTAATCTAAAAGTATATAATTATTTTATAAAAGGTATTTATTTTATAAACTTAAAAATATTAAGAAACAACTTGTTTTAGAAATGTATTGTTTAAGAAATTACTGATAAACTTAAAAATGAAAAGAAAAGAACAAAGGATTATGCTGTTGAAATAAAAGATATAAAACAACAAATAAAAACTTATTCATAAATTTAAAATTAGATTAAATAATTATTAATACAAATATATCTATGTTAAATTGAAAAAGACTTCTTATTTGTTTATATATATATAAGAATATATAATCATATATAAGAATACCAAATTTGTTTATTTCTAGATCGTTTTACACTCTCGTCCTCTTACTAGATAAAATTCTTTTTTAAGCATTCACTTTTAAGCATTTTTTTGTTGTCCATTCGATTTTACAGCAGTTTTTGAGAGATCTAATTTATGACTAAATATAAAATTTAAATTTTTTAAAAAATTAATTATAATATAAATTTTATTATATATTATATAATATTTATTATATAAATTTTATTTAAAAATTAAATATAAATTTTTATTCTAAATATAAAATTAAAAAACAACAACAATGCATTATTTTATGGTAAATAAAAAAACATTCGTTGTATTGAATTCGAAAAAAATTTATAACTCATTTTAATTAAGAGTATTTTTAATACTCATTTTTATTATTAATATATAAAAAATCAAACCTTCAATAACAATTTTAAAGTTTAAAATAGTTATTATTTAACTTTGATGTACCTAATATCAAATCATATTAAATAATAAACTAATATGGGGTAATGTGGATTTACTTTAAAATTTTGAACTAAACGAGACGAATGTATGAAATCACCTAAGGTAAAAGCATACAAACGTACCCAGCATTCCAAAAATTTTGATTGTACGGAACTCAAAGTATAGAGAATAATTACATTAAAAAACTATTATTATATTGAATTATAGTGATTGAAAAATTATTACTCGAATTAGATTAAATTTAGAATTTTAAACGAAACAACTTATCAAGAAACAGACGGGCAATGATATACCGAATAATAAATATAATTAAAACTGCTTTTTAATAATAATTTTAGAAATATTCTCAGACATTCGCAAAAGAATATTATGATTTGTGAAACAATTATTAATTTTTCACTACTTTTATTATAATAAATCTAGAGATTTTCTCAGAAATCCGTAAAAGAATACCATTATCTGTAAAAGCCTATTAATTTTTTACTACTTTTATAATAATAAATCTAGAAATTTTCTTAGTCATCCCTAAAAGAATACCATTATCTGTAAAACAACTATTCATTTTTTACTACTTTTACCGACATAAATCTCAAAATTTTCTCAGTCATTCTTAAAAGAATACCATTATTTGTAAAACAACTATTAATTTTTTTATCACTTTTATAATAATAATTTTAAAAATTTTCTCAGACATCCGTAAAAGAATAACAATATCTGTAAAACAGCTATTAATTTATTTAATACTTTTAGAAAAATAAATCAAGAAATTTTCACAGACATCCATAAAAAATACCATTATCTGAAAACAACAAATTAATATTTTTACTACTTTTATATAAAAAATAAAGAAATTTGCTTAGATATCAGTAAAAGAATATCATAATCTGTAAAACTATTAAAGTTTTTATTACTTTTATAATAATAAATCTAGATATTTGCTTAGATATCATTGAAAGAACATCATGATATATAAACAACAATTAATGTTTTTATTACTTTTATATTAATAAATCTTGAAATTTATTTAGATATCCTTGAAAGATTATGATGTATAAACGATATTAATGTTTTCATCAAATATATGAAAGCGGCGTAATTGGTGGAATTCAATTTTTCCTGCGCGAATATTAACCCTAAATGTGTTCTTGAAAACTTATCTTCTCGCTGACAGTTGCTGCGCTTCGTCAAAAGAAAATGGCGGCTTTACGGCTGAATCAATGAAAAAGCCGTCAACTTCCCCTTGTTGGCTTTTTGTCAAATTGAACTACGCCAACCAGCTTCGGCACATATACTTGCAACCGAAACGAAAGCCAAAAACTGTTCTCTGCCAATAACTGAACAACAGGCAAAGAAGACATTGGGCTCACTCGCGACTTTTTTTTTTCACTTGGATACTGGCGAAATATGTTTCTGCTATATTATTTCGATAATGATGGATTTCTCATAAATTGATGATTAATTGAAAAATTATGATGTAACTGGAAAGTTAAATAATCAGCTGTGGAGTTCTAAATTTCTATAACTCATTTTTTGAATTTTAATTAAAGTTCATGGATCGACCGGTATAAATTGTTGATTAATTGAAGAATTATGATGTAACTGTATCTACCACGTTAAATTGAGGAGAACAGCTGGGCAGTTCTGAATTTTCTTAATTCTTCTCCTTTAATTTTTGTTAAAAATTCTAAATTGACTGGTATAAATTGTTTATTAATTGTAGAATTATGATGTAGCTGTATTCAGCAGATAAAATCAAGGAAATAAGCTGTGGAGTTCCACATTTTCATAAATCCTTTTCTTGAATTTTAAATTAAAAATTCTATATTTATCGGCATAAATTAATGATTCATTGTAGAATTACGATGTCACTGTATCTACCACGCTAAATTAAGGAGTACAGCTGGGCAGTTCTGAATTTTCATAATTCGTTTTCTTTAATTTAAATTTAAATTTCTTGGAATGAACAATATAAATTTTTGATTAATTAAAGAATTATGATGTAATTGCACATAGCAGGTTAAATTAAAGAAATCAACTGTGGAATCCCGAATTTTCATAATTCGTTTTCTGGAATTTTAATTAAAATTCTTCAGTGTACATTGATAATAAATTGAAAAAATTATGATGTATCTGTATCTAGCAGGTTAAATTAAGGAACCAGCTAAGGAGTTCTGAATTTTCATAATTTGTTTTCTTAAATTTAAAATTCCTTGATTGAACAGTATAAACTGTTGATTAATTAAAGAATTATGATGTAATTGTACATAGCAGGTTAAATTAAAGAAATCAGCTATGGATTTCCGAATGCTCATAATTCGTTTTCTTGAATCTTAATTAAAATTCCTAGATTGACCGGTATAAATTGTTGATTAATTGAAGAATTACGATGTAACTGTACCTAGCACGTTAAATTAAGGAGGCCAGCTGGGAAATTCCGAATTTTCATAATTCGTTTTCCTTAATTTAAATTTAAAATTACCGGATTGATCAGTAAATTGTTTATTAATTAGGAATTATGATGTAATTGTACATAGCTGGTTAAATTAAAGAAATCAGCTGGGGAATTCCGAATTTTCATAATTCGTTTTCTCGAATTTTAATTAAATTAATTCTTCAGTGTACATTGATAATAAATTGAAAAAATTATGATTAATTGAAAAAATTATGATGTAAATGTATCTAGCAGGTTAAATTAAGGAGACGAACTAGGGAATTCTGAATTTTCATTGTTCTTTTTATCAAGATTTAATTCAAATTCATGGATTGATCAGTATAAACTGATGATTAATTGAAGAATTATGATGTAATCATATCTAGTAGGTTAAATTAAAGAGATCAGAAGTGGAGTTCAGAACTTTCATAATTCGTTTTATTAAATTTTGAATAAAAATTCCGTATTGACCTTTAAAAATTGATAATTCATTGAAAAATTATGATGTAACCATTTCCAGCAGGTTAAATTAAGGAGATTGATTGGAAAGTTCAGAATTTTCCTAATTCGTTTACTAAAATTTTAATTAAAAATTGTAAATTATCCACTTTTATTTAAAGTCAAATTCTTATTATTAATGATATTAATTTTGTTCAATCTTTTAAAACTTAAAAAAGTTAAATAGTGAAACCAAACTTAAGCTGCATATTTAATGTGGCCATACAATTAGTCGTACTATTTACAATTGCCATTGTTTGCTCAAGGTTTGTTTTGAATTTCAATTAAGTATCATGGATTATCTTGAATTTTATTTATATATTAATAATTCATATTAAAATATTAGTTCGAATTTATTCTTTTAACATCCAGATTAATAAAAATGCTAATTTTTAATTTCAAACTTAAACAGTTTATGAAAATTATTCAGGTGCCGGGCTAAATCAGTTAATTCTGATTTTAAATTTAGGTTGTGTTGATTGAAAAAGAGAGTCGGATATGAATAAAATATCCTGTATTGTCCTGAATTATTTTTAAAGATTAATTACATTTCATTTTTATAAAAAATGGGAATTTCAAGAATTTTTTTCTGTTTAATTAAACAGAAAATACTTTTGAATTGATAAGACCAAGAGAGATAAATAAGTTTTAAAAAATAGTAAGAATAGAATTCAAATATTTTTCTATGTTTATCTTCCATTGTTTATGTCTTACTTCATGTTAATTTTTTAAATATTTAGTCTTTTCACTGATTGAGAATTTTAATTTTTTAAATCTATTATTCTAATTCTGTTTATTTAAACATTCTTCTGTTTAAATTGAAATAAAAAGTCGATGATATATTTATAGAATTAAATTCATATAACCATAAGTAATATTTCATACACAAATAACTATACAGTTACATAGAAAGATGTAAACATTTTTTGTAACTTAAAATTTTAAAATTGATGACTGATAAGATTTACTATTAGAATTTCTAAATAAATTTATTATATCTAATTTAAGTATTCTATATAAACAACTTTATTGGTCGTCCCGCTAAAAATACTATTATAAAAATATCAAAAAATTCAATGTGTTATACAATGGACTATCAAATAAGTTGAACAATCAATTTTAAACATCAATATTTTTTTAAAAAAATATATGAGTAAAATCTATATTTCATTTTTATGATGCTTTTAGGATACCCAATAGGGCAACCTACCCATATCGTCCCTTTACAGAGATAAATAGCATTCTTATATTACATGTCAATATAATATAATGAATTATTATTTTCTGTAACCAGATATTACAGCATTAATTTATGACCGAATATTATTATTGTGCCAGATACAGCGGTTATTGTAATATATAAGTTATATGTGATGTAAAATATTCTCTGTTGAATCTTCGATTAATTTCGTTTTTTCAAACTGGATGAACAATTAATGGTTCTCAGTCAATCAGTTATTTTTATTATCATGTCAGAACATGACATTGTTTTTTGGGATAAGGGTTTTGGCGTCATCAAAAATCCGTAGGCGAAAAATAAAAAGATTTATTATCTGCACGAGCATCTCAAAAAATAGCTTTTAATAATGTGTTGCCATCGTATTTACAGAACAGAACGTATCTGGGAACACTCTGGTCACTTCATGGTTTGGTGGGCATGTTACGGGAATTTTATTTTAAGTAATAAAATATTTACAGTAAGAAAATAATAAAAACAAAACTATTTACAGAATTTACAAGAATAAGAGATATGATAATGAGCATCGCATTTACAAAAGCTCTGATAAAAAAAAGTTAATGACTACAGCAAATAAAACCTAGAAAAGTGCAGTTTTGAACACGTGCTTAAATGAAATGAAATAAATAGGAAATGTGATATTTTTTTTAAACAATCAATGCAAGACAATTTTTTTGATCGTTTGCAATACTAAATGTGACTCATTCAATGAAACAATTAAAAGGTATAAAAATATAATTTAGATGTGTGCTTGGCCGTTCAAGAAATGATGTTATGACTTGATACATTGGAATATGTATAGCAGATATCATTTTAATCTTTATTAAATTTAAATATTTTTTGAAACCTGTTTTTTAGAAGCAATATATGTATACTATCTACAAAAAATAGAAAATAAATGACGGGAATGCTAACATGTGTATGCCAAAAAATTATGTAAAATAATCAAATGGGAATATTATTGGATAGATTTATCAAAGTTGGCACATAATCATTTTTTAGCAGCAAAAGATCTTTAACTAAGAATTTTCCAATATAAGCAATATTTTTAATTGAAAAATGATTCGAAATTTTAAAGTTTCTTTTTCTATAACTTCAGAATATATTATTGTACATACACCAATTTTATGCCAGTTTAAAACTAGAAAAAATTCGATACAGAGCAATTTTTTTTTATCTGAACAATTTCTTCTGTTATCTAAAAAAGGAAAAATTATTTTTAAATACAGTTGGCAACAACTCGTTTTAATTGCTTTAATAAATATGTTCATACATACGTAATTAATAAAGATATTAAATATTACGTTATCGTTGTAGAAATTAAAAGCTTTTTTTAACTATTATAAAGACATACAAATCAAATATAACAACGATAACATAACGATATTTCGGAACTGATGTTCAAATTTTCTAATTTTTTTATTTCATATTTAGAAAAAAAGTTTAAGTTGGTATAGTTTGGTTAGGTTTAACAGGATGTATTGAAGAAAAATAAGAACTATATTAAAGCTAATCTCGTATTTTTATTTAAGATTGAATAATTAAAAAAACTTTTTATTCTCATGCAGCAGAATTTTTTATAATATCGAAGGTCAAATTTGTCGCCCCAAAATCGGACTTTAAAATTGCAAAAACTTCTCATTACTGAAGGAAATAAAGACCAATTATATATAGAAGTAAAAAAAAATTACAATTTTGTTTCATATTTGAAAAAGTATACGTAATAGTTATAAAAAGTTCATACAAATAATAAATAGTTCATAACTTTTTAACATAGTATAAATCCTTTGAATCGCAATTAATAAAACATGCAGTGATATTATTTAAGTTAGAATTTATTGCATGAATAGATTAAAGTTCATTTTTTAACTATCTCTAGCATATATTTTTAATTCTTATTAAATTCAATAAGTTTCTTTTTTAGCCTTTTTTCTAACAAAAGTACGGCAGACAGCAACAGAAAAAGGTGTATGGCAACAGCAAGTTAAAGTAAATCAATACATTTCATATTACAGACTAACGGTGACGTAAAACGCTATACAGGAAATTGTAGAAAATGAAAGAAGCAAAACTCATATTTTATAAGCATGAAAATCAATTCACAGGATTTTATGTTCCAAGGAATATTCTGATAGTAAATAGAACATATTTATATATATGTGTCGTGTCAAAGCTTTAAAACATTGTTTTAAACATTTAAAAAGGAAATAGAATTCTTTAATATGAATTAATTATTAAATTAATTAGAAAATAATTTTCGAATTAAATTTAAATTTTTATAATGATTTAGAAGACTTGAGAATCAGGTTTTGGGAGAAATATAGGTATAAAATGCATTCTTTAGTTCTGAATAAATTCTGTTTAGGTTCAATCAATTTCCCGATATCCTTATTAGTGTCTTTGACAGAAAATAAAAAAAAGATCTTCAGTTAATACTTTAAACAAAAAAATAATTCTGATTCAATATTATCTTTTATAAGAAAGATGTCAAATTTATATTAAATACTTAGTGGTTAGAAATCAAATCGAAACAATGATTTATTTTCGAAAACCAAGTTCGAAAACGTTGAGATACTTGAAAATTTTGAAGCTTGAATTCTTTAAAGATTTTCATACTTTCTTAATGAATATTTCATGGAAAAATTACATGGAAAAATGATAAGTATCTGTTTGGCTAGTTAAAATTAATTTTTCAAACTAAAAACGGACACTGTCTTATCGTCTAATTCGAATATTATGCAGAAAACATTTATGTTTATCAGGAAATTGCATGTCGTTCAAGGCAGAAGTGAAGAAATAGGTTTCAAAACTTTTTTCAGCCAAACTTATTTTATGCAAAGTAAAGCCCTTATTAATTAACTTCCAATTTTAAAGTTTCGGCTATTATTTAATTAGACGAAATATATCTATTGCTTTAATAATTAAACTCTGGAATAGGAGATTTCACATTTTCTATACTACTTTAAAAGTAAATGAAAGATTAATTAAACTAATGGAATTATTTGTTACCTATTATTTCTAGTTAGAAAAAATGTCAATGTTCATTCAATTATTAAATTTTTATACAATGTGGCAGAATTACTTTGTTTTTGCTTTCAAGTTCTTTTCATTACCACATTTTGTCAAAATCTTCTTCCGGTGTGATTAAAAATCGAGAAAAATGAAGTTTTCTTTAAAAAATGCAATTATTAAATTTAAAAAGTTTTGTTATACCATAGGCTACAAATTATTAACTATATATTTATTTTAACAACATTGAAATTAATAATTGCAGTTACAGTTCTATAAAACCTTGTCTGTTCAATTTGTCATATAAGCATAATTTTTAATTTCTTACTAAAATTTAAATAAAGATTAAAATGAAGTCTGCTTTGCATATTTCAATATATCAGGTCAAAACATAATTTCTTGAACGGCCAAGCACCACGTGCTCTTGAAAGTTCAATTATATTTTATTTATTTTAAATGTTCCAATGAATTAGTCACTTTAGTATTGCAAACGATCCAAAATACTTTGCCTCGCATTTATTGTTTAAAAAAATATCACATTTTCTATTTATTTCATTTCATATAATCACGTGCTCAAAATGACATTATTCTAGGTTTTATTTTCTGTATTCATTAACTTATTTTTTTAATCAGAGATTTTGTAAATGCAATGGCAACGCGTTATTAAAAGCTGATTTTTTTTGAGATTCTCGTGCAGATAATGGTATTTTTATTTTCACCTACGGATTTTTGTTGACGCTAAAAGCCACATCCCCAAAACAACATAATGATCTGACATGATAATAGAGGAAGAAAATTTAAATTAAAATTTATTCCAAGACTCATTTAATGAAACATATAGTTGATTCTGAAAATGGGGGTTTAAAAAAACAAAGAATAAAATGTATTAACCCACATGCCAAAATAATAAAGCTATGCTTTCAATAGAACTTTGAAAAAATAATTTTGAATTTATAAAAGGAAAACTGATTATACTTTTTATTGATAAAAGGAAAACTGATTACACTTTTTATTGATAAAAGGAAAAACTGTTATACATTTATTGATGAAAGGAAATATGGTTATACTTTTTATTTATTTTAATTTTAATTCTCAACTATATCAGGTTTTGTTTTACGATCATTTCTATAAAAATATATATACTATTTCATTAAATACATATAAACTATCATAACAATTTAATACCTTCAATTTTATGTTATTCATAATCATTCTATTCATGATTTTGTATGGAAAAGTTGAAAGCGCACTTTAAAAATGAGTATGGAGTTGAAACTCGATTCGATAGCATGATGTGAAGCTGCCAGTTCAAATAAAACGTTCAAAATTATATTCAAATGATTTTTCCAACATATTTATCTTCCCGAAAAAAAATCTTACTTCAACGATAGCACTTAGTGGTATAATTTTTGAATCTTTTAAATAAGATACTTCATCAAGGCAAATAAAAAAGGATTTAATCAAATTGGTGATTTTTAAACCACCATTCAACTCTTTCAATACCTAAGATATAAAAAAATGTATATATACTTTGGTATTTCTAAGATAATAGGATGTAATACATATTAAAAAATATGGATGATAACATATTTTTTTCTTATCAGAATTATCATTTTTTTATTGAAAAGTATCTAAGTCAGCATCTTCAGATTTCTCCTTCATAATGAGGCTTTTGGCAATTTCAATGCCAGTTTTCCTATTTTCTTGTATACTTCACGTCAAGTAGCATAACATCATCATTAATAAATAACTTTCAAATACGAAACGTTATATGTTTAGGAATCATATGTATACTTAAAAAAATGTCGGTTGTAAATTTGACATAAAGTAATGTATATTATTGCCTTGATCTAATACCACAAACTATCATAAAATAGTCAATACTAAATGATTGAAAAAAAAAGAAATAAAATTTTCTAATTACTCCATGATGAAAATTGTTAGAAATAACTATACAAATTATATTGTTTCTTGAGAAAAAAAAGTTCAAAAATCAAAACTGAATCATTTCCGTAGCTGTCATACACTAAGCTTCCAAGAAATTTATAACTTTGCAATCATCCTTGCAAAAAAGAGATGTAAAGAATAGATTCTCACACTTAAAAAGTTTGGTATCCGCTTAGTTTTTTCTAAATACTGTTCCAACTACAGTCAGCAAAAGTAAGAAAATAACCTTGAAGGAATTGAGAGAGTGTTTTTCATTTTCTTCTTGAGTGGTTTAAAGAAGGGATAAGGTTTCTAGTTTGATAAGGCTTCAGAGGTACGTACTATGATTATTCTTCATATTGTGGCCAATATTATCAATTATTCCTAATTACATTTTCTTACTATATATTTATTTCGATTTCTCGAATACAAATTTTGGAAGAGTACTCTTCAGGAAGATGAAACTGTAATATATATTTTAATCAAACTAAAATTATTTTGTCTGCCATAGAATTTTAAATAATAAACTACAATTAAAATTATTTTGAATGGATTTTATGATTTACATTTTCAATAAAACTACCCTGTTATTGTACAGAAATATATAGTATAGACTTCTTTTGACTACAGTATTTTTACTTAGTTTCTTTTAAAAAAATAGTATCATATTTAAATTCTAAAATTTTATCGATACATTCAAAAAAATCTTTCATAAATAGAATTTTATATATTTTGATATTTTTAAAAAAGAAGTATCGTGTTTTAATTCCGAAATTTTATCAATCTGTTAAAAATCTATAAAATAAGAATTACATAAAAACCTTAATGCAAAAATTTATTATTCTTTGATAACTATTTTAATAGATTTTAAAGAGGCAGAAAAAAATATAATTTCTATGAAAAAAACACATTAAAATAAAAAAAAATAAAAAAAATATCGTTCTTGTTAGTGCACTTAAAACATATAATTAAAAAAATTAAATAAATTGTTACCAGTTTTGATTTATAATTTACTGTTATTAATATTATAGAAATTAAAATTAATTTTTAAAGAAATTTAAGATTAGTTTTTGTAATCATACAAATTGAAAATCAGAGTCATCAAAAATAAAAACTACAAAATTTCAAAAATACTTCAGACAATTCTAGTGCTTCAAAAAATTATTATATCACAAAACGATATTACCTTACAATCTAAAATGTATCTATTTTGATATTTTTCATAGATTAAGGTGACACAATCAACGTATTATGAAAAGGCGAATGATTTTTTTTTACTAAACGTACTTCAGCATTTTTAAAGTTTCAATTCATCAGTATCGATCACACAGAAATCATTTATCAGATTTCATGTTACTCATATTTTTTATGAAATAATTAATAAAAGCAATGAAAAATTTATTCCATTCTACAGAATATTTTTTAAGTATTTATTCACATAACACAAAATATCATAATCATAATTTTATTTTTAAAGATCTCTGAAATTGATATGTTGTTTTGTTCTCACAAATCTTAAAATATACAATAGACTCTTTCTTTAAGGATTTTTTTCAACGTAAAATTAATTGAATTCTTCTTCGAAACTAAGCAATTGTATTGTTATTATTATTATTTTATTATGATATATTTTTCAGTTTAGATAAAATAATGTATAATCCACAGAATTTTCTGTAACTCTTTTAAAAATTGTAAATTGAATTGCGAAATTAACTCGAATTGTAAATATAATTGTTACATAAAATATTTTATAATTTTTGCCCATTTTTTATCATATTAAAAGAGTTATAAGAGTTAAAAGGTAAAAAGACTCGATAATTTCTAAACATATATTGGAGCTCGGTTAAATCGAATGTTTTTATTTCGAATCAATCGTTAATTCGAATATTCAATATTTTGTATTTCTTTTATTAAATTATCGTTTCTAATATGAATTCAAACTAAAGTTAAATATAGTTAAAAATTGTCCACGACAAATTTTTTCTTTTACTAAAATTTAATTGGAGCTTGTAGTTAGCGGATATATTTCATTTTTTTTTCAGATAACGTAATAAATGGAGTGAAAAAAATTACTGAAAATATTTGGATCTTAATATTACTGTTTATTTCAAGTTTTAATGAGCAACTGCTATATTATTAGTAAACATTCTTCAGATTAACTGTAAAACAATCAGCCTCTTGAATGTGAAACTACTTCTCTATCTTAAATAAATAAATTAATAGCAGCAATATTTCCATATTAATTAAGACTTAAAAAGCACCAATTCCAATTTTCTTTTCAAAATCAGTGCTCAAAAATTTGTATTGAAAAACCTTTATTTCGCGTAACATCCAGTGTCTGACAATGAAACTAAATGCCAATGATGATTTTTCTTATTCGTAACTTCTATAGCTTTATTTGCAAAAGCTAAAACGCAGACGAAAATAAAAATTAATTTATGTTAAAAACATTGTATTGTAAATCTTTAAATGTTTTTTATATTTTACATTTAATGAAAAATGAAAAGGAAACATAAACAAAATTAGAAAATATCTTTACATCAGCATCTTTTCTTATTTTCTTTTAAGTCTTTATAAAAAACAAAACAAAACATATATGTTTACTATTCAAATAAATATTTGTTTTGGTGAAATTAAATGTACCAATTTATTACGCAAAAAAGAATAAATAAATTTGTTTTTGAAACTGGGATATTTGTAAGAAATATTTCGACTTTTTTAAATCGTTGTTTTTTAAAATATGCATAGCTATTATTAGTATTAAGAGGACGATTTATTTTTTGCCATTAACGTACGGTTGTTATATACTTATCCTTTTCAATTAAATTCCAACCCTATATATATTTTTTTACTTTTTAAATATATATCAAAACTTGTGATTAAGTTAATTAGAAATTAGAATAAGTTATTTGCTGATGAGATTTTATAAATATATTAAAGTTGAGACGTTTTTTAGGAATTGAACTCACAATGAATTAATTTTGGTGCCTTTTATTTAGAATGTTTTAATATGAAGTATACATAAGTAGTCAATATATATATAAAAGAAGAATACTTGAAACTTTTATAGTTTTAAGAAAGAAAAGTTCTTCATAATTTCTTCGATAAATATTTCCCATAATTTATTTTGCCAAAACATGGATATTATTTTAAATTAAATATTCACAATACTATAATAATGGGACTATAAAAATCTAATTAAAAATTACTTGGTATTATTAATTAAATCATCTGATAAGTGGCAAGAATACAAATCTACTGTAACCGTACCATATTGCTTATGTGAACACATGTTTAATGGGAGGGAGGGGATTACACTTTTTTCTTTAACTGTTGATCGCAATAAAACTGTGACCAGAAAAAAAAAATGTAAAATTTTGTCTAATAAACCTCGGAATTGAAAATCTAATAACATTATTTAGAACGTAAAAATAAATTTAAAAAAATGAGTTTGTGATCTAAATTTAAATATGCAAACGAAATATTTATATCAGACACAAATAGAAAAATATACATTAATGTACAATTTTTACAGAATTTCCAAAACATAAATTATGACTAGAGATAATTTGTGATTTATTTCATAAATTAAATTCCCCTCCCCTCTAAAAATAAGAGCAAAATTCAATTAGACTTTCAATTTTTATAAATATCGATACCCTCATTGTTATATTTTTATGGAAAATCATGCTCCTGTTTAAATTAAACTTGCTATAAAATATAAAAAGACTAAAAACTTACTAAAGAAATGAGATGCAATATATGATTTTCAAAAAAATGTGTAAAGCATTTACAAATTATACAGCCGGCTAAGCTATTTATTTTAAAAATTGACATTTATTCTAAAGTAAAAACGGAATAATAATAATTAATTAATAAAAATATAAAATAATGAATACACAAAAAGTAGTTAAAGCATGTGAAACGTGAAATAATAAAACATAGTAAATTATACCGTAGAAATGAGACATTTGTGCAAGAAAATTTTAAATTAAACTAAGATTCAGATGAAATTTTTTTTCAAACGGGATAAATAAGTTTAACTAATTTTATTTACTACAGAATTTATAGGAAGTTCACTTAATTAATTGCATAAATTATAAAGAAAAAATGAAATTTGATGGAAAAAAAGTGGCAATATTACATTAAAAATTAGTGACAGTTAATATTACTTTCTTTATATAATATCTATTCTTATTTTCATTCATTACTTTAAATAATTTTTTCAAATTGATGCCATAAAAATTAAATGGATAAATTTAAGTGATAGCATATGATTGGAATATTTATATCTTTAAAACAATTTATCATATTCGAATATTTTATTTAA
Source organism: Argiope argentata (assembly GCA_026289955.1). NCBI lineage: Eukaryota > Metazoa > Arthropoda > Arachnida > Araneae > Araneidae > Argiope > Argiope argentata. Next base: position 13,149,773 of record JAOUZG010038069.1, on the reverse strand, counting down.
AAAACATGCGTTTTAGAAACATACAATTGTTGTTTAAAACAAATAATTTGATGCAAAAAGTATAAGAATAATAAAATAAAATTTTTAAATAAGAAATATGCTTTAAAACATTAAAAACGTATAAAATATAAATGTTTTGTGAATATTATAAAATATTTGAAATACTAATAATTATTTAATAAAGTATTTAAAACACTAATAATTATATAATCATTTTTATAAATTATTTGCTTTAAATCATTCATTCAATAGAAAAGATTATTTCATAAATATTATAAACGTTGTCGAAAATAGAAAAAAGTTCGAAAATCAAAGGCTTTTATGTATGTTGAGGGTATAAAAATGTATTGCATAAATTGTGAATTAAACTTCTATCAATTTGTGTTAATGTTATTATATTCTTTAATGAAACACAATAATTTTTTTAAGTAGTTTTGTATTGGTTATTGTTAATTAGTAAAAAAAATGGAAATTTCGGTCATAAATATTCTTTGATATTTAAAATGCATATGTCGTAGCGGTTAAAGGCTTAAATCACACGTGATTGCGGTAGTTGAATTCTAGAAGTTCAAAACGAAATAAGTGAAGAAAATTTTTAAAAAGTTATGATGTGCTAATGGGAGTTAGCTGGAGTAACTCATTTTAAATGCAATATTACAAATTGGTAATGACAAAAACATTTCTAATTGATTGATTAATGGAATAATTTATCTGAAAACTTATACATTTAAAATAAAGCTATACTAATATTGATTGAAAAAATTAAGAGCTGCCACTTTTTGAAATTTTAGCCCAAACAATGTTTTCAAACGGTTCGAAGCAATTTTCTATTTAATAAAAAATTTTACTATACATATTTTGAGTTGCAGTTTCACATAAAGAACCATATTTATTATTGTTTTAACTTTTAAAGAATTAGGCAGTGAATTAATAATGATTCAAAATGATAACAGCAGGTATGCACAATATAGGAATAACTTTTTTTAATTCATTTATTGAACATTCCTTTATAAACTATTATTATTCATTTATTGAAATTAGGAGCTGCCACTTTTTGAGTTTTTAGCCCTAACAATGTTTTCAAACGGTTCGAAGTAATTTTCTATTTAATTAAAAATTTTACTATACATATTTTGAGTTGCAGCTTTACATAAAGAAACATATTTATTATTGTTTTAATTATTAAAGAATTAGGCAGTGAATTAATAATGATTCAAAATAATAACAGCAGGTATGCACAATATAGGAATAACTTTTTTTATTCATTTATGGAACATTTTATTTGAAGTATAATTGGTTATAAATATTCACATATTTGCAACAAGGGATTTTTTTTGTGGAAATCATTATCTGGAAGGAATAAAAAATACCCGAGAATGCATTAAGAAAAATACAGAAAGCAAAAGCCAGAAAAGAAAAAAAAGTGCAAAAATACAACATCCTGGAATTTTTCTAATTTTTTTTTAGTCTAGATCTCAGATGCAAAGCAAGTTTTGTTTGAGCAGACCCGCCCGTATAACCATCGCCATGTCTGCGAGAGATCTGCGTAGACTACACTCCCATACACATACACACGCACATACAGACCCACGCGGTGCACGCACAAACACACACACACACATGGACCACAACTAGATAGTAGATACATGTATTTTTCAGCACACTGCAAATGAAGATTTCACAATGCTCCTTCAGAAAGAGAAAAAAACGGAGCGAAATAAGATAGTACTTACAGTTCTATGGATCAGTTTCATTGAGACAGTAGCTTCGGAAATTACTACTTCCAGAATGCAGGATGCATAAAGGGTAGGAAATTAAAAAAAGAGGAGAGGAAAAATAAAAAAAGGAAAAACAGAGTTGGATTGCGGAGTTTTGAGAAACACTTTCCAAGAGGACACTGCACTTTCCCCTCTCAGACAGGGTTTTCCAGCGAACTAGAAGATCGCTAATAAATAAACAGAAATTTCATTACTGGCATTTACTTATTCTGAACTAGAGCGCTAATTCCTAGCGATGTACGGGGTATTCCGTAAGTGCAGTCCGCGGGTTCTACTTCGCTTCTGGAGGGGGGAACAGCAGAGGATGCTTTAGGGTTGCTATCCAGAGAGGTGGGGCTTTCGCGCCAAAGTGGCGATCGAAAAAGTCTAGTAAGTTGCCAGGTGACAATATTTGTTTTTATTTATTAATCGTCTGCAGACACTACAACTGGGTAATAAATTATTGCGGCAATGAATAATTTGGAAAAATTCCAACCAAAGAAAAAGAAAAAAAAATTAAATCGATTATTTTTTTCTTTAAAAATTATAGTTAAATATTTTTTTGAAACAAAAATATAATAGATATAATTAAAAAATGACATTCTAGCAGAATTATTTATTATATTCACATAACAAGGAAATTTAGGGAAATTATTTGATGAAAGTGATTTCAATAATTATTTAATAATTGTTAGGTGACAATATTTCTTTTTATTTATTAATCGTCTGCGGACAGACACTACAACTGAGTAATAAATTATTGCGGCAAATGAATAATTTGGAAACATTCCAACCAAAGAAGAAAAAAAGAATTAAGTAGATTATTTTTTTCTTTAAAATTTATATTTAAATATTTTTTGAAACAAAAAGATAATAGATTTAATTTTAAAAAGTGATACTCTATCAGAATTATATATTATATTCACATAACTCGGAAATTTAGGGAAATTATTTAAGGAAAATGATTTTAAATATTAACAGCTCAATAATTACTTAATAATTTTCAGGTGACAATATTTGTTTTTATTTATAAATCGTTTGCGGGCAGACACTACAACTGGGTAATAAATTACTGCTGCAATGAATAATTTGGAAAAATTCCAACGAAAGAAGAAGAAAAAAGAATTAAATAGATTATCTTTTTTCTTTAAAAATTATAATTAAATATTTTTGAAACAAAAATATAATAGATAAAATGATACTCTATCAGAATTATATATTATATTCACATAACTAGGAAATTTAGGGAAATTATTTGATGAAAGTGATTTTAAATATTTACAGCTCAATAATTATTTAATAATTGTCAGGTGACAATATTTGTTTTTATTTATTAATCGTCTGCGGACAGACACTACAACTGGGTAATAAATTATTGCAGGAAATGAATAATTTGGAAACATTCCAACCAAAGAAGAAGAAAAAAAGAATTAAATAGATTATTTTTTTCTTTAAAAATTATATTTAAATATTTTTTGAAACAAAAATATAATTGATATAATTTAAAAAACGATATTCTTGCAGAATTATTTACTATATTCATATAATTAGGGAATTTATATAAATTATTTAATGAAAGGGATTTTAAGTATTAACAGCTCAATAATTAAATGCACATTTTATGCATTCACTATTTTCGTATGATATTAAATTTAGTGATTCTTTTAAATTTTTTTATTAAATTTATAAATAATTTTTCTTTTTTTAGGGAAATATTTATCAAATATATAATGAATATATTTATCAAAATTAATACTGAGTCGGAATATATCTCTTTTAAGACAAGCGGGAACAATCTGTTAAATATTGTTTGGTTTATTTAAGTATTAAATATGTCTTCATATAATAAATGTTTTAGTATTTTTTTTCTTTCTTTCGTTTAGAAAATAGTAAAAGGAGATTCCTTTTTTGTTAACAGATATTTTTTGCATTTATTGTTGAATTGTTTTTGAAATGTTGCTTCCCTTTTTGTAATATTTTTTTTTTAAAAAATAGAAAATGTAATCAAAAAAAAATTAAACTCAGGAAAAATATTACTTTACGACATAGTTTTTAACAGATGGAAAGGAAAAAATTCTTAACAGAAATGACAAATTTATTCCAGAAATATCTCTTGGGAATATTATCGAAAAGTGTATTGAAATTACAGATTTCATAATCTCTTGGTAAAATTTCACTTCAGTGACAGTTCCTTGCTATATTTATAAAGCTAAATCTTATGGTTTAGTAAATTTTTTTGTTACCACATAATTTCCAGCATAATTCCAATAAATTAAAAAAAGTTTTAAATAACCTTATATTTTTTTAAGTTTAGTAAAATTTTTAAAAAGTTACAACCTTCTTCCAGTTTCTTTTCTTCATTTGTGGAAAAGATTCTAAATTTATATATATATATATATATATATATATATATATATATATATATATATATATATATATATATACCTCAATCTAACTTAATGTATTCTCTAATTTTAATTTTAATTTAAACCATATTTACTAAGATTGTACTCCCTACCCTGGAGATTATACTAATAGGTGGGAGGTCAGGCTCCTCTCGACGATGACGGAACGTACTTCCTACAGGAGAGACTGTACAGTGACCGGTGATGACTCTTAGGACCCAGACACAGTTCCAGCCATTGTTGCTGATTTTGGCAGTCCGGTCATTCCGTTTTATGATTTATTCCGAATGCCTATGGACAAATCGGAGAGTCTGGTATGACATAACCAATATTAACTTCATTCTAAAATATTCTCTAATTAGCTGATTCAACTACTACTTTTTATTTAATTAATCATGCATGCGATCCGTATAATAAAAAATTTTGAATTGTCTCACGCTCTGAGTAAAAAGATAAAATGCTTAATGCTTAGCCAATTCTTTTAAAAATACCTAAATTACCCCTATCATACATCTACATGTTAAAGAAATCCCTATCAAAATCTCATTTTTAAATTTTGCTCTCTTTCTTTTGTGTCGTGATGTGATGCCTTTCCATTTGATCATCGTTTCTTGTAAATTATATATCTACCAGATGAAATGAATAGAACCCGGTGTCTTGGCATAGGGGGGGGGGGCGTCTTCGGAATCTAGGCGTTCCGGGTTCGAGTCCCAGTTTAGAAATGTTTGCTTTTATTCTTTAAGTGCGGTGTGTAAATGTGCCTCCATATAAAAAGGGCTTATACGGCGCAACTGAAAAAATAAAGCGATGCTCACTCGGCTTAAATCACTGACAGTTCCCTATCAGTGTGCTTGTAAAATTCCATACATCAGATGAAATTAATTCAAGTAAGAAATTCAAAATGTCTTCTGAGTCACGAATCTGTTGAAATATTTATGTGTGTCTGTCTATCTATCTATCTATCTATCTATCTATCTATCTATCTATCTATCCAACCATCTATTGTTTAGATTTTACAATAAAAATAAATATAAAACCTTTTTGAAAATTATTCAAAATATAAATAATGCACTGAAAACTAAAATAAATACTCATTGCATCCGATGAGTTATATGGATTCGATTGCAGAATAATGAGAAGCATTAATTTATTGAAAAAAAGTCTTAGAACTGCTTTCTCTTCTCATTCTTTGTACCAGAGAATTAAAATTTAAATTGAAAAAAATCAGTTATTGCAAATTTTAGGCTATCATGTGAGAGCATTATTATTTTTTAAGTTATCGTTTATCTGAATTACTTTAAATCATTAAGCTGTTTTAACCGGTTTGAAACAATAAACAATCACGTGACTATCTGATTTCATTAACGTTTTTTTTTTTTAAACTGATTTTTTTTTAAATCTCTAAGCTCCAAAACTACTGCCTTAAAGCAATTTTTTTCAAAAATACGTTTTAAACTGTTTTGAAATGATCATGTACCTATATTGTTGTACAATCTGTAATGTTTAGAAAGACGGTGCTTTCCCCCTCTATCTCAAAATTTTCCGAACATCAAAACTTTATTTTGCTGGCTAGAAAATTAAAAATGCAAGTTTTAAATAAAATTAATAAAATATGTTTTTTAAAGAAAAAATCGTTTGCATTTAAATTTTAATAACATTTTAATAAAAATAAAAATAGTAGAAGTTATAAACTGTCTGAAAAGGAATCGTCTGCTAAATGTCTGTTAACAGATTTATGTTATGATATTTACCGAATAATGCATTGACTACGATTTTTTTGGAGACACCACAAAACTTCATAACCAAAGCAACATCATATTCTCACATAATAATAACTACATTTTATAATTTAAAAAAAATTAAAAAATCACATTAACTAAATTGTTACCATTAAATTGAAAAGATTTTAGACAAGAAAAGTAAAATTCATTTTTGTGCTGTAACAGTAACAGAACTTATATCAGAAGAACACCACAATCTGACTTATTTTATTATCTATTCCGAAAATCATTTTTTAAAAACATTTTCAATTGCTAGCAAAATTTAAAATTAAGACTGAAAATTTTTATTTCTATTTTTTTTTACTTTTCTTTGTACGCAAACTCTATTATAATGCTATTTCATTGTTAACTAACACTCTTTTAATTATTATGAGCATTTGTATTAGTTAATATTACATTCTAAGATAAAATTTATTTTTCTATGTTTTGTTCTTTAATTCCTAGCTGTTTCTTGCATAAATGTTCTTTTAGAGGTGATGATGATGATGTCGTGTCCACTTTTTACCGCGGAAAGAGGGGTGCAGTAGCTTCTGAGGGTATGAAACCCTGAGCACCCGAGGGCAGAAGTCTGACTTCTAGCTCAAATGAAGATGAAACACACACACACA
>JAOUZG010038069.1:13132551-13142822 GCA_026289955.1 Argiope argentata | reverse complement strand
ACACACACACACACACACACACACACACACACACACACACACACACAAACTTTCAGCATTAATATAAGTAAAGATTAATTTCTTGTAATAAAGAAATGCATATTTTAAGACCATATATAAGGGTTCATTTTTTATGCTTGCAGCTTTTTAGCAGCTAGTATTCTCATTTGCAATAACATTGAACATTGTTGGTTTTAATAGATGATTAGAAACACTCTACCATTATATCTAAGGATTATATAATACATTTTATTCAATCTATCGGTTTTGAAGTTGTTTTTTTTGTTAACACTGCTCTAAAGATATACCAAAAGTCAATCAACCAATAATTATATCTCTTCCAAATCTCCATAATAAAGGCTTTGCACAATTTGAATTATTGAGATTGTTGGATTTTTACTCTGCAATGCTCATTTTGTTTCCGCATATAGTCACGCAGGTACCCTGTTGACGGATTTCATAAACTATAATTTACATTTAAAGACAATATATATAATTTCATTTGTCTAATTCATTGCAATTTTAAGTTTATGACCCTTCAAGCATCCACTATTTATTTTTCCATGTAAAACCAATTAGCGATTTAGATACTTTTAGATTTGATTCTAATTGTAATATCAGCCAATGAGAATAAAAATATTCTAAGTTTTTAACTATGAAAATGTTTGGAATTCATGAGAAATTTGAAATGGTTTTAAAGGAGAATTATTCGAATTTACTCAGATAGCTTAAAAATGCAGACGAAATGAACTGTTAGCAGCTTTCAGAGAGGGGAAAAAAACGATGCTTTTTGAGAGGATTTGAAAAATCCATTTGCGGAACAGCAAGGAGTACTTCGACTAAAATTCTGTGAGACGGAAAATACCAAAACTTGTTCCGTAGAGTGCTTTATTTTGTTAAAAAAGCAGATGATATCATTCACAATATGAGAGCAGGAACTTTTTTTTTATATGTTTGAGCTTTGGTTGAGTTTGAAATCAGTACGATTGTTGAATTTGGTATTCTTGATTTAGTATTAATATTAGAAATGCTACATCCAACCAAATAAAAATTATTTCAATAAATAAAAACGTTTTCTAGAGAGTGCTGTTCTTTGTTAAAGGTAGATGATATCATTCATAATATGATTTTTTTATGTTAAGAGTATTGGCTTAGAATGAAATCACAATGAATGTTTAAAACTGTTGAACTCAACATTCTCGGGTCAGTATGATTGTTATAATATTTGGATATTATATTGTTGAACTCAGCTAAATTGAAATTGATGAATACAAGAAAACAGATATAAGAGTTGTTTGGCGCTAATTATCTTACAAAATATATTCATTTCAACTAGAAAAACTAAATTGGCAAGAATAAACCGTTAAAAAAATTACAAATAACTTTTGGATAGCAAAAATTTATCGTAAAATGTAATGTAGAGGAAACCTGGGTAACAACAATTCAAAAACTGTAAAAATATGGGGGGAGGGAAGTAAAGAAATAATTACCATCATAAGAAAGAGTAAAATGCTTCTCCGTAGTTTGTATGTTCAATTCTGCAGTAATCTAATCTTTTCGAACTACAAGAATATTGAGAAGATTTTAATTACTGAATTTGTTGTGGTGGCGTTAATAAAGTTTATTGTGGATGGGCAAGTCAGGATAACCTGGTTGTTAGGGCGTTGGATTTGCACCATTTCGGCTGTGATTCCAACTCTGCTGACCAAATATTCTCCTAGTACTTAGTGGTTGGTGTATGTATAAATATGTCACAACCACAAAGTCCTCCAAATCTGAACAATACTACTGGAAGAATTGGATGAGATGTTATAGTTCGCTGATGCAGGTCTAAATTCCGATCTGTGGATGAATGAATGAAGTTCGCCCCATGAAAAGGGCTGTGACGCATTGATAGCTAAGACGTACTCTTGGCCCTAGATGGCGCTGCTAGAACAAGAAATACTAACACTTGGCTTAAAATCCCTTGTCTATGACAAGTGCCATAAGCAACAACAAAAATTCGGATGAGTAGGCTATATGATTCCCAATTATTTCATTTTAATTAAGTATTCATATTCTATATAAGATTTTATTAATAATTGCAATTTTACTATTTCATATACGGAGCATATAAAGGGAAAATATTGTGATCTTCAAGACATTGCATCACCAGATTTTGATGAAATTCCATGATATAGTCCTCTTTGAATCCGTAAAAATTTTTGAGAAATAAATCTTTTATTTGTAAATTTGGTAATTAAAAATTATCTTGAATTAGATTAATAAAATTTGATGCACGGAGATAACTTCAAAATTTGTAGATGTCTTCGAATGAAATTTATTCAAAAGAAATCTGTCTGCCCGTATATACGAGTATACCAGAACATGATAACTACAGAAAGCAAAGAGTTCGGTATATAAGATTTGACATAGGCTTAATATAGAAAATGTATATTTTTATCAAATACTTGGCTAAATTTGGCAAAGGACTTTATGTTGATATATGGACTGTTTTTCCAATGTTTACGAAGGCAGTAATTTCCCCTCCCCCCGCAAAAAAATTAAATTATTGAATTCTAGTATATGGAATTGGTTAACAAATTGTAGTTTTGTGAAAAGTTTGGATTTTAATCTTTTGAAAAAAATACTTTTAAATATATTCGATGTTCTAGTACGACCGGTTTAACAGTACACCAATGATTTTTTAATAAAAATAAATATGCTAATATAATCCATATTTTTTAGCTTATATTAAACAATATCTGACAACTAGTAAACATGTATCCTTTCTCTTTAATATGCAACGAAGTAAAGAATTTTCATGTCAGAGACAGTGAAAATAACAATCTGAGCACATGTGAAGTTCATAGCCTTGCAACATGTTTATAATTTTATGAACAAGTTGAGTAGAGATAAAAGTTTTGTAAGAAATTTTTGTAAGAGAAGGCAAGAGAAAATTTTAGGAGGACAATTCCTGCCGATTATTTTTTAAGAAACCATAATGTTTTTATTCTCCGTTTAACAGAATTTCAATCCGAATCTGCATACTCAATATTTCTTCACTTCAGACGTGAATTTACAAGCCTGCAAACCATAATATCACACAAATGAGCTTCACATAAAATTTTTGCAAGAGAACGTATGGGAAAATCTTAGGACGCCTATTCCTGCTGATTATTTATGAAGAAACTGCGATGGTTTTATTCTCTGTTCACAGAATTTCAACCAGAAGCCTCATGTTCAATATTCCTTCACTTTAGACATGAATTTGGAAGCTGTAAAAGATGATATCACTCTAAAGAGCTTTTAAGAAGTTTAAATACTTTTTAAAATGAATTTTTAAAATGAATTGCACCCACTTCACACTAATAGGCCATATTAAATAAGTTTGTTTAAGATAATTATTGCCTTTACTTTCGTAGAATTGATTTAAGGACATGGAATTAATCAAATCTCTTAAAATTACTTCCTTTATTATCAAAACAGTCTTGTAATATTCTTAAAAAAAGCAAACTAGTTGGTCAAAAAAGAGTTCCTTCACTTCGCATTCATTGGCCATATTAAATAAGCATGAAAAGTTTGTTTGTGTAAGATGATTATTGCATTTACTTTCGTAGAATTACTTTGATCACATGGAATGAATCATATCCTGCCTAATTATTTCCTTTGTTCTTTTATCATTAAATTATTCTTGTAACATTCTCAAAAATCAAAAACTAGTTGATCAACGATGAATTGCCCTCACTTCACATTTATTGGCTATATTTAATAAGCATAAAAGTTTGTGTAAGATGAATATTGCATTTACGTCCGTAGAAAAGGCTCATGAAATTATTCAAATAACGTCTAATTACTTCCTTTATTATCAAAACATGCTTACAACATTCTCAAAAAAATGTAAACTAAGTGGTGAAAAAGAATTTGTACCCATTTCACATTTATTGGCTATATTTAAAACCCATAATTTTTTTTCGTGTGAGATAATTATTGCATTTACTTTCTTAGAATTGCTTTAGGCTCATGAAATTATCCCAATAACGTCTAATTACTTCCTTTATTATCAAAACATGCTTACAACATTCTCAAAAAAATGTAAACTAAGTGGTGAAAAAGAATTTGCACCCATTTCACATTTATTGGCTATATTTAAAACCCATAAAAAGTTTTTCGTGTGTTAAATAATTATTGCATTTACTTTCGTAGAATTGCTTTAGGCTCATGAAATTATCCCAATAAAGTCTAATTACTTCCTTTATTATCAAAACATGCTTACAACATTCTCAAAAAAATGTAAACTAAGTGGTGAAAAAGAATTTGCACCCATTTCACATTTATTGGCTATATTTAAAAACCATAAAAAGTTTTTCGTGTGTTAAATAATTATTGCATTTACTTTCGTAGAATTGCTTTAGGCTCATGAAATTAATCCAATAACGTCTAATTACTTCCTTTATTATCAAAACATGCTTACAACATTCTCAAAAAAAAATGTAAACTAAGTGGTGAACAAGAATTTGCACCCATTTCACATTTATTGGCTATATTTAATATCCATAAAAAGTTTGTTCGTGTGAGATAATTATTGCATTTACTTTCGTAGAATTGGTTAGGCTCATGAAATTAATCCAATAACGTCTAATTACTTCCTTTATTATCAAAACATTCTTACAATATTCCCAGAATTTAGAACATTCTCAAAAACGAAAACTAGTCTATCAAAAATGAAATGCACTCATTACACATTTATTGGCTATATTTAATAAGCATAAAAAGTAGTTATTGGCTATATTTAAGAAACATAAAAGTAAGGTATTAATTAGAGTAAATAAGCATATGTTCGTGTGAGATAATCGTTGCATTTATATTCGTAATATTGCTTTAAGCTTATGAAATTAATCCAATAACGTCTAATTACTTCCTTTACTATCAAAACATTCTTACAATATTCTCAGGATCTGGAATATTCTCAAAAACGAAAACTAGTGTGTCAAAAATGAAATGCACTCAATTCACATTTATTGGCTATTTTTAATAAGCATAAAAATTATGTTCGTGTGAGATAATCGTTGCGTTTTCTTTCGTAAACTTGCTTTAAGCACATGGAATTAATTCGATCTCATCTAATTATTTCCTTTATTCCTTAATTATCAAAACATTCTTGCAACATTCTCAGGGCAAAATATTGATTTTTTTATTATAATCAAAAGCTACCTTCATTTGATATATAGATATTTCTTTTTATATCTTTTGAGAATGTGAACGTAGTGCAAAAGCCAGGAGTGATAAGAAAAAAAACAGCAACCCTCCAGCAGCTTTTGGAATTCCGCATAAAGTCTGAAAAATTTCAAAAACAAATAAAATGCATCTTCATCTGACCTGAAAAAAAAAAGAATCGCTTCAATGAAAATTTTTTTTTTTTCAGTGCCTCAACTTCTCGCCTTTGGAAATGCATGCTCCTTCGCTTAAATTCACTCTCTGGAGTAAATAAACTCGGAAAAAGAAATGGATTTTCTCAGCAGCGACGAAAGATGATTCTTTCGCCCTAAAGCTTATAGGAATTAAACTAATACCTTGATATTCAGTTGCTCTTTATTCTTCTACAAAAAAAAAAACAAAAAAAAACTTGCTTATATCATCTGACAGTATGGAATAATTTTCAAAATCTCATTAAGGAATCAAATATGCAGCGTGGATATTATTTATTTTTCAAATAAGATCAACATTTTACAGATCTGAATTAATTAAAATTGGAAGCATCTGAAACGACGAAAAACGTGGAAAAGGAAAACTATGAAATACAATTAGGTTTTCGGTTTCTCTATCAAATTCTATCAAACAGAATGCATTAATCCATTGCGCAGTAAAATATTTTTATCTTGCAGAAAATAATTTGTTTGATTTGTTGTAAACATCTTTGTTACATGCAAGAAATACTTAAAAATGTGTTATGTGTTTTGACGAAAAAATTTGGTTATCTCTAAGATATTGCAAATTAAATATATATGAATGATAATGGTAAAAACGATAAATATGAAGTAAACGTAATTATTGTTATTTAGATGAATATTTTTTCGTCAGATTGTTGTTTAAAAGATTAATGTGAAAAAGGTAAAGAATTATTCTAAAACAGATTAATTAATATAAATTAGCATTTGGTTTCAAATCTTAGCTAGTCTTAAGGAGATTTCGTTCTCTGACTGATATAGTAGTTGTTTTAATTTTAATATTATTTTTCCAGTACAGTTAACAAACATGTATTAGTAAAAAAACTGCTAGAAAATTAATTAGTAATTTAATTAAATCTGATTCGAAATATATATTTTAACAAATGAATAGTAGATAAAATACGTTTTCGTTAAAATTATTATTATTAAAATTATTATCCAGCTGTTTACACTTAGTTTATAAATTTCAAATCAAGTTGAAATGCGTAATGGAGCAGTCTAGTTGTGTTGAAAACAAAGATAGAAAGGCAAAAACTAAATGATAATTTCAAGATTTAGTTTAATAGGCTATTGCATCAAACAAGGCTTAATTAAATGTTCATTTTGTGACCATAGGTAAAGGTGAGTATTTAGCATTGTCATCTTTTTTTCTAAACGACATTTTAAGGCTGAGGGGTAATGGAACAATGTTTTATACAGAATGTTATTTAGAATCCCAATTACTAATATTTTCATTCCTTTCTTTTCCTATCAAAATTTTGTTATTTAGGGATAATGGAATAAGGTTATGCATACAGAATGTTACTTCGTAGCCCAATTACTAATCACCAAAACGTTAGAAGAAATTTTTTGAGGAATATATAATATTATGTTTTATGTTCTGTGAATTAATAAATGCATTGCATTCCTGAACCATCCATATCTGTAGTAGTTGTATTTAATAAAATATTAAATATTTATTAAATACAAATATTTATGATATTCAAAAACTTTTGAAATAAAAATATTTCTAATTATTTTGCATCTAAAATATACAGCTATGGAGTTTTGAATACCACTATTTTAATTGTTTTCAAGGACTATACGATTAATAAAAAGTGATATTTACTCCAGGTCTTGTTTATTAATTTAAAATGTCGAATTCAGAGATTCACAAGTCATATAAAGGTTGTTAAAGAATAGCAAAATTTCGGTTTTGGTATAAAACATTATTATGTCATGAATATTTTAGCGAGCCGGCTTTCTGGCACAGAGGGAGCGCGTCTTCATTGTGTTTTGGAAGTCCCGGGTTCGAGCCTCAGTTCGGGCATGGTTGTTCTTTTGTGTGCTATCAGTGAGATGTGGGCTTGCGCCCCCCTTTAAAAAGCGGCTATGAAAACAAATGTGGTGAGCGTGTAGCTAAGTCGTGCTCTAGGCTCTATTTGGCGCTACTTCAAAAACAAGAAACGATCCTTTCGGCTTAAATCTGCTGCTGTATCAGCGGAGGACTTGTCCATGGCAAGTGCCATTAGTAACAACAACAACAACATATATTAGTGAATATGACTAAAAGGACCGACGGATTGTATAATTTATTCTCTATTGCATTGATTGATGTCAGTGGCATAAAATGTGTGCTGCATTTTATAGCACTTATCAGACAGTTATCTGTCAGTGATTAATGTTTTCGTTTTTTTAATAACGCCAACCTAAAACCAAGAGTATGACTCAGCAAATTCATACGTCATATTCGTTTGGACAACCCCTTTTTACACTTGCCCACCCTCTAGTGGGGGCTCATTCATACACCTCACAGGCAGAGTACAGAAGAACAACCATGTCCGAACCAGGACTCGAACCCGAAAAACCGAAATTACGTGGAAGGCACGCTATCCCTATAAAAGGGTGACAGCAAATAATTTTTGGACACCCTGCTATAATAATTATTATTTACGTCATTTAAAATATTTTTCAAAATAGAAATAGAATCGTAAGAAAATATCAAATATATGTCTAACGACTTAGAAATTAATTTTTATGCCAATATTAGAATAGACATAATGTATTCAACAAATTATTTTCGCTGATGGCATTAATAATTTCTTTACTTTATCAAAAAAGTATGCTATTTATTATTTTTCTATCACTGAAAGAATCATTTTTGGGTATCTCTGTAAAGGCACTATGTGCATAAAGTTTTCTTCTTTTTATGTCTTTCAGAGGTATTTTCATCCATTTTAAAATCGGGAGAATAAGAATTTATTGATCAATACATTTTATTTAGCAGAACAATGACAAACAAGTTTATTGAAATTTAATCAAAACTATTCCAATGACGTTGATTAAACTTTCTTATAGATTTTGATTTGTATTTAATACTTCTAATCAAAAAGTTCTTGTTTAATTTCAATATTTGCTTAATTAGCTTGTTTCCACTTTTCATTTTTATCTTAGTATTTAAATAAAAAAATCGTCATAATAAAATTTTTTATAACGCTCGATTGAAATAAATAAATAAGAAAATCGTCTATTTTAGTATATTGTATTCACCATTTTAAAGTTTTAAAAATTTTGTTTTTCTGCACTGCAACTGTGCAAATATTTAATATTTTCCTTTTTTTAAACAAAACTTAAAATTTTTTTTGAGGAAAAATTTGATTTTCATTGTTTAGTTAAATATTTAATCACGAGAATTTCTTCAATCATTGAAAGCGAAAACAGAAAAAATAATTTTTTTCTGAAAATTTTTTGAGAAAAAGTAAAAAATGAAGTTATATTACCTCATGAGACAATGTGAAATTTGAAATAGATTAAACATACATTTTTTAAATTACTTTATAATATCGAGTGACTTTATTAGAAAAGTTCGTATACACATTGAAGACAATAAGTATAAAGCTATTAAAATATCGAAGAGCTATCAAGATTTAGTATTCTAAAATATCTTGTTGATGGAATAAGAAACTTTAAGATAATTATTTGTGTTTTATATAAAATTAAGTATAATTATTATGCATAACTTTTTTACTGGTAGATAAAGAGTTTTAGAGTAAAACACAAAATTGAAACGAAATGAGATTTCTTTATTATAAAATAATTTGAGACTTATTTTATTAACTTATTTCTATTTATTTTTAGAATTTTGTTGTTGTTGTTTCTTATGGCACTTGCCACGGACAAGCTCGCTGAGGTAGTAAGGACGATGGTATATTTTAATATCTTAGCATAGTGATTAAAGTATTTGGTTTCATGGAATTGGAATTAAAGCTTTATTTTAGTATGAAAATTTAACAATTTCTGTTCAACACATAGATATTACTGTTCATAAGTTAAAAAATAAATATTTTTGAAAGGATATAATTCAGACTATCATTCACTTGGATTATTCAAAATCCTCAAAACAAGTTATTTAAAAAGTAGTTGTCAAATACAAAGGGACTCATAAATTCTTGAAATCTTCAAAATACATAGTAAAAGAGGCAAAGCTTGGAAGAATCTTGGTTTTGTGTGAATTTATCAAAACAATATTAATTTTTTCCAAACATTAAAAATTATTCCTAAAGTAACCGAAAGGGAGCATTCACACAGCATTGTGAGATGTTTTATGCAAAATCAGGAAAACAAAAACATGCGATGAACCAAATCATGATAGCATGGGACTGTGCATGTTTTTAAACAAGAGGTACTCAAAATGACCATTACCATCACTAAGTACAAGCAATTAACAACTAGCACTAGATGGCAGCATAGAAAAGAAATCAAAAGATGAATCCATTCCCAGTCAAATATTTAAATATTAGCCTGATTTGCATAAAATATTTCAGCATAACGTGTGAAATATTATATAATGAGGTGATTCTTTCAAATAAATGTGCAATTTTTTTAATGTAACGGAAAAAAATAGATACCTCTCTGATCATAATTATGAAAATTAAAAACAATTCTGAATATTACTTTTTAAAAATAAATCTCAGAAGTTTGAACGAAATTATCTCGCATCCTGTATTTGAATTCAGCAATTTTACTTTTGACGGAAACGAAGTAGTCTTCTACGAAAGAGTGAATCACGAGCGAAGAAACTATATATCAGGTACTACTCTGCATTAAAAATTGCCACTGTTTAGCATTAAATAAAATAAGCTAGAATAAGCTGTAATGAAGATATATAAATATTGCATCTAGGACTTTTAAATCTTTTTTCTGGCAGAAGTTAAAAATTAACACACACACACACACAGACACACACACACACACACACACACACACACACACACACACACACACACACACACACACACACACACACACACACACACACACACACACACACACACACACACACACACACTCACACACACACACACA
>JAOUZG010038069.1:13113083-13124494 GCA_026289955.1 Argiope argentata | reverse complement strand
AGATATGTCCCCTAAAAGATATTTCCTAAGATATGTCCCCTAAAAGATAATTCTTCTAATGATACTTAGAATAAATATCATTAAAGACTAAAATAGAAAGACTCTTAACCTAAATTAACTAAACAGTCTAAATCAATTAATTTTTCTATAATATATTATTTCTGGGAAGAAAGTTAGTACTCAAGTTTCCTAGACGGTAAAACCAGTTACATAAAAAAAAGGAAATAATAAAAACCTGATTTTTTTTAAAAAAGTAAATAGTTTCTTCATTTATTTTATACACATGCAATCAAACATCAATTTCTAAATTGATTTTATACACATTCAATCAAGTATCAATTCTTAATTAATATTCTACGAATTCAATCAAATTTCAGCTATTTAATTGATTTTAATCACTTGATCATATAAGTGAATTACACTTTTAATAAACCGAATACACTTTTAATTTTTAATTTATTTCGTATTAGTTTATAATAGAGAAAAAACAATTTATAACATATTTTTATTTTTTATTTTATAAATAAGTTTAGAAAACTCCTTAAGTAAAATTTTTGTAATTTAATTGTCAAAAAAAGTTACCACAAGGCTACTTAATATACACTACGTATTTGGCTAGCTTTTCCAAAAGAACTTCTTTGCCACATTAAATTTTGGTCTCTTATTGACATAAAAAAAGAAAAAGAAAAAAAATCCCCTGAGATCTCTAATTGTATTAGAGTAGTAGTGGGTAGAGACTATGCTTAAAAAAGAAATTAAAGTGCTTAGAACTGCAAACATAATTTAATTAAAGTTAGTCTAGTGAGTATATAGTTACAGTAAGGACATTTAGATAATTTTAATTATTAATTAAATTATTTATTTTAATTTCTTTGTTTAGTACAAAATATTATGAAGTAAAAATTATATATATATATATATATATATATATATATATATGAATTTTTGTTTGTGTTAAATTCTTAGATATTACTTTTCTTCAAAAGACATATTTCCCCGAAAATCTAAATAACATTTTTTAAATGTTTATTTCACAATATTAGATGTTTAAACTTAAAAATAAAATAAATTGGTTACAAATGAGTATTACTGATATACCAAATAATGTGCATTAATTTAAACATGTTTAATGAACCAGTTCACTGAAAGTTGCAGTTACATGGTTAATATCATTGGGTATACAAGGGAATATTTAATAACAGATTATTTTATGTAACGTTATACAGTTTCATTCTTTTTTTCTTGCAAAATTAAAACCGACACGGATTTTTTAAAATCTTTAAGAGTGAACTAGGTGAATTTTTCGGCATCCTGGCATAGGGGTAGCGTGTCTTCCCTGTGACCTGGGCGTCCAGGTTTCGAGTTTCGGTTCGGGCAGGGTTGTTCTTCAGCTGTGTTCAATATGAGAGTTGTATGCATGTGATCCCCTTAAAAAGGGGTTATGCAAGCGATTGTGACGAATGAAATAGTTAAGTCGTATTCTCTATCCTCGTTGGCGTTACTGAAAAACAAGAGTTGATCACTCGGCTTAAATCGGTGACAGTTCTGCCAGTTGGCTTGAAAATTGCCTTAAGTATCAACAATAAACAACGAGTTTAATTTACTTCAATGAGCTTAATTTTATATATTGAATGAATGTTTAATACATGGAATAGCTGATAATTTTTGGACCATTAGTGTATAATTTGGCAGAATATTAAAATAAAAACTGATATAATTGCATCTTTAGTAGAGTTTGAAAAAAAAAGGGAATTACTTCTTGTAAACTCTGCCTAAACAGGACCTTTATCAAGCAATTTATCTGTAATTCATGGCAGCATTAAAAAAATTCAAAAATTTATAGGTTAAAAAAATACAGTGATATTACCTCATGTGTCATGTTCTTATGAACTTCTTTAGCGTTTTTGATAATATTATTACATTTTGAAATAAAATGAATTGTAAAAATAATAAAATCTGGTACACTTTTTTAAATTAAATACATTTTTTTTTCAAATATAATAAAAGAAATTAGTAGAAGTATTGTTCTCTCGAATTTGCCGTATGCTTTAGTAATATGGCTGATTTTGAGTGTTGTTTCATCGTACCTTTATCAACTAGTTAATGAATGTACAATATTCCAATTTTGCAGGGCTGTTAAAATGAAACAAAATAAAATTTAACTTCATTGTTTATCGAAAAAAAATGATGGTTTAAATTCGACACACATATGTTGTTGGTTCTTATGGCACTTGCTATGAACTAGCTTGCTGAAGTAGTTAGCGATTTACACCTAAACAGCGTCTCTTTTAGTAGTACTTCTAACTAGGGTCAAGACTTTTCCTACGGACTCATCATATTCGCTTGCACAGCCCCTTTTTAAAGGGGAGCTCAACACATACTTTACAGAAAGAACCATGCCAGATCCAGGACTCGAATCTTGGATGCCCAGATGACTGGGAAGACACGCTAGCCCTATGCCAGGACACCTGTTAATTTAGTAATAAATGTTCAACGTGAACTCAATCCAAACATATGAAAAATACTGAGGTAGTACTTAATTCATCCCGATCATTTTTCAACATGTCTGGAGTGAGGTTTAAAAGGTGTAGATGACTGTGCCTCAAGCTCGTTTGATTATACCTTTTGACTAAACAGCGTCGGGACATATCTACTATCAAATTTAAGCATAGCCGAAGCCTTTCATAATTTCATACTAAGCATTCACAAAAAAATGTGAGATGAGCTATCGTATTGTCTCGATAGTGTTCATATTTCTATCCGGGATTAAGTTGAACATTAATAATTATGTTGCATTTAAAACTTCAATGCTTAATTTCGACTTTCTATGAACAACAAAGCTCAATTTTGTTGTATTTTCTTTTAATTGTCTCAAAAAGTTGGAATATTTTTTACAATCATTCTGTTTATTAGGGTTATTTACAGACGGCATTTCAGTAGACTGGTTTCAAGTCACATGCTAAAACTCATGCATCTAGCTTATTGCTGATTTTAAGAATCACACTCAAGTACGCTTAAATAAGCTTACCAACAAATATTGAACCCGATTTAATTAATGAAATTTGGTACAAAAATTTGATGCAACTCGTCAAATATGGTGATAAAAAATATCACTTCAGCTTCGATTGATTCATTTTTCAATTATTTTGATGTCATATGGATTAATAGAAAAACTCTGGTTTACTAAAAATTCGTTAGAAACCAAACCTGCAATTTTGTCATAAGGATTCTGTATCAAGTTTTATTATTTTTAATGGTGTTATATTTGAGTTATCTTCACAGATAGATAAGTTCAAAGTTCCACCATAATTTTATAAATATTCTTTAAAATCTCAGATAGAATTTGAAATTTATTATACGCTGAGTTTCATCAATATCATGAAAAAAAAAATTTCTTAAATTTTTTTAATACATTGTTTTACGAATTTTGCATACATGACATTAAAACTACTCTTCTATTGGTATCTCATTATGTACCACACTAAGAATCTGAAATTTTATGATTACATAACATGTAAAATTTACTATCTTCATCATTTTATAAGACTTAAGATTAAATGTATAGAATTCGACCTCTCAAGTTTTAATTATCGGATGAGTTTAATTATTTCGGTCAAGTTTCTTTAAATAAATGACCTTACTTTTTTCTATAAAAATCGGTTTTCTTAATATTTAATATACAGTTATTATTGAATAATTCTCTTTGATTTTAAATAATTCAATAATGAATATTTTTAATTCGCTATTTTCGATAATTACATTCTTTTAGAAGTATGATAATTACATTCTTTAGAAGTATGATAGATAGTATGATAACAGTTATTTAGAATAATCGATAACAGTTATTTAGAATAATTAGATAGACTGATAGTTATTTAGAATAATCGATAACAATTATTTAGAATAATTAGATAGACTGATAACAGTTATTTAAAATAATCCGTACAGTCAGATTTTCTTTTGAGAATATATTCAGCGAATTCGTATTCGTCTAATGCAAATTCAAAGGTGTAAACACAATCGAAAAACACCCCTCTGAAGTGTTGAAGTTCTAGAATAACAAGAATGAAAGAAAAAAAAAAGAAGCATGTTTTACAATCACAATTCTTTTTCTTCCCTACCAAGTTTCTCTGACTCTTCACGAGGCTTGGTTATTTATCGATTTCACTTCCATTTGTTTACGCACTCCCAAGGTTATAAACCGAGCCAGGATCACTGAAAAAATCTCATTAACTGAGCGCTGTTCGGCCAAATTTGGCAATCTCAGAGTACGAAGATGCTTTCAGCTCTGTTTACGATGACTAGAAAAACCGAGTAAGCCGGTTGCCTTATCCTAATTTTACTTACGGTAGTGACCAATAAGAATGGATGATGTTTACTGAGTGACTACGCAGTACATGTTTACTGTGGATAAGAGCTAGCTTTTGGCGATATTAAGCCAATTTCTAGGTAAAATAATAATAATAAATGTGGACCTTTGATGAGGGTGAAATATTGAAAGTTTAATGATATAACTCAGAATTACTGTTATTTTTTTAATGTTAAACTATTTTTTAAAATAAATTATCGTAATTTTCTTTTACTGAGAATATTTTTAGCTGAATGAAATTTCAATTATGTTCTTTGAAATAATAGCCAATTACTGACGATATTAAAGATAAGGTTAAAAAATTATGAAATTTGTGTTGAATATTAACTGAAATAAAGTCGCTAATCTGATTTTTAATAACATTAATCTTTTCTTAAAGATAAAAAATAATTATTTCTATCAACCAAACCGATATTGCGAACGAAATTTTAACAATATTGATTAAAAATATAAAGCAATTCGTATTATTTTTATGCTGTGTATTCATATATATTTTATCAACTTATAATGTTTACTTTGAAAAATATATGTTGAATATTTTAGTACTTAATTGTATGAGGATAATTTTACTAGAATTTTTACATGAATTAAAAAAAATGTTTAAAAAACTTAATTTAAAATACTAAGGCTCAGGTTCAATTAAATTTAAATAAAATATAAAATTATTAGTATTTTAATTATTTTCCTTATGTTGATTATAATAGTCATTATATTCATATAATTGTAATACTGTTTTATATAATTGTTATAAAAATCAGTCTGAATTTGTAAAAAAATATAATAAAATTTTCGGATAAAACATTAAAGAAGAGATGAAAAATACTGTTTCTTATAATTGTTATAATAAAAATCAGTCTGAATTAAAAAAAAATAATAAATTTTTCTGATAAAACATATTTAAAAAAAAGAGATGAAAAAGCTTCCACTGTATGAGAAGTTTCTTTATAACATAAACATTGGATTCTGGATTGGATAATGGATTAACATTGGATAATGGATTCATGTTTTTATTAGACACATTGCAAAGTTTAATATAAGTAAATGCAATTAAATTTTACTTTATTAGCCCTTATCATGGCAAGTTTGTTTTTTTTTTACGAAAAAACATTAAAAAACATTAAATTTTGACGTTTTTTTTGGGCTATAAAAAACATTAAAAAAATGAAAAAATCGTTATATGAAAATTTTGGTAAAAACAAGATGTATGCTATTCTATACATTGTTACACTACAGTGATTATCGTATTTTTAGGAATGTATATTATGTTCTACACTGCAACGTTTAAGGAGAGTTGGAATATTACTGGTAGTTTTTAACATATACCAAAAGATTATTGCAAATAACGTGATTTTAAATAAAAGTAACTGTCTTGGTGGAAGTAAAAATGTTTAGTAAAATAAATCTTTCTTGAACAACTTTCTTTACAAAATAATCGAATATAATAATTTAGAGACCCTATTGCTTGCGGTGGTACTCTAAAAAACAGTTTCGGTTCTTCGCATAACAAAGTTGAACCTTGCATTTTGTGCACATCGTACTTGCCTGACCTGCTTTGCAGTGCTTGAACCTCTGATATCCGGTTATTTGCGGCCAATGGTCATATTTGTCAAACCGGACGTCATCGCATGGTCGTTCAGATACTTTTTTTTTTGCTTTGTCGGGAATTGCGTCTAAATGTTTCACTGCAACGTTTCGACCTCGTTTCAGTAGGCCGCAGTAGATTTCATACCTAAAATCTTTCAGACAATCATGGTATCTAGTGGTGTTTGTCATTTTGTTATGTCTCCAACGTAAAAGCCAAGCGTTGTTGATGTATATATTCTAAAGCTGCGGGAAAATATTCATATGCCACCTGTGCGATCGTACTCCAGTGCGTTAAAATGCAATCAGCATGTCTGTCAAATCGGCACCTCAGATGTGACGATCATAGTCTTTAACAATTTTAAGACATTTTACATCAACAGGAGATTTTGCTTCTTTGCTGAATCGTTTTATATTTTCGACAGGGTATGCATCACCATAAGAACTCACCAATGTGACCTGCTTATTATCAAATCACTTGGCAATACTAAGTTTATTTTTATTACAAACAATCTGACAGAGGGCACCTCTTCCTTTCTTTTTCAAAGCCTTTTCAATTAGCAGTTTAGGAGAAACTGTCTTTTAAATTGTAATAAAATTGGTTTAGTATATAAGACAGACATACTTGCAATTTAAATTTTATAGTAAAGTTCAAAAAAATATTGATCCCGTGAAGTTAGCAATGTATATTATTCTATACATCACCAACGAAGAGTAAATTACTGCAAATGAGGCATTTTATAGTAGAATATACGTTAGTAAAAAACACGACAAAAACATGTTAATTCTCATAGACCCAACAGCATATATATATAAAAATGTGTAAGAACAAACATTTAGGCATGTGTATTTTATAATAAAAATGCATATTTAGGGGAACAAACATAAAAAATAAAACTTACCTTAGTTATACCTGAGCAGTGCATCTTGACGGTTGCTTTCTAAAACTGTATTAAAATTATGACTTATAAACAGTTTTTTTTATTTTTGAAGCATAAATAAACATTTAGAAATGTCATGTGTTTAATAAAACTAAGTTAAAGATTATTTTATTGTGATCGTAAAATTTTATAAAGTGGTATATATTGTATACTATACAAAATGAACATAATGGTTAACCGATAAACAAGCAATTAAGTTTTTAAAACATTATAAAAGTATATTTTTATCGAAAACAAATAAAAATAGACAATTGTAAGATATTTCTAGACCAGGAAGGGAGTGAACAAAGATATACAAAAATAAAAACTTTCAATTTCAAATTCTTTCTTTTTCTCTTTCTCAACTTCAACATTTATTTACATATTACATTGTTTTCCATTTATTCATCTGGCAAAAAACATTTGAGATTTGGAACTTTTCTTGTTCCAAATCACTATGATTTGGAATAAGAATCATAATCATATCGCAGTGATTATTTTTCCCTGAATAAGTAATCACAATGATTGACAATGATTTTATTGATCTCTTAAACCATAATAACTGTTTTTACATGTATTTTCACATTCATATTATTCTCTTTTTCTTTACATGCGAAAAAACGATTTACGGTCTCTCCTTTTATTCTCCACTTTTTTGTAACTTATTGGAATTCGAATTCAGAGTCCTGTTTTGGGCTGCACTTCAACAATTTAAAGCAATAAAATTGATATTAAGTACTTTTATTGCGCATGAAATCAATAGGACAATATCTTGTTTTTTGGCATTGTTGGCGACGTGAAGCCAACCAATATTGCTACTACAGTGCAATAATTAATGAACTCTACTGCCTCCGTTATTAAATCCATCTACTATATTTTATGTAGTTGCTTCGAATATTTACCTTTACTTAAAGCTCATTCGATAAAATGAAAATATAATTACATTTTTCTTTATTTTCTTTCGATGTTATTTTCATCGTTTTTTCTAAAGTAGATTAGAAGACTATTAACAGTTCTTTGTAAACAAAGTAATCATTTTTATAATGATAACAATAGCGAAAATATAGGGGAAAAATACATGTTCCATGCTTAACAATTGTCTGAGAATCATTTTGATATTGTGGTAGTGTATCTGGGGACATAAAATTATGAATTATGACTACTTTTGGCAAAATAAGTCTAAAGTCTGTCCGTCTGTGGACACGAGAACACGATTTCTCTCAAATGTAATAAGCTTTATTGACAGAATTTGGAACGAAGTTTAAATGTTAAAATTATTAATCTATATAAATTTTTGGATTGACTCAGTTAAAAAATAGCTGCTTATTTTTATGCATGAATTTTAATGTGTGAAATTTAGCACATTTTTGAAGCAAAATTTTTAAAAGGATGAACTGCCAGTTTCTTTTCTTGTATGTGAATATTGTAACACACACACACACACACACACACACACACACACACACACACACACAAAATTAGTTTGGAATGTGGCTTTAATTATAAAATTATACCTCATTTCAAATGTATTTAATGGAAAAAAAAAGATTAAAAATGCATATTCAATTGATGTTCTCTGTATTAATAATTCAAACGGAAAACAGGATACTTTATGTAATTAAATAACGGAGATCAAATGGGAATACTTCTGATAGCTTTTATATATATTAATAAAATATAATCTGCTGCATATTTAAAAAGGCTTTATTTCGTTATGGAGTTTTCAGACATTTTTAAAGTAGTAGAATTTTTGAAACATTTCACAAATTTGTATTCTTTGAAATAGCATGCTATGCTATAACTCCTGAAAAAAAGTTAATTTTATGTAAAAGAGGCATTTTTTTATAATAACTATTAGAAAATATATTCAACTTTGAATCTGAAGTGTGGGAATTGCTGTGAGTGAGGTGTGTGGATGAAGTCCTGAGTTCGAGTTGCCTTTTAGCTTTATTTTTTACTTTCTATCTATGTTATAAATTTTTTTGGTTTTTTAGTTTAAATATTATTACGAAAAAAAAATCTCACCTTTAGATTCGCTTACAGTAGTGTATGTATGATGTGAAGACACAATCAGCAGACCTCATAAAAATAACACAATGACGTCTATTTAACACAAAGAAAACGAATACGCCAACGAAACACCAACTCAAAGACAACGAATACACAGACGACAGATATGTAAAGACAAGCTATAGAACGCATGTCAAAGAGAAGAGACGATCTCCCAAGTTAACTAACTTAGCTAGTTCTCCGAACTGTTCTGATTCCCCAACTTAAGAGCATCTAAATAGCCTTCTACTAAAGTGGGTAGGGCAGACGCGGAAACCACTCGCTCGTTCCGGACTAGTCTGGAAATAGCTCCAACATTCCCTAGGAACAAATTTTTATTTCTCAACTTCTACTGCACATTTTAGAGTGTTGTAAAAACCGTTAGTGAGCTCATTACGTCTCTAACACACCTACATCGCCTAATTGGTTAAACACGACAATCTTCTGTTGTAAATCTCCTTAGAACGGTATTTTCTCGTTGACGCGCGATTTCATACAATTACTTTTACTATTTACAAATATTTATAATATTTACACAGAAATTCGGACACATTTACAATATTTACAATTTATTTAATCAAAATTCATAACAATATGAAGATGTCTTTCCAGAAATTCTGACAATGTCATGCATCCAATATCGGAACCGGTTTCAACATGGTGAAATTGAGTGTGAGCTCATAAATGCAAATAATAATAAACCGCAAAATGAATACTGTAATATAGATTGTTCGAATAAAGTATTAACTGTTAATTGTTCGATTAACATGTTAAACTAAGTAAATTCAAGATTTTCTTACTTAAATAACAAATTCATATGTAAGTAAGATTAAAATATATTCACATGTAATAAGTAGGTGATTCGCATTTAAATACTCTCTTTCTCTCAAAAAAAATCACAATTTTACAAAAAAGAAAAAAAAAGAAAAAGGTAAAACGAATACTGTAGTATAGGCTGTTCGAATAATATGTTAACTGTAGATTTTTCGAATAATATACAGTTTGTTTCAAATAATATGTTAAACTAAGTAAATTCCCGGTTTTCTTTTTTAAATGGAAAATTCATATACAGGTAAGATTAAAATATACTCACATATAATAAGTATGGGGATTCCCATTAGATACTCTATCCACTCCTCCCAATTTTACATAAGGGGGGTATAAATTGTATACATTAGTATAGATTGTTCAAATAAAATACTAACTGTAGATTGTAAATGCAAATTGTTTCGAATTATATATTAAACTAAGTAAATTCACGATTTCCTTATTTAAATGACAAATTCATGTATGGAAAAGATTTAAATATATTCACACGTTATAAATATCTGATTCACATTTAAATACTCCCTAAAAAGTGTTACCCCCAATCTTTTCAAATTACCCTCTTTCAAATATTTTATCATATTTCGAGAAACGCCATTAAATAATAAATTTCAATAAATATTGATTCTAAAATCCATTACATTTAAGAATATATAAATTAGAGACTTAAAACAAAATTGAGAAAATAAAGAGAATATAATAGACTAATTAGGAACAATTGGAATGAATTTGCTATTACTAATAAAAATATTTATTGTTATTACACTTATAAAAATGCGTTTTAAGAACAGTTTTATTTAGTTTTAAACATACTCGTTCTAAATACGTTCATTCTCAGGGGAGTGAATCAATGAAACTATTCGAAAATCCTTTCTAGACTTTTTTCCATGAACTGCTTTTCGTTTCTGTAACCAATTTAGTCACATCTCTTGAGAAATCTCTGGAAAAATTTAATCAGGAGAATCATGTATTTTATTATCTAGCTTCGTAAAGAAGCACGTTAAAATCTGAAATAGTGAAAACAGTTTTAGAAATTCTAAGAAATAAGTTTTCGAGGAAATTCTAAGCTTAAGTACATAAAGATCCCAATAATTTCGATTAAAATTTGGAATTCTAGGAAGCACATAAAAGAATAGATATATTTTAAGAATTAAACGTTCTTGGGAAAAATCTTGCGAGTCGTTACTATTATTTCTTAAGAGAATCATGATATCTTATAGATAAAGATTCTTTAACTATTATAAAATAAGAGGAGTTTTTTTCATGATAAATGCTTAAAACGGTAAATTCTTTCTTTGTTAAGAAAAAAATCCTTTTATTTCCGACAGTTATTAAAAAATGAAATATTTAATCATTATAAACAATACGAAATACATTTTTTAAAAGTTTATTTATAAGAATTAACAGTACTTAATTTTGTATGAAACGTTTTACTGCAACGTTGCATGTTTTATAGATTCAGATGAATAATACGTGTTTTACAATAACTATCATAACAAAGATAAAGATGGAAAAAAATATCACATTTTATGAACCAAAATATTAAGAATTAAAAATTAAACACAACATTGTATTTAGAGAGCGCTAATGCTGCTACTACTAGAATACCAATGATTTAATCTAACAAAGCAATAAACAATAAGTTTAAAGTGAAAATCAAAAGTGAA
>JAOUZG010038069.1:13090227-13101095 GCA_026289955.1 Argiope argentata | reverse complement strand
TTTCCAAAAACACATGCATTAACACACAAACATTAAATAATTTGCATAACCTGTTCATTGGTTATCATGCATACATTTTGATAAACACATATAATGATGTAAAGACCATATTTAAATAATTCTTTTAGATGAAATAAAAAGTTTTCTCTTAAAAAAGGTTTGATAAAAATATCAATACAAAACAACCCCCCCCCCCCCAAAAAAAAAATGCCAAAAAATGAAGCCTAAAAAATAGTAAACGTGAAAACCTTTATTACGCCACTCCCCCCAAAATACAATATTCAAGAATGAAAATAAATGTCTATTAGTTACATGGAAAATAATCTAATTTTCCAGAAACATACTCATTCACATGCATTTAAATCATTTGAATAGCCTGATCATTGGCTTTCATGCACACATCAATTTTAACATATGTAATTCTGTAATATCTCAAATTAAACAGGATGTTATCTTTTCTTAGTAAATTTCTAAATCTTGATTAGGTTAGAATGCTTATACTTATAATAATTCAATTATTCATTATTAAAATGAAGTATTATCTTTCGTAGTATAAAAGTGCATTAAAAATTGTTTCCTTTCAACTATTACAATAGCTCTAACTTTGTAGAAAGTTAACTATATTAGATAAAAGCTGAATTTTTGGTGATATATACATGAAAAATTATCTCCTTATCCTTAACTTATCCTTAATCATTATCCTTAACTAAATAACAAACTGGACAAAAAATGACGAGAGATGTTCTCATTATTAGCTTTTTACAAGGTGTTAAGGAACTCATCCAAATATTAAAAATAGAATTAAAGTTATTTCCCCCCGTCTTCCCAAGATTTTGAAATGAGATTTTAATCCCCTCTTCGAAAACAGATTAGAATTTAAAATTAAGCAGTGTAAACAACCCCATCTTTAACCTCAGGTAATTTCGTGAGGAGATGCGGTTGTTTCGTAAGCTCCCTCTATCGATCCATTTCCGCCTCGTCCATAATTTATGAATTTGGCGTTAATTAAATAGAATTCAGTGGAAACAAAATGCAGAAATCACATTATCATTATTTAAGACTGTTACCTGCTTTTCAACATTTTATTATGCTGTTCTCAACAAATAACTGGCAGTGACCGTAGTAATGCACAGCTCATGTGGAATTTGGATGCAATATTAATGAGTTGTGTTTATGGAAGCAGTGGGTAAGAAAAGAATCCAAGGGAAAGAGAAATAATTACATTCCTTATATTCCTTCAAATAGAGTAAGTCTTGCGTAACAAAAAGAATATCATGTGCAATTTACTTTGCGGACGAAGAATTTTTGTATTTTTTTTCAAAAATATTCTTTATTGAACCTTACTTTAGTATAATTTTTTTTTACTTATTGTATATGAAAGCATACGAAGAAAAATTATTGTTAACTTAAACAAAATTAGATTTTGACAAACCTCCATATTTCAAACCTCCTAAATTCCTAAATACACACTTTTCGAACAATGCCTGAATGTCAAGGAGCGAAATAATAACCCAAAAACGCTTTGAGCTGGATGAATGAAATTTGGTATGTGGACTTGACGCAGAATGTGTGGGTTTGTTTCAAATTGTGCACGAAATACATGTTCCTGGAATTCATCTGATTAGCTATACGAATATAAGGAAATACTATCAACAGAAAATGTTAAATTGTCACATAAATTAATTATTTAAAATATAGATATGTATAAAATTATGAATCAATCCGTCCGAAGATTGACCAACTGGGCTTTTAAGTATTAATAAAGGATATAACTTAAAAAGTGCAACTTATATAAATGAAATTTGCTATATAATTTTAAACTTTGAAGTGTAAATTTTTATCAAAATGTGAGTTTATGTTTATACAAGGCTTGAAATCTGTTATCCTAAATTTCGCATATCATTTTTGCTTGTAAAAGCGATAACTCAACAAAGGAACTACTTTGGCATTAAATTTACCTCATAGTATAAGTTTTTCAAACCTTGAATCAAATTTCTCTGAGTCTTAATCCTTTGTATGTTGGTATATTGTTTGGTATACGTAACAACACAGATATGAAATCAACAACATAGATAACCGAAATTTGCTATATTACCTTTGCATTATAATTATACTTATGTGTCACATGATAGTTTTTATTTGCCGAATATTAATATTCAAATTGAACACTCATTTGTCTTCACTGTAGTATGTAGCTCATAATGGGGACACTGAAAATAAAAATTTGAGCATTTTTGTCATTCACAGGCATACTAAATGCCAACAAAACTATAAAAGAAAGGAGGATATAACATCTTTATTTGGTAGTATACAAAAAAAACAATAGAAATTTTCGGAGAGATCATTCCCGCTAATTATTATAAAGAAATTACTCAAATAAATCTCCTCAAAAAAACTAAAAATTTTTTGAAAAGATTGACTTTGCATTTAAGCAACTTTACGGAAATTTAAAACTTTGTAGAGAACCTTTGCTTTAAAATGGCATGCTTGTACAAAACAGTAACTACAGAACGAAAAGTTACTACGATATCATATACTAGTCTTAGCGCCAATTTGGAGTATCAAATCAATTGCACTATTAATCTCAAAAATTTGTGGAAATTAAAGAATAAAACAAGACTTTTAAATAAAAGCAATTGATATTTTTTTCTCAATTTTAACAATTGTTTAAATAGTTTTCTTTGGGTAATAGTTTTCAAAGTTTGGCATGAAAATTCAAAATAAAAAAAAAATGAAATCTTCTATCTCAAATTTCACGTTTTCATGTAAGAACATTATTATTTTTTAGGTCATTATTTGTCTTAAAAATTTTAAGTCATGAACCAATTTAAACTGGTTCGAAACAATGAAGAGACTTCTTTATCGTTCTCTATCTATCTATCTATCTATCGATCTAATTTTTTCAAAACTTTCAATTTCAATTTTTCCAGCTGGCAAACAAAGTTTTGGTTCTCGACCGATATTTAGATGAAATAATAGCTATTATATCATAGTTCTTAGCCAGAATTTTAAGAACATATCCTCCGTCAGAGAAACATACATAATAATAATGAAATATTGGTAAAAGCAGATAAAAATATTTTTTGGCCGTAAATTTCGGAGACTTCATAACCTCCTAACCGAAACAATATCATGTTATCGCATGATAATGCAGTCAAACGTTAGTAATTAAAACAAGCTTATTTAATCTTTAATGGGAAAAACAATTTCAGATACTTCTATAGTTTTTCTATTGTTTCTATTCAAGTATGCTTAGCTGAACATAATATAAACGCAATGCATTTTACCTTCACCTTAACGTAGTATTCAAACATGAAAGCAAATAAAAAAGTAGAGAAAAAACTCACTTCTAGATGTGTAATATTGTTAAAGCACCCTTTATGTGGTATAGTTAATTAAAAGATTAGCTAAACTTGTAATACATAGTTTTTTAGTAGATAATTCTATTTAGACAATGGCCTTAAGCTTTGATTTATTTCTCTTTTTCTTCTCACAATTGTTCTCTACAATAGATGTGTCACCTAAAGCCAATTTCGAAACTCTGTTTGAAATATAACGCGACTTCTAAGTATAGGAATGCCAGCTATAATGGAGTACTCAGACTTTTATATGTTATAGCAAAGGAGGAAAATAGCTTTTTTTCTGGTATAAAGAAATTGTTATTTTTGTACCTTGTTAAACGAAAAGTGCGTTGTTTGAATGTTCTATTGTAGGAACTCTGTATCAATTTTCATCTTATTCTTCAAGGAAAAAATATTACCTGAATGCCATAGAGAATGATAGGAAGTTTACATTTATTTAGATAAACTTAAATTAATTTATAGGGAAATTTAATGCTTTTTTCTTAAGCTTTTGATAAAATTCAATTCTAAACCAATAATGTATTCGCCTATCTATTTTTTGAGCTCTTAGTGTTTTTCAGGGACGCTTCAATAATTATATTTCTAGAGTCTTCCTTCATAACAGAAAAACTCTTCTTTCAGCAATTACAGTGAGTTAGAGAGTTGACTTTGAGATTTCTTGCCTTCCGCCGAATAAAAAACAATTGCTTGATGAATAATCCAATTACCTGGAAGTAAGTTAGTTACCTCATATTAGGACCTATGTCACAGAATTTTTCATTTATTTTTTCCCCTTTTATCCCAAAATTATATTTTCTTTCAACATCTTGGGGAATTTATGTTTGAGTTTCCCTTGTGTATGACCTGAAAGTGTTGGAGTTTAGTTTTAAAAGCGGGGAATTTCCCTAAGAAATTTTTACTAGATTTTGTTCGAATTATTTTAAGGAAATTAATGGGGATTTTATTTTAGTCAAAAGATAAATAAATTATTGTAAAACTATTTGAGATATTTCACATGCTTGCTGAATTTTTGTAATAAGATTTTGATGAGAATATTGTATGTATTAAAGTTTAAATAAATCAAAACTTTATAACAGAATAAAATGATTTATTACATAAACAACATTTGAAATGAGTAGCTTCTAACTTAATACTTTAAGTTGAGTCATTTGGACGTTATAACTGAAAAAAAAATTAGTGTAATACAAATCAGTTAAGATAATTGGTTAAGGTAATCAATTGGGGTAATTGGGAAATAATTTTGTAAATACTGTCATTTTTTATTTAGAATGATAATACAGTATTAAATGGAAGTTTATATTTTTTGTTAGTGTTTAATTATGTTCTACAAGATTAATTAAGAAATATTTATGTAAAAATATTAATCAAAATCTAATAAAATATTATTAAAAATATTAATAAACTAGCGTCACTGATAGTAACATTCCAAATTACTTGGTGTATTTAAAATAGTCACAGATCTTTGGGATAATTAGGAACATCTCATCATAGTGTCAAGCTTATTTGATGAGAATATGATATATTCAGATTTTTTACTTTACTTTTGTTACCAATTACCACAAATAGCTATCTATTATTACCTCCCATCAGATGTACTTTGAATTACCTAGAATACTATATGCAAGTTAACTGCTTAATAATTTTACTTTATTATCTCCATTAATATATTTCCATTTTTGTCTATAAAAGTCACAAAATGAACTTTAATAAAAACATAAATGACAGAATATCTTGATAAAAGAAAAGAAATGCTAGATTTACGTATGGCGATTGAATAACTAGTAATTGAAATTAGTAAAATATCATTTGAAAAGTTAATCAATACAAATTTAGAATTATATCAATTATCAAAACTAATCTGAGTTCTAAAGGAATTTCTAAAATCTTTATGTATAACGTAACATATATTAGATAACTTTCTTCGACTCTCTGCTGTAAATCCATCTTTTATAGTTAGTCGACAAATATAAACATTCTTGAAACATTTGAGGTGATCGTTCGCTGTTCTTGATCTAAATTACTATCAGTGGATGGATGAATGATAGAAAATGCATGAATGAAGTCCACCCCGTAAAAAGGGTTATGACGTATGTGTAGCTAAGTCGTATTTTTGGCCCTAGTTGGCGTTGCTTCAAACAAGAGACGCTTATTTCAGCTTAAATCCGCTGATGCATCAGCTGGCTTATCCATGGCAAGTGCCATAAGAAACTACACTATATATTCGTCTATTTTTGATTAACTGATATCAAATGTGTTAGTAAATCAAAAATGCAAAACTATGAACAAATGAAATTTTATAGCCTCTTTAATTTCAAAACATTTTTAAAAATCTAACTAGTTGAAAATAATATATTGAAGTGGATATTCAATTTTTTTACTTTATCATAAACTTAACATATTTCCAACAGATACGCAAGAAAATTGCGCCGAGGATATTTGGTTTGATTTATTCAATAATCAAACTATGACTCTTTCATTTCCCTTATCTTACTAGAAAATCTTGATTAATGAAATAAATCACAAGATTCATAATAGTTTCTTATATTGTTTCATGAAATGAGAAAATACTACACGATATAATGAACGATAGCTAACTTAGTTCGATTATTTATCGGATTTCAAGGCTGAATTCTGGAAATGAATTATCGAAAGCAGAATACAACATTTGAAGTTATTCTGAATCAATTTTGAAAAGACATTTCGTGTAATCATCTAATCTGAAATATTATATTACGATTCCTGGAAAATGAGATATGAGATTCATTTTATCCAAAATATCTCAACTCAAGCATTCGTGGAAGGAATTTGTCATCAAAAATTGAATTCACTAGGAAAATGGAATCACATTTATATACACAGAAATTGTAATAAAGAATGGAGAAAATTCTTGAGGATGTTTTAGTATCATGTAGTGCTTATTTGTTTTTATTTTAAAGCTCTTTTAAACTTTTGATGCAAGAGAAAAAGGATGATATGTACGTTAATGAATTATTAATGAATTTTTATATCCTTCTTTTACTTTTTCGTATAGAGAAAATATAGGAATCGTTAAAAAATTAGAATTCGATATTTTGATGATTCTTTAAGTTTCTGACATCCCTGGGGAAATAAAAAAAACATTCGAAATTTTAGAAAATATCTGTCCGGACAAAGATAACTGAAAAACGATGTGACCTAAACAATTAAAATTTGGTACATAGTCTCTAAACCAAATTTGTAGATTCCTATCAAAATTCTATTAAAATTCTGTACGACTGTCCAAGTATAAAATAACACTATCACAACAAAGTGAAGAGGGTTAGATAAATAAAATTTGGTACATAGATTTAAAATACATAATTCAGACATTTTACATAGTTGTAATCGAATCCAACTATGGGAAATTATCTGTCTGTCTATATTTTCAGAAATATGCAAACGCAATGATTCAAGAACACAATGACTTAAATATATTTTGATGTTGTTATTGTTTTTGTCACTTCTGGTACTTTACAAGCCCAATTACAGTTTTCTCACTGCGATTGAAGCTGAGTGAGCATCTCTTGTTGCTCAAACCAATTCGACACATGAAGTAGCTAAGAGTACGACTTAGCTACATCATGTGTCGAATTGATTTGTACAACCCCTTTTTATAAGGGGGACATTCACACGCCTCGCAGATAGAGCTCACAACAAGAACAACAACCATGCCTGAATCGTTGCTCCTATTTCACAGGTAAAACGCGATTCTCCTATGGCAGAATGCCAGTCTTAAATATATGTATTTTGATGTATGATTTTGTGTCTACACGTGTAGTACCATGGAAATTGTTTTTCAATAGTCAGGGGACATTTCTTCTAAAATACAAATTCGATTTTCGAATATTATTATTTGTATGCTAGGGGCAAATTATCAAATTATTTGCCAAAGATGACTCAATAGAAATAGTTCAAATACTAAAGTTCCCCATATAGCAAGTATATCATAAAATGAAGCAAGTAAAATTATCATAAACTAAATCTATGCTAAGCAGTCTCAAGGATAAAACTGCGAGAAAGTTTCAGAGAGATCATTCCTACTGTTTAAAATAAAATTGTAAATAGCCGGTCTGGGCTGGTTGGTAGAGCGTTGGACTAGTACTCCTTAGGTTACGGGTTCGAAGCTCACCGGTCAAAAGAATCCCCGAGTGTGTGGCGATTGGCGCTCGTTAAATCTGTTCGTGGTCGCAAAGTCCTCCATATCGAGAGTAATACCACTGGGGGTGCTGGGTCAGAGGTGATCGTTCCCTGTTCCAGGTCTAAATTACGATCTGAGATGAATGAATGAATTTGCGTGAATGTAGTCCGCCCCCTAAAAAGGGTTGTGACGTGTGTGTAGCTAAGTCGTACTCTTGGCCCTAGATGGCGCTACTTGTAAAACAAGAGACGTATATTTCCGGCTTAAAATCTGCTGATGTATCAGCGGGGCTTGTCAATGGCAAGTGCTATAAGTAACAACAACAAAATAAAATTGTATTTTCCCATGTGAGTGATTAAGAAACTCAATTTAGACTTCTAAATATACAGCAATAAAGCATTGGACAGTTGTAAAATGTTGAGAAATTTGATTTCAAACAACTTTACATGTTGTTATGATGTGACTTATGACACTTTACAAGCCCTTTAACTGTTATCTGTCAGCGATTTAAACCGAGTGAGCGTCTCCTGCTTTATCAGCAGCGCAACTATAGCCGAGAGTACAACTTAGCTTCTATTCTTCTTGTAACTAATATTATTTTGACTATTTTTTTCATATAGTTTTATATCTGTAAACAAATGACAAATTTACAATGAAAGAAAATGTAATTTGAAGTTACTACACTTATATTAGTATATAATATTGAGATGGTAATCACACATTCTGTAACATTTCATTCTGTATTAATTTTTTTTTATATTGATTGATTGATATCAACTTTTAAAAGATAATTAAAATTCGATCCAAGCAACTTTATTAAGAAGTTTGTTATCTGATAGATTAATTTCCCTAAAATGATAATTAACGTCATAAATTAAAGTGCCAATCTAGAAGGTGATTAACGGTGATATTATATTATGCATTTTGTTACTTAGTCTTCAGATTAAAATTTTACGAATTTAGTTGTACAATATCTATCTACAACAATTCATTTGACATGCAAATACTGTTTTACTAGTAGCTTTTGGTGATGAGTTTTTTGCGTGGATACATTGGTAATATTTAATTTCCTTTAATAGTTTAGATATAAAAACGATCCTTAAATTGTTAGCTTTAAGGTCGTGTTATTTTAATGGTCTTTTATATGTTTTGTTCATTTTGACCTTTTTCATAAAGACCAGTTAAACGATATAATAATGCCTTTAAAATATAAATATGTTTATAAGTCATTTAAATTTAGTGGAATTGTAACTTTACGCTTTTATTTGTCTTAGAAGCTACTCAATTTAAAACAGAATTCGTCTTCTTCAGTTTGCAACAGCAGAAGAAAATAGAATATTTAAATAATTACGAAATGAGTGAAAATGTATGAAGATGAGTGAAGTGTTTAAATATTTGGGAAATGAGTGAATAAAAGGTTTACATTTCCAGAACCACAATATAATATTTATTGTTACAAATAAGGCACAAAAATAAACTTTAAAAATGTCAACATTTAGAGAAAATTAGTAAGATAATTAAATTAGAATTATCAAAATTACATTTTTTAAAATTTTGAAGCAACGGGAAATTAATTTTTAAGGTGTAATAATTTCTGAAATTATCACAGAAAAATATCAAATATCCATTTAGGTTTTAATAAATTAAATTTATAATAAAAATTTGTTCCCATGTGCACGTATCTAGCCTGCAAGTTTCACGTACTAAAATTCTTTTTTATAAGTAGACGGGTATGTCTTATAGTGCTAGAACA
Organism: Argiope argentata; assembly: GCA_026289955.1. Taxonomy (NCBI): domain Eukaryota; kingdom Metazoa; phylum Arthropoda; class Arachnida; order Araneae; family Araneidae; genus Argiope; species Argiope argentata. The sequence continues at coordinate 13,091,824 of JAOUZG010038069.1, read as the reverse complement.
AAAACATATACTCAGAGAAAACAGAGTAATGTCCTGTTTGAAAACAATTTTAGGGCGATTATGGAGCGGATTTTATATTTTTGAGATTTAGTCAGTTGACAAAAACGACAAACTTCACCAACTTACTGATTATTCATCACTAATCCCCATATTTTAGATGGGATTTATTTAAAATCACAAAGTGTGAGATCAGAGAAATGGGTCTAATACTCACGCGGCAAATTAATTCTCTAATCAATAACACAAAAATAGGATTATTTGTGCTGTTTTATTGTAAAGCATACGTAAACAAAGTACAAGATGCTAGGAATTCAAACAAAATAACATTCTTTGATGTCTAGAATATATATATATATATATATATATATATATATATATATATACACTAAAGTGACAAAAGTCTTGGGATAGCAATATGCAAATATACAGATGGCAGTAGTATCGCAGCGAAAAAGTATTAATGCGCAGTTCGTTTTCCAGAGCTTTCATTTGTGTTCACGTTATTCATGTGAACAGGTTTTTCGTGATTTATGGCCGCACGACGAGAATTAACAGACTTTGAACGTGGAATGTTAGTTGGAGCTAGACGCATGGGTCATTCCATTGCGGATATCGTTAGTGATTTCAACATTCCGAGATCCACAATATCAAGAGTGTGTCGAGAGTATGAAATTTTAGGGATTACATCCCATCATGGACAGCGCAGTGGGCGACCACCTGTTCTTAACGACCGAGAACGCCGACGTCTGTGTAGAATGGTCAATGTTAATAGACACGCAACACTTCGTCAAATAACTGCTGGAATCAATGTGGGACGTACGAGGGACGTGTCCGATAGGATAGTACCGCGAAATTTGTCTTCCTTGGACTATGATAGCAGAAGACCGACTCGAGTGCCTTTACTGCAGCACGACATCGCCTGCACGACTCTCCTGGGCTCATGAGCATATCGACTGGTCCCTAGACCAGTGGAAAACCGTGGCGTGGTCAGATGAGTCACGATTTCAGTTGTTACGAGCTGAGTGTGGCGCAGTTCGAGTGTGGCGCAAACCTCACGAAGCCATGGACCCAAACTGTCAGCAAGGCACTGTTCAAGCTGGTGGTGGCTGCATAATGGTGTGGGCTGTTTATACATGGCATGGAATCGGTCCTCTAGTGCAACTGAACCGATCATTGACTGGAAATGGTTATGTTCAGCTGTTTGCAGATCACTTGCAGCCATTCATGGACTTCACGGGATTTTTATGGATGACAATACGCCATGTCACCGGGTCAGAACTGTTCGCGATTGGTTTGATGAACATTTCGGACAATTTCAGCGCATGACCTGGCCACCTTGATCGCCCGATATGAATCCCATCGAGTATTTATGGGACATCATCGAAAGGTCCGTTCGTGCCCAAACTCCTGCACCATCCACACTTTCACAATTATGGACGTCTATACAGACAGCATGGTTCAAAATTCCTGCAGAGGACTTCCAACGACTTGTGGACTCCATTACACGTCGAGTTGTTGCACGTCGCCGGGCAAAAGGAGGACCGACACGATATTAACAGTCATCCCATGACTTTTGTCACTTCAGTGTATATATATG
>JAOUZG010038069.1:13060567-13089827 GCA_026289955.1 Argiope argentata | reverse complement strand
TATAATTATTATAGACTGATCATTATGGAATATAATAATCAGTCTATCATGAGCAAATCAACTGATTACAAAAAGATATTTAAAAATGACTGTCAAAAGAAGAAAGGCTAGCAATAATTGATGTGAAATGAAGGGATTGCAGTTTTATAAAAATGATGCAGATGGATACTAGGAAACTTTTTAAAAATAGTAAAAAAAAATCGCAAAAAACTCTCTTTTTTTGTAATAAAATCTCTGCAGAACAGGATTTTAGAATTTTTATAATTGGTTATATTTCTATAGATATATCTCAATTCCTGTATTTTAAATATTGATAGTTCACTTTACAAATTTTTAATTAATGCATTTTCTTTATAACGAAACTTTTAAGCGACACGAGGAAATTTCATTCAATGGGAATTCACTTCCAATTATATTTATTTAATCAAGGGGAGCTTTACGATAATCTGAAGTTAACTTGATAGTTATCTCGAATAAGAAATTAAGGAATCGTTAGCGTTTGAATGCTTATCGTTAAGTTACTCATTAAAAGAAATAACTTTCTTTATATAAAGCAAAACTTTTTCACAATTTAACATTCACGCTTTCAACACTAATTTGCCCAACAGCATTGGAGAAGCAAGGCGAAACCTGATAAAATTGGGACGGTGGAAAGGATGTTAAATGATTAATATTGTTCTTAGCAGAAGTGGGGCATTGAGCACTAGACATCTTTATCTCGAAAAGAGTTCCATTAATTTGTACTTTTCGCTCTTGAGTCACGTGATCTGTGCCAGCAATTAAGGTAATGTGGCTGAAAGGATAATTTATTATTTATAATTGTGATCATGACGATAATCGCTGACGACAACTCTTCTTTTGCATTTTTCAGATAAGTATGCTTTAATGCAGCATTGTTTTTTGTATTTAGACATATCGGCACAGCACATGTATTGTGCTGAATGTGATTAATTAAAAAAAAGATACTGCTGTTTAGAAAATTCAGAATGGGGAAAAAAGGGAAAAGTGGAAATGTTTTCTATGATTTATTTAAAGAAAATACGATAATATTCTTATGGATTTTTTTAAATCTGGAATATTACTTTAAAGCGTTACAATAAATAAAAAAAATCCTCAAAAAATCGAAACAATTTTTATGGATTCATATCATAAAATAAATGTTTTTAAATGCGTCAATCAAATTTAAAAGCTTTATCTGTATTCTTATTTAGTTATTGAAATTTTTTATGCTTGACAAATGAGAAAACAAAGTTGCCACCATCTGCTAAAACAGTGTTTGATAAAAAATGAATCATTATATTTTTCTATCACTCGAAAACTAGTATCGGCAAATGGAAATAAAGTAAGTCATTTAGTCTTCTCTCCAAGAAAGTTTTAAGTTGAAGATTGTTTTCGTTTTTGCCCGCTTCCTTTTTCTACACGCTAACGCTTCTAAAACAATGAAAATATTGGTGTTTCTATTTTCATTCATTTGTTAATGGGACACTGGACACTTTGGGGAATTATTCGGGTGAGGGTAATATTTTTTATGCATAAATATATATACGTTGGATTAAAAAAACATTTTAAAACGAAATATCTTTTAAAATTCTTCAATCATTTTTTAATTTTTTTTGTATTACCCAATTTAAATTTAACTGAAACCAAATTACATATTACTAGGTAATTACAATTATTGCTAATTTTTAAAATTTTTTTCATGCACACATAGTTTTATAGAGATTTTATTTTTAAAAAAATTAAAATTGGTTTTTAACTAGATAAAAAAAATTTGAAATAAAAATGTCTATCCCATTTTTTTAATGTTTGATTGGAATCTTAACTATCAATTTTATTTAGTTTCTTCAAAAATTAAGATACTTGGAGCATTTTAAAGAAATTTAAATCTAATTGCAATACCCTTTTGAGAAATGTCAGTAAGATGTTTTTTTTTTCTCTCTTACCTTTCGAATAGTTATTTTATTCAACAATACATTTTTAACACGATTTTAGCTGAATATAAATATATATTTTGGTGATGAAATGATAAAAATAAAATTGTACTTTTTCAAACTTCTCTGTTCCCTCAATTTATGTTTATACCAATCAATTTTCAAAACTAGATTAAACACATTTCATAACGATGCCTTAATCTTCAAGTGAAATGAAATATTAAGTCTATTTAGTTTAATTATATTTACCACCGAAGCGATTTTGCAAACATTGAAATTTAATTATTCTCTTCTGTTACTTTTTCTTTCCCTTTGATTACACCGTTATTTTATTTTTTTAGCTTTTATTATTCAATATTAATTTATTACATAATTTCCTTAAAGCAGCTGTCTTTAAAATTTTTAGCAATATTTTTTTAAAAAAAATCTATGATATTGGCTCATATTTTAGTAAATTTTTCATTTCTCTAATTTAGTTCACTATAAGTAATTTTTCACTGATTTTGTCAACTTTAATTTATTTAATATAATTCTATTTAAGAATGAATACATGAACAAATTAAAAACATTTTTTTTAAAAAAATATTTATTTATATGCATATTAGAATTTAAAACATTGCAGCCTACATTATAGAAATTATTTGCTTGTGTGTTTGCCTAAATTTTCTAGTTGCTAGAATTCTGTTTTATTAGAAGTTGATATTAAAATTCCTAATTAAAAAAATAAACATTTTATTGCAAAAATATTCCCTTATAAAATTTCTTTCATTAATCCCGCATCTATGAGCGAAATCTTTTGAGTTTCATGAGCCTATTAATGAATTCTCAATTCAAGAAACAAAATTACTATTTGTGATAGGCAATTTCTTTGTTCTTCAAACTTTGAAAAATTTATCTTCAAAATCACTGAAAATAACTAAAATAAAACAACCAAACATAACTTTAGTTCGGACAAAACTAAAGCAAATGGTTTGTATTGGCTTCAGTTGGATTAAAGAATACTCCATACTTTTTGGAATGAAATTGGATTTTCCTCAGAAAAATAGTCAGCTCATACTTTTAAAAAATTTCGTTGGAAAATATTATCATATATTACTAGAAAATCTCGTTTCAAAATATGTAACAAAAACAGAATAGTAAGTACTAAAAATCTCTAGGGGATATTGTTTGCGTTTTGATACTTACTGCATGCCTTAAAAAACAACAAAAAAAAAAAAAACAAGTGTAACTGTTTAGATAGTTATTATTCCAATCTTGCTTTATAAATGACAATTCTAAATTAAAAGGCAATTCTAAACTAGATTCTTATGGACTCAATGACAGTTCCTTTTGATATTCCCACGACTCGGAAAGAGATACTCACCTCATTCTTTTTGAATTATTTGCAATATTTAATTTATGGATTAAACCTACGAAAAAAGCATAACCTTAATCTTTTTTTATATTAATGATGAATGTTAGTGTATTGACAACATTCAGAGTAAATCGTTTAAAATACAGCTAATAAATTTGACAAATAAAAATTTTAATACAAATACCAAGTGATTACATTTTTGGAGGGTGAAAATGTTCACTTCAGAGAAATTTTTTAAGAAATTTAATAAATAGCAGTTAAGTTGAGTTATTTTTTGTGGGTGTTCCCAATATAATTTCGAGAAATATTATTGCGAAAAAATAAATTTTACATCATTTCAATGTAAAAAAATATCTTTTTAATAATACCAGTTTAATAATGTGTTAAAGTTTGTCAGCTTATTTTTCATTAAACTTAACAGATTACACTATGGGATCGAATTTTAACCCAATTTCCTTTCTTCATGAACTGTATGATTGAAGGATTTTGTTGAAAGTTAAAAAATGAAAGATGTTGTTCAATATCTGTATATAAAAAGAAAAGCTATTCTATTACAAAATTTATAGGATAGAGAAACCACACATTATTACTTTTGATAGAGCTGTGAAATAAGGTAATTGGTCTCTTTTAGAATTATGTGTGTATTTAATCATGAACTTTACTTTATGAAGTATTTTTTAAATTATTTGATGACCGTGAACAATATAGTTATATACCTCATATTCAATTTCCTTTTGTTGAAAGATCATAAAAAAATTCAAGATGGCTGCTGAAGATAATTTATAAGTTGGTGAATTGACAAATCTTAGACATCGATCAATTCACCAACTAGACTTAGGAATTTCAACCACATTACTTTCGATTAACTTCACACCACATCAATATTCAAATTGCGGTTGATTGAAATATATTATTAAATATAAATGAGCTCCTCTCTTCCATAAAACTGTGGGTCAGTTTTTAATAAAAATGTAAACAAGTCTTTTATATAAAAGTGTACAATTCTTAAAAATATACGTTAGAATGAATTAACCCTAATTAGAAAATTTATCCTACAAGAAATCAATATTTAATCTCTTTAATACATTTTTCATTTAATAAACATTCTCTTAGAGTTCTTTGTTAGGTTTAATATGAATGTGGGTCATAATCGTAAAGATAGGAATTATTTTTTGTATTGGATCCAAATCAGAGTTTTACTCTAGACGTTCCAAGATCATTGAAGGGAATAAAGAACAATATATTTAGACTCTTTTTAGTTCTTGCTTCATGGATTTAGAAAAGTATTCTAAACCACAAATGAGACGTAGTATAATAACTAAACCACAAACTAGCTGTAGTATAATATATTATAACCACTATATTGAATCATTTGCTTTGTGGGTCATAATCGTTAAGTTAAGCCTTATTTTTTGTATTGGATCCAAATCAGAGTTTTACTCTTGACGTTCCAAGATCATTGAGGCGAATAAAGAACAATATACTTCGATTCTTTTTAGTTCTTGTCTCATGGATTTAGATAAGTATTCTAAACCTCAAATAAGACGAATGTATCCACAAACTAGCTGTGGTATAATATATTACAACCACTATATTAAATCATTTGGTTTGAGGGTCATAATCCTAAAGTTAGGCCTTATTTTCTTGTATTAGACCCAAATCAGAGTTTCACTCTAGAGGTTTCAAGATCATTGAGGCGAATAAAGAACAATATACTTCCACTCCTTTTAGTTCTTGCCTCATGGATTTAGATAAATATTCTAAACTACAAATGAGATGAAAGTAACCGAAGACTAGCTGTAGTATAACATATTATAACCGCTATATTAAATCATTTGATTTGTGGGTCATAATTGTAAAGATAGGAATTATTTTTTGTATTGGATCCAAATCAGAGTTTTACTATAGATCATTGAGGCGAATAAAGGACAATATACTTCGACTCTTTTTAGTTCTTGCCTCATGGATTTAGATAAATATTCTAAACAACACATAAGGCGAATGTAGAAACAAACTAGCTTTGGTATAATATATTATAACCGCTATATTAAAACATTTGCTTTTAGTTTTAACTGAACAAAGAATTTATGAACCATTATTCATCCACTCTCGCAGACTGAATGTGCATATAATTCAATAATCCACTCGAATAAAATATTTAGACCACTGTGCTCTCTTGAGATTCTTGAGTTGAATGAATATATCGAATAATTCTTCAAATTTACTGGATTTATTACGAAATCTCCTTGAAAGGTTTGAAATTCGCTGAATTTATAGTGAGAATGCATTCAAATCCGTGGTAAACAGTGGATTCTTTTATGAAAGGAAAGAAACGGTACGTAAAGTTTTTTTTATCCGAGATAAAAGCAAAATTTCCTGATTTTTTGGGGAAAAGAAGCTCCGATCTTCTGTTAGAATTGAATGAAGGAACGGAAAGTAGAACTTGGAAAATAACATTGTGGAGGAAATGATAAAAGGTTGTGGAGCTTTATGGTTGCATTTTTGGAAGGCGTTAAGAAATGGAAAGTGAATTGAATCAGAAGTTACTGTGATTTATCTCCGATAAAATATCATAGGTGAGCTTTCAAATACTGCGTGAAGATAAATTGGCAAAAAAAGATAGTAAAAAATCAAAGCCTCATTTTATTTTTTAAACAATATTAATTGTTTTGAATCAAATTTGATTTTCTTTGTAGTAGATATTTCGATCCTTTTAACAATTGGATGTAGTATACATGATAATTTAAAGGTTATTGGAAAATTTTAAAACTAGAATAAAATTATACAAATAAGTTATTTTTTAACAGGGTGTAATTGAAAATGCAATATATTATACCAGAGAGGTTGCTATGAAATTGAAGTAAAAAATAAATTTTATACTTTATTTTATAACACATTACTATGATGGATACTTAAGCAAACATATCTCTGAAAGTACTTATTCGAAAACAAAACAAAAAATTCTTTTTTTTTTCATTGATGATGATGATCTTGTGTCCGCTTTAAAACAGAAAGAGGGGGTGCAGTAGCTTCTGAGGGTATGGACCCCTGAGCACCCATGGGCAGAAGTCTGACTTCTAACTCATATGAGGATAATACACACACATTCGCTTGTACAGCCACTTTATATAGGAGGGGGCTTTCATACAACTCACAGACAGTACTCATAAGAACATCCCTGCCCTAACCAGGAATCAAACCCGGGACTCACTGATCACGAGGAAGACGCGCTTCTTCTGTGCCAGGATGCCGGCTGTTTTCTCAATAAATATATTAATAACTGATATGAGAAGGAAAAAATAGTTTTTTCTCTACTGCTTTTTAGTTGTCGTTGCTCAAATTTACCTTGTTAAAGAAGGATTTTCAGAATCTCAACCAAGACCACCTATACACATTCACCACTGGAAAATAAATGGTACAGTTTTTTATATGGAACAAACATACACTGAAGGGACAAAAGTCATGGGATAGCAATATGCAAATATACAGATGACAATAGTATCGCAGCGAAAAAGTATAAATGCGCAGTTCGTTTTCCAGAGCTTTCATTTGTGTTCAAGTTATTCATGTGAACAGGTTTTTCGTGATTTATGAAGGCACGACGAGAATTAACAGACTTTGAACGTGGAATGTTAATTGGAGCTAGACGCATGGGTCATTCCATTGCGGATATCGTTAGTGAACCAACATTCCGAAATCCACAGTATCAAGAGTATGCCGAGAGTATGAAATTTCAGGGATCACATCACATCATGGACAGCGCAGTGGGCGACCACCTGTTCTTAACGACCCAGACCACCGACGTCTGAGTAGAATGTTCAATATTAAGAGACACTCAACACTTCGTCAAATAACTGCAGGAATCAATGTGAGATGTACGAGGGACGTATCTGATAGGATTGTGTGGCCAAATTTATCTTCCTTGGGCTATGACAGCAGAAGACCGACTCGAGTGCCTTTACTGACTGCACGACATAGCCTGCAGCGACTATCCTGTGCTCGTGAGCATATCGACTGGTCCCTAGACCAGTGGAAAACCGTGGCATGGTCAGATGAGTCACGGTTTCAGTTGTTACGAGCTGATGGTAGAGGAGTGTGGCGCAAACCTCACGAAGCCATGGACCCAAACTGTCAGCAAGCCATTGTTCAAGCTGGTGGTGGCTGCATAATGGTGTGGGCTGTTTTTACATGACATGGACTCGGTCCTCTGGTGCAACTGAACCGGTCATTGACTGGAAATGGTTATGTTCAGCTGCTTGCAGATCACTTGCAGCCATTCATGGACTTCAGTACCCACACAACGATGGGATTTTAAGGGATGACAATGCGCCATGTCACCGGGCCAGAACTGTTCGCGATTGGTTTGAAGAACATTTCGGACAATTCCAACGCATGATCTGGCCACCTAGATCGTCCGATATGAACCCCATCGAGCATTTGTGGGACATCATCGAAAGGTCCGTTCGTGCCCAAACTCCTGCACCATCCACACTTTCACAATTATGGTCGTCTATACAGACAGCATGGCTCAATATTCCTGCAGAGGACTTCCAACGACTTGTGGACTCCATGACACGTCGAGTTGTTGCACTTCGCCGGGCAAAAGGAGGACCGACACGATATTAACAGTCATCCCATGAGTTTTGTCACTTCAGTGTATATTAGAAAATAGCACATTGTTAAAATGCCACATAAACTATAGAAGCTTATTTATTTGTCATGGTAGGTATTTTCTGTGGGGTTTTTTTTTATTAAAAGGACATATTATATTTTATAATAAAAATTAGCAACTTATTAAAAAATTAGTATAAAATATTTTTGTATGCCTTATTTACTGTTAAGGTGGAGCACATTTGAATATACTGTAAATTATATTAATAATAATAAAATTTCCAGGAGGCAACTGAAATAAAAGTCCCGTATCATTTAAGATGTCTTTTTTCGCTTCTAAGATGGATAGATATGAACATCTAATTATATTAAACACCTCTTATAATAGTACCAATCTTCCTTCTAGAGCATTTCCTCTTCTGTAACGATCTTTTACATTTGTGCTCCTCTTTACTGTGACCAAGAGGCCGTCAGGAAAAATGAATATTGCCAGGAATTTAAATTTTAATGTATATTTAACTGAAAAACTTTAAATGCACTTTTATAAAATTTCAAAAACATTGGAGCATAAAGATCTTAGTTTCTTCGGGAAAGACACTTAACTTTGTCTCTTTCAATTTAGAAGAGTTAAAATTTGGACATCACCATTTTAGAAAAAAAACACATCAATTTTATAATATGCATATCTTTTTTTTGAAATACAGACTACGCGCTGTGTTTCTTCCTTTTATTTTATATTTGATTTATTTCAAACATTAGTTATTCGTATTTAATTCCCATTTTTTTTCGAAATGAACATGGAAATACAGATATTCAAATCAGTGAAGTAGAATTTTTTTATCAAATTTCTCGATTACAAGGCATAAAAAGAGAAAATAGTGTAATCGTCAAAATTTTCGAACTGGATAAAAGGAATCTTTGCCTTTTTGAAACATCCTGAGTTCAAAAAACACTTTTTTAGAATTATTCTGTCGTTCTGTGATCATGAGATCTCAAGAATATTTTGAACTAGAGAGAAAGTTGGTCTTAGACTTTATATCCCATTAGCAGATTTCTACAATTTGAATTAAATCCGTTCCGGGAAAGTCTGTCTCCCTGGCTGTTGAAATGTAAATGAACACGATAATTACGAAATAAAGAGAGCTGTATAGAAAAATTTTGTATTCAAATTAAACATTTAAAGTGTAATTATGTATCATATTTGAAACTAAATTCGGCAATAAGTTAACCGCATGTCTGTCTATGATTTCACCCATATAAATGACCTCAAACATATAAAAACGCTAAAACACACTGACTTTATATAAGTGAAATATAGCATGTGATTTTATTACTACAATTGTGGTTCTGAGATAAATTTTGGTTTTAATCAATCGGAGAAAAGATGTCCAAAATAAACATTTGGCTTTCTGAAATTAACACTTTAATTGCATCTTAGCGATTAATTGCCGAAACCAAGCGTTAAAGTTTACGTTTTTAATTGACAATGGCATAAAAAATATAAGAACATTTATCAGAAAGAATGTGGAAAAGTTTGTGGAAACCATTATTGTTGGTTTCTCTCTTAGTTCTCATATACGAAAAAATAGAAAGATGTTACAATAAATGACATTATAATTAAGATAAACTATAATTTTTTTTAAACGTTACAGTTTAATAGTTTATAGTTAAGTTCTTATGACATTCTTTACAAATAAGATGCCGAGACTTCTTAATTGTTTTTCTTTTTTTCCAAAAAATTACCAGAAAACTTCATTCTAAGCATTTCCAAATATTTTTTTCATGAAGGTGTCGCTTGCTGTTTTGAATTCTAGTAATCATGGAACTCCCTGCGGAATTTCAGAGGCATTTCTCCCATTCAAAAGAATACAAAAAAGAAAAAAAAACTTTTGAAAAAAAGTTTCTATTTGATTCACGATAATATCTTCATGCGCCATTACCGACGGAGAATATCTTCCTAAAATAAGAATTTCCTACGTCTACAATTCAACCTCTATATTTAGACACTTCAATTACATCCCCTTCGCTACGATTGTTACATTTCAATTAATTAGATTAGCGTTGATTAATTTGCAGAGAATACGAAATAAAATCTCGCATCAATAGCTGAGTTTGTAATTTTCTCATTTGATTAACTTAGCTGACTTTGCTCGATGACTGTTTAGTAAAACAATGAAGGAGAATTAGTCTTACATCAATAGAATAAAGAAAATGGCGAATAAAAGCTTGGAGTCTTACGTTTTAGGCTACACGAATTAAATTATTGTTAAATTAGCATTTGATAACTAGTAAGTGTTAGTTTTAATTAGAGATTCGTGATTCATTGGATAGTTTCATTTAAATTTCTTCTAATAATAAATGAACTTTTATTCGTTTCTTCCGTTTGATTTGCAATTTTTAAATAAGGCAACGAAGAAGAAAGGAGAAAGAGTTTTTAATTTATAGAATCATGAAAACATCATTCAAAGCATGGCAGTTTAAGATTGAGAATATTTGAATATAAATAATTGGTACATATCTTCACCGAAATTTATAATCTGGAAAGAAAATTTTTAATTACCATTTTTCTTTCCTCTAATAGTAATTATTTTTTAATTCCTTCGGTTGCTTAATAATTATAAATTATTCTATCCTTTCCTTTTTTGCATTTATCTAAACTATTTATATCTATTACCTACATATACGTACTTATCAGACGTATATCCAAACTACAAATATTTCACCGCATTTTATTATTATATGACAGAAATCTTATTAAATTTTATTTTAATTATATTAAGTTAATTTTTTTGTTTAAATTACAACGGCCTCAAGCGTTTGCACTTTTTGAGAGATTTCAGGCTATAAAGTAATAAAGTAAAGTCAAAGTAAACTGGAGAAAATGTAAATCATTTTAAATGAATTCAACTAATCATCAATAAAGAAAAATAATAAGAGATAATTACAATTTTTTTCAAACGGCGAAGTTAAAGACAAAATATAAAAACAAAGTAATACTGTACATTAAATCGAGCTTGACAAACAAAAGTTGTTCCAAAATACTTTTCTTTGTCTTGTATATACAAAAATATTTACAAATAAAATCTCTATTTTTATCTTAATAATATCATAGTTAATCAGAAATAATTGATTTTTTTACTCATGCAGATAATTGATTATCCAAATTAATTGTTCAGCTGATTTGTTATGGCTAATATAGATCAATTGAATTCATTCAATCAAATTTTCATAATGTTTGATTGTGGTGAAATGTAGATTATTAGAAAGTAACAGGACGCATGTTTTAGGAACACATTTTTTAATAACCACACTCACACACAAAACAAAAACAAGACAGGACAAGACAAGACATTCAAGCAAGCAGCTTAACAGAACCGCATCATTCATCTCATTTCACTCACAACCCCAATAAATTATGGGATGCGTAATTAATAATGTATCGACATCTAGTATTCAAAAGAGAAGATAAATGTAATTACTACATGATTATTTTAAATAATGTATTGACTTTATATAAAACTTATGACTGATTATTCTAATTAATAAAAGTTCCACTTGGATATATTTAATTTTAGAATTTATTTCTCGACGATATAGATTATTTATGATAATTAGGATTTGAAACTTTCGTCGTACAAGCTGCGTAAATTCTTATTAATTATGATTCGGGTGAATTCGCAAAAATTCGTGGTAAATTTTTTAAATTCAAATAGCAAACATTCCATAAATATAATAGTTGAAGTCATAGAGGTTTAAATTCCATAATTACAAATACAACTAAAAAAAATTCCTTACAAAAATGCCCTACAAATTATTTTATTTGGAAATCAGAAATATACCAGAAAAATAGGTTAAATGCGCATCAAAAATAATACTTTACTTTTCTATTCTTTGAAATATTTTCTCAGCTTGATAAATCTCAAATAAAAACATAAACTTCTTCTGTGTCGAAAAAAATAAAAATAAAATCAGAACTTTCTTGAATGAACTTTTCAATCGAAATAAAATATATATTTGCTGTTTATGTGGCTTTTAGAATCTTAGCTGTAATCCTTAGTTTAGTTATAATACTATAAAACAAAAATATTTGATGGTGTATTTATTCTTCAAGACAACTGTGTTTTATAGTTGTGTAAATATTTTTCCAACAATTGCAACCTTAAATCTGTCTTTGATAAGGATAAAAAGAACATTATTGCTCTGATTCGCTTTTTTAAAGATAAACCAAACTAAGAAAAATTTTACTTTTCAATTGAAATTCTCCTGTAAAAAAATTATAGAAAACGGAAAAGAAATCATTAATTTTACTATTCTGAAAACAATATGTTTAAGAAGTAACAGAATAAAAAGTACAAAAATTAGAAAAACAACAACATTAATTTAATACTGAATAAAGGTATACTAAAAAAAGGTATAAAATGTATTTTCGTAGAGAATTTTTTTCAGCAACATGATTATGCTTATAAATTGGCCTACTATCTGTAAATTGCTGGAAAAAAATCATGATTAAAAATATTACTCTACAGTACAGATACTTAAACTAAGATATACCTAATTTAGCAGGCATTTGCTTCTTGCAGGAAGTAATTATGAAAGAGACTTCAAAATTATAATTCAAAAACATTTATAGACATTTTAAAAGTTTATCCCCTTATTTAGGAGCAATGTTACACAAATAAAATTCCTTTACACCAGTTTAAAATGGAAGATTATTACTTTTGGAATGATATCAATTTTAATTCCTAAGAATTTTATCGCCAATTCAAATAAATCTTTCACGCACATTTCAAAACAATATTTCTCTTTGTTTATATAACTTTTTTATACATACTAAAGTTTTACCGATTTTATATAGATATTGTGTGCATGAGTAAAAATGCTATAAGTAAATGTGGGTTTAGAATAAATAATTTAAGGATAGATAATGTAGGAACAACTGTTCTAATGTTCTTTTATTCTTTCTTATTTTATTCTTTTCCCGTTCGTCTGTTTCATAATTCAGAGCTCTGAAATTTTATTTTCTCCTTCTTCACTATCTAAAGCACTCCTTCAAACCTCCGATAAAAAAGGTTAACTCATTTATTTTGTGACAAATCTATGGTGGGAAAATAATAAATAATTTTTTCAGTTAAAATGTTTTTATGGGAAAAAATCTTTATTATATCTTCCTCATAGAATGGTATTGTAAATATTATAATGTATTTTACGGAAGCTATGATATAAGAATAATGTGCTATCTTTTTTTTATATAAAAAATATTCATTTTCATTTGGCTTTTACTAAATTCAGTGTAGGCTTCTATAATGAATTAAAAGGAAAAAGAAAATCAGCATATGAACTTGGAAAGGAAGTCATTATATTTCTTTAAAGTGTATCTATTTTCTACTTTTTATATTTAATCAAATATTATTATCACTTAATATTTTACCGTTTATATGAAATCAATTTAAATTTAGCAATATATATGCTTAAGTTAAATTGAATTCATATAAACGGAAAAATACTAAGGGATAATAATATTTGATTACGTATGAGTGAAAAAAAGTATTCACTTTCAATTTGACTACATTTTATTTTTTCGAATGCACCTTTATTAAAAAGCGTTTTTAGGTAGAAATGTTTATTTAAGTCATTGAAGTATACATTTTTTCCCTAACAATTTCTTTAAGATATTTTATCTAATTATCCATTTATTTGGCAGTTCCGAAAATATATATGCTCTCTATAAACCTCTGTGTGTCTCTATATAATAGGATGAACACGTTGAAGTGTTGTAGTTGAAAAAAAAGAAAGTTGTTTCTGGATTAAGTTAGTGAATTTTCAAAATATTCATTAAATTACTAAAATTTTATTTAAATAGCCTTAATAGTAAATTTCAGACAGATTATCAATAATTTTGGTATCAAATAAGATAGATGTATTGATAAGAAATTATAAAGCTTTTGATGTTACCAAGCGATAAGAATGACAACTTAGCTTGCATTTTCTTATCATAAATGTTATCTCTGTGATTCACTTCTACCCTTTCGCTGTATTTGTGTTAGCAGGATCATGTTAATAGCAAAAGTACAATAAACAATCGACCCTCTAAATATGAAACTGAAACTTTGTTTCTAAGCAACAAGAACTAAATGACATTGTGATGAAAATATATCAAAAATAAAGCAATCATGGTCATTTCAACCAGACGGAAAAAAGACAAACGCAATGAAACTGGTTGTAACTTTTAAGTCTTCATAAGCACATTTCATTCCCCCAGAAAAAAGGATATGTAAAAATTATAATCAAGATACGATTCAAATGAGGTAAAAAATTTCAACAATTTCATGCAATACATTATACTTAATTCACTGTTATAAATTCATAATTTTCAAGGCTTGAAATTCTTCAATCTTTTCAGATGGAAAATCGAACTGGTAAGATATAAAGTATTTTAGACGGATGAATAAAGTGCAACATTCGAACAGTAAGAAGTTTCTTTTTGGATTAGTTTTAATTCGTTATAACTCATTGAAAAGTAGGTATTTACATATTAGACTGTCGACGCCAACGATCGCCAACAGTTTAGTAACTTATTGGCGACAGATTTAAATTTGGCGATAAACCGGCGACGCCAATGAAACTAACAAAATGACTGACTATAGTTAAGGTTTGAACGATTTTTTAAATAATGGCGGGTTTTTGCCACTATTGGCAGTTTAAAAACTCATCGGCGACGCCTTCAAATTTGGCGATAAAGATCGATGGTCTAATACGTAAGTATCGAAAATTATTTCATTCTAATGTGTTTGTTTGATAAGAAATTTACAAAAGTTGAACAAATTCTTTACACATCCAGTTGTTGGGCTCTATAAGGGAAAATATAGAGAAATGGGACATAAAAACTACAACTCCATTTGACTAAATCTAATTCCACTTTCACCTGCTACAGAGCACCCATAACTCCTCTGACTTTCCAGAAAAAAACTTTCGGGAGCATTAAAAAAAACGCATCCCAAAACCTGCCCTTCCACGTCATCCAGTTGCTCTTAGAAAAGACTACCTGCAACCATTGTTCTAACCGTTACGGTTACGGCCTAGTCTATTTTTTGTCTTCTGGTCGAGGCAGTTGCCAACACTGTGTTCAACTGACTGTACCCCCCGCTGACTGAGAATCGGGATTCCATACTTAAGCTCAGGATTCGTTATTTTGTTCTCTTTCGTTGGTTCAAGTTTTTTTTTATCCCTTCTCCCTACCCATCACGAGCAAGATGATTTCCCTTATTTTTTTCATCACAATCGTTAGTATTAGTGTTAAAGTAAAAGAAAGGGATTTTTCTTTAAAAACTTTCCTCCCTGGCATTGAATATTTTGGTTTAGCCGAAGGTTTTTAAGGGAAAAAGTCGGAACTGTCAGTCGTTTTCAATCATGCGTTTGTGTGCCTGCTTTTTCTCTATATTTTTACGACAATGTTTACGCTGCCGTAAGAATTTTCGTTCAAACTTTTCTTTACGTGGTAGCTTAGAGCTTGTTATTCGGTTTTCAAACACGGAGAAGCGGTTTATGTGTTAAACGATGCAATTTTTTTAAATGGCAATAAAGTAGGCGCCCTTTCGCGAGCTTGTTTTGTTCCCTCTCAGCTTTAAAATGATTTATTCGGAGGAAATATAAATTGCTCTATCCCGAAAGATTGTGGTAAAATTTATGATACCTAATTTTTCAAAATATGCAGAAATATTCACATATCTTAAAGATAGTAAGTAATTTCAAGTTAAACATGATTCCGTAAACACTAAATTTTATTGCATTCTTCAGAAAATGTTAGAAGATCTCGAATTTCGTATTTATAAATTACAGGTTTAGCATTCTATTTGGTATAAGTACTTTTAATCAGAATTTTTCAATTTTCCAGCCAGATTAAAGTTTTTAATATCAAACTTTGCAATAAAGCGAATTAAAATATATTTATGCATTGATTGATAATATTTGATAATTATAAAATATTGTAACTTCATTAAAAGCACATACTTTTATTTAGGAAGTGCTTTTTAATTTCAAATAAGTATTTTTTTTTATTTCATGATTGCAAATAAGTTAATCCAGTGTTCCACAATTAGCCAGAACCATGGAATTCCTTTTTTCATTTAACTCTTTTAACAAAATATTTTAAGGCGGTGGTAAGATATTTACCACCGCTTAAAAATATTTTGCAAATATTGCAGCTCCAAAACTAACCAGAAACGGGCACAAGTATCATGTTCAACATGTAATGTTACTTTGTGTTCAGCTCCTTGTTATTTTGTGTCATCAGAATAATTTAAAATAATGCATTTGGTAATTTACATTGTGTTTGGTTTTTCTACCATTTATTTCATGTGTAATTAATACATTTTAAATTTTGAAAAATACTTATAATATAATACGTTTACAAAAATCATATTTACTTGTGAAATTATTTTTATTTCATATTTTTCCATTGAATAAGTCAGTAAAATGTCATTGGTTGTTTTGGATTGTAGAAAATATGTGTTTCCACTCCTGTAATAAACTACAGCCACAACAACAAAATTTTAACAAAAATGCCTTATTTGGTCATAAATGAGCTTCTTTTTTCCAAATATCACGTAAAATGAAATTTTTGAAACAGCTTGTGCCCATTAAAGAGGTAAAAAAAGAAATAATTTTTCTTACATATTTTTTAAATATGGTTAGATGATTTTGAATTTTTTTTTTACTTTTATCTGTTATGTAAGAACGTTTTAAAAGCCCAGGATAAAGACTACTGAAAATTTAAAGATAGTTGTAGATTTGCAGAAAATAAGGCGTAATTTGTATAAACAAAAGATTATTCAAAACTATATTTTTGAAAGACAAATGACATTCTAAAATCCATTACTTAGAATTTATCATCATTAGAAAGGGTTTTAATCTGGTGAGTAAAAACTTAGATGTCCCATTTTGATTACTCCAGTAATTAATTAAAATAAAAAATCCTATTTAGTCTCATTTATCAAAATTTAAAGTATTTATTATTCTTTTAATTTTTTTTGAATAAAGATATTAAATGCAGTATTGTAATCTTTCTTTTATTTTGATGTCTCTTAATTTTTAAAGCCGTTACCTTTTTTATTATATGAAAGTTACAGATTCATTCATTGGATTTTTATTTATATATTTCCTTGAAATCATGAAAGAAATAAAAGATAATTATTGGTAGCAAATATCTAAATACCAATCAGACGTATTTTTAAGAATTATGTTGTCAGGATGACAATAAAATAGACCAAATCAATATAAATATAAAAAAGGATTTAATATATAATTAGTAATTTAAGATTTCATATCTATAACAAGCATAACGACATAATTAAAAAAAGGTGGCATATTAATGCATCGTCTCATTATAATATAGTTTTAAAATAAATTGATTTGCAAAACCATTTTTATTACAAAAATAACAATTTTAAATAGGAACACAATTTTACTTTTTTTCCCATTTTTTTTTGCATTTATGCGATAAATAACTTGATTAAGATTGCGCTAGAATAGTTTAATCAAATTTAGTTAAATTTAATATTTTGAATGCCCAATTTTAAATAAAATTTATTTCTTTTTTAAGAGATCTCAGAGAAATAGAAACATTGCAATACTGAGCCTTCAAGAAAATCGAATGAAATGTCAAAATTCAGACACTTGAACCAACTGACAGGAAAAAGGTTCTCTGACGAAGTTACGTGAGGACTATTTTTGTCCTGTTGTCGTAATTTGGACTTGTGACCGGTTACCAGTACGGCAATGGACCGGAAATTCGCATTCTCTCTCAGCACAAAAACAAAATCGAAACTTTCACGGAACAGCAACAAAAAGAAAATGAAATTTTATCTAAAATGCCAGATATGACATACTCTAAGCCAACACTCTCTGAAGATATCCTTAAGTTAGAAAATTTTTTAGATCTAAGTCTTTTGATTTCTGCTTTGTTTTCGCTTAAGTAGAATTTAAAAAAAAATAAAAAGCTGACATAACAGTGATTACTACTAGCTAATGCAGATTCGGATTGAAAGAAATATTATCAATTTTTTTTCATATTCCTACTATAAATAATAAATATTGGAAGTATAGAGATTAACAATTGAGAGCATAGTTTCGCAGAACCTACAATCAGGCTAACAAAAGATTGCTGGTTCATAACAAAAAAATTGGAACCCTTTTAGAGAAGACCAGTCACGCTCATTTCACCCTCCAGCATCTGCTAGCACAGCCTGTGCAGTTTTTCTCCATCAACAGCTACTTTGCATCTGTTTAGCATATTTTTGTTGAATATCCAATGTCCATAATTTGCTATTATTTTTCAAATATCTCAACTTAATTAGAGGGAGTTGCTTTTCAAAACTCTTCATGTTATCCTTATAATTTTCGAAAAAAAGACTATTTTTTAATGTTGTTGTTGTGTTTAATGGTACTTTCTATGGTCAATCTCGTTAATGCAGCCAACAATATTAAATCGCCGGCTTGCTGGCCCAGAAGCGTCTTCCTCGTGTTCTGGAGGTCCCGGGTTCGAGTCCCGGTTCGGGCATGGTTGTTCTTCTGTGTGCTATGTGTGAATGTGCCCCCCTGTAAAAAGGGGTTGTGCAAGTGAATGTGGTGAGTGGGTAGCAAAGTCGTACTCTTGGCCTTAGTTGGCGCTACTCAAATACAAGAGACACTTCATTCGGCTTAAATCTGCTGCTGGGTCAGCAGCGGGCTTGTCCATGACAAGTGCCATTTGACACAATAACAACAATATTAAATCGTGGTTGCATCTTTTGTTTTAAGTGGCAGTAGCACCAACTAGGGACCAGAGTAAGTCTTAGCTACTCAGGCGTCACATTCGCTTGCACAGTGCCTTTTTACAGGGTGGCGCATTCACAGATAGAACAGATGAAGATCAAACATGCCCGAACCGGGACTCGAACCCGGGACACGCAGATCACAGTGAAGACTCGCAGCCCCAGTGTCAGAATGATGTCACTGCTTTTTATAATCATAATGAGACATTAACTGTGCCTTTTAGTATTGTACCATAAGGTGAATCATTATTGCTTCAGTTGCTTTTTCATTACAGTGGTTTTTAAATTTTAGACATCCAGACCTTTTTGAAATTATATTCTATGATAAAATTAATAAATAATAAAATTATATTAACATCATGCTTGTGGCATGACTTTGTCAGAGATTACTTTTGTGCCATAGAACTAATTTTGAATCATATTCAAATCCAATATTCTTTTGTAAGCTATAACAACATTTAATTTCAGAATTAGATATATTTAATAGAAGAATATTTTCTATTAAATAGCATCCATCAGCATATTTTTCATAAGTTATTATTCTTAAAGATACTTTGTACTTTTTAAAAAAATTCAGGTTTATTGAATTTCTTTTCAGTTAAATAATCAAAGTTCAGTACAAAAAATAAGTTACGTTCGAGTACAAATTATAAAAATTCAAATGATCAAAAAAATTCAAAATCTGAATTTTTTGATCATGCGTCTGAATTAAAATCTTTTTAACATAGTTTTTTCCTGAATGATGGCTAATAAATGGCCTTTAAAAATGATGGCTAATAAAAGCTGTGAAAAACTAAGGCATGATCAAAAAGTTTTAATCCCATTTATTTCAAAACAAAAGGTGTCTTTTGAATTAAAAGTAATTTTTATTTTTACATTCGTTATCAATTTTTAAAATGAGCTTATTTAAAACTGTATTTATATTCAAAAATTTATAGTTAAATTATATGTTAATAGGATTTAGCCCAAAATAATTGTGAATAGACATAATTAAAATTAGAAAATATATAAAAGAAACTATCGTTTTGCGATGTTCGTTAGCTAAATAGAAATTTATGTGACTATTTAATTAATTTTTTTCTGAACATTTTGTAACCCAGTAGTTAAAAAAATATGGCTAAAATATTGTCTAAACAAGTATTAAATTAACGTCACTAAGATATTTGTTATGACAAATACGCTGAAATGGGAAAATATAAGAAATATTTCCTTTTTATATTATTCATAGAAGTCATATGCAACTTTTATTTTTGTTTAAAGATTATTCTTGCTTCCTACAATTTCACAATTGAATGCATAAATCTAATTTCTACAACTTCTTCAAAGAAACTCATAGATCTTAATTAATTAATTAATTGTGTTTGAAGAAACTAAATGAAAAATAATTAGACTTAAAAAAAACTCAAACATAAAAGCTAGACACAAAAAAAAAAAGAAGTTGCAAAAATTAGAAGTAGGTGAATTGATTTTTTCATATGATAATAATGATATGGTATTTAAAATGATGTTAGTATATTAGCTACAAAAAACAGACAAAACAATTTGAAAAATTGAATTTTGCTGAATACTTCTAATTAGAATTAGATAGATAAGATAGTTTAAGATTTAACTGTCATAAACTCAATCCTAAACTAAGATATGATTATTGATATTTGGCTATTAAACTTTTGCATTTAAAATATATTCCGAGACTTCTATATTTCAGATATTAAAACTATATTTGCATCAGTCAAATATCAGGAGAATAGTTTTTTTAACATGCTTTAATATGTGCATCTCTTTTACAATAATATCAAGAAAAAATGTTTTAAAGTACACTACAGATGGTATAGAATTCTTCACTGTAAATGCCTTGTATATTTATAATCCATTTACAATGCATCCACATTCTGAGTACTTCTTGTGATTTTTCCATCATTGACTGATGTCTTTGTCTACAGTAATTAATTGGACGAATCTCTACATGAAATATTTCTATTAATCAATGACAGAAATAATTCCATGACATTCACAGAGATTCTTAATATTACCTTAAATAGAGTTAAAATTAAGTTCTGAAATAAATTGAATTTACCTCAAAGACTCTATATTATTTCATTATTATCTAATAAAGCATTTAAAATTAAATTGTGTATGACGATGAAAAAAAATATTTTAATGAAATTAATCTAGTTTTTCTTATTAAGAACATTAATTTTAACTTTTCGTATCCTTTACTTAAGAAATATTTCTTTTATTATTTTCCATAAATAATACAATAAATTACTACCCACATTTTAAATTTGAAAACGTAAATAAATAGCTTTCGATTACTATCCATTGTGATTTTGATGACGTTCAATTACAGCACAATGATGCCTAATAATTAATATTACACTTTAATGAAAGAAAATAATGTCTTACGAATCCATTATTTTCATCCAATCAAAATTTCTGAAAAAATTCATCTAGCTTTCTTTAAAAGTATAAAGTAAATTATTTCCTTCTTTTCATAGTAAATAAAACAGGCATTTATCGTATAACAACACCCTGATATCTAGTGAAGTTTATATTGAAATAGTTAAATTAATTAAATCAAAGTTGTTGTTGTTTCTTATGGCACTTGCCATGGGCAGGCTCGCTGGGGTAGTCAACTATTTAAGCCTAATCAGTGTTTCTTGTTTTTGAAGTAGCGCCAACTAGGGCCAAGAGTACGACTTTTGCTACTCACTCATCACAATCGCTTGCACAGCCCCTTTTTTACAGAGGAGGAGGAAGGTACATTCACATTCATTACAGATAAAGTAGAGAAAGACAAACATCCCCGAACCGGGACTCGAACCCGGGACGTCTAGATCAAGACTCTACCCCCATGCCAGAAAGGCGGCAATTTGACCAAAATAACCTAGTTATTTAGGGAATTTTTATTTCCAATTATTTAAGTTTGATGGTATAAAAATAATTCTAAGTATTTCATTAAAATATCAATTAGGTATTAGAATAACTTTCGAATTAAAGTAAATATTTTGAAAATTTAATTGAAGAATACTTTAAAACAACTTTTTGGTAAATATTTATCAAAATAGATATGTTTTAAATATACGAACTACTTAATGTGTAATTTTTTAGATTGAAAACTAGATAAAATTAACTTTCTATTACTTTTAATTAAAAATAAATGATCAAATTACATAAATAGTTTCTAAAAAATATTTTAAGTAGTGCAGTAAGTAATGTAATATTCTCGGGGTTTGGATGAGTTTAAAAATAAATACTCAAAATTATTATTATTTTTAAATAAAAGAACGATGTGTACCAATTTTATTTTAACGATTAAGTTACGATTTCCTTGTAAGAGAAAAAATAAAAGAAATTGAAGTGATAAATATTTACTAGAACGTTTTTTTTTTGAAAGATGAAATTCGATAGCAGACAAATACTTAAACTTCAAATTCAGAGGAAAAATGATTTCTTGTATTATGTGAATCAGTAAGTAAATATACTTTTGAGAAGTATTTCTTTGCCTTTAATTTGTAAAGCTACGGATTTTGGTTTTACAGTACAAGGTTTTAGATAAATATTTTTCATGTATATTTTATTTTATATTAAAAATATTAAGATTTTTTTTTGTAATTAGTGATAAAATGGTAAACCAAATAGTTTTGAAAATATATGGATTGTTTAAGAAAAAAAATTAGGAAGATTTCACAAACGTGAGGGTTTTGTTTAATGCGCATTAATTTATTTATACCCATAATCGCATTTGCAAACCAGTTGATTCACCAAAATACATGTTTGTAAACAAAATTTAAATTAAATATTATGCTTACTTATGCCTTCATATCTTCAACTACAAAATGGTAATGATTAAACCAAATTATGATTGAGATGTAAGTCTTACTATTTAAGAAGCTAATATTTGTCCTATTTTGATTAATATACAATGAATATATCTAGTTTTCTTTATACAAACAGTATTAACATTTTTTCATTCAATACTAACATTAATACATTCAATAATAACATTAATTTTTTTAAAGCTAGATTAATTTGAAGATAACTGTAATTTAAGTATAATCAACTTTCAAAAATTTTATTAAAATCTTATATTAAACCTTCCAAATTTTCCGATCTTACTTAAAATACAACAAAAACAATGGAAATTTTATCTAGATCATATCTGAAGAAATATTAGTCATAACATTGGAAACGATTTAAATCTTATTTCAGCAATAAAGTATATCTTTTAAAAGTGAGCTTAAAATATTTTTTAAAACATTAATTAAAATATGAAAAAATATACATAAGAATTTCGGCATTAGAAATTTATTTGAATGATAAAATCCTAAACATTTTTTCTTGGGTTGTAATATTATAAGATATTATTTCGCGAAAATCCAAAATTTCGCAAAAATTTTTAATTATTTAAAATTAGGAAAGATTTTTTAAAAATAAACCTGCCATCCATATTATAATAAGTGGTGTCTTATTGCGCAATTTCATATGTTTATAAATATTTTATGTAGTAGTCGCTCTCAGACGATTAGCTGGAGCTTGGGATATTTTTTATATTTGAATTCAGTTTATATTACTTCATATACATGCCAAATTGTCTGGCATAAAAATAATATTATTGTAATTGCCTTACTTAAGTTCTGCTTATTGTATACTTGAATCTTTTAATGAATAGAGACCAAGCTCATGGCATCACAGTGTTATTATGTTAAATGTTGTGAAATGTAAAAAAATAAAGATAAAATTAGTAAAAAAATATCTTTGAGGTGCCTATTTTTATTCTTTAACTTCTTAACTGGTTTATCTTTCTTACTATCTAATAAGATGACACCTTATATTTTGGGAATATTTTCTTGTTTTGATTCAAATGGAAATCCATGGAATACTTGGCTTATTTACGTATTTGAAGTCATTTTACTATTGAATGACAATTTTTATGAATGGTTTATTTTTTGTTTACAACTATCAAAATCCAATAAATCGATGCACCTACGGCACACGGGAAAACCGATTAAGGGGTATATATATATATATATATATATATATATATATATATATATATATATATAATATAGGTTATGAGAAACGACTACATATATTTAGTTAATTAGTGAGATAGTTTTCGTTAGTTTGGTGGTGATTATAATTTGAACTCGCTCAAATGGTCTCCTCAAAACTTTCTCACTTTCTATCGAATAAAGACGTTATCGCTTCCCGCCACCCACCCATATAAAATTCTGAACGTTTGATTAGGCCGTGAACGTCTTCAAGGCACAGGTGTTTATTTTCAGAATTTTGCACATGAAAGATTTGTGTTTTTTGAATAGTAAAGAAATCGGGACTTGTATATTATTGATAACATGCTATCTTGTGAGTAAAAATGGTTAAAGAACCTTATAACATGTAATTTTTGATTTGGAACCTCAGAAATGTGGTTCATATACAAGCACCAGAAAACCGAACGTATGTTCTTTACATGATCAACTAAAAGTAAAATTTAGAAAAGAACTTCATTTGTATTCATAAGATCACAGAATGAATTTCCTTCATTCATTCAAGTTTTTAATCTTTCGAATTTCCGCATTTAGAAGCATGAGAAAGTACAATTCGATAGAATGAAAAGGAAATAAATCATTTGATAGGCTTTGTTGCAAATTTGATATAGATCTGCATTTTAGATTATACTAAATCTTATCTATTTAATTATTTTTACTTTACATTAATGTTTAATTTTTATTTAGACAACCGGATGGGTCAACGTTTTCCAAATGCATTTTTCTCGAAATTTGATACAAATCTGAAAATTTGGTTTTAAAATTGTATATAAAGTTTCATGTCTCTACCTTAAAATAGTTTCGAACTATTGTGGGCACCGATGGAAAGTTATCCTTACATAAAAATGTTTTTTTGGTATCAGGAATATCTGAAATTTGGAGTGTTTTCGAAATCCAGAATTAGAATTTTTGACAATTGAAACATATTTTCTTTTCACTTAAATAATTTTTTCATTATCTATTATATATCTATAATTAAGTAAAAATTTTGTTTTCACTTAAATTAGAATATCTTTCTTTTTTAAATAAAATTTCAAGAAAAAATTCAGGTTTCGTTAAAACGATGCAATATGTTTATTTTGAAAAGACATTGAAGAATCAATGCCAATATAAATCCCCACTCAATATTATGTTTTGTGACTCTAAAAAAATCAGATTAATCCAAAAAGAAATTTTATTCTACTACTTAATTCAAAGTGAGACTTTATGCGACATTACCAAAATAAAGAAGATGTTTAAAACATATTTGTGAACAATTAACGAGGTGGCCAAAAACAAAGATGATGGAAAAATTATTCTAGAATATGGCATCATGGAAATTATGGAAATTAAAATCTTTATTCCTTGAATAAACAGCAATTTTGGAAAATATATAATAATAATAATGTTGTTTAGTTAATAAAAACTCTAAAGTGAAGAATCAATGCAAATATAAAAGTCCGCCCAAAAGTATGTTTTGTGACACTTTAGAAAGTTAGATTAATCCTAGAAGAAAGTTTGTTTTCACTACATATTGCAAAGTAAAGACTTGATAAGACGTTACCAAAAAAAGAAGGATGTTTAAAACATGTTTGTGAACAATTAAAATTTTTGTCAAAAGCAAAGCTGAAGGAGAAATTTTCTAAAATAAGGCATCAGAAAAATTATGAAAATTAAAAACTTCCTGGAATAAACATCATTCCTGAAAAATATATTAAAATGAGGAGAATTTTCAATTGTAAACAACTCCTCCTTGTAAACAACAGAGATCCAAACAATAAACTTGTTCATGCCACAAAAATCCTTTCCAAAACTGTCAAGTGAAACGAACATTCCTTTGAAAAGTTTTATTGGTGTTACATCATATTCTGCACGATTTTTATCACATTCTTGTCAAAAAGTTTCTGCACTTATGGAAGTATGGTTCTGTTTGATTAATTTTGATCGTCAAAAGTAAATATACGAGGCATATTCGGAAAGTAAGTACCGTTTTTTAATAAATAGAACAAAACATTTTTTTTTCAAACAAATTTTATTATTACATGAAAGACCAAACCTTAAACTATTTTTCTACGTAGTTTCCACCAATGTTCAAACACTTGTAGCGAGTGACGAGTTTTCCTATGCCTTCCTCGTAGAAACTTGCCGCCAACGATGATAAACACGACTAATTTGTCAACGACAATTCCGTACAACACAGTACGTGAAATTTGTGGAAATTCGTCTGAAAGTATCGTTATTGTGAATCGTCTGTTCTCTTTGATTTTTTCATCAACTTTCCGTATCAGATCGTCATTGACAAGAGAACGCCGACCACTCCGAGCCTCATCGTGGACATTTTTTCGACCTTCATTAAACATTCTAACCCACTTCCGCACCATTCCATCACTCATCGCGTTTTCACCATACACTTCTTTAATTTCACGGTAAATTTCAGCCGGTTTCACATTTTTTGCGTTTAAAAAACGGATAACAGAACGAATCTCACAGTCGGCGGGATCAGTAATTGTCTTAAACATTTTAAACAAGCACAGCGAACTGGAAACACAACCTACAGCGTCCAAAATGGCGTCAGTTGAGAGTCAGTGAACAAGGAAGACTAGTGCGCATGCGCAGAACGCCGATCGCAGGGCTGCAGCGGCAGTATAATGAAACGGTACTTACTTTCCGAATATGCCTCGTAGTAAACCAGTTTAATTATTCATCAAATTCAAAATTTGATAAATTCATTTATCTAATACGTGTAAATTTCGTGTAAATTTCGATGTAATACGTCTGATACGTGTAAATTTCAAGATGCTAGGATGTAATAGGAGTAAGAATTTACTTTCTCGGTCGATTTTGGTTTATTATTCTGAAAGTTTATATGCAATCAGCTAGGTAAAGGATAACATTTTCTCTTTCCCAGTGAAGAGAAAAGGTATATCAATAAATGTAGAATATGAATTTTCAATAGAAGTTTTCATTTCTGCTATAGAAGGGTGTTGAAAACTCTGCAAGTTTACAAATATAAAATTGAAAAGGAGTTTTTAAATGGGTTGTAAAAACTAAAACAATTTTGGAAACGTTTCTCTATTTATATTTTTAGAAGAGAGTGAACATCGATACGTGATAGCTATTCTTCTTTATTTAAAATTACTATCCCCCCAATTAATTTTAGCAACGATATATTTATCAATTATTTTTAAACAGATTTTGAATTTATTTTTAACGTTAATTGTAAAAAAGCATAAGATTCATGTAATTTAATTCAATTTAAAATCAAATCGCTTATAATAAATCTTGGGATTTCTTTTCAGTATTAAGGACACTTGAAACTCACATTGATACCTTTTATATTAAAGCAAATGTATATTATATATTCATTCTAAGGTTTGCACAAAAATTAGTAAAATAATTATGTACGAGACAAATTGTTTAAGGTTTCGTAGGAATCTTGTACTTTGAATATAATTTTTAAATATTTTAAAAACATTTCAGTGTCTTTTAATTCAAATATAAAGCCTAAAAAATAAAATATTCATAAAAAATTATGTGTTGTGGAATTATTAATATTAAGACAATATGAAAAACGGCCTTCAATTAAAATAATCATAATGAAAAACCGTTCATACTTTGTATAACAAATGTGTACTGATAAGCTGAGTTGTCATGATCCACACAATCTTTAAACCCATGTCAGTTAATATTGCAAAGTGAAATAGAATAAGAATTGAGTATATTTAAAACCTTCTTATATGAACAATATAAATTTCAAATGAATCTTCAAGAAATGAATAAAAAAAAATGAAATGTTTCTGAAAAATTGATATACACTAAAACTTATTCTTCTTGAAACGTATCAATTCCGTAACTCATTCTGTATTTGGAAATTGAATTTAATTTATCTAATTAAGTATAAGGATAATTTGAAGTAAAATATATTATACAAAATAATAAAACTCAAATTATTCATACATTTTTAAAAAAAATCAAACTTATAGACATGCAATCAATCATGTGCAGCCATAAAAGAATATTTAAAAAGAGGAAAAAATTATGCAGTACTTACACTAACTTTCCGGTTGTACATCATTACTCTGTAAGCATCTCTCTGTCCCCTCATATTGTCTCTTTTCTATGTATCCAAAGTTAATAAATTTGCTGATATCTAGAGCTATGACCTTATTTCAATATTTTAAAAATATCTTTTTTGAACTTTTTAAAGCATAATTGAAGCTGATATCTTGTTCATGCCACAAAAATTCTTTCCAAAATTGTCAAGTGAAGTGAAAATTCCGATGAAAAATTTTATTGGTGTTACATCATATTCTACACGATTTTTATCACATTCTTGTCAAAAAGTATCTGAACTTGTTGAAATATGGTTCCTTTTGATTAATTTTGATCGGCCAAAGAAAAGATAGTAAACCAGTTTAATTATTCATCAAATTCAAAATTTGATGAATCTATTTATATCCGAATATATTTTATATTTTTATAAAATTTGATTTGATGTTTCTCATTAAAAACACTCTATTTACAATAATGCAACTAAATATAAATAGTTTCTCACAGATTTTGTATATGAAATTAAAGTTAAAAAATTCTTGCACTATTGTTCATATAGACAAGAATAAGTAATCACATTAAGATGAAAAAAAAATTAACTTTTTCAGAAAAGCCTCATTAATTATCCACCACTCATTAATTATCATTAATTATCCACAAAATATTCAATGATTTCCAAATATCTTTGACTAAACTCCAAGTGTGGAGAAATATATATTCATGGCGACAATACTACAGATAGTTATGAACAGTAGATCTCAGATTTGTACTTCAGATAAAGCGACGATCTAATGTAGATCAGTTATGAAAATAAATCCACGTGAAGTTATGGAAGAAGATGAAAGACTCCGACCGCATCCTATGAGGATGAGCAGACTTCTGACGGAGAAAACGCGTTCTCTCCTGCACTTCCGTTTCCCAAGCTATGACTGAGGTGGTTTTCAACGCTGAGGCCTGCCAGTGCTGGGTTCCAGCAGCGAAGGAAAAATAAACTCGGAATAAACTCGATGAAAAACAAAACAAGGGAGGACGGGGGCAAAAAAAAGAAGAAGAGTAAAGAGCTTTGCCAAACTTCTTCTATCCCCCTGAACTCCTATCTATTTCTTCTTGCTTTATTTGTTCGGGGTGTTGTTTTTTTATTTTATTAATATTTCCCATCCTCCATATTATTCATTTTTAGTCCTATAATTCTTCCACCCGAGGAGCTCATTTTCTCCCATGCTTTCATAAAATGACAGTGGTCTGTGACGTCATAAGGAGAGGTGGTTTGGCACTTCATATCTTGCTGTGGTGACGATATGTCTAGCCGGCGTTTTGGTTATTAGTTTTTTTGTTTATTTATTATTTCCTCTTTTTCTTGTGCAGAAAAGAAGATAATGCGATGTATAGTTGAAAAAATTAGTTCTTGTTTGCAACTTGAAAATTACAAAAGTTATATATATATATATATATATATATATATATATATATATATATATA
>JAOUZG010038069.1:13037675-13055567 GCA_026289955.1 Argiope argentata | reverse complement strand
TGTTTTTTTTTTGGTTTCTGTCTTTGGATACTTATTTAGGAAAAATTTAACTTATATTACTTTTTTTCTGAAAAATTGTTGAGTAAGCATAGTTGAAACAAAAGTAAATGCGATTTTCCAAAACAACCTAGAAATTTTAAGTGTTCTACTAGTTAATTATTAAGTATCACGGGTGGATAAAGTAACAAGTTCTGTTTCGTATTGTAAAAAATAATTTATTACACTATGATAATCTTATCAAATTTATCTAAGCGAATTCTGTTTTATTTTTACATCTTAATTATGAAAACGGAAGTCCAACAAGACACAAATGACTATTAAAAATGCATATGCCTGTCTTTAAATATTTATGAGAACTGTCAGTCTATTTCGAATTCTTCCCGCGAAAATGAATTATTTTGTAACGCAAAATCTATTTCCTTATAGTAAAAAAAAGAACAACTTCAATGAAAAAAAGCATTGCTTTTTTATAAATGTTTCCATTTTCATTTCATTTAGGCATCTATTTGGTTATTTCAAGGAATTAAAAACGTTTAAAACTGTGAATTTCTTCTTTACTGTTGTTTGAAGTTTTAAAAATTATATAAATTTAATAAATACAATATTATATCTAACGATAAAATTTTATAATATTTGTTTATTATTTTACTTTTGTTTTTTAAATGTAAATGCATACATTTCAATTCCAAACTTATATTTTGATATTATAAATCAATATATTATTCCTGTAAAGATTTTTACCGATTTATTACCTCCTTCCTCCCCCCCCAATTTTTTTCATTTTTTTTTCAATTTTTTCATTTTTACCTTATATAATATTGTATATATTTGAACTTTTAGAAGTTTGTCTTTGTATATATTTTTTTCAGCAAACAGATAAAGATAGTTTATTTTATTATTATGCTTTACCTGATATATAGAATCTAATCTAGAATCTAAAAAGTCTTTTATGCATTTTCTTTAAATCTTATTAAGTTCCTATTATAAAGACGCTTTGATTTTTCAAACGATATTTTAACATAGACGGCAAAATATCGTTTTATGAGCTTTGGTATTTTCACATAACTAAATAACGTAACTATGCAGGAAATGATTAATTTTATTTAATATACCCACACTTTATATTCTTCAAACCCGAGTTAATGTCTATCAGGTAAAACATAACTAAATTATTAAATAAAAAATTAAAATAAAGTAATCGAATGTTAATTAGAAACTATTAATATATTTGTTGAAACCCTTTTGTTCCTTTATTGAGAAAATAACTGCTCATAAAAAATCTAGGATATTACAAAATACACATGGAATGATAAAATAAAGAAACATTTGATTTTCTTTTACTAAATAAAAACATTTGTAAAGTAAACATTTGTAATATTGAAAAATAAAAAAGAACCTTCATATCCTTGCTTAATAAAAATGAGACATTCCTTTTTTTATAGTTTTATATTCATTCGAAAATATCCCTTAATTTTTCTTCGTTTCAAAGAAAATTTTCTTTGCTCGAAACAAGATTCTCTCCTAAACAAATAGTTTTCAATGAAAAAATGATATATTAAACTAATATTATAAAATTCTTCAGGAAAGGTAATTAAACTAAGTTAATATAAATAGTTTTTTTTTATGTTTCGAAATCTTGGATATTAAAAACTAATATGCAAAAAATAATTTTCTGCATTAGCAAATATTTTTTAAACTCGTCGTAGATATATTTCAAAAATTCATTCTTTGAAAAATATCGAAGACCTAAATTCAACTTTTTCTGAGAGAATTAGAAATAATTTAACTTAAAAAATCATGTTTCATCATTTCCAATGACATGTAATTAAAAAATTTATTTTGATAAACATTCAATCCTGAATAAAATAGGAAAAGCCACTTTCCTTCCAAAAAATATTTCTAAGAATTAAATAGTCAATTTCTTTTGAATAAAGAAATTGTTTCTTTATCGCTGCAATAGATGCAAAAAATTTGGCAGAATTGTTTGGCGATTTTTTGCTGCCACCTGGTTAACAGAAAATACCTGGGATTTACTCTAGCTTATTTTTAGTTACGTTATGAAAGATGATCATATTTAAGCTATAGACAACTTTTGACAATTCATGTTGCCATTTTGAAGACAGCTGATTTCTGACAAGTTATCCATTGAGAAAATAATATATACTTAAGAATTTCGGCGATACTATTATTACTGAAATACATCAGAATGAGGCCAATTCGTCCTCAAGCATTAAATGCAAAATAATTCAAGTTAATTCTAAATTCGAACAAATTGCTCATTGTGTAATTACTGCTGTTAATGGGAAAACTATTTTTAAACGTATTTACTTTTTTTATTTAACTAATGTAAATTTGTAATTAATGTCTGATTTCTATTTGCTTCAATAATATGATTTTAGTATTGAAAGATTTATTGCTTTTTAATTGTTATTAGTTCTTACAGTTTGCCTAATTTATTTAACTTTTAATATTTTATGTCTATATTTTAATTATTCCGAGTCAGCAATAATAGCGTAACCAAATTTAATTGCTTGTTCTCAGTAATTATGATGGCTTCACTTTATTTTGTTTTGGTAACTTTTTTGAAACCCAGTAAATACATGCGTAAACTAACCCTGTAATAATCATCATACCATTTAAGTTAAAAAATATATTATTCATGCATAAGCAGGTTAATAGAAAAATCAGCTTTTATTAAACGAATGGAAATAAGTAATTATTATCTGGTTTTTATTTAGTTAATTAAAATTAATTTTGGTACATTTAATTTCCTTTTGATTTTTAATATTTCTTAATTTTTATGTCATAGATTTAATTATCATTTCCATTTTATATTAGAATTTGTCATTATCACCTTCTCATGTTCACCGAATTCATGATATTACTTGTAAACAGAAATTTTTAAAATTCTTAAATAGATTGATTTTATTAAAACTAGTAAATAAATACATAAACTGACATTTTGGTAATCATTATTAAAAGGAATTATGCTTTTTTATACGATTCAAATAAAAAGAATTTATTATATTTGCATGTTTAAGATTGTCATTTAAATTTTTCATGATTTTAATCTTTTAAGATTATTTTATAAAATTTCCGACGAAAATGCTTTCTTATGATGATTGCCTATCTCTTTTTAATACTAACAATAAATTTGTTTTCAATACAGAATGAAACGGAACCTAAAATTTAACTGAATTTATAACGGTAGTAGATGTATATTGTCAAGTAGACAAAGGCGACGCATGAATTTTCTATACAAGACGATGAGAGTTGATCATTTTCAGGCATATTAAAAGATTTCTTATTTGCCCATCTTTGCATTCAAAACATAATTATCTAACAACATAAATATGTTATTAAAATAAACGCTCGTAATTCAAATATATTAAATAATAACAAATTCAATGCCATTTATAAAATATGTCCAATTATTATATCATCAAAATGAAAAGTTATCAAATTGCACATTGTTATTTTAAACGTGCTCAAATAATCTCTTGTGAGGTTCAATTTCGGGTCATACATTTATTAATCACAATAAAAAACTCGAAAATTATAGTATATAGAATTTTTCTAAATAGAATTTTAATGTTCTTTATATGTATTATTTTCAATTAATATGAATAAATTAGGCTCAGCGATGAATTTTTAAATAGTGAGCCATTTGTTAAAAAAGATTTTAATATTTAATAAGCATTTTTATATCCCTTTATACAATGAAATTATGAAATAATAATAGATAGTAGTTGTTTTTGAAGTCAAAGATGAATAAAGAAGCTTTCCTTTCTTAGTTAAAAATTTTAGTCATTAAAAGAAATTTTTTTAACGACTAACATAACAAATTGAAAGTAAAATAATTATTAAATATAGTTATCAAAAACATCATTACAGGTTCTGATTTGAGTCATTAGTGAAAACATGCTCCCAAGGATAAAATTTAGGAAAGTAAGTCAGCGATTAAATCCAGAAATAGCTTATATCCTTCGATTTTTCAATATCAACAGGAGAAAGAAAAATGCATAAAAATACAATCGATAAGCTATGCTAACTATCAATTTTCCAAAATTTATAGTAAAAATATTGACCATTAGTAACTAGTGCTTAACATGTAAAAACAATTTCATATAAATGCTCAATATGTAACCACAGTTTCATATAAGTGCTTAATATGTAACCGCAATTTCATATAAGTGCTTAATATGCAAGTGTAATTTCATATAAGTGCTTAGTATACAACCGCAATTTTCTATGATAATTAAAAAACATCTATGTAATTAAAACGATTCGCAAAAACCAAAGAACCAATCTTCCAACTCTAACCAATGTTCCGATTCCGACAGTTTCAATCTTATAAGAAAGCTTATGTTATTTTACACGCCATCAAGAATCGCTTTTCTCTATCTCTTTTATTTTTGAGATAAATCTTGAAAGCATAATTTCATCGTGTATTTTTTATCAAAAAATGTTTTGGCAGAATGATATATATTTGAATTCATAGCATAATTAGCAGATATGAAGATGTAAAGACAATGAATTGATTCGCTGAGAAGGAACGCGATGTGAAATGAAGTGTAATATCTAAAACCCTATCATTGGTTGGAAAAATCTTAAAAAGTACTTTTCCAATGGCTGAGTGCAACGCAAATCGCCAAATATTATAGAATTTCGCCAAATTTCTTCTAATGATTTTAAAGCAAAAAATCGCCAAATGATTTTGAATATCGTCAAAAATTTTTAAGTAACTTTAAAGCAAAAAATCACCAAATGAATTTGAATTTCGCCAAATATCTTTAAGTGATTTTAAAGCAAAAATCGTCAAATAATTTTGAATTCCGCCAAATTTCTTTGGTAATTTTTCACTGCCGCTCGGCTAACGGAAAAGTATCCCTTCAAAAGTATACATTAAAATTATAGTTTGCTAGTAAGATACAGGTTAGATTGCCAAAAAGGGAACGATGAAAATTATCTGAATGAAATAAGCGATGTTTTAACTGTCATTGACGTTGAAACGGTTCATAAATTTGTTGAAAGACGTCGCACAAGGATATTGCCAAATGCTTTCCGATGCTGTTTTCGTCAGTCATCGCGAGCGAACTCACAAACACATTAGATGATTTGTTGACAACCGTCTTCTTTTTCCCGAGTTTTGCAACAACGGGTGTTTTTATCTCCTTGATGTATTAACCTCTGAGTTTGTCGTTGAATAAAAAGAACGCCAAAATGTTTTGGTAGTAAGTTCGTAAGTTGGTGCTGGATATTGTGAGATAAATAGTACTTCCCAATATCTAATGTTAGCCTTGACTAACCCAAAATAAATATCAATTTAGATACATTTTTAAGTCATAAAAATCAATTTAACAATTGAAAATGAAAACAATAATAATAAACAAAAAAGGTTTCTTAATTAGCAGTTAAGTAATTTCATATGATCAATCTGAATTTTAATTAAATACTCTCATAAAAATGTACTAAAATATTATTTTGTTTAGCTTTTATAAATTCTACTTCGTTTCAAAATGCATTCAATGGAAGAAAGACAATAATTAGCTCTTGTATATATACCATTTTATTACGCTTCAAGTAAGACTTCATTTAAAAGTGCGATTCAATAAATTTGCACTGAAATTCCAACAAAATTTTCCGGTATTTTGCTTATATTATTCAGCATTGAAAGTACAATATAACATTGAAGAATGATGCATATGTATGATTATAGAAATGGCAGATAATTAAAAAATGTATATCGTGATATATTTTTACATTTACATTTAACTGCCATAACATTTTGAAAAAAAAATAAATAAAAAGATTGAAATGAAATCTGCAATGCATATTTTAATGTATCCTGTCAGAACATCATTTCATGAACAGTCAAGCACCATGTGCTCGTGCAAGTTAAATTATATTTTTATTCATTTCATTTTTTTCGTTGAATGGGTCCCTTTAGTATTGCAAACGATTTAAAAAACTTTGTCTCGCATTTAATGATTAAAAAAATACCCCATTTCCTATTTATTTCATTTTATATAAGCACGTGCTCAAAATGACATTTTTCTAGGTTTTATTCGCTGTAATCATTCACTTATTTTTTTTAAATCAGAGCATTTGTAAATGCAATGGCAACGTGCTATAAAAAGCTGATTTTTTGAGATGCTCGTGTAATTTTTTTTAAATTTTTTGCTTTCGTTTTTTTGAGACTACATATGTCATTCCCAAAACATCATGTTCTAACACGGTAAAAATAGCTATAGATACGAACAATTTATAGAAATTTAATTTATTTTTCTCCATTTCTAGCTTGATTTAGAATTAGTTTGAGCCTCAGCGTACTCAATTTTCGTCAACAAGAATCTGCAACGTGATCTTTTAAAAGCCTCGCAAGCTGAGCTTATTATTAATATTATTTATTTTGTAATTTGAATTCACTTACTTAAAATTATAAAAGATATTTTTATAAATTTTATTAAAATGATTGAATTCTTTTAAAAATCTACAAGCATGGGATCATAATATATGAATACAATATGTATAATTGAAAATATTGATGTTCATAAAGTGGTAATTGATTTCCGGTGACATGAATATACTCAATTAATGTTAATTTTTAATAAATATATCTTAGAATAAACTAATCTCCTCAAAATTAGACTCTTTAAGACATCAGTAAAATTGCAATCCAAAATAATTCTTTTTGAGAAATTACCAAATTTGTAACTCTGTTAGATTTGTTTTCTATAATTTTATCATTGCTTGCCTGCATGTTTGAGATATATTTTCTTTCGTCTCTTCTGCTCATTTTAAAACGACATAATAATGATATTCGCCAAATATTTCGTCAATAATATATAGCATTCGCCAATAGTATTATTTTCTAAGAATTTTTAAATGAATACCAAAATGGTCTATTAAATCTAACATTTTGAATTACCAAAATAAAGTATACTGAATGTCCTTTTATGATATATTATTGAATAATGCGTATGGTCAAAATCAAAATTGACAGATTGAAAGTAATTGGGAATGAAATTTCCGAAACTTCCCTTTATTAAATTAACTTCACATTCTAATCAATACCCGGGATGAGTTTGTTCTTCCCATCAAAAGACTCATGTTTCTAACGAGAAAATATGCAAGAGACGTCACATTAAATGCAAATTTTATCCTTCTTTGATGCAGTAACCAGAATCATGTTCGATATTTTCATAACATTAAGCTGCATTAATAATAGAGTTTAAATACAGTGGAAATGGATATTTGCTACAAACGCATTCATAAAATATTCATGATATATTTAACTATTATGTAGTAACTATAGAGAAAACCCACTTTTCAAGAATGCTTTAAACTTTTGATAGAGTTATGTTTTTTAAGCTGAAAAATGTATTTTTCAATTCTTACTATTAGATCAAACACACACTCTCTCTATATATATCGTGTTTAAATTTTCAGTCGTTAATAAAATACTGTTTAATCATCCAATCAAATTCAAGTAATTTTTAAAAACTTGTAGTGGATGACATTTGATGTTAATATAGTTTTTTTAAATATAAATTCATCAATTTTTTATTATTTAATTAAAAACTAACTTTCTCTTCTATATATTTTTTGATAAATTATTTATAGTAATTGTAATTGTTAATCTGGGATAGCCTGGTTGGTAGGGTGTTGGATTTGCATTCCTTGGACTACGAGTTCGAACCTGCCAACCAAAAACTCTCCATGTGAGATGGATGTTAAATCTGTCGCTGTCACAAATTCTCTAAGTGAAGAGTAATACTACTAGGGGCCCTGTTTCAGAGGTGATCGTTCTCTGATTCAGATCTAAAGTACAATCTGTGAATGAATGAATGAAATGCATGAATGAAGTCCGCCACATAAAAAGAGCTTGTGTAAGTGGTTTTGAAGTCAGATTTCTGCCATCCGGTGGTGCTGAGGGGTCCATATCTTCAGAAGCGTCAGCACCCTTCCTTTCTTTGTAAAGCATTAGAGGAACAACAATTGTAATTATTTAATAAAATGTAACTAAAATAAAATTTTCCCTAATAACCTAAGTCGGAATTGATTTTAAAAAACTGTTTTTTATGTCACTTGTTTATTTTTGTCTTTCAATGTGCCTAGCTTTTCTTATTTAGAAATACACAGAAAATCCTATATTAAAACTTGCGTTAAAAGTATGCTCCTCCATTTTTGTTTATAAAATTTATTTTATAAATAAATTTTATTTATAAAATTATTAAAATGCAAAAGTTTGATAAAACAAGTATACTAAAGTTGATGATGACCTAAATAACTGAATGCTGTAGTAAAGCAGTATCAAGCATTCAAAATTCATTCAAAGATTTCAAAATTTTCAATTTGACATCAATAAATAACCTGATGTCAAAGATACTATTTTTGAATATAGTATCTACGTTTGGAAAGGAAATATAAATGTGAATCTTTCCAATTTATATTTTATGTTATTATTACTAAAAAGATGACCATAGGACTGTACTTTTGATTTTAGACCCCTAACCCTTAATTGGGGAGGTGCAGTTTTTCAAACCGATAAGGATGGACTTTCTGTTACCTCTTTTCTATTTTTAGCCCTTTCGAATCTTTTAATCCTGTAGCTTTTAGTTTCGCGAAAGACACTTCCCTTAAATATTTCAATTATTTCTTTACTCGTCGCTGTAGGACCGTACCTCCTTTTTAACTTTCCAGTATTATTCAAAGCATAGTAGATGTCCCTAAAATTTGGTTCTCGAAATAACATCCAACATACTGATCCCTTTATGACTGAATTCTCCAGAGATATCTAACTGAAGAAGACTGTGATTTTACTGATGGCGATAATTTGTACAGAAAAAAATTTCAAGGAAAGTTCGCATTCGACTGATTCTGATGTATTTTTAGAATTAAAACGAATTTTTCTTGTGATAATGTATTTTTAAAAATTTCTAAAATATATAAATATACAACATATATATTAATATACCAAGAGAATTATTTTCAGGACAGGCAGAGTTTTATAATAGTACTAAATCTGTATATTTGAAATGACCACATAAACCGTGCTACGAATGCATGCAAATTTCTGCGGAGAAATGATATCGATTATAAAAAGGGCCAACATTACCCATTGCCAATATTTTTAGATTTTACATTTAATTATTGAATTTTATAAACATATTGGCATATGACGCTCCACTTTAAAGCTAAATTATCACCTCATTATTATGGATTATCATCCAATTTTCTCCCGGTGACACATAATGAATTCAACTTGTATAATGGATATTTGTTTATTTTTAACAACTCATGAATAACTTTGCTTAAATTTTTAATATTAATATTCAAAGTCAAATGAAGAAAATATTCAGTAAAGCAAATCGCATGAACAGCACTTTATTTGAATCAGAAGAGAAAATATTTATATCTTATTAGAAGACTCTGCTCCTAACTTATAAATGATAATAATCTTTGATAATCATTTTGATGATTTTTAATTTATCGTGATGGCTAAGCAATTTTTCCAAGATTGGTATTTAGATTTTATTTGCCTCGCTCTCCGTAATAAAGTTATGGAAATATTATTATTTTGGAACGTGATTGATTTATTTCTCGTATTTAATTTATAATGGCTCGTAAAATATTTCATTAGCCTTGATAGCTTTATGAAAAAAACTTTTAGGAGGTATATTCAACACTCAAATGCAATTAAACCAGTAAATTAAATTTATTACTAAAATAATTGTAATTTGCTTCTTAATTGTAATTATGATAAAATAACTTCATGGATTAATCAAAATTGTACATTGATTTCCTTTTGAAGCTTTGGCCTTAATCAAAATTAAAAAAAATGTTTCATATAAAAGGGATCTTTTTCATATAATAAATCGTTAATCAACAACAAAAAAGAATTGATTGCTATAAAGATGTTATAAAAAGAAATGCTTAATTTCTAAAATAAACAATCAATATGTTGATATGCTTGAGAATTGTGTAATATCATAATTCTGGTGAAAGGTTTTTTGAAAAAAAAAGGTAAATGATACAATTATAAAAAGGAATATTTTTGCTGTCTTGCAACTTCTAAGAAAAAATGAGGTTCAAATTTCTCTACATTGATTCATTTGTTACCTCTCTCTTACCTCTTATTGATTTTTTTCTTTTATTCGTACAATAAATTTCAACAACAGGCTTGAGATTCACATTTATTTCTTAGGAAAAAAAGGCTCAAACCAAATCTCACTTGCCTTATGTTTAGAAAGTGAAATCTTATCATCCATCAATTGTTGTTGATTTTGCCAAATCCAGTTGTAACACAAAATATTTATTAAAAGCTCAATAAAAATGAATATTTATGTATTTGAAAAATGGTACGTTGTGTGTGATGGATGTGAAATTAATGTTTTATCTAAATATATTTGAATAATATGTTTAACGTAAAATAAGAATTTGGTTATATCGATAATATTCAAAAATAAATGATTGAAGAAGCTGTAAGAAAACATCTTTATCTTAAATACCATGTTTCTTATATTCTGTTCTTTTAATATGGAATTATAAATACAATTTTCTATTATTCTTAGTTGTAATATATTACCTTTTTTGTTAAAGAGGGTTCTTTTTTTTTAAAAAAAAATACGATTATTCATGATGGATGCAGTATAAAAGTTTTTTAAGGAGCAAATTAACTGTAGTATCTCTTGGGAATACGTAGCAGCCTCTTGCAAAAAAAATGTTAATGACAAAGCAAAAGTAGAAAGCTCGGTCATATGCTGAAATGTTATCTATCTAGCTCTACAAAATTTATTGTTCTATAGCTTATTCGTACTAAAAAAAGAAAAAAAACGGACAGACAGACGTATTCTGAATGAATTTCGTTTAAATTTGATAGAAGTCTTTACATTTTGTGTAAACATATATCAATTTTCATATGCTTAAATCAAAATGCTTTAGAGTTATAATGTTCACACACACACACACACACACACACACACACACACACACACACACACACACACACACACACACACACACACACACACACACACACACACACACACACACACACACACACACACACACACACACACACACACACACACACACACACACACACACACACACACACACACACACACACACACACACTTTTGAACATTTAGAAACCTTCGGGCATCACTTAGTTTCATACGTGGCATACAGAAGTAGACAACATATTACATATAGAAATCACAGACAGGAGGAGGAAAACCATGCCACATTCGTTTTCACAGCCCCTTTTACGGGGGAGGGCACATTAACACATCCCTCAGATAGAAGAAGAAGAACAGTGCCTTAACCGGGACTGGAACCCAGGCACGTCCAGATCTCGGGGAAAAGATGCTACCCTTGAACCAGGACATCGGCTAGAATTCATATTGAAGATTTTTTTTGGTGTATTACTTAAGCAAAATCAGGTATCATGATCTCGAGAAAAAATTTTATGCCCAAGTTTTTCAATATAGAATGAAAATGAATTCTTTGACACTACATATTATAAATTTGAAAGAAGTTGATTCCCTTTCAGCATAAAATGTTTAGTTTTCTTTTTATGCTCTACTATAGCTGAAATCTCTATGCATGTTAAATTAAATTTTTTTTTAAAAAAAGGGATTTTTTTGCATTATATAATAAATGTTTTCGAATTTTATATTAATACATGCCTTATTATCATATTATTTATTTTAGGTTTTTAAATGGAAACATATATACAAGATGATAAATCTTACTTTCATTTAATTATTTCGTTGCTCTTGAACATTTTGTGCAAAATACCACGAGACTGATATATTATTAAAAAAATTATATTTAGAGAAATAATATTTATAGTAATAATAGTTAATCACTTCCCCAGGCATCCTTACTATAGTTTCAGCTTTGTCAACATAGGATTAGATAAAATGTGCAAAGATTTTTGACCATTCGGAAATGAAAGCAGCTGTCAACGTTATTGATGATTGGAAATACGTGACTCTTGTCTTGACATCCCCTTCTACACGAAGTCGTGTCTCTGATTGTAAAGTCAGGTGGCTGTATGGAAAAGGGAGCTGGGGAACATCTAGTTTCTTGTTTGACAGAATAATTCTAATCACAGTTGAGTGTTCCAGAACAGAAGACGATCAATATTCCGAAAATTGTTTTTCCATATTGAAAGGGTTAATGCATCACATTTAACCAAAATATAAAATTTCATTTTTTAAGATTATGAATTCATGC
The DNA here is from genome assembly GCA_026289955.1 of Argiope argentata. Taxonomy (NCBI): domain Eukaryota; kingdom Metazoa; phylum Arthropoda; class Arachnida; order Araneae; family Araneidae; genus Argiope; species Argiope argentata. The sequence goes on along the minus strand of JAOUZG010038069.1, from coordinate 13,043,318 downwards.
CTAATGCATTATTTATAAATAAAAATATAACACAAATTTTCGTTTTTTCTTCTTTTATTCACTAAGATTTAAGACTTAATATAGAGCAAAAGATTAAATATTGAGCTTTAGAGTATGGATTCAGCTATTTTTAACAGCAGAAAAATGATTCGGTTATGTTACTTAAAGTTATTATTGCTTTACTTAAAGGAAATATTAATTTAAATGAGCGAGGAAAAATTATTTTCTGTGACTTATCTGTGAATATCCGGGAGTAAAGCATTATTATAACTTTAATATTCTATTAAAATGTTTGAAAACTCTTATATGGTTGTTTTATTTTTAAATTGTTCATTTTAGAATCTTTTTTGCGCTTATTTCTATTTTGAAAAGAAAGGAGTAGTGTTTTGTGAATGTACTAAAATAGAACTGATTTATCTAGTACAAAAGAAAATAATTAAACGAAAGCATTTCAGTAACAACTGAAAATATGAATTGAATTTTTGATTCAAAGTTTCATTTATTACAAAAATTACATATTTTGCTCCCTGAAAATATGTAAATTATCTAACTGAAATTTAAACACATGTCTGAGAGTTATATTTTAAATTATCTATTGTATTTGAATGATTTTTTTAACCTAACATTAAGCGAAGAAAAATAAAACGTTAAATTTGAACTTATTTTTTTACTGTGTTCATATTCGACAAGTACCTGTTCTTTTAACATGAAAATCATAACAGAAGTTCAGCTACCTAATTATATCCTTGAATTATCCCATTCTCTCTCAGGACAGACAATTTTTTTTATTACAGTACAAATCCAACAAAAATGTACTATTTTGGTGAGACAATTAGGCACAAAAATGTACTTATAAATACTACCGTGTTTTGGATTTATCACACACAAATGAACATAATCAACGACACTGATAGATTTATCGAAAAATTTGCCAAAACTTATAATTTTGATGTATAATGTTAATATTTCTTGCTTTTAAATTTTTTTTTGTGTGATTTCGAAAAACATACATGATTTTAAAAAAATGGATATTTTTTATCAGTGAGATCTTAAATAAGTATAAATAATAACAATATCGACGTCGAATTAATTAATTAATTAATTAATTTGACGATTGCAGTAATTTCTGTTTCTCTGCTTAATATATAAGAAAATAAAATTGATAATATTACTCTAGTAAGTACTAATGTGTTTCTGATTTATCATACTCAAATGAACAAAACCAAAGACACTGATAGATTTATTGCAAAATTTGATCAAAACTGAAATTTTGGTGCAGCAATTCCTTACCAAATATTATTATTTCTTGCCCTAAAAAGTTTTTTTTTGGAAGATAATTTCGAAAAACATACATGACGTGAAAAATCAAGTTTTTTTTATCAATGATATTTTAAATAATGAGATTCATCAAAACATCGATGATTAATTAATTTATTTATTTATGTAATTGACAATTACTGTAATTTCTGTTTCTCTACTTAATATCTGGAAAAATAAAATCGTAATACTACTCCAGTAAGTATTATTTTTTTTTCTATTTACTATGCTGAAATGAACACACCGATAGATTTATTGCAAAATTTGATAAAAACTGCAATTTTGGTGGAGGAATTCCTTACCAAATATTAACATTTTTTGCTCTAAAACGCTTTTTTAAAAAGATAATTTTAAAAAACATACATGACTTGAAAAAATAATTTTTTTTATCAACGATATTTTAAATAACGAGATTCATCAAAACATCGGTGACGAATTAATTATTTAATTAATCTAATTGATTATTACTGTAATTTCTGTTTCTCTGCTTAACATTTGAGAAAATAAAATCGTAATACTACTGTAGTAAGTATTATTGTTTTTTCGATTTATCATGCGGAAATGTACACAATCAAAGACACTGATAGATTCTTAAAAGATTTTTTTATAATCCACCGTAAAAAATATAAAAAGAAAGTTTTTTTTAAATAATTCTATTGTAAAAGGTATTCATCGATTTATTAAAAACGCATCAAAGCATTAAATGATAAAGAATTAAATTCTAAAAATAATGAGCTAAGCTTCTTAAGAAAATGAGTTCAGCATGATGTCTTTTTTTCAGCCTTCACTTTAGCATCCTTTTTCTTTTTTTCCCTTTTTAATCTTTTTCCTCTTCATCCAAATTGAATAAGTCCGAAGGAAAATTTACGCAAAAAATTACGGGAAAATTTAAGCGGAGATCTCAAATGTCCCTGTAATCCACTTTTCTCTTCTGCGCACAACTTTTTAAGTATAAGCTTTTCGCGCAACCAGACAAGCAGATAAATCGTCACCCTGATCAACAAGTGCTACTTTCCCTACAAAATAGCAATGGTACACTCTTCCCACAGCGTTACCATGGTTACAGCTTTTTCCGAATCAACATAATTCGTTATTTAGCGCTTGTTTATAGGGATATCTTCATAGCTAAAGGAGGTTTTTATGAACTTGTAAAACTCCCCACAGAGAACATCTGCTGTCTATTATTCATTAATTCAATTTTTACTACAGGAAAATTAGTTGATGGCTGAATTTATCTAATAAAAATAATTAACTGATGATAATTGCTAGAGATGCATTAGCATTAAATTAGGACTAAGTCCATTATTCAGATATAGGCTTACGAAGTGTTCAGGCGTTTCATAATAGAAAGTTAAAGGTTAATTAAGGGAAAATAGATTAGTGACTAAATTGCTTTCCGAGCCTATTTTAAATAAATAGTTTGAAATAAAATTTTCGGCTGTTAAGTACTAAATTGCAACCCTTGCTTTTATTTTTCAGAAGAAATGTTATAGATGTTATTATCAGATGCATTGATTATCTGATGTGTATTAACTTATCTATAAATGTTATCTGATTATTCCATGTAAAATTTGCAGGATAAACAGTGGTTAAAAAATAATTTCAAAAAATTGTAGCGTAAATCATTTATAAAAAATAATAATTGCTTAGTTAAAGCATATAATTAACTTCATTAAATATGAAAAGAATTAATAATTAAAAAATAATTGCTATTCACTTATAGCTACAAACTATTATTATTATTAACTTAGTCACGCAAACAAACTTAAATTAATTACATCTTATCACTGCAAAGATTTAACCGGTTAATTTTAAAATTACCTGCAAAAACATAGAAATGTAGTTGTTGATTTTAAATCTATTAGTCTTTAATTTTATACCTATTATATATTAATTTGAAATATATTATTTGTTAATTTTAAATATGTTTTTTTGTTAATTTTAAATATATTAGTTGAGACTGAGTGCTCAGTCAAAGCTTTTTTTGCTATATCTTTCGAAAATAGAAGACGTTTGGCGAGGGGGATAGACTACTAGTACTAGCGCATATAGGGGGTATAAGGTTTCATACAAATAAAAATTAATGAACTTGGTACTATGCTTTTTTTAATGAAGAAAAGGGAATAAAGTTACATTTTTTTTTTTGGAAATGGCAAATCATTGTTAACATTTCTAGATGTCATGAAATTCTAAATGAAAAAAAAAAGTTAAGGAAATAGGCCCGAAAATTGAAACAGGAGAGAGAATTCTTTTGTTTTTTTTATTACTTTAGATGTATTATATAAATAATTAATATTATATACATAAAGATTAATATTTATTTGAATTTCATTTATAAAAATCTTGAGTTGTGAGTCATAGTTTTATACATAAAAAATTAGACGGAATACATATATTTGAACGCTCATACTATTATTAAAACGGTTTAGTACAGAAACAGTTGAAAATGTTTTAGATTAAAGACGATTGATAATTATATCAAAAGTCTACAATGAAATCAAAGATTTTCAAAGAAAACAACGCTTATTTCCCCACAAGAGAATGTTTATAAATTAACATGAAAGAGAATTTTTGCAAACATATTACACCAATAGAGTACTGATTCTATGATAATTTGTATTTCAAATGATAATTTGGACTAGTTAAGTACTAGTTCTAGCGAATACTAGTTCGCTCAACTTTGCCATATAGCATATTGGCATATATCGGATGGGGATAAGAAATTTCAGGATTAAATCACTCTAAAGAAAATAATTCAAATTTTTATCCACCACGAGTATTTGTACATAATATTAGAGTACATGTTGATGTCTCTACATCCAAAATGAGACTTTGAAAGCAAGTGTTAGATTACTGTTAACTACAGATTTGGATTTGAATATCAGACGAAAGATTCTAATATAAAAGAGGCTTCGCCGAAACAGCGTCTGTTTACTATAGAATGCAGAATATTCGTATATGTGCAAGAACTTTCTTTTTTAAATTTCAAATTTTTAAATTTCGCCAAAAAGCTAGGACCAAAAATAAATTAGGGCTAGGATCAGTGAGTGAGAACACCATTTATTCGTACAATGGTGGCTTATTAATAACTGTTTTAAATGAGTGTATAATTAGTAACTTTATTTAGTTATGATCCTATCTTGCTTTAATTGCAGGTCTAGGTCATAATGAAAGTTGACGTGAAAGAAAATAACAGAAAAAAAATTTAAAAGGGTCAGTACATCGAACATTCTGCATCATATGATCGTTTTTCCTGGATTTTTTAAGTATGGAATTTTCTACCGTAAAAAATTGAACTGTTTTCTTTATATGAATAACGTTGCTACAAAGAGAGTAGAAATATATTAATTAGATATTTTTTCTATCCGGTGTCCTGGCATAAAAGTAGCGAGACTTCCTCGTGATCTGGACGTCTTGGTGAGCTCATGTGTGTTTATTATCTATCTGTGGGGTGTGTGAATGTGCCCCCCTCTGTAAAAAGGAACTGTGCAAGCGAATGAGATGTGTGTTATCTTCAAATGACACACACTTACAACGAGGGACTTCTGCTCTCCGTTGCTCAAGGGTCGATACCCTCAGAAGCTGCTGCACCCCTCCTTCCGTTGTAACGCGAAATTGTCATCATCACGGGTTTCTATAAATGAAATGAACAAATAAAATTTACAACAAATTGTACACGAAATGCAAATGTAGCTTTGTGACTAATTTTTTTCTACCTTTTTTTAATCATTAGCGGCAGTAAGAATACATGCCAGTACGTTGTACTTTTCACTAGGTTGAAATAACTCTTTTATGATAGCAAAGTATACATATCAATGCGTATCGTCTTTCCGATGCTTGAAAACTACGTTTTCTTGTTGATGTACACCTCTCCCATTGTAAAAATGGACTGTGCAAACGAATTCGATGAGTAAGTAGCTAAATAGTAATCTTGGCCTAGGTGGTGTTACTTCAAACAAGAGACGCTCAATTTTAGCTTAAAATCGTTGATGCTTCAGAGAGCTTGTCAATGTCATTAGAAACAACAACAAAAATAATTCAAGTGTTAAAAACCATGTACTAAAATTTAATCTATCTACCTCTTTACATTTTATAGTTATAGTGGCTATTTGTATTAAAAGAAGTTGACCGACAGACTTATTTTGAATTTATTTCGTTCAAAATTTGATAGAAATCTTTAAATTTGATGTAAATACCAAATATTTCATACGTCTGACTCAAAGTGTGTTAGAGTTATAGTGATTATGCATCTATCTATCTATCTATCTATCTATCTATCTATCTATATATATATATATATATATATATATATATATATATATATAT
>JAOUZG010038069.1:13024592-13037575 GCA_026289955.1 Argiope argentata | reverse complement strand
AATATGTTTTATAGACTTGGGGGAAGTGTAAATTAGGGGCACTGAAAAGTGAAGAAAACATACAATATTTTTGTGTGTATTTTCCATATATGAGGAATTAAAAAGTACCTATGCAATTGTCAGTATGGTTATAGCAATCAGTTTAGTTACCATCTAAATAAAAAAAACAATTTTGTTCTTCTGTGTCTAATGTCTTCAACCAGTATTTTTGATTTCATGAATATTTAAATTACAAAAGAAGTGTCTTTAAAAAGTGGAAAAAGTATTAATATATATACTTCCAGTTACAAAATTTCATTAAATTAAGAGCGGAATGAATAAAAAAATGACATCTGTAAAATTTTGGGATAAAAAGTGAAAAGGTTTATTTTTAATATTGTGAATGTTTGTCCTGAGAAGGATGAAATTTTTTTTTCAAAATATTATCACAGTTTTAAGCTCTGTAGAGTGCCAAAACACTACCATTGTAGATATAAAATCACTTTAATTATTTGTCAAGATGTTGAATAAATATTTTAAGATAACAAAATTTTTTATTAGTAATGATAACCTTTTCGAATGCGAAATATGTACATATAAAAATATTTCTGTCATAAAATATTTCAGAATGACGATGATAGAATTCTATGTAATCGTGCCTTCGAAGTCTAAAATTTTGGGTATAATATCTATATCTCAGTATATTATTAATATTTTTTCTGAATTAGGATTTATAAGGAAGATACGGGAAACTTAGACATTATACCAAAATTTTACAATTGTAAGAAAAAAATGAGACGAATTTGTTGGCGATGAACACGATTTTTTAAGAAGTAATCAATTCTTTTACCCTGTGCTGTGATATCACAATTACATTGTCTTTTAAAATTATACTATCATATTAAATGAAAATATTAAAAGAAATTTCACTGATTTTTATTATTTATTGGCATTTTATAATTTATATTCGAATATTTTACATGTATTTAATCGATGCATCACCAGTAGATGACGTTAAGCCCTGACCGATTTAACGCGCCTCAGACCAGCTTATACGAAGAGTTTTCGGTGAATCCTGTAATTCATTCTCCGGTTCCGAAGACGATATTTTATCGCCAAGTCAACGTGGCCCCAACCATTTATGAGATTGAATGCTAGAAATCTTGTCTCTTTCTATCTAAATCCAAATAATAATATAGGAAATGAAAAAAAAATTAAAAATAACATCCGTATAAGCAATTACAAGAACAATACTATACTCTAAAATTTATCATTAGGCTCTTGGTCTTTTTATTTTAATAACTTATCCATATTAAAAAAATAAACAAACAAACAAAAATTTTTGCAAAATATCTAATATTGCTTCTATGAGGTCTTAAAGGTCAAAATCTTAAAGATGATTTATTTAATGTTTAATATAATTTTTTTTCATATTTCATATGCAATAAAACAAGTCTGAAAGCACGTGGAAACTTTTCACTACCTTATAAAATTGATATTTAAAAAATCCTCACACATTTTCTAATGCAAATTTTATGGTATTTATACATATTTTCCTATGCAGTTTTTATATAATATAATGTATTTTAATGTATTATTCAATGTTATTAAAGTGCTTAATAATATAAAAGCAGTTAAATCGAGAAGTAAGTTTGAATAATAATATAACGGTAAGCTTCCCTTAACACACACGAATAAGTTTTGAAGATATAATAGAAATAACAACTTTATTGATGCAAACATTTTTAGTTTATACAAAATTTTGGTAATCTTTCATGTTTACTTTTTTTTTAAATAAGAACCAATAAAATGTATCACATTTGAAATTTTTTTAACTAAATGTTTTAGAATTAGTTAAAATATTTTTATATATTGGTTTTAAAACTTAAAATCTCAATACAAAACCTATTTCCAGTATAATTTATCATTATATATCTGTAATTATGTAATAAAAATATTTGAGTTAACTACTAAGTAATATGATTATGATTTTTGCACAAATGAATGAGTTTTAAGCTATATATTAAATAAAAAGCTTAAAATTGAATTTCCAGCTATCTATTTTTACTTCTATTTTAATATTTTGTTATTATTTCATAATACTTCGTTATTATCTGAATAGTCCTTTTTGAATCTTGCAGTGTGAATTTTCAAATGAAATATGAACGATAGATGGCGGCACAAAGCTTTCAACTGATTAAGAGAGGTAGTGAATGATGCTTATTATTAATATAATTAATTTCACATTCTATTTCTTCCGTAAATATAGAATTATAACCAAATTACTTATAACTTAAATAAATTTAATATAATAATAATAATAATAGTTTTTTAAATTGAGATTTCCCTGTTAGCATCAAGATATATCGTTATATTTTTGTGATATACAATATTCTGAATGTTGTATCATTTCCATGAGATAAAGTAACACTATCTTAAATTATTTTATGCTAAACGAATTATTTTTCATTGATAATTATGGCAAGGTTGGAAGGATGAAATAACCAACAATAGAGTTGGTATTGAAGTTTGCAATTCTTTGGTTATATTGGCCTTCTAAATCACTGTCATAGATAACTTAGAGTTCTACAATTGAGATTACAGCAAGTGAAAGTAAAAAAAATTGAAACAGAGTTTCGTTGAATATGATGGTAATGTATTAAATTCGGAGAATATAAAATACGGTTAATATATTTAAAAAATCACTCTAAAACATTTTTTTGGCAATATTTTTTCAAAATATTGTAGATAATTCAGAAAATGATAACATGTAGTGGTACTTATGAATTAGACCGTCCAACTTTATCGCCAAATTTGAAGTCTTCGCCAATGCGTTTCTAAATTATGGCAATCCAGCAATGGTGTAATCCGTTGATCTTTATCGCTAGATTTAAATCCGTCGCCAATGAGTTATTCAACCATTGGCGATAATTGGCGAAGACGATCTAATACGTAAGAACCCATGTTGCTTGCCCAAGGCATAAATAGACTACAAGCATTAAATGGTAGTAAATTTGAATTCTAAAGTTTATTTTGAGGCAAAGAAATAGTCCAAAAGTCACAACTTCAAGAATGAAGTTTAACATTTTTTTGCATTATAGTCCACCAAATAGATTATAAAAAAAGAAGAACAAAGCAACGCTATACTCAGAAATGTTATATTCAATAAACTTAATTTTGACTACGGAGCAAGATTTGTAAGGGTGAATTGTATCCACATATAGAAATGACTAAAATGATTTTTGCCAATGTTGCCTCAAAGACTTCAACATACTATAGCATAACATAATAACCAACATTATATAGGGGAATTATGGAACTCAAAAGTTTATTTTAAGACAACTAAATAGTCCAAAAGCCATCAATTCACGCATATTGATAAATATTTTATTGCATTATAGTTCAACAAATATATTACAAAAAAAAGAAGCTATGAAATAAGCTGCAACTCAGGTATGTTAAAATAAATAAACGTAAATCTGTCTATGGTGTAATGTCTGTTAAGATGAATTGTACTTTCATTCAGATATGAAAAAATGATTTTTGTCAATATCGAAGTAAAGTCATAAACCATCTATGCATTGCGATAAAGAAAAAATTTGAAAATGGAATGATAAAATAAATAAGAGAACATGTAATATATTTTTTATCCGTAAATAAATGAATATCCGATTTTTTACCCTGAAAAAATAAACTAATATTTGACAAGAGTACAGCAGTAGCTAAACGGAAGCGCATCCGAATCCAGACACTCAATCAAAATATGATGATGAACATATATGATAATGAAAATGAAAGTGATTGCTGTTTGATGCCTATTCTACCAAAAGTATATTTTTATGTACACATGCAAATGTAATATGTGTAGAAACTTATAATTAAACTCATATTTATGAGATAAGAACGAATTTCAATAGTGCATTTATATAATAGCAGTACATCAAAACTCAGGACAATTTCAGCATTAAAGCTGGAGTAATTACTTGAAAATATATTCCGTTACGAAGATAAAAAAAGTTTCAAATTGCTTTGCTTTCTTTTAAAAAATTAAAATTTAATTTTTCACAATTAGAATAAATGTTTTTAAAAATATTATTTGGTGACAAACGGATTATAGGAATGCATCGAAATAGAATTTTAATTTTTAAAAATTTATTTTCAGTGTTTTGGAAGGCAATTTTCAACATAGTACAATAATCCTTCTTTTAGGAAAAGAAACACTCGATTTAGTGATTTATTGTTATTGAAATGATGAAATTATAAATGAACAGAAAATTATGTGCTGCCATCTATCAACTAAAGAAGAAAACAATATTAATGACTTGGAAATATTTAATGAAATTAAAAGTATTGTTTAGGTAAGTGAAAGCTGTTTACGAAAATTCTACGAGTATGTAGTAACTAAAAGAAGAAAAAAATTAATTAACAGATAGAAAATACGATAGTAATACAGATATACAATGAATACAAAAAGTCCTGTGTTAGCACGAATTTATTTTAGACTTAAAAAACAGTCATTGTTTTTAAGTAATTAAATAGATTTATTTCAAATTTTAATAAACGTTACAATAAAAGAAATCTATTTCTTTTGATTTAATTTTATTTCTTTCTATAGTTAAAGAAAGAAGAAATATTAAAATAATTGCCACAATTTCTTGAAAAAAGTGAAGATAACTGTGAATATTTACTTAATTATTTTATTTAAAAAAAGGATTTTCGATAAAGTATATTTTATAAAGATTTTTATAAAGAATAATTTTATAAAGATTTCAAATAGAATATACCTAATTACGAAGGCTTTCGATAAAGAAAATCATAACCATCGGTTACTTGCCTTTTCCGCTTACCAAAAAAAAATAATTTTCAAATTGTGTTATTTTGTCAGCTAAAAATATTTGCGAAATTAATATTAGAGTCATGAAACTTAGAGATCTGATGAAAATGCATTTCAAGTAGATAATTTTAATGAAATCTATGCATTTCTATTGTTCTAGGGGCTCAATTTTAGGGAAAATTTCCACTCATTATGATCCATCAGTCTAAACTACTCGTCATTAAAAGTTACGCTCACAACACATTCTTCATGTTATATTGATTGTACCATAATTTCAGCAATTTCAATTGAAAATGTTCCATTATAGAACAGCGTAAACAATAGAAAGAGTGTAAAAATTTCGAATGATTCATAGTTGAGTCATCCAGTCATAAAAATGTAGAAATTCTGGAGGATTGAAAATTTTCACCATAACTTTCAATTGAAGATAATTTTTTTTTAAAAAAAAATTAAACGAGTTAGTGTCTTATCATGAAATAAACTTGTATATTGAAAAAGCTTTACGTTATAATCATTTGGTGTTAGGGGCTATAAAGAGATTTTCAGTTTCTTACGACTATTTTTAACGTAATTTATCATATGCTTTGATGAGCAATATGATTTATTCATCCCGAATTCTTCTAAAACAATAAATTTGAACATTTTAAATTTGGCATTGGATTACTTTTCTACGGAAAGTTGCTCTATATGCCATATTTTTCTTTTCATTTTAATTAATTCAACAGTAAACTGAATTGTAATGATTTCCTTCAATATCATTAAAGCATGATTAATTAGAATGAGATTTTTTGACAGTATCTTAAAATTTAAGAATCTTTTTAGATATATCGATTTCATTTATTCAGTTTATTTAATCTCACTTAGTTAACTTTTCATTATAAATTAAAATTATTATTATTTTTTCATATTAAATTATAAAAACTAAATTCATTTAATTTGTAATTAATTTTTTTTAATAATTATTCCTTACATATTTCTTTTGGAAATCAGTATTCTTTTATTATATATATTTTTAATAATTGAAGAATATAATACTGAGTTTTCTTAAATTTAACTCGTTTAAAAAACAGTTATCCTGATAATTGAAATATATTTTCGGTAAGAAAATTAAGAAGAAATTTCAAAGCTGTTTTATAAAAGAATTTTTATCAAACGCAACTAACGTTTGACAAGGTTTCTTTTTTAGTAGTTCAGATACGAATTCACAACGAAAGAAATTTATTTCACCTCAAAAGTAGCAAAAATATCGAATTATAACTCTTTGTTCTGCTAATGCCTTTTCCAACATACAAAAGGTTTTTTCTTATAATTTATATACATGGTACTATTACTGTTAATGAATATTGTTAATGTTTTTTAATTCAGGTTTATTTATAGAAAGTCTAAATAATCTATTTAATATTTCAAAATATGATTCAGTGCTTTTGTTGATTGATAAAAAAAGTTGGTGAACAAATTTTTTTTCTGAACTTAAAATTGAATCAATTTTACATATTCTACTAGCATGACTCTCTTATTTTATATATATCCGTTTTGATTTTATTAACAAAATGTATCTTCAAACATTATGACTCGTTTGTCGTTGTCAGAAACTATATTTGAGTGCAGAACTTAACTGGTAAATTAATTATGAGAATTAATTTATATAATTAAATAAATAAGAACATTTAGTTTTTAAAAAATATATTTTAGTCCTTGGGAATGAGTTAACGATATTTTTATAAAATTGAATAATTTTTTCACAATTTTGTGCTTCTGGTAAAGGCGTCCTGGCCACTTTCCCTACCTACTCCACCCTAATCACGTCACTGTCTTAAATAAAGAAGTGGGAGATACCTTAGAAAACCAAATTCCTATTTCTGGGCACATAAAGAAACTATTTTAGATATATTAACACCCTGTTTTAAAACAACATTAGGAGCATTTTAGGATGGATCTTGCTATTTTGAGCCGCGGTAATAATACGAGGGTGATACCTGAACTGGCATCCTTTCTCCTCACCAGAGGCATAACGTTCAACGTGTACTAGACGGTTTTTCAGTGGAATCAGGTGTCGAACCTAAAGCCCTCCGATTCCGAAGCCTAAACCTTACCACATAGAGAAACTGCTAAAGGTTAATTTTATAACAAAAGTTATTTTGATTTCAATGAGTCATTGAGAAGGTGTAGCAAATGAATGTCGAAAGTGATGCAGTTACTTTGTGAAAAAATTCTATGCTGGACGATATGTGGACAAGAATGCGCTTGAAATCCTAGAAAATTTTCGATATTGAATCCTCGAGTAATCTTTTCAAAATTCTGACTCTTCTCCATTCAATACGCTTGTTTTCAATCTTTTGAAAATCTCTTCAATGCTATTAGTTTGTCAGTTTAATTAGGAAGTATAGGACAATATAGGGAATAGGATTCATCTTTAAACCGGAAATTTTTAGATATGAATCTATTCAGTCCCTTCTGTATCGATAAAAAGAAATGTTCAAGATTTGTCAGCCGGGCAAAATCGCAATAATGATAAATTTTATTTTGAGTGTGAAATATATATTTATGTTAATAATTATTTCTGTTCATTTTCTCAGATTAATGTTTAAAAATTTCTTCCACGAACTCGAAAATACAATTTTTTTTATAGTAAACCATCCAGAATTTTAAAAATGACGCTTTAGTTGCTTTTACTGACACTTTTATTTAATATGTTTGGTTTTTGCGAAAATGGAACATGGCAAACAATTTTTCATTTTATTATAGCAATAAGAAGAAATGTATTTCTTATTGCTAGCATTTTTAAATATTGACAACTTATGTATTCTTGCGGACAATGTATCATTTTAAATATATATTTTTTAAATTTATCTAGTTAAAATTAGTTAATTTAATTAATATCATCTTCCGTATTGGTGCCTTCTAGATGCAAACGTATGCTATGATTAATTTGAAGTCTTAATATTTATAATAATGAATATTATAAATATATACTGAATATATATACTGAAATATCATAAAATAATAATAACATAATTCTATCTTTTATTACAATAGTGAAAGTGCTTTTCTGAAAACTATTTTTAAATGAATTTATACTAAATAATGGAAATATATTTTAAATTGCATGAATGCATTGTTAAAAATATTATTCGTTTTCTTTCTACCTTTCTTTAGATTCAAAAACACTTCAAAAATAATTCAGACTAAAAATAATTTCGAGTGAAGTCTTGCAATATCAAATCTGTAAAAACAACTGAATTGCTTTAAAATTCACTTATCTATCGATTTAAAACAGCCATAGTAATTATTTATGGCTCCTTACCCCATTCTTCTCATATTTCTCTATAAACAATTACAAAATGTGTCTATAAATTAACTCATAAAAGTATAAAGACATTAGTTGAAGGCATATTTATATCGGTAGAAACATTATATTTAGGAATTTTTTGTGCTTGCAGCAACAGTGTGAATTTTCAATTTTTTAATTTATATACACGATAAAAAAAACTTAAAGAAAAAGCAATGTTGCTATTTTTTCAGAAATACTAAAAGTGCTGAGATTACAGATAATTAACCTTTTTTTTTCATAACCTTTTAAATAAAAAAAAATCTTTAAAACACTGAATAAATGATTTTCTAAATAAGAATTTTCAGATAATCTCAATACTTTTTTCGGATTTATTCTTTACTATCATGGGTTTTTATCTTTATTTTCTGACAAATATTTGTTAAAAAAGTTTTTAAAATGTATCCTTAGCTTGTATACTTTAAATAAAAATATGTTTTGTCCTTTTCCTTATATAATATAACAGCATTTTGTGGTCATTTGTTAACTAATATTGCTGATATTCAATTTTAACTAATCTTTTATGTATAGCGTTATATTTAATACTGCTTTAATAATGTATATTCATTTTGCATTAGACATAATACTATATTATTTAAATTGCTTTACATCGATTCTCTTTATTGCCCACATGAGACTTCCAAATGAATCTGCATCTTATGCTACCATAATGCTGTAAAACACTTTATTGTCACGGCTATATATTATCAGTTTAAAATCGTTAATTTCGTTTGAGGAATGTAATTTCAAATTCCGAAGTTTCATATAAACTGCCCATAAACAAATAATTTCTTTCTTATATTTCACCAATAGAAGACAAGGACATTATCAAATAATTGATGAAATATTAAAAAAAATGAATTTTTATTAGCAATGAAATATTTTAATTAATTGAAATTCGATCTAAAATTTAGTAAAATTATATCATTATGCTTCATTTTAACAAATACTATGTATGAAAAAATTTTGTAGTTTTGGCTAATGTATATAATGTTTTTCCTTATAGTTGAAAACAGACAGATATTAAACAAAAATAACGAAATTATTCAAGCATCTTATAAAAACACGAGACAAGAATAACAATTTATCCCAAACGATTTTTTTAGATATAAATAGTTATCGGAATATATTTACTTTACATGAGATTTCTCATTCACATGGAAAAAAATTATGCTGTTTAAGAATTTTTATCGCAACTCAAATGAACATCAGTAACGGTAACTGAAAAGAATCCATATGATATTTTGCCCAATTACTCTTATCAGGTAATTTTAAACGATCATATCTGATATCTGTTCATAACCGTTTAAAATTACTTGATATAAAAAAGCAGCGCTATGCTAAATACTGAGTTATTCGTCAGGGCTCAGTCTTCTAGCTTTTCTCTTAAACAAGCTTAAAAATACAAGAATTAAAGAGTTATTAATAGTATTAAAATTGTCTTCATAGCATTTTTAGTTTAAAATGTTGCCTTGGTTTTGGTACTTACTGGGACTATTTTCTTATAGTGATGTGCCTATAAGTAAGTAAATATTACTTATATATTAAAGAAGGTGCTTTTAATTATCAATTGTTTTGACGGAAATGTTGGCATATTTAAGTTAAATCAATCGTTTCTTCAAAATTTGATTATGATTGATTGATTATTTGATCCTCAACAAGGATTTTCAAATCGTAATCGACATAAAACTCTGTTCTTTTAATAGGCTTACATATGTTGAGTTTATTGGGCTTATGAAAACTCGTAATTTAATTTCTGTTATTTAAGGAAACTAAGTAAAGGAAATAAGGTCATGTTAAAAGCATTCGATAATCATGATTGTGAACCTTTATAACTTAATCTATGTTTTCATAATACTTTATATTTGGTTACCTAGGGCTCTAATTGTATTTCTTTTTGTTTTCCATATTAATATTTAATTTCCCTATTTCGCAATTAGAAGGGATTTTCATGGCATAAGTAAAGTGCGTATATTCATAATGCTAGATGAGGTACTTCCTTTATGGCTATAGCTGTCGGCGTTCAAAAGTCAAACGGGAGAAGTGGAAAATCTCTTAACCAATTTTTTTTATTTTCAATTCATTGACTTAATTAATATGAAATACTTCGCCTAGGAGTTGAAAATTATATTGAATGATTCATTACTCTTATAACTCTTTATATGAAACAATAATTAATAATTACGCATAGTCTAAGATTAATACTTTTAAAAATGTTACTTATTTTGTAAACGTTATTTTTTAAGAAGTATAGATTAGAATTAGGAGAAAATAATTATTCTAAAAAGAATTTATGAACTTGAAAGGCTAACTAAAAACTATTACGTTATTTAATATTTATTATATAATTTAATTTATAAAAAATAACGAGAAGTGGCTGATTAAAATTTACTAATAAAATGAAAGAAAATAGGGAAACGCTTCAAATATTACATACTATATAGTAAAAATATTTAAAAAAAGACGAAAATAAACTGAGAGAAAATTCATTTTATTCTGATAAATATATTTTAACTTTAAATTAGTCCATGTTGAGCCTAAGCATGTAATAGCGACTTTTTATCACATTGAGAGTAAATATTAACTAACCAAACGACAGTAAAATAATATTTTTAAATATGATATTTCTAATTTACTACTTCTGTTGTAATCGTGTTGCGCTTTACTATAGAAGTAGGGATGCAATAGCTTCTGAAGGTATAAGCCCCTGAGAACCCAAAGGCATAATTCTGACTTCTAGCTCACACAAGTAAAAAAACTTTCAATTATGCATTTCATTCATTCATCCACAGATCGTAATTTAGATCTGAAACAGAGAACAATCACCTCTGACCCAGTATCCTTAGTGGTATGACTCTAGACACGGACTTTGTGACCCTATCTGATTTTGTGTGCGCCAGCCACCACACACACGGATAGTTTTCGGCTGGTAGAATCGAACTCGTAGCCTAAGGAATGCAACGTCCTACAAACCAGTCTATACTGGCTTTTAATCTAGTACTATTTTATTTATTTGAAAGATAATTTAGAGCACTTACTTTTACTTTCAGAACAACATTCAACTTGTAGTTGTTAAGGTAACTAATTACCCCCAAACATGGAAAAGCTATTGTCAAATTGACTCATTTCACATGATTATATAGATATTTTTTGCTTTTACTTATATGTATATATAAAAGAATGCTTTGTTTATTTCAAATATATCACAATTTTATTTCATATTTAAATTGTGATTTTTTTATTTGTCTTTGATTTGTCTCGGTTTTATCTTGCGTTCAATTTCGTATTTTATCTCGTTATTCAATTCCCATTATTAGTTCACACTCTTCTATTTTATATTTTGTTCAAATCTTTAATCGTTAATAAAATGCTTTTTATACATCCAATTAAGTTAAAAAATATTTTTTAAACTTGTGGTGAAGGACACTTGAGTGTAATACATTTTTTTCAATTATTAATTCATTCGTTAAATTTACTTAATTTTTAATACGTTAAATAGAGTTTCAGCAGATTGTAATGAAATGCTAAATTCAATAGGTTGTAGGTCAATAGGCAAATGGCGAAGATTTCAGTACCTTTTCGTGAAGGTGAAGAATGCGAGTTCAATTCTTACGAAAAATCAATAACCTTTTGACAAAATATTTAAGTTAATTTTAATTATTTAATAAAATGTAACTAAAATAAAAATTTTATTTCTTGACCTAAAGTAGGAATTTTTATATTACCTTTTAAAATAGATATACATGATTGAACATATTCCAACTCATCATGCGCTCTTTGCCATTTGGAAATCAAAGAGCATCAAACAGTTTCAAAAGGAAATAACCTTAGAACTTCGCGATAGTAAAATGCTTTTTAAAATCCAAATGGTAAGGAAATCAAGTGATAACTTGAAATTTATAAAAATTAAAATCTTTGGAAATGCATATTTATGAAAGTTAACAGTAATATTAATGTGTTACTGATAAATATATACATAACATATGTATATTATATTTTTGAGAAAAAAATATTTGCCCAAAATATGTTACCGATGCTTACTGCTACATAATGTATTACTGAAACATGTTTACATAAAATCTTTTATCAATGCATATGCCCACAGAATGTGTTACCGATGCGTATTTCTATATAATGTGTTACCGATGCTTACTGCTACATAATGTATTACTGAAACATGTTTCCATAAAATCTGTTACTGATGCATATATCCACAAAATGTGTTTCCCATGCGTATTTCTACATAATGTGTTACCGATGCTTACTGCTACATAATGTATTACTGAAACATGTTTCTATAAAATCTGTTACTGAGGCATATATCCACAAAATGTGTTACCGAAAAATATTTTCAAATATATTATAAAGCATACTTCCAAATAATATGTCATAAAACATAATTCAACAAAATATGCTACTGATGCATATTTCCATGAAATGTATTACTGATGCTTATTTCCACATAATGTGTTACCAATGCATACTTCCACATAATGTATTGCTAAAACATATTTTTACAATCGATTCCTATAGCGAGTTAAATACATGACAAAATTTTGCTGCATAATTCAGCGAAACTATTTGCCGTTCTGATTTTTAACAGTTTTTTTTAACTTACTTAAATTTAACCTGATTTTCTTGGATTAAAGGGAAAAAAATGACGTAGAGTGATGTGAAAATCTAGGAAATTCCAATTGACATATGATTAACCAATGAAAAAGGCATCTTGAAAGCTTCTGATTTCTTAAATTATAATTTGAAATCTCAAATGTACACACCAACAAATATTGAATATTAGAAATTTGTGGGTCCGAGCTTCTGATTTCTTAAATTATTATTTGA
>JAOUZG010038069.1:12938587-13022290 GCA_026289955.1 Argiope argentata | reverse complement strand
ATATATATATATAACTTAACGCAGTAATGCGTCGTCCGAGCATTTCTTAAACATGCTCGATTGGATTCAGTTCAGGAGAGCATGCTGGCCATTCCATACGCTTTATTCTTTCAGCTTCAAGCATGTTCTTCACCAGACGGGCTCTATGCGGTCGGGCTTTATCATCCTGGAAAATAATAGGAATCGCTAATAGCTCCAGCGTAAGGGATGACATGAGATTGCAGTATCTCGTTTGCATACCTGCTGCCCGTCAAAGTGCCATTCCGAATAATACGCAGGTCCGTACGTCCTCCTATGCTGATTCTACTCCATACCATCCAACAAGCTCGTCTGTATTGTGACCTTTCACGAACGAATGCGGGGTTGTTTCGAGCGCCCCTTTCCAGCCGTACCAGAACACTCCAGACTGAATCGGGACTCGTCTGTAAACAGCACTTGGCTCGAATCATGTTGCTGCCAATCTCGATGTTACGCAGCCCATCTTCTTCGGGCCGCGCGGTGGCTTGGGGTCAACGGAATGCAGACCATTGGCCTACGTGCATAGAGCCCTCCTCCATGAAGCCTATTAGGTACTGTTTGGCTGGACACCCTTCGTCTTGTTGCCAAGAACAACTGTCTTTGCAGATAAGTAGCATTCTTTGTTCTCTTTCGACGGGCTGCTAACCGTATATACCTTTCATCAGTTGCTGTAGTGGCGCGTGGCCATGATCGATGTCTAAAATTTCCTGTTTCTTGCAATCGATTCCACAGCCTTGCAACAACACTTTTGGTGACTCCAACAGCATACGTGACACTCCGTTTTGTTTGGCCTGATTCCAGTTGGACTATGACACGCCATGCCATGGATTCCGGTAAATCACGTTGTTCAGACATTCTTATAAGCTTGTCACAAAAACAGAAAGACTTTGCAATCAAATTTTACAGCTACGGCAATAAAATATACGTTTCTGCAACATTCCGATTTCTGGCCTTATCTGCTTTTCCTGGTTTTTGACGTCATGAACTTTGATTTGTATATAAAGTTTTCTTCTTCCGTTTCCTGGCAGGCTGTAATGTATGGATGATTCATTTTAATTGGTAGACATCTTGGCCTAATTCTGTTAAAATCATGTGCTCCCATAATTGTTTTGAGCAGTATATATATATATATATATATATATATATATATATATATAAATATATATATATATATATATATATATATATAATATGGATGTAACTATACTTCCAATGCAAAAAAGAAAGAACTTAATAATACTTCATTTTTTAAAATACTAATTGTACTTATCATTTTTGTTAGATTTAATCAGCGTAGCAATCTGCCGGGATGATGAAGTATACAGTGAGTGCGAAGGCCACTGTGATAGAAGCTGTTCTGATTGGACCAAGCCGACTTCCTGTGCATCCAATGTATGTGTGGGAGCGTGTGTTTGCGGCGCAGGATTGGTCAGGGGTCAGAATGGGAAATGTGTTCCTCTTGATTCATGCTCAGGTAATTTGAAACTATGGCTTATATGATGAAAATAAATTTCTGTATGTCGCGCTTGCGCAAAAAATAAAAATGAAAAGAAAAGAAAAACATTCAAAATCTGCTTTGTTTGCAGAAAAACATAAAGAAATCATACTTGGTTTATCAGCATTCAATACTTCAACAGTGTTGTACGTTAAATTTTTAATTTTATTTCCTATAAATCATTTATTATCGTAATAAATTTTCGAAGCCATCTTTGAGAAATGTGTGTATTGTACTTTTAGCAAGACCTCAAGAGTAATCTTATAAAAAATTGTGATATTTCACTAAAAGTATCTCCATTATTCAAATGTGAGATCAAATTGGACCGTATAAATGAAATAATATAGTTTGTAACCATTATTAAGATTTAAAAATATTTTTTCACAGAATCGGAACAAAGAGCACTCTATTGTTAAGAGTGTTGCAAAAATTACTCGTGGTCGTATGATATGAAATCATGTAGCCTTTTTAATACGGTAGCAAGTTTTTGCTGTATTAAGAATTTTTGTATTCACACCCAAAAACAGCTTTCTTTAAATATTTCAGAAGGTGTTCCTAGAGGTAACCACATAAAAGTTTACTTAGGTTATCTTCCCTAAAACCTTATTGGTGTAATTCCATTCCATTCTTCTCTTGAGCTTATGAACTGGATATGATGGAATTTATTCTTTCTTAAGGAAGTACTTACTGCTGGATCTTTTCGGAGAAGAATATATTCTTCAATAACTATATCGTTAAGATGTTTCTAAAAGAACAAATAACACTGCATTGTTTTAAGTATTGTAACAATTACACAATCGTACATAATGATATTATGTAGCCTTTTTTAATGCAATAGTAAGAGTTTGACGTGTAGAGAAGTTTCGTGTTAAAACCCAAAACCATTTTTCTTTGTATTTTCCTTTCATTTTAAGACCAGTGGGTATTATGGAATAGTTTTTTTTCTGAAAAAAACACAGCTGGGTCTTTTCGGAGAAGAATATATTTTTCGATAACTTAATGGTTAAGATATTCCTGGTACTTTTCCGTTATCCAGATGCAAGCGCAAAATCTCCAAAGAAATTTGGCGGTATTCTACATTATTTGGCGATTGCCGATTTTTCACCTGTGCTCGGTTAACAGAAAAGTAACATTTTTCTAATAGATCAAAGAACCTTCTATTGTTCTAAGTGCTGCAAAAGTTACACTGGGTCGTACGTACTGATATCATGTGGCCTTTTTCAATACAATAGTAAGTGTTTGATGTGCAAGGAAAGTTCTTATTCAAACACCAAAACCTTTTTCTTTGAATATTTCATCAGCTTTCTTAGAGGTAACTACATAAAAGTTTACTTAGGTAATCCTCCCTAAGCCCTTATTGGCTTAATTTCCTTCTTCTCTAAAACTTACGAATTGGGTATTAGGAAATATCTTCTTTCTGGAAGAAGTAACTCTGGATCTTTTCGAAGAAGAATATATTCCTCAATAACTAGATGGTTAAGATGTTTCTAATAAGGTATTGTCCATTTTTATATCATCAATAAAGTCAAGCCATCTTTAGCCTTGGATTGGTTTATGATTGATGGATCTTTTATTCTTCCATGCCTTTCATAACGTTTTATAAAACAAACAGACATGTAATCGGAAACCTTTTCACTCAAATCTGTAGCTGTCAACGAAGTATGGAAAATGAAGGAGTTCCAATAGAAATTTCCAATTCCTTCTCTGGAAAGTTAAGAATAATTGAATTGCTTTGTTATAGTTTGTTTGAACCCGGGTGCCAGCAAAAAATCGCCAAATAATGTAGAATTCTGAAAATTTTCTTACAGCGATTTTAAAGAGAGAAATCAAGAAATAATGTATCATTCCGCCAAATTTCTTTGGTGATTTTTCGCTGACGTCCGGCTAACGGAAAAAGTACCAATTCCTTTTTGTCTATACTTCTGTTTATCCTATGCCATGCATAAGCTAATCTTAACTTTGTACTGGGATCGGACTTTGAACCGTATTAGTGTCTGCTAACCTAGCAACAAGTTGTCGCAATTGGCGCTGAATTGCCTTGTATACCATTAATATATAGAAGGATTTTATAGGAAATATACTCAATTTCAGATATATTAGTCACTGTCCAATCTATAAATAAAGAAATTTCTTATATATTTCTTCAGATATGAGTGATCACAAGTTATGAAATGATTTGTCAAGTTTGAAATAAGTTTTACTGTTTGAACTTGTCTCCTATTCCTTAATTTCAAGGAAAAATCAAATTTGTCCCAAATCCAGTTACATTTAATTCTCCATCTAAAAAATAGGCAAGAGTATGATTTTGGATCATGAAATGATAAATTCGTATCTTAAGAATCATTGTAGAAGCAAAGAATCTTAAATTATTTTGTCAAACTTGATGGTCGGGAAATTTGTCAATGTCATTTGTATTGTCCAATTCTTGGGTAAGAGAAGTATGATGTTTTAAGATTAAATACCTGCTCAACAATTGTTCTTAGCTTCTGACAACAAATCACAATTACAGTGCACTTAAAAATATATTTGAGTGTAAATTATTAAAAGGAATCAATACCATTAAATAAAGAAGATGTTATGTTGAAAGCGAAATGAATCTTCCATATTGTATCATTATTTATTTTCATTAATAAATTATTGACGTTTTTTTTCAAAATGTTGAAACAGTTATAATTTTTCAAAATTAACGTACAAAAATTTCTCCTTTTCAATTTTCCTTCTCGTGGGGTACACGTAGTATACGCCATCTTGGTTTCTTCCATATCTGCAATTTAATAATACTGTTCGTTTGAATTTTACTAATATCAGGCGTATGCTATGGTGTGGTGTCATTGTTGAACATATCAAATGAGTAGGCACCGGCATTTGTCTAAATAGACTGCTTTTGATTTTTATATTTTGACTACTTTCAGACTTCCAAACTTAACTCTAGTTCACAATATCTACATTCTATGTTAAGTGAGTTTAATAATGAAACAATATTGATCACATTCATTATAACGTTTTGTAGAATCGCTATAATCAACTTCATTTATCGTTATAATTTATTTGGAAAAATCGAATTAAATCTTTTCTTTTTAGAAGAATAAATAGTTACATACTATATTGTTCATCTTGTTTCAAAAAACTCTTAAGTCCTAAATTTATGAAGTCATTTTTTATTCTAAGGTATGAAAAAATCGAAGGAATATTATTTAAAAATCCTCATAAGTCAATTCGGTACTTACGTACTATACCGTCCAACTTTATAGCCAAAATTTGAAGTCATCGCCATTAAATTGCTAAACCGGCAATTATGGCAATCCGGCAAAGGTGTAATCCGTTGATCTTTATCGCCAAATTTAAATCCGTCGCCAAAATCTTACTAAACCATTGATGATCGTTGGCGAAGACGGTCTAATACGTAAGTACCATCATTTCATAGAATAAATGCATCTAAACATTATTTTACAGACCTTTATTGATGTACACAGTGAGCATTTTAAACCAGAAATAATATTTCATGAAAAATTGCCCTTTTCCAAATTGTATGGTTTTTAAAGATGATCTTAGTAATTTTCTATACATTCTTGACTTTCTACTTCAAAATTAGTAAGTAAATATGTTAAAAAATTAAAGATGTTTAGTCGGATAAAAAAAAGTTATTGTTATTGTTGAAACCTAGATTCAAAAATCGAACAAAAAGTACAGAATAGTAGGAACAGCACGCCTTTTTTAAATTCTCCCTTACTACACAATATTTATACTCCTGCCTAATTTGATGTTAATTTATATTGCACGAATTAAATTGGGAAATTGTGCAATGAAAATGATTTTATTTCCAGTTTCATCTGACAGTACGAGTGCAGCAGAAAATTTTGGATGTCCAGATGAAGGAAAGTGTAATAAAATTTGCAAAATGTTGTCCTATATGACGAAACTGAAAGGACACTGCGTAGGTCCAAATCATTCATACTGCACTTGCACATTGTAATGCCACTTTTGGAAAGATGCTTAAAAATTCACAAAATTTAGTAAAGTTACTAAATATAATCTTGGAATATTTTTTTAAGTTGAACATTTTGCTTATATTTTTTAATGTTACAATTTCTTATGAATTCTGCCTTATAAAACCGAAATGATGTGTTCTATAACAATAAAAATAAAGCAAACGTGTTTTGTTGTTCATTTGACCTTAACAGATAAGTAGACCGAATTTTTTAAAGGATTTTTTTTTCATAAAAAAGTACAAAATTAATCGTCTCTAAACAAATTTTCATCCGTTTATCTTAAAAACATTTTAAGCTATGGAGTTCGCTGACCAGAGACATAAATATAATAATATGACTGTCAGTAGCTTTAGAGGTCTGAAACTGGGAGATTTATCCAAACCTCTAGTTCAGATTTATATCGCAATACCTCCTCTGTGTTTTACGTACAAGAGAGTAAGAACGATTCAATTCATAGGCAGAAAAACATAATTAACATTCCCCTTTTCCCTAGTTCCTCCTAAGTGTTCTTCAAATGTGATTATAACTTGCTCCTTGCTCTGTTCAATTACTTGAATCTAATTATTACCAAGCATTGTTGATTGTTATTAGTAGTATACATTGAGATATGGTTATTAGCTATATGCATTGTTGATCGTTATTAGTAGCATATTATTATTGCAATGTGGATGGTTATTAGTAGTATGCATTGCGATATGGTTATTAGTAGTATGCAATGCGATATGGTTATTAGTAGCATATTATTATTGCAATTTGGATATTTATTAGCTGCATACATTGTTGATGGTTATTAGAAGCATATTATTATTGAAATGTGGATGGTTATTAGCTACATGCATTGTTGATGGTTATTAGTATTATGAATTGTTAATGTTTATTATTGGCATTCATTGTAGATAATTATTAGTGGTATGCACTGTTGATGTTTATTAGTAGTATATCAACAAAGAAATTCCAAAATTGTGTGAATTTAGCACTAATTCGATCTGCTATATTTTGTACAAAATAAACCTTGGTACAAGCAACGTAAATACAGTAAAATATTGTACTGTATTGATTACTTGAGATTGAAATCAATAGTTTTGTTACAAATACAGATGAATAATATTGAAGTGGAAGAAATATTCTAAGTAAATGATGAATTTAGGGTTTTTCACCTTTCGAATACAGAAAATTAAAAAAAAACACTAATTAATACAGAACAAAATGGTGCACGAGATATATTTATAAGATTAGAGTGCTTTAGATATTCATTTGTGTTACTTGGGGAAATATTATGAATTTGCAAAGGATGATGTGAATTTATTTACATTTTATTTCTTCTTTATTTCATAGTTATAAACAAAATCATTGTTCGCCAATTTGATATAAAAAATTAAAATGCGATTAAAACTGTGCGATTAAAATATGCGATTAAAATTAATGCGATTAAAACTATTTGAATTAAAAGTCTTTAATGCGATTAAAATTGTTTACATTAAAAGTCAGTTTAAAAGTTCAAAAATGATGTACAGTGAATACTTTTGTCGATAGGTTTCTAGAAAAAAAAAGCAAAATGTTTAATTTAAAACTTTTATTCGTTGATTTCAGTTGATGATTTGCCTAAAAAGCATTATTAATTTTCATATTTTGGAACTATCATATCTCAACAGCTCAATAATCTTCTACTTATTCTAACCTAATTAGTAAAAACAGCCCAAGAAATATCTTTACGATATCTTTATGATATTATTAAGCATTCAAAAAATATGATATTTTGCTGTATCTTGTAATCACATTTGATTGACTGCTTCCTAAATCTTCCTGACCTAAAAATATATCATATTCTGAAACAGAAGAAAAGAAATAAATTCTTTTTTGAACAGAGATATTCTGAAAGCAATTTAATAACACTCGTAAAATAAATCGATTTGAAAAACACTAAATAATAACAATCAGCATCAAAATGATTTTATTGCTAATGATTCATTAGGTAAATAATGTAGACAATACAATTTTGAAAGCAAAAGCTTAAATTAGAAGTAAGAGGAGAGATCTAAAGATCATCAATGAAACATATTTAAAAAAATCCCAGAATTTTTTAATTTGTCGCAGATTTCTAACTACCAGACCAGTATTTATAGCAATTGATCTGAGAAGCAAATGCGTTCGGATAGATATAAAACCTTTGTTTTCTAATAAAAAAATAAACAAGAGTGCAATAATATAAACTGTATAGTTGATAAAAAATATAGAAAGAATACTAACTCTTTTTGAAATGTAATTAGTCATTGTCCTATATGTTTCATTACGTTTACGTAATTACTAGACTACGAAATAAAAAGAATATCGGCTTTATTGTGTTGGATATTATTGGGTGCAAATGAGTCCTAAGGACTGGACAGTCATAAGAGATGATTAAAAACACACTCATATTGAAAATGTTTAAGAGAGCAAAAAAGTATACACTGGCATACATAAATTAACCCTTATGTTCATTTTGTGTAGCATTCTATACATACCACTTTATAAAAATAAACAATCACTATAGAATAATTTTTAACTTGGGTTTTATTAAACACATGACATTTCTAGACATTTATTTATGCTTCAAAAAATAAAAAAAAAATTTTTTTATCTGTCATAATTTTAAATCAGTTGCGAAAAATAACCGTCAAGATGTGCCTCTCAGGTTTATCTAAGGTAAGTCTTATTTTATTTTTATGTTTGTACCCCTAAATATGTATGTTTATTATAAAATACACATGCCTAAATGTTTGTTCTTACACATTTATATATATATGCTGTTGGGTTTATGATAATTAACATGTTTTTGCCGTGTTTTTTACTAACGTATATTATACTTAACGATGCCGCAGTTGCAGTAATTTATCTTTCGTTGGTGGTGTATAGAATAATATACATTGCTAACTCCACATGATCAATATTTTTTTGGACTTTACTATAAAATTTAAATTGCAAGTATGTCTGTCTTATATACTAAACCAATTTTATTACAATTTAAAAGACAGTTGCATCTAAACTGCTAACTGTAAAGCCTTTGAAAAGGAGAGGAAGAGGTGCTTTCTGTCAGGCTGTTTGTAATAAAAATAAACTTTGTATTGCCAACTGGTTTGATAATAAGCAGGTCACATTAGTGAGTTCTTATGATGATGCATACCCTGTCGAAAATATAAAACGATTCAGCAAAGAAGCAAAATCTCGTGTTGATGTAAAATATCTTAAAATTGTTAAAGACTATGATCGTCACATGGGAGGTGTGGATTTGGCAGACATGCTGATTGCACTATATCGCACTGGAGTACGATCGCACAGGTGGTATATGAATATTTTCTAGAAGCTTTTGGATATATGCATCAACAACGCTTGGCTTTTACGTTGGAGACATAACAAAATGACAAACACCACTAGAAATCAGGATCGCCTAAAAGATTTTAGGTATGAAATCTACTGCGGCCTACTAAAACAAAGTCGTAATTACCGACAAAAAATAAATAAAAAAACGGTATCTGAACGACCATGTGATGATGTCCAGTATGACAAATATGATCATTGGCCGCAAATAACCGGATATCAGAGGTGCAAGTACTGCAAAGCTGACCAGGCAAGTACGATGTGCACAAAATGTAAGGTTTATCTTAGTTATGTGAAGAATCAAAATTTTTTTTTGAAGTACCACCGCAAACAATAGGGTCTCTGAATTATTATATTACGATTATTTTGTAAAAAAAATTTCAAGAAAGATTTATTTTACTAAACATTTTTACTTCCACCAAGACAGTTATTTTTATTTATAATCATGTTATTTGCAATAATCTTTTGGTATATGTTAAAAACTACCAGTAATATTCCAACTCTCCCTAAACATTGCAATGTAGAGCATTATATACATTCCTGAAATTGCGATAATCACTGTAGAGTATCAATGTATAGAATAGTATACATCTTGTTTTTCCAAAATTTTCATAACACGATTTTTAATTTTTTTTGATATTTTTTATAGCTCAAAGAAACTGCCTATATCTATTTTTTTTTGCTTTTCGTCAAAGAAAAAAAAACAATCTTGCCATGATAAGGGTTAAACTAAAATTATTCGTTATCAGTGTAAAAAATGTCCTTGAAGTTTTTCTTAAATAATAAAGGGCTTATGGCCTCAAAATACCATTCACCAAAATACCAAGATCGTTGATTGTAAAAAATGCAACTAAAGCATACATTAAAAAAATATTAGTTTTATAATATCTAAAAAAGACAGAATTAATTAATTTTAAATGAGGTATTATTTAAATTTAACAATGGACAAAAAATACGAGATTAAGTTTAGAAATAATAATGAAAATAGCTATGCTATACATTGCAACTATGAAAATATTTTTGTAAATTATCCCATCAGTTTTATTAATTATTCCATTTAGCTTCAGAAAAGTTTTTTGAAATGCAAATTGATTATATTGGATAATATAATTATATTTTTGGGATGAGCAGAAACGAAATTTATATGATAATACTTTCACTTAAAATTTTATGCATGAAAATGCGAATGCAATTGCAACGTGTCTCCATTTATTCATTTCATAGTAAAACAATTATCATTTCGGAAAAATAACTCTTCAGGAAAACTGATAAATGCTTATATGATTTAGAGAATATTATAAAAGTATAAGACAAACATGAATTAAAATTTTGATTTAATTAAAATTTGAATGAAATATTATTGCTGGATTTACAGTCGCTACTACTAATATACGTTTATGTCGTATTTGGTAATTCCAGTTGAAATTGTCTATTGTTCACAGAGAAAATTAAAAGACAATTAAAAATATACACAGAAAAGGTTTTTTTGTTAGTAGAGATACTATGATAATAAAAGAACAACTCTAAGGCTAATTAATACAGTTGAGAAATAATATAAAATATTTCTTTGTCCTCTAATTCTCATAGTTAGATATTCGAGTCCGATTTTTTTCTCTTTATGTCTGCTGAATAATAACTAATAATGTGCTGCCATCTATCAGAATTAGAATAAAGCAATCTTTCATTTCAAGGAATTAGCTGCTTAGGAATGCAAAACTATTAAAAAAATAATTCAACTTTCTATTAACTTACGAATCTATTTATAAAATTATAACATAATTAGAAATTGAATATAATAAGGACATTTATAAAAAATTAAGAATAACATAATTACTGATGAAACTACAACAAAAATAAATCATCTAACAAAGGCGATGTGACTATTGTAATAAAGAAACAAAAATATGTAAATCTGTTTTATTCATAAACAAAAAGTACAAGAGATAGAGAGTAAGAATCCTTCTTTTGGGCTGAAACGTTTTTTGAAAGTTTCAAGATGCTCTTAAATGATGACGAGGTAAATATTATAATTGTTTTTCTTTCCTAACTTATAGACAACCATTTCATGAAATACACGAAATAATGCAAGGATTATAATTGAATTTTTGAGGATGAGTTTTGGTATTCAAAATGCAAGACTTTAAAATTTGTTGTTGTCGGTCATGTAATGGTTATAATAAATAATAAGCTTAACGCTGTAATGTTTTATTTCGCAATTAAACGTTATAAGATGAGCATGAAATATCAAGAGCTCCCATCAATGTATGATAGTTAATAATCAATCATTATAATTTTTCTGAAATATTTCTAACAGCACAAATGTGCAAAAAATGTGTATGCAACAATACAGTTATTGCCCACATCATTCAAAATATCGATTGAAATTGTGGAGATTTTGGGCAATATTTTCTTTTATTATTAACTAATCAATTCTCATTTTAATTCTATTGGTGTACTTTGTATATATTTACCCTTTGAAGCGCTAATAAAGAATAAAAAAAATGTAAGGGAAATTCCATGGCGTTTTTCGAGACATCAGAATCAAACGTGACTTATAATTCAATTTATCATACAATCATTTTAATGATTCTTACTGGGCAAAATATTGAGATCCAAAACATGTTTAAGTAGAATTGGAGAGAACTATTAACAAATAAATTGAAAGTTCGTATTTGTAACTGATTATAAAGACCAAAGTTGGCGTATAGAGTGGTTTAGCTTGTATACAACAGAAAAGGTGAAGCACTATAGAAGATAAGTTAATCTCTATTTAAAATATTTCCCTTCTTATTCTAATAGTTTCTTTTCATCTATAAACAGTTAACAATTAAGTTCGATCTATTCAAGTACATTGAAAATCTGCCGTACGTATCTCAAACTGATTATCATGAGACCTCAGAAAATAATCTGTAGCGAATGAATGATACTAACTCGCGAGCCGGTAGCCGAATAACATGACCGCAATACCAAAAGTCGACTTCAGTATCGTAGATGTTATCTGGCTTGTGAAGCTAGCGCTAGAGTATTCCCCAACCTGTGAGCCGGCGGAGACAAACACATTTTACAGCGCCAAGTATAATGGCCAGTTGCTGATTACTTGCGTCAAGTGAGGCTGACGGCTCTGTTTGTTTGCTTGCGTCAAGTGGGTCTGACTGCTTTTCTTTAATTGCTTAGGTCAAGTGAGTTTGATGACTTTGCTTTGCTGCGAATAGATGGCTCCACGAATGTTGCAGGAGGGTGAGTAGTCAATGTCACCAATGTAGCGAATGAAGGTCGCGAAACGAACCCGCGACTCTAGATCCAGTAGGCGAGTAACATGACCACAATACCAAAAGTTGACATCAGTATCATAGATGTTATCTGGCTTATGAAGTTAGCTCCACAAATCTTTTAGAGTTATATTCATTTAGAGTGATCTTTTAGAATGATATCCATTGTTTTGGAAGAATTAATCTTTTAAAGAGTAATGTTTTTAGTAACCGTGTATTTAAATATTTTTAAGAAGGAGATTCATTTCAGAACAAGTTATCTATTAAATGATTATTAAGTCATGAATTCATAAATAACTCCCCAAAACAAGAATGGCAAATCTTTGAATCTGTTTCATGGGGGCCCTTCGTAATCGAGGATGAGAAGCTTTTGGTTTGGTGATTGGTTGTGGCCACTCCTGTGGTTATATGAAAAGGTAAGGGTCTGGTTTCACCCATCGAAAACAAGAAGTAATTTCGAAGGAAAGGGTTGCACCGTAGCCGTAATGACTCTTAGAACTTAACTACAGTATTCACCAGTGTTGCTGCCGAGGTAGTTCAATCACTTAAGTGTTTCTATATGCCTTACAGAGAGTTGGAGTGGTCAGTTTTTAATCTGTTACATCTTTAAATCTGTGTAAGGTGAATACAAAATCGATATATAAAATCAAAAGCTTGACATAACATGGAATAAAACAGAAATAAAATTTAAAAAAAGATTAAGTGGACCAATTTGATTAGAGTTTTGTGAGACTTTGATGTATATGAAGCACATAGCAATATCTTATGATCTTTTGTTTATTGACACTGTAATTCCTCAAGATCTGCTGTACTTGAAAAAACCCGATTTCTCTTGAAATATAGACGTTTTTAAAGAAATTGTTGTACTTCAAGTTCAAATACTGGTCTTATAACCTATCTGTTATTTTGACAGAGTTAGACTAACTCGGAGTATAGCAAAGATTGACAGCGGGATTGCTGTCGAGGAAGATAAATGAAGAAAGCAGTATCCATAAAAATTATATTTATTACGTAAAAAGTCCACAAGCTCATGCTTTGAGCAAGAAATAATAGGTTGAATAAAAACATAGCTCAAATAAATTGACATCACCATATCTTGGATGAATAAAATACAACCAGATTCAAACCCAATCTTTCAGATAACTCGGCGATGCATTTAATATACACTAATAAGCAAATCAACCGCATTGTCTAATATCACCTCATAGTCCAAAGAATCGTCCATCGAACTCTCGAATGAAATTGATTGTTTGGAAGAAGAAGTAGTACTACCCACGAAGATCTTAAACTCACCTGCATTTATACGAGTCGAGTTCGACAACGTTGCATAACAGGCATTGTCAACAACAAAGAACTAAACTTTGCTCGCGTAGTTCGAATCCAGTTTATTTTGAGATCATGGGTTGGAAGTAGAAAAACAACGCATGAACATACAAATGTCTAACAAAATTTATGGATATTCAATTCAAATTATGTAAAACAATGCTTTTATATATATAACGACCGCGCATGATAAATATTTATCTTAGCAAAGATCTTTTATGGAAATTGATGCCGTTACATGAAAATTCATGATAAAAGTTGAATCTCAAAACGAAATTAAAAATAAATAAAACGGACGGACGATACTTTTTCTATAAGAGTGATATGAATTACACCTGCATCACATGTTCAAAATGCAAAAAAAAAATACTGATAAAAACACATATTAATACTGAGAAAGATGGAACTGAAATATGTAGTGAATTGCAGACCAAAATAAAGGTTAAAACAAGATAAGGCATATATTAATTTTAACCTCATTTACTAACGAAAAATTAATGTGTATTTTGACTCTCATTTTTAATAATTAACAAAGTTTGAAATTTTTCTGTTATTTTATTTTGAGATTTTGTAAATAATTGTTTGATGTTATATATTCGTTTATTTGATCTCTGTTTTTGTATGAGTTTGAAAGTTATTAAACTCCCGTATTTTCTAAGCATAATTTAAATTTTCAGAAATAAAAAAAGTTGATGATTGTGTAAAATTAGCATTTCTTTTTCAGGAGCCAACTATAGTTAATAATTTTCAAGCGTTTTTTTTTCATTAAGAAAAAAAATATTTTATATACAAGCATTTTTTTCCAATTTTTAAACAATTTTTAGAAAGTTATGTTAAGTGTAAACCATTTAATGATTTAAGAAGAATATTCTTTTTGGCATAAAAATAAATGTGAAAATGAAAAAAATATTGAATGACGTATTAAGTTCACAAACCTGATCTCAACGCTTCACAAAATTGAAGCAGTTAATAAAAAACACTTAAATTAGCGTAAATGAATATATGCTGATAAATTTTAAATATTCTTATAAAATTAACGATTGTATAAGAGAGGAATAAAAAGTATTAATAAGGGGAAAAATAGGTAAAAAAAATAAGCATTGAATCTGATGTGGGGCTGATTCTTTGTAAATAATGAGATGCTAATGACGTGAACGAAAGAAAAATCAAAATCTCGGCCACGAGAAAAAAGAAATCAAATAGGAAAAAACAGGAGCTGAAAGAAACCCTCTTTTCTCAATTATTATTTCTTTATTAAAAAATGAAATTTTCGTTCACATTTTATTTGGAACTCTTAGAAAGCCAAATTTTCTATAATTATTTGACACAAAAAACCATAATTGTTTTATTTTAATGATGTATTAGTATAATTACATCTTATGATACATATACGTATGTGTGTATGTGCATACGTGCGTTTGTGTTTTTATACGGTGTGAGTGTATTCGTATATATGTGCACGTGCGTGCGTGTGAGTGCATGTGTGCGTGTATTGGCGCTCTAGACCTTTTGATATAGAACTGCCAAATGTGGCACATATATTCACTAGAAGGCGATAACTTTTTAAATAGAATTTTTTTAAAAAAAGTGGAATTTTGTTTTAATTTTTCTAATTTATCTTAATATATTTAATCATTTAATTAATAAAATATCATTAAAATTCATTATAAGTTATAATTGATTTACTGAAAAAAGAAGTGAAAATACAGAGATACTAAAATTATGATATTATTACAACTTAAGAAAAATGTTAAAATATATTTAAAAAATATATATATAATAGTCTAAATTCATTCCGAAAAATTAATAATTATAATATTGAAATAGTCAATGTGTCTTTCAGCTCTTTAAGAAACAAGAAGTTTAAAGTAATTTTAAATTTTAATCAATACAAAGTAATGGCTAAAAAACTTATTGGTTTGATTGAATAAACATTCTACAAGATGTCAACCCATTAAACTTATTTTGTACATTTGTAAAAGGATTATTTTCAACAAGAAGATATTTTTATTCTTTCGGATTTGACTTGCCCACGTTGATTAATTACTTTTATTTCTTAATAAGAAAAAGAAATAAATTAAACATTTAACAATTTTTCATACTAAATGACATATAAATATCAAATGATTTATCAATTATAAAGGAGGTATGGATTTAAATATATTTTGAACTTAAACCATTAATATGTAGCAAGTGAAGGTGAAGGTTAGAACCCACGAAGATAGGACCTGTAGCCGAGCAACATAATCACAATACGAAAGTATACTGGAGCACCATAGATGTTATCTGGCTTATGAATTTAGCACCCATTAGAAGGCGCTTCCCCACAAATTAGTCGGCGGAAAGACGAAAGATTTTTTAAAGCACCAAGCGTTTTGAAGAGAGTGTAAATGCGTTGGCTAGTGAATGTGTTAGGTGCAGCATCAAAGGTGTCTGACGGCTTTGTTTGGCTGCAGCGTCAAGTGAGTCTGACGGCTGTATTTGGTTTCTGCGTCAAATGAGTCTGAGAACTTTGTTTGGTTTCTGCGGAAAGTGAGTCTGACCACTTTTTCGTATGTTGACGGAGTCATTCTAATTACACAAGGTTGCAGGGGAAATATCACCAATTTCAGAGATGTAGATCCTGGTATGAGAAAGCGAAGCTAGGCCCAACCCAATAGCCGAGTAACATAACCACACAAGTATACTTCAGTATTGTAAATGTTATCTGACTCATAAAGCTAGCGCAACAAATGCTTAACATATTAGAACTTACTCTAATAAAAGCTAACATGCTGGAAATTTAAAGCACTGTTAAATTGCAGTTGTCAAAATAAATTAATAACATATATTTCGGAACAAAATATTTCTAAAAATAAATAAAATACATGTGCTTCTTCTCTTTTAAGGGTCTTAAAAATGATGTTCGAAGATGCATTCAATTTGAAAGAAACGAATAAGCCATTAAAATGATGCATATTTTGATGAAGTAAAGTTTTTTGTAAAAAGTTAATAAATTTTAGGTATTTTTAGTTATTATAATGAACAAAATTAATTGTTTTTTTTTTCAACCTTTTATTAAAAAACCGAAAGAAAGAAACAGCTAATAAATTTTATTATCTTCTTCTTGTGTTCAACCAATTATTCCGCTTACATTAAACGAAGCAGCATGGACAGAATTCAGGGTTTTTTTTAAATGCTTAATGTGTGAAAGCATCAAATGGGTTTGTAAATCATTCAACTATTACAAATTGATTCTTTTTAAATATGAATGGGTAAATACTTAGTAATTATAATAAGACATTATATATAATGACTTATATAACTAATAGGTTATATGCACCAAATTTTAGAAATTTCAGTAGAAAGTCAAATCAAAAAAAGGAATATTTTTGAATAAAAGACTTTAAAAATATGAAACAGTTTTCCAATTAAATTATTTTAAACATTTATTTAATATTTCATATATATGTTAATATTTGAAACAAAAATAATAAATTTCAAACGTTGTAAGCAATTAAATAACTTTAACAACATTTTACATTTTTTAACTGTTACTTATTATAAATAAATCATTTACTGGATTGAATCTTTTTAATTAAAGATAGGATAAGGGATTAATCATTAAGAAATTTAAAGAATTATTTTATTACATATTATAGGAGAAAATTTTAGTTTAACTATTATCTTGAAAGAATAGATTTTTTAATCAACTTGTAACTAACAATAAAATTTTTTAACATTTTTTTTTCAAAACTGTTTATAATTTGAAGTAAGTACCATAGTATTTCTGCTCGATTGTTAGAATAATTGAAGGTTTTTAAAATATGAAACTCATTAGAATTCGGAATTCTTTTTTTTCTGAATTGCTGTTTAATTCACCTTCTCAACATTCTTCATTTTTAAAGTGGCTTATTTTATTAATTAAGTAAGTAAAAATTATCCTTGAACAGAAAAATAAACTCCGTGATTCTATTTGACATAATTAAGATTGTGCCTTATTATTATACATGAGATAAAAATGGTATATTTTGGAATCTGTAGAATATGTACCTCCATTTAACATTTTTAAAAATATAAACATTTGAATTTTAATGTTATTACCTCTTACTGGATTTTTTTTATCAACATTAACTATTGTTTGCAAGCAAGTTTTATTTGTAACAAATTTTTATTTAAAAATTTATTTAAAGTTTCGTTTATAAATTTGTAGTTGATTTTTTTCTGAGAGAAATTTATTTTATAAAATGAGTTTTTTTTTATTATACTGGCTTTTTTTTTGAAAAAATATTTTTGATTTATAATATCTCATTTACAAAGAGGAATGTCCTTCGACCTGATTTTTTCTCTAGTTTATTCTTGTTGGTACATTTTTAAATTATCTTGGAAGATATATTATTGACATGGTTTAAGAGCAGTATTAATCTGAAGCGGAGCCATTCCTATTTGAAAAATAGGATATAGATATTCTGTATGTCCTGCGTGTCAAACGAACCCCTCCTCCTATTAATATTCTCAAACTTCAAACTTCAAGAAATGGTGTTTTAAGCAAGCGTTTGAATAGAATGAAGACGAACCAAAGCGTCTCATTTGGCTCTCCTGCTCTTGGGCCTTATATTGATAATATTGAGCTCCTCTCGGTCATTATTAATCCCCTTATTCTTGGCATTATTAAAGTTTTGAGGAATATTTTGAATCACAATGCCTCATAGATATGTCATTCCATTCAAAATGAAAGGGGATCATGATGAGTTTATGCAAACACTTCAGGGCATGGTTTTCTGCTTTTCGGGCAATTCGAATTAAATGCGTACCATTCAGAAATTTATGTATTTTTTTTACTTCCTATTATTCACAATATAGTAAAAGAAAGTACAGCCTTCGTTAACATATCCCCTTTACCTATTTTCTGAGTTTGATGTATATCTTGATTTTGGATAATTAAATTGAAGAACAGTCATTTTTTGGAATTATTTTTCAATTTTTACTATTGGATCCTACTCCTACTGTTAGATCAAGTTTTCAATCGTTAATAAAATTCTTTTTTATTCATCCAATCAAGTTCATCTAAATTTATTAAATTTGTAATGGGTGACATTTGATGATAAAACAGCTTTTTCAAATATTAATTTCTTATTAATTATTTAAAAACTAGTTTTCTAGTCAAAATTATTCATTTCTCCGCCGCCAAATAAGTAGGAAATTCAGTTTGTTTGTTTTTCGCATACTAATGAGGTTAGGCTTAAAACGGTTTCGTCCTATTATTTTAAACGATTCTGTTTATTTTCATAATATTTGACGTATTTAAAATTAAACATTGTTAATTAATCGATTTTTGGGATTCATTTTGCAGTACTTTCAAATTAAAATAATACATAATAAAGAAAATTAGAAATTTTTAATCTGTATTGCGTTTCCCTACTGGTGTAGAAAAATCACAATTGTCACAATTGGCTTTGAAAATTCAAAGCCAGAATAATTTCAATACCAATATATTTTTTGATCAATTATTTATATTAATTGCACTTTTCTTGTTAGTATGACGTAGGATTCGAATCCCTTGGGTTGCGAGTTCGAACCCCATATATAGAAAATAGAATGGAGATTGCTAGTAAATTCGCTTTCTATTTTGCCGATTACTATTGTGATTCTATTATATTTATATACATATTTATATTAATTGTAATTATTTAATAAAAATTAACTGAAATAAAAATTTTCTTTGTTAACCTAAATAGGAATTGATCTTAAAATTTTTAAAAAATATTATTTGCTTACTTTGATATCTGTTATTAAAGAGAGTAAATGAACAAGAAGAATAAAATTCGTTA
Organism: Argiope argentata; assembly: GCA_026289955.1. NCBI lineage: Eukaryota > Metazoa > Arthropoda > Arachnida > Araneae > Araneidae > Argiope > Argiope argentata. The sequence continues at coordinate 13,003,032 of JAOUZG010038069.1, read as the reverse complement.
CATAGTATTTACTATAAAATAATGCATTCTTATCAAACCAAACGAAATTTTGGGTATTCATTAAAGTAAATTATATTCAGGGCCCGGCTTAGTCTAATTGGACATGGGGACAAAACCTTTTTCGGGCCCCATCTGCGATAGTATTTAAGTAATGAAAAACTGAATTTCATTATTAAAGAATAAGAAAAAAAAATTCTATTCGATTTGAAATTTTCCCTTTGATGTGAGGGTTTGGGGGTTATAGCACCTCCTAAGGCCTTAGACTCTGAGTATATCTCTTCATGTATACGCTTATGAACACTTTTAATCGGAATAATTGCAAATTCAAGAGAAGTAAAAAAAGAAGGTAAAAATGTGTACCTGGGAGATAATTTAATTTTTATTAGAATTTTAATTAATTAAAATCTAAGAGGGATTTTTTTTCATTTTTTGCCGTAACTTCCAAAAATGTATAAATTCAGAAAGAGTAATTTTACTTGCATTTGTAAGGTTATTGATTTGATAACTATGCACATTATTCTGGAAATATAGTGATTTTTTCTTAAAAATTGTAATTTGTTTTTATTTTTAAGCACGAAAATTTCGAACTTCGTAATTCATAGCAGTCTAGGTATTTTAAAAGGTTTCATTGTTTCTTCAAATATTTAATCGAATGATTGTTTTTTTCAATAACGATTTCTAAGGATTTCGTTTGATACCTGGTTAGTTTACAAAATAAATAAAAGTTGAATTTATAAGATATAAAAAAAATTAGAAGATAGTCGAGTCTTGTATTTACATTTATATTTTATGACATCATGGAATTGGATATCATAATAAGGATTCGTATGAGCCTGCGTTCTGGCATGGGTTCGTCTTCCCCCTGACTTGGGCGTCCCTGTTCAGGCATGGCTGTTCTTCTGCCCCCCCTTCCTGTGAAAAGGGGCTGTGCAAGCGAATGTGATGAGTGAGTAGCTAAGACGTACTCTTGGTCCTAATTGGTGTTACTTTAAAAACAAGAGATTTTCTTTCGGCTTAAAAATCAATGATGAATCAACGACCTTGTCCATGAAAAGTGCCATTAGAAAGAACAACAGGATTCCTATGTAAAAAAAAGATAAACACCATGATTTTAATATTTGTGAATTTGATGGAGTCTTGGATATGAAGTAATTTCTATGTGAGTTCACTGAAAATAAAATAACATATTTTCTAGATGAACTAGCAGATCTTATATCTGGTACGGGGGAATGGCTAATTCTTGATCGATTTAAGAAACTTTTGAGGAATTTTAAATTGACAGACACAAAGTTTCATTAATTGAACATGATCATATAACAGATTTAGGCGAATATTCGTAGGGAATAAGTACTATAAATAATAGATTGATTATAAAATAATTAGATATTTATACAAGCAATAACTCCAAACATTTAAGTATAAATAATTTCAAATTATAAAAACTTTTATTTCAGAAATTCATTTTTAATGTAAAATCAAATTAAATAGAAACGAGTAAATGACGTTTAAATATGCTACTGGAATTTTAAAAAATCTTCGAAAAGAGAACATATTCCATTTAGAGCAGTTTTGAAGTATAATTTTATTTTATTTTATTTAAATTCCTCGATTATTACTAGCAAGACGTCTCTTGACTCTTGAAACAATCACTTTTGACATCTTATTAGAGCTATCATGTACGATTATGAATTTTTATTATTAATGGATTCTACATCATTTACATAATGATCTAGAACATTACAATTACATTCTTTAATGAAGTACGTTTACATTTGAAATGATAAATTTTTATTAATGCAAACAAAAATGTATAATCCTGTAAGAAATGTTTAAATAGCTAAAAGAAAAGTTTATTTTTCATTATTAATAATGAAAACGAATTATTTATTACAACTCATATACATATTTTTTAGGAAAGTGATTATTTCTCTATTTAATATTTACCGTGTTATTACAATAGTTTATTAGTTTTCAATCTCGACAAACACTTCATACGGAAGATTTCTTTTCTTAAGACATATTTGCATCAAGTAGAAGATAAACAATAGAAATATTTGGTAACTTTTTTCATATTCATTGTATGTTATTTTATTGAAAGGAATTATTCAAATTTTCTGAAATTAATGCCAGAAGGATTTATTATTTTCTTGTAAAAAAAGCACACACACACACACACACACACACACACACACACACACACACACACACACACACACACACACACACACACACACACACACACACACACACACACACACACACACACACACACACACATATATATATATATATATATATATGAATGTATTTGTTTATTATTAACATTTTATTTTTATTGTCTTCATTTTTATTGAATTTAATTATAAACTGTCTTCATTTTTTTAATGTAATAATGGAATTGTTTAATGTAATAATCTTTATTTTTATTAATTTCATCTTCGTATTAATTGAATTAGCTTTAACCCATGACTTCTTACACATGGAAAAGTGTTATATATATATATATATATATATATATACTCACAGAAAAAAAATTAGAAAAAATGGTTACAGAAAAACTATTTTTATTTATAGCACAAATAAGGCTGCATTATCGAATCTTCATATTCATCAGCATTGTCTTTTCCATGAAGAAATTCTAATTTTTTTCATTTTCGCAAGAAGATAATCTTCTAGATAAATAACCCGATGAGAAAATCGTCATTTTATTCTTTTATCTCACCCACGCAGTCATTAGTTAACTGTAATTTATCTTATTCCCAATCAGACATCCTGGATTTTATGTATCACTGCGTATAGGATTTCGCTTCGAGTGGCTTTGTAGCGCCGAGGAACTCTCAAGGAATATCCAGTGATTAGGCTTACTAAATACAATTGTTCAAGGAGGGAGGATTCCGAAATCCTGTCACGGACGAAAGCTTCTTGGGTATGCACCTTTGATATTTCGTATTATCTCTGCTTCTATAAGTTTAAATATCAATATGTTTTTAGGCCTATTCCTGTTAAAATCCTATTAAATATATTCCTGTTAAATAGGAATATGTTTTTTTAACTGTTCCTGTTAAATTCCTATTAAACATATTCCTGATAAATAGAAATATGTTTTTCTATCTGGTCCAGTTAAATTTCTATTAAACATATTCGTGTTCAAAAGGAAAAAGTTTTTTGACATATTCCTGTTAAATTCCTATTAAACATATTCCTTTTAAATAGGATTATGTTTTTTGCCCTGTTCCTGTTAAAGTCCTATGAAACATATTCCTGTTAAACAGGAATATGTTTTTTCAGTTGCTTCTATTAAACTCCTATTAAACATATTCCTGTAAAGTAGGAATATGTCTTTTGACTTTTTCCTGTTAAATTCCCATTAAACATATTCCTGTTAAATAGCAATATGTTTTTTTGATCTGTTCCTATAAAATTCCGATTAAACATATTTCTGTTAAATAGAAATATGTTTTTTGACCTGTTCCAGTAAAATTCCTGTTAAACATATTCCTGTTAAATATGAATACTTTTTTCAGATAAGAATATGTTTTTAAGAAGTTTTGTCGGTATTTTGTTAAATCTCCCCTCCATTCTTAATCTGAAACTGCTGTAAAATTTAGAAGTATTTCTTTTTAAGTTATTTTTCAAGTTTCAATGATAAAAACCGATATTAACATGGTAATTTTAAGTCTAGACTTTTAAAAACTATCAGGTTTTGGAAATAGTATTGAAAAAAAGTAAAAAAAATGGGCTATATTTATATAATCCCGAAATACATGCTCAAGAATTAAATTATAAAGGAAAAAAAAATTTAGTCTCCAGTTTTGTTCAATTCCTACTATTAGTTCACACTCTCCCTATATATATTTATATATCTTGCTCAACATTTCAATTGCTAATAAAATACTTTTTATTTATTAACTCAAGTTCAAATATTTTTTTCAAACTTCAAGTCCATGACAAACGATGTTAATACAATTTTTTCAAATATTAATCCATTAATTAAATAAATGAATTTTTAATACTTAAATAGAGGTTTAGTGGTCTGTAATGACAATTGAAACCAACAGAAAGTAGCTCAATCGGTAAAATGCGAGGATTTCTATGTTTTTTACTTGAAAATGAAGAATACGAGTTCAATCCTTCGTGAAAATCAATAGTTTTTTGATCAATTATTTATATTAATTTTAATTATCTAATAAAAAGTAATTAAAATAATATTCTTGTTTGCTGACCTAAGTAGAAAATGACTTTTTATATATTTTTAATATTACTTGTTTTTTAACCATGTGGGTGAATGATTAGATTACCCTAGGACCAACCGAGGAACGAACTCGCGACGTTAGGGTTCGTAGTCGGGTAACACAGGCGTAAGACAAAAGTAAACACTTGTGTTGGGAAGTTGTTATTTGGATTATATTAGTATCACCACATATTCTCTCACCAGTGAGACATGCATTATGCGCCAAACGTATGGTATTTGTTGAAGAAAGAATTCTAATAATAGAGTATCAGAATGTGCAGGGGTGACTCTCCGCATGCCTCTGCGTAACACGAAGTTGCTAACTGGATTTCTGATCTCCTAATTGCTCATCGATGAGAAGATTTTGATTCTCTGCATCTTTTTATCACCACCGATTTCAGTTGCTGATAGGGATCCCCTTAATTAGGGTTATTTATGATGTCACGAACAATAAATGCAGCTTCAGGTAGAATATGCGCAACACAGAAGTTGTATTTGGTTTTCCTAGCAGTTATAGGCTTTAGCATTGCAATTCAAATGTAGTTCCAACCATAAAAAAGGTTGCGGATTAGCGTAATTAGTAGGGGTATCTTCACTGCAGATACCTCATCCATGTCAGAATTCTTTGAAAACGGAAGTATGTCTAATCAAATGACGATTGAGAAATTTTTTAACGTCAGCAAATCAACATGTGGATGGATGGTTAAATTGCCCTAAGACCGAGCGAGGATCAAATTCGCAAATTTAGAGCTCGTTTCCGAATAACATAACCACTTGACAAACGTAATAACTTGTGTCTGGAAGTTGCTATCTGGCTAATGAGCTATCATCACAACCATGTTAAGTACCATAAATTACGTAATTTATTATAAATTTTAAAACAATGAAATAAAAACCAACACTTTTGTCAATTATCAAAGCAGCAAAATATTCTTTAGTGTATAATCTCTTATAATGAAAGAATTTTGATTGATAAAATGAATTTCTAAAATTAGTACCAATATTATTCCTTAAATTTCTAAAATTAACTAATCTATAAAATTTTATTCATTAATTAATTTTATAAATCTAAATCTTTTTTATATTTTTTTTAAAAAATTAGTGATTTTTTTTAAATTTAAAAAGTAACTTAAAAATTAATTAAAATTTTTACAAATTTTTTATATTACTAAGTTTAAAACTTCACTTATTTATAAATTTAACACTAATGATATAAAAATTATCAATTCTTAAAAAATTATCTCTAACTTGTAAATGAAATTAATTATTGTGTGGAAAGAAAAATCTTTTTCTTTTCTTTCTTTTCTTCTTTTTTTGCTTATATAAGTAGTCTAAGATACAAGTTTCCCGGAATATTAGTAGTAAAAATTAAGATTTATATTTTACTTAATTAACATAAACCATGTAAACCCGTATATGAAATCTATATATTTCAAAATCTATTTTCCAAAATACAAATTAAATCATTGGAATTAAATACGTTTTTTTCTGATTTTACTTATTTATCGTTTTAAGTTCTACGTATTACTTACAGATGAAAGAGCAACCTTCAAATTTTGGAAGTTTATCTGTTAGTATTACACAAAATAAATTATTGAGTCGAAAGCTAAAAAAACAGATAAAATCATACATTAGAGAACACAAAGATTGTCCTTGAGAATTTTTAAAAATTTTCATTAATTAGAAATAAAGAAAGATTTTGGTATATAACTTGAAAAATAGTCTTTTTGAGTGACTATATCATTTATTTATGTTTTAATTATCCTTAATATGTATTTTATAATTTGGCTAATAATGTATTAATATCGTTATTTAAATTATAATTAATCCTGTCTGAAGTAAGAAAATATCATCATTATATTTCATGCATCTTTAAAGAAACCTCTCGGTAAACAATTTTTCCTTTTATTCCTGGATACAACAATCTAAATTATTAATTTCACTAGATGAATGTCATGCTGTACATTTACTGTATGTTTGTGTTTCAAAATTTGTTACATTTTTTTGTGAATTCTGTTTTACAGTTTAATTTTTACATCAAAAATTAAATAAGTTGCAGAATGTAAAATTAGTTGACGTAACAAAATTAACATCGTTAATAAGGTGAGCGAAACAATCTGGTAGATGGAAACAACTAATACATGAGGAAGATGAATAAATTATGAAGTTCTTCCTGGAATAACTAATAATATTATATTCCGGTGAATGCTGATGAAAATTGCTTTTGAACACACACAGAAACAAGAAAATAAAGCGTATTAATTTTTAATTGATAAATGTTACATTTTAATAAATTAATAATGTACGTTGATGTGATATTCATACCAAATTACCTTATGGATAATTATTAAGTAGTTTTTGTAAATAGAGAAAGACATGTTACTACGCGAAGAATTTAGTATATAAATTGGTGTACAGTATAAGTAAATTTTAGTTAGGTATCAAGATTCGGATAAAATCCATCAAAGGGTTAATAAGCTAAAACTATGTGCATTCGTATGCATGTAAACGAGATAATATATATTGCTTCTATTTAAATATATATAAAAAATGTGATGCGACCTTTTGTAAAAATTATAGATTTGTGATAAGTTTTGATTTCTATCTATGGTTGTAAATGCATCCAAAATTCTTGCTGAAGTTTCTTCACAATACTCTAAAATACGATAAGAGAATATATACTGCGTGTTTTATGAGCGGATACGTGAAAATAATATTCAGAAAACTCGAAACTTTCGTGGTCTATATCAATAGTACAAGATCCATAATTTTCATGCAAAGGGTTTGAGATAAAGATTTATCAGGGAATATATTGGGATATTGGAGAGAGTAGTCATCTTGTAATATTGGAGAGAGTAGTCATCTTGTAATATTGGAGAGATTAGTCAGTCTGGTATTTGATTTGATTTTTCCCTTTAGTGTGTAGTATATAAAAAAGGAGTACCCTAATTATGATTAGGCATGTGCCAAAAGTGGTGTAACACCTGTACAAAGTTCATTTTTAAAATAAAAAAATAAAATTTAAATATCTATCAAAGGACTAGCTATTCAAAAAAATCCTTTGCTTGTGTACTAAAAGTTAAAAATACAAAAAAAAGGAGTAGGCATAAAAAGAAAAAGCGGAAAGGTCCAAACGGTTCAAGCAGAAGAGCCTACATAATATTTCACAGTAATAGTATAATTGAAGCATAATTAGTAAATAATAAGAACTTACCAAAAATAGGAAAACTAAATTTAGAAAATAGAAAAATAAATAAAAAGAAGCAAAGAGAAAAATTTAAATAAATATTATAAAAAATATAAATAACAAATAAAAAGAGAATTCTATTATTGTAAATTTCAAGTTACCTTATGAAAATATAATTATTTTTTAAATTTCATATTTGTCTAAATTAATTTTAGTAAAAAGCAATTAAAGGCAATTAAAAAGGTAAAGGCAAAGGCAATTAAAATATATGCGATTAAATGATGTTGATGAATATTGTCATTCATGCTCATTACTTACGAGATTTCAAATCTCAATTATGCAAAAAAAACCTACCGTTCTCACATGATAAAGTATAACAAGAGAAAAAAATGAGTATAGTAATTAACACCTTAGAGGAAATAAAATAAGGGGTTAAACAGGATATTAAAAAATATCCTCGCTGTTAAATATTCTAATTTCATGGACGAGATACAATGATTAGCATTTGGATAGTCATTTCAAGGGGGGGGATTAATTGAATGAAAAGAAAATTTCTGACTCCTTCGATTTTTTTTTATTTGCTGGTCACTGTAATACACTCAATCGATTTTGAATTTTTATAATCAGTAGGTTATATGCGTTATATATAAGCTATTATGCACTCTTTAAATTGTTGTTAAACTCGGTTATGAATTAACAATGAACTAAAATGCCAGAATTATATTTAAAAGTATTATAAATTTACATATGAAGCAATTTTATTGCGACTTATAATAATCTTGTTTATCAAATTGTTTCAACAAGAATGCAAAAATGCTGTAATCTTTTAAACCGGTTTGGGTTTTGACCATTGTTAACGAAAATAATTTTGACTTTGAAATTAGTGCATTCTATTGTTGCAACTGTTCAAAATGGTTAAAATTGTCTTTTAAGAATAATGAAATTTCCTAACAGGATATGTTTTCTTTTGTGATTGTTAGTTTCTTATATTTAAGTATAATTTTTTTTCTAATTTGTACACAAATCAGGTATAACAGTGAGTAGTGAAGAATATATATGCAATATTATTGAAAATAAAACATTTATTCAATGAAAGAAACAACACTATTTTATTCAGAAATTTAACTGAATGAGCACACACACACACACACACACACACACACACACACACACACACACACACACACACACACACACACACACACACACACACACACACACATTACACACACACACACAAGATTATTGTAAGTCGCAATAAAATTGCCCCATTTCTAAATTTATAATATAATTCTGGCATTTTAGTTCATTGTTAATTCATAACCGAGTTTAACAACAATTTAAAGCATGCATATTAGCTTATATTTCTATTTTCAAACTTTACAGAACTATATGATAAACGCCATAATTAGATAAAGCTAAATAATTAAGAAAAAACATACCATTTTAGGGATGAAGAATTAACTTTTTTGATAATGCTTATAAAGATATATTTTATTATGACAACTCTTGTTTATCATTAATACTTCAGACGGAATTTATTTGCTCTTGAAATAAATAGATTGTATGCAAAAAATACCATTCTGTAGATGGTATTAGATGGCACGTCTAACGATGGCGAACAAAGTAATCACAACTTAAGAAAATCTTGTCGGTTGTAAAAGGTATCCAAAAAGAGCCAATAAAAGATGATAAAAATTTGGGATTTTAATTTTCAAATTACGTAACATGTGATTGCCTTTTTTCAATTCCTACTATTAGTTCACACTCTCCCTATATATATATATATTCTTCAAACTTTCAATCTTTAATAAGGCACTTTTTATTCATTCATTCAAGTTCAAATACAATTTTTAAAAATTGTAATGGATGAGCATTTGATGTTAATACAGTTTTTTCCAATATTAACTCATTAATTAAACTTAAGGAATTTTTAATGATTTCAATAGAGGTTTAGCAAATTGTAATGAAAGTTTAAGTCAACAAGCAGTGGCTCGATCGGTAAAATACAAGGTCATCAATAATTTTCACTTGAAGGGGAAGAATGCAAGTTCAATTCTTGCGAAAATCAACAATTTTTTGATAACTTTTTAATCTCTTGTTTTAGGTATACGTTTTATCGAAATGATTTTCGAGAGAGAGTTAGCAGTGGTGGGTTAGTGTGTTGAAAGAAGAAAATTTTTCATAAAATAAAATTTTAAGTTTTAGGTTCAATTCCGATTCCGCTTTTTAAAATTTTTGTTATCAATTGCTTACTTCTCCTACCTAACATTATGGTTGAGCTAAGGGTCAAGAAGGAAATTCAAGAATGAGAATGGAAAATTGCAAAGAAATTCGCTTTCTATTATGTAAATTAATATTGTGATTCTGTTATATGAGTATAGATATTTATATAAATTGTAATTATTTAATAAAAAGAAACTAAATTAAAAAATTCTTTGCTGACTTAAATATGAATAGACTTAATTTTTTTATATTACTTGTTGAGTATATTATTTATAATTTGGTGAAATTGTTACTTGACGCTTTTTGGTCGTCGTTAAAACCGAAAAATTATAAATTATTTGGTAAAAATGGGAATTCGTTTAGATTTTAAGCAGTTACTCTTTAACTAAGCATGCTATTATTTTCATTAATACGCATTATTTTCTTCATTATTTAACTTAGATGCAATTTTACTTCCTTGAATCAGCGATTTTGAGCTTTTGGTGATATAAAGATTTACTGACTATTAGGTTTCAACCAAACAGTATTATTATATATGACTGTTTTCAAGAATATAATGGAATTGTTAACGATAAATAATTCTAAGGAAGTGAATTCTAATTTAAAATATGTATATAATTTCCCTTTCACTCCATATAGTTTAATTTTGTTCTATTATTATGTTGTTTTAAAATTTGTGTAAAATATTTGTATGCATAAAACATCAAAACGCAACTTTATTAAAATATTTCGCTAATTTATTCCAATTATATCTATAGATTCATATTTATAGATAAAAGTCGATGCTTACTATCAACCATTATATTAATTTTTTTAAAAAAAAAATATTGTCACATTACAGCTGCAAATGCCGTTTCGGTTCCTCATTTTAAACTCACCTGTATCAACTAATAGAAAATATGATAGAAATGGTACACCATCTTTGGTGCAACAAAATTGCTAAATCTGCAATTCACGTTAACTCACTTAGTCATCACTTTAGCTGTGTCTGCAGTTCCATATTAAGTTCGTAAGTGTCCGTCACAGAGGATTACGGCATCATGTTTCAATGACTAAATGAGGATTTGAATAATTTAATGCTGGTAGTTAAAAGATGCTCTTAAATCTGAATATCATTTGAAATATAAGGAATGGGTTTGATTTTTCTAATAAAGCTTTTCATTATGTTTTTAAAAAAAGTGAAATTTGATTATTTACTCGTAGTATTATGTTGTGATATTCCCAGTTTTATTGTTGTTACTCTCGTGCTCCGATTTACAACGGAAGGAGGGATGTAGTAGCTTCCGAGGATATGGACCTGACCACCTGTGGGTAGAAGTCTGGATTCCAGCTCTCACGCTTCATAAACTCTTTTTACGAGGTGGACTTCATTTATGCATTCCATTCATCCACAGTATATAATTAAGATCTTAAACCGAAACCACATCTGATACTGTGGTATTACTCTCGATATGGAGGACTTTGTGACCACGACAGATTTAACGTACGCCAGCTTCCACACACACACACATATTCATTTAGGAGATCATCACTCATAAAGGAACATTTCAATTGATGTTTCTAATAAATGAATTCAGTTGCAAATATTAAATAGGCTTCAAATTTATAAGGGTAACTTCATTCGTTATAAATTTTAAGATTTGACTATCAGCAACATATGACGTACTTTAAATCTTTGGGTGTATACTTATTATCACTCCGTTCAGAGCATAATAACCTTGCAAATTCAGCATTTATTGCATTCAAATCAATAATCTTAACTTTAAAAATAAAACAAATAATATTATTTTTAAAAGTCAATTCCTACTTAAGTCAGCAATTTTTTTTATATTTTAGTTATTTTTTATTAAATAATTACAATTAATATAAATAAATTATCAAAGATTTACGAGTTTTCTCAAAAATTAAACTCGTGTTCTTTACCTTCGCGTGAAAAACACAGAAAAACCTTGCATTTTAGCAACTGAACGATTGCCTTCTGATTTCAGCTTTCAAAAGTAGAATATGCTAAGTCTCTATTTAAAGTAATAAAAATTAAGTAAACAGTATTAATGAAAATTTGAAAAAACTGTATTAACATCAAGTGTCATTCACTACAAGTTTTAAAAAAATTATTTGAACGTGAGTGGATGAATAAAAAGTATTTTATTAACCATTTAAATTTTAAATAGGCTACGTATATATATAAGGACAGTGTGATCTAATAGTAGGAAATGAAAAAAAGAAAAAAAACAATATTTACACTTCTCTCTAACTAGTGACTGCAGTATTTATATAAATTAAAAGAATGATAGTTTTGTCTTTTATCATTAATTTATTCTTTTCCCCATATCTTTGTTTCATTACTGACAGCAATATTTAAATATATTAAAGTATTGATATTTTGCCATGTTCCGTTTGAATGATTCTTTCAACCATATCTTTGTTTCCTGACTAATTTGTTCATACAATTGGTCTCTAAATGAAGATTGTCTTTGGAGTAATTATGTATTTGATTAAATAATTAAGTCCAAGTGGATATAAATATATCAATAAATATCTCATAATTATTAATTTATGCCATTGTCTAAATTATATGGAACTCCATGCTAACCAGGTCATAAACAATTTTACAAACTTAGCTGATTTAGTAGAAATGAGAAATGAATCCATCTCTCCAAATATAAAGTAATATAATATTAAGCATTCCTTATTTTAAAGGTCAAAAATACATTTTATAATTTTAATAATACTATATCATGTTTATATGTATTGAAAATATCTGTTTCAAGAATGAAGATAAAAATCACTGAAATTGCTTATTAAAAGCTAAGAAATATTAAAATTAAATCTATAATGCTAAATTAATATCCCTATTTTATACAATTACAAAAATATCAATAAATAGTTAATTTTCAACCTAGTTACCAGCAACATTTGATGTATTTTTTGCAACATTTGATGTACTTAAAATATGTGGATATATATTTTAATATATCCACATACGTAAATAAAATGAATTTTTCTTTGTTGACTTAAATAGGAATTGCCTTTAAAAAAGTTATAGTACTTATTTCATTGTCTATTAAAATCTAAGAAATATTAAATATAAATCTATAATGCTAAATTAATATCCCTATTTTATACAATTCCAAAAATATCAATAAATAGTTAATTTTCAACCTAGTTAACGAAATGGATCAGCATACATTTACTCAGAATTTTTTTTGGCACCTTTTTTATTTCGTCGCCAATTAAGTTAATCAAATCTTCTAATGCCTTCTCAGTATGCCAGACTCATAGGTTGGCGAATGCATCGATTATTAGGAGTAGTTCTTTAGCTCTTTGAGAGCGAAGATACGTCTTGGGTCTTTCGTACTGAGACGATCTTATTTAGTCAAATGGATCCAATTTCCCCTTTTTATGTCTTGGATTCCCCAAAGAAGCTCCGACCAATTTTCATTCTGAGAGGAGCTAAGTAAGTGGCCGGATTATTGCTTCGCTTTGATAGCTGCAGATCTTCGAATGCCATTAAATCAGCAAGTTGTTCCGTAGTCGAACTATGAATTGTTGGAAATATCTCAAAATTAACGAGATTATTTCAGTTATAAAAGAAAATTAAATATAAAATTAAAGTTACTTGAATTTTTCTAAAATGAAGTAATATTTATTTCGCTAGATACAAACTGCGAAATTTATTTGAAAGTATGCAATTAATGAAAATATATAAAATTTATATTAATTTTACCTATACATTATTTATTTTAACTTGTTAATTTATTGAATATAATAGTAAATAAATGGATTTTAAACAAATAGCTTTATTTAAGTTCTTTTAAAATTTGTTTCCTATAAGATGGTCCTAGTTTTTGAATTCGTAAAAATTTAATAGTTTAAGCTAAATTAATAATTATTTTCTTTTCGTTTCTAAATCATTGTCAAATATTTGAATTGCAAATAATAAACTGCTTATATTAAAATTAAATATACTTGATGTTAAGATTTTCCACAACAATAGGATAGAACAAGCAGTAAATTAGGTACATTTGTAAGTTATAAAAGATATTTTATTTACAATGTATGAGAATTCAATTACTACCTGCATGTTGAAAAGATGTTAACTAAGTCAGCTTGTACAACTTTCTATATATAATCTAGTCCATGATGAGTTATAATCTATGATAGTTTTAGTTTATATAATAGCTTATAAAAAGGTTATGAACGTCATTAACTTAAAATGATATGAAGTTACAGTCAGAGTGTTTGGAAACGGTATTTTAAGACGACCAGAAACCTTAAAAATGACTTTTTGCAATTCTCACCTTAGCAATTTGAAATTTTACTGGCATTAAGCGTAGCACTATAGGAGATGATACAAAAAATTTTAAAGCATAGTATTCATTTATTTTTGAGTTAAGGGGGGCTATTATAATATAATATTAGTGATAAATAACTTTAATGTAAATTTTTTCCAGACTCTCCAAATTTGTTCGAAAGCACTCCAATTATTATTATTACTTACTCTCACCCTTTTGAAACAAAAGGTGGGATTAATCTTGAAGTTTGAGTGTGAAATATCAAAACAAACTAATGTAATATCTCAAAACTACTGATTTAAAAAAAAACATTTAAGTAGTTTTGAATTATTAAATTGGTTAATTTTGATATTTTGTACTCAAACTTAACGATTAATTCCCCTTTTTGTTTCAAAAGGGTGAGAGTAAGTAATAATAGTAATTGAAGTGCTTTCGAACAAATTTGGGGCGTCTGGAACATTTTTCATTAAAGTTATTTATCACTAATATTATATTATAATAGCTTTCCTAACTTAAAAATAAATGAATACAATGCTTTAAAATTTCGTGGGTCATCTCCTATAGTGTTACTCTTAATGCCTGTAAAATTTCAAATTTCTAAGGTGAGAATTGCAAAAAGTCATTTTAAAGATCCCTGGTCACCTAAATGGAATATCTTTTCTAACTCTTTTGGAAAAGGTATATTGATGGAATATATTTCCTGTTCAAATCATATCACTATATTAAAAAAGGTATTTTACTGAAGAAGTAAACAATAGACGAAACTATTAAATTAAATCTCAATTTTTTCAGAAGTTAACAACTTGCATAGTGATTAATGGGCAAAAACGCTATCTTCAGAAAACATTAAAAAAATTAACAAGGAATTAATGGAAAATAGGGTCATGGCTAGCCAGCCAGGTGGTACGGTGGATAAAGGGATTAAGACCAGGCCAATGCAAGGACCCTAACATAATCAAGATGTAAAATGATGCTCTGAACAATAATAACGAGATGGAAAGAAGATAGGAAGTAAGAGAGGAATCTATAAAATAATAGGAACGCCTATAATTGGAATTATTTTACTTTAATCAAGTTTTTAAGTAAATACGATTCATTGCTAATAGATCATGTAAATGGAATAAAGAATTTAGGATCCTGAATGGTTCCTTGCATCCAGGACCCTTTATAAAGATGGCTGGCTATATGTAGGGTAAAACCTTATAGGAAAAGGTAGTTTTGAGTATTTTATAAATACCATAAATAATATAAAGCATTCGTCATTTTTTTGAAAGAAATATCGTCAATTTTTTTGTGAGTTCGCATTTTTATTCCTTTATTCTCGAAACTTGTTGAGGATAAGATGCAAGAATTCAAATTAGTATTTTTAAACTAATTTTACAAAAAGTAACGCAAGATCGAAAAATTGTGGAGAAGTGTCCGCAACACCTAAAATTAAATGATAAAAATGTTTTTTTCTTTGTATACTTAGTATATGAGGAGTTTTATAAAATTCTCTTTAAAGATTTATAAAATGTTCCCAAGTTGTATGAAAAGCATCCGAACCTAGAAGAAAATAAATTTTAAAAGTTTTTGCCCTTTATAAATATTTAGGCTATTAGAACTTTAACTGTAGCTTGAATATTGAAAAATTATGAATATTGCATTCTCCTTCTATTTTAATGCGATGATGATGATGTCGTGTCCGCTTTTTACCACGGAAAGGGGGGTGCAGTAGCTTCTGAGGGTATGGACCCCTGAGCACCCGAGGGCAGAAGTCTGACTTCTAGCTCATATGAAGATGATACACGCACCCAGACGCTTGCACAGCCCCTTTTTACAGGGGGGCACATTCACACACCTCACAGATAGCACACAGAAGAACAACCATGTCCGAACCGGGACTCGAACCTGGGACTTCCAGAAGACGCGCTACCTCTGTGCCAGCAAGCCGGAATTTTAATGCGATATATATCCTAATTTCATTAGCAATCAATTAAGAAAAATGTGAATTCGTCTTGCTTAAATTTACAATTTATTTTAGTTGATTACTATTTTTTGTGTTTTTCATAAACCGTTTCTTCAAATAAAAAGAAATACTATTTAAATCTAATTATATATAATATACTAAAGCTCTAAAATAATCTTGAGATTTTCTGTAAGCCATATAAAATGTACAATTTTACTCAATTGCAATAGTACTTAAATAATACGATTGAATAATATGTAATACAGAATGAGGATTTTTATAATATAAAAATTTCGAATCTTCCAGATTTTTCACAATTTTTAAAGAAATTAGATGCAAGTTAAACTAAACAAGAAAATAAAAAAAATCTTTACATTGAAGATGATTTTTTATTAATGCCAACCATAAAAAATGCACTTTTGTGAAAATAAATCAATTCTAAATACAAAATTCTTAATTTATTGATTCTTTATTCATAAACAGATAAGAATTATAAATCCACAATTATATTTCATGAACTATATTTCTAATACCGCATAGATTTAAAATCTCTAATTGAAATCCTGGGATTTCTTTTAACTAACGAACATTGGATAAACAAAAAAAAAAAAAAAAAAAAAAAAAAAAAAACTAAACTAAACAAAAATTCTTTCTATAAAATGTCGAAGTATTCAAAACTGAACTTTTACAACTAACAACAATTTAAAATAAGGTATTCAATAATTTTTCGAAAAGAATTACATGCGTCAATTTAATTCCTTTGTAATCATATTTTCACTATCCCCCTCCTTAAAATTTTCTTGCAGTGAATTGAATATTTTTTTGCCATCTGAGTACTTGTATAACGGAAAAAAATTATACAGATTTTGAGAAAAAAATTAAATTATTTTGTTTTAATACAGATAATTATTTTAATTGTTTCGTCATTCAAAGTAGATATATTAGAAATATTTATTAAAATTAAAATCATTTTTAATAATTTTTATGTTAGGTTTATTTTCCCACAAATTAAAATATTATTAGCAGCAAAAATGATATAGCATATCATTATTGGAAAAAATTGTTATCTAAATCAAACTGTTTCCAAACTGTTACTTTAATAAGTAATTTGTAAGCAGCGAATCATCACAAATGAAGTCTGATAATTCCAGAAAGTCTCTTGGGGCGGATCAAGGTATTTCGATTGAATTGTTCTTAGCCAGTAAGAACTAATTAATTTTTGGAAAAGATACCTTGAAGCAAGAATGCTATCTGAATATTCACGAATTCACAACAAGTTTGTTACGGTAGAGCAAAATATAAGAAATTAAAAATAAAATTAATTTTTGAGTACAAATTTTGTATTTTCGTCTCTAAGGTAAAGAATTATTTTATATCGCGTCATTTTTCACTTCAAGGAATTAACATTTTCATTTATGCTTTAATGCCGTTTATTAATAAATATTATCAAGAAAAGTTTGTTTAAATTTTTGTAGAATATCTT
This sequence comes from Argiope argentata, assembly GCA_026289955.1. Classification (NCBI taxonomy): domain Eukaryota; kingdom Metazoa; phylum Arthropoda; class Arachnida; order Araneae; family Araneidae; genus Argiope; species Argiope argentata. The sequence continues at coordinate 12,985,662 of JAOUZG010038069.1, read as the reverse complement.
TACGTTTTCAACAGAAGTTTATCGAAGCTTTTGTCTAATTTGGTTTTTGCTTATATATCCAAAGTTTTTCTGAATTCTTTAGTTTATATATTAAGAATATATCATAAACAAATGCTGTATTTTAAATAATTACCTTAGCTGGCCTGCCTATACGTAATGCGAGCATCGATTCATCTAAATTATTTTACACTTTTTAAGTATTATTAAGATATGTGATTACTTTCAAGATGGATCTTTTCAAAAAGTTTGACGAATATCATATTTCTGACTATATGTGTAAAAGGGGTCGTAAAAATATGGATGAAAGCAAAATTTACCAGTTAAGTATCTAAAGATTTTAAACAAGGGGAAAAAAGTTCTTTTTTGGCTAAAAGGAGGCATAAAGGAAAAACAAACTTCTTGTTTAGTTGTCTATAATATGATTTATATAAAGTTTTGCAAATAGGTTAAAAACCTATATTAACTAGTTCCTGAACTTAAAAAAAATAAACTGTGTTTCTATCCATTCTTTAAATGTTGTAGTTCAATTGGTAAATGATAGGAATTTTTCAATTTTTTGTCACATTATGAAGCCTTTAAAAACCATAAAATATTTCTAAATTAATAGATGATTTGTTTTCTAGTTCAGAATACAGAACATTTTGAAAAATTATTGTACCAAATTTGAAAAAAGACGCCTTGGATATTAGTTTATGTTTATAGTTTAAAAAAAATCTACCCTATTCTATAAATCTCAAAACTCCATCGTTTTTATAAAGAAGTCTATTAAAGAACTAAAAATGCTAAATAGTAAAAACATAATATAGAATAATAAATAAGTAACATTCATTTCCCCAAAAATTGACTTTTCAACGTAATTATTAATCTAAGCCCTTTAATAATGCTATAATTCTGCACAAAAATTAACATAGAATATATTAATCTGGATTTTTATGTATATTTTCGTTTAAAAGAGAAAATTATTGCTCGCATCGTGGCACAGGGGTAGCGCATCTTCCCCGTGATCTGAGTTGATGCTGTATTAACAATTTCTTTACATGACGATCAGTATGAGTTGGTACATTATCCCACATGCAAAAAAAAAAAATACCTTGAAGTCTTACATGCTGTAGAAGAATCACTTAGAATATTGTGGTACCGTTGTCTGTTGATAAACAAATTTGGATTTCATTTGAAATTATATCTTCATAAAAATACAGTCCAATGATAAAGAATGCGATAAAATCACACAATATTGCCACTTTTCCAAATACCAGGATTCGTTTCTGGATAACGGAAGGGTTTTCCTATGCCCAAATTCGACAGTTGTGGGTTTTAACTTTCCTATTCACTCAAAATTAGACCTCATTACTCCAAGAATGTTTAATGCCCAAGTTATGCCAATTACCATTCGAACAAGGAATTGAAGAGAGAAAATTTACGGACCTATAAGTCCCCGCCCTGAAACAGGTGCACTAACTTGATTTTGTTTGGATAAAAATGCAAAATATCTCTTATGATTTTTTATACAATTTAATATGGAATATTCAGAACACAATGAAAAACTGGCAAACTCACACTATTATGCGGCGACTGACTAGTGGCTTCAACGAGCACGATCGCAATATTTTCGGTGTGGAATATGGAATTTGTTTAGTCCTCTGCTTGGCAGAATGCCAAGTTGCTAAGTTTATTTTAAATTTCTGTATCAGTTTGCGTAGGGCACCTGGAGGCATTGGACGTCTTCATATGACGAAATTTCTTTATCTATGCAACGGAGTTTTGTTGGTTCTGGTAGAGAAATTTCACAAGTGTCGCTTTTTCTCGTAATGAAGGAGTGACAAACAAAAAAACCTAATGTTATTGAAGAATCCACCTTCCTTTTATTCAAAGAAATATGGTAATAGACAAACGCTGTTAAGCTAATCATGCTTCACATTTTCAATGTATGCAAAACACCATCTATTCCACCAATAGATGTTGTTACAACGCCATCTATTGGTGGAATTTTCTACCCTTTTTAATTAAAAAATTTGATTCATCTCTAATTCAAATGATATCTTATTTGGATTAATAGAATACCTTTTAAAAGAAGGCTTAATAGAACGCTTTCTGAAGTAGGTAACCTAATTTTTGCTGACCTAGTAGCTTTCAGCTGTCGAATGATTAACTGTGTTGCCAATACTTTACTACTCAAATAGATACAAACTCAAATCTTGTCTTTATTTTGGGCCCCCTTTTTCTTGAATAGCATGCAAAAGAATTATATTACATTTTAAGTGATCTTTTAATAATTTGGGATCTTAATTTTTTAAGTAAATTTTTTCACTTTGAGGAAATTATGTTTATTTTGGGATTCTAATTAATAAATTTATTATGCTTTTTAAGATTTAAGAAACGCATCGTCAAAGCAAAGGTTAATGATTTTTTACTAGATAATAAATTGAAATCAATTGTTTATGCAAAATATCTATGTACACTGAAATGCCCCCATCCAACAAAAAACACCCTGGTAAACCTATCTAATATTTTGTATAGGCCCCGAGAGCACGCTGAAGTGCAGCAGAGTGGAGTGGCTAAGGACACGACATTGCAAAACATTCCATATAGGGGCGATAATGTTCGTCAGGATAAGAGAGGGTGGCTAAAAGAGGGAAAAAATTCAGAAGAATGCTCTTCAAGCCCCTCCGTAGCTACTGTAGACTTGTGGCTTGACACTTTATCCCGTTGGGATTGTCCCCATCCTTCAGACTGTACCCAGAATATGAATAATTTAATATTCTTTCTGACACTCTAAGGTCATAAAGGATGTTAAAGCCTCACTGACCAATCATGGTTGAGTCTGCACACATCAAAAGTCTCATTTCATACCACCTGCTCAAGCCCCTTACCCTCACAGAGCTTCCACCAACTTGAACAGTTCCTTGTAAGTATGATAAATACATGGACTGATGGAGTTTTATCCACACCCCTTATACCCGATAAACTTGTAAACGTGATTCCTTAGATCAGACAACGTTTTCCAAATCATTAGGAGTCCGTTGGTGGCTTTGGCGTGCTCTGGTAAGGTGCAAAGCTTTGTGATACCGATTCAACAATGGTGCATGAGATGATTTGCGTTTACGAAATTTCCCATCAATTATGTTACGTTACGTAATGCATACACTGACACTTGTTGATGGGCCTGCATTGAAATCCACAGCAATTTGAGGAAGTATTGAACGTATATCACATGTAACGATTCTTTTCAAGCGCTATGATCCCGTTCTAGGATTCCACTGTTGGAGATTTGAAGTTTTACTTGAAACTAGTATTCGTAGTACACCCTAAAATTGATCAAGTACGAAAATCCAAATTTCATCTCTACATCGGAAAGGAAATTTGGTGCACTGTTAGACACTGTTAACTGTTTAAAGTAGATATTGTTAAAATCACTTAAAACTTGAAAACCTGTCATTATAACAGTTGGAATTGATTTAATAATCTCCTCAGACTCCTTCTGCCTTATATACGCACTGTCAATCGCATCGTGTTATGCTGAATGGATGAACCCCTCCGTGTTTTGCATACGACCTGCTATAGCAGTTTTTCTGACTCTTTAGTATATATATATATATATATATATATATAAAGTACAATTCTAACTTATATAATAGTTTGTGATTTTAAGAATTCTTGTAGAATATTAAATAATAAGGTTGTTAATCATGCTGTCCTATCTCTATAATTCAGGTTGGTTTGTATTTACATCTTTTTATGTATTTGACTTTAAAAACTGGAAACTCAGCAAAATGAATATGTAAATTGAAGACAATACACAAAGTGTAATTACCAAATAGTTTTTAATGGCATGCATAATAATGTTTTATGAAAGGACTTTGAGTCTTGTGCATTGTTTGTACTAGTACATTCCCAATGATTATAGAATTCGTAAATTAGCTCCAAATTTGCAACAGAATTTATTTAAGTATTATGTTATAAGGTATGAGAATATGGTTCATAAAATAATTGTTTTTTCCCTCTAAATTATATCTGTAATCGTGAGATATCTCATCGATCTTAAAGACATTGCGACATCTATAAGCATAAAGTGTACTCAGGTATAGGGCATATTTGTTTACGTTTTAAAAAAATAGACACAAAAAGCTAATAAAGCCAGTCGATATGCTCACGAGCCCAGGAGAGTCGCTGCAGTTGATGTCGTGCTGTCAGTAAAGGCACTCGAGTCGGTCTTCTGCTGTCATAGCCCAAGGAAGACAAATTTCGCCGCACAGTCCTATCGGACCCGTCCCTCGTACGTCCCACATTGATTCCTGCAGTTATTTGACGAAGTGTTGCGTGTCTATTGACATTGACCATTCTACACAGACGTCGGCGATCTCGGTCGTTAAGTGCAGGTGGTCGCCCACTGCGCTGTCCATGATGGGATGGGATGCCTGAAATTTCATACTCTCGGCACACTCTTGATACTGTGGATCTCGGAATGTTGAATTCACTATTGATATCTGCAATGGAATAACCCATGCGTCAAGCTCTAACTAACATTCCACGTTCAAAGTCAGTTAATTCTCGTCGTGCCGCCATAAATCACGAAAAACCTTTTCACATGAATAACTTGAACACAAATGAAAGCTGTGGAAAACGAACTGCGCATTTATACTTTTTCGCTGCGATACTACTGCCATCTGTATATTTGCATATTGCTATCCCATGACTTTTGTCACTTCAGTGTCTATCTATCTATCTATCATTTTCTTTCTATTTCGAAGATTTTTTTGGAACTCAAAGAAAGTATGTTTAATATAGAATGTATAGAAGAAAATTCTTTAGTTGGATATTTGCATTATTTTTGGAAAAATTGATAGAGCAGACAGAATCGTCCAAAAAATGCTTATATTCAATTTGTCTAAATATTGGAGAGGATCAAATTCATATTCTGTGAGTGTTTTTCTACACTTTTAAATGGTATAATAAAGGTCAAACTATTTTTCGACCTACACAGTCGTATGAATCTTAAATTTGTCTCTCCATCCATCATTACAAACTGATTCTCTAAATATTAGCAATTCACATGCGGATAATTAGAAAAATTTTAGAAGATTATGTGAAGTAATTACATAAACAATTTGAAATATAAACTTTAAAACCTTTGTATTTAATATTGCATTCTCATAAAAAATAAACAAATGTAAAATAAAATAACCATAAAATTAAAAAACCGTAATACTACTAAGGTCTTGAGAGAATTCTCCAGTGCTTTAATTGTTCTCTCTATATATGATTGACATTATATCTTTTTCGTATTTCCGCATCCTATAGTTTGTGCGCCCAAGAAGAGAATCTTCTGTAGACATTTCGAAATTTAAAGATTTATATTGCCAAAATTGCATCAGTTTCTCCAATTTTTCCCCTTGTTGCCAAATTTTTCACCAAGATTTAAAATGATAGCCAGAGTAATAGCAAGCTTGATGTACAAAATCAGTTCAACATCCATTAAATCTGCTTATTGCCAATGTTACAAGTTCGTTACAATATCTTTGTGATCAAAAATAGAAAGACGGAAAGTGGAGGGGGGGTCAAGAAGACAAAGTGAATTGATCTTCGTGTGATTTTATTTTGATTTTGGGAAGGTCACTTTTTTTCGTATTTCACTATGGTTAGATTCAAAAGAGAACCTATAACCTGATATTCTGAACCGCTAGAATCTATAAATCTGAAGGACTGGACCTCCGCAACAGTAACACTAGCAGATGTGGTTGAATACTAATGCTCATCACCGGACACGTTGAAAGTATGCTCACGGTTTTCCTTCGGAAGTACATCCCGTCACCAATTGGGTATAATACATCCCCAAATATTACTGTGGCCACCAAAATGACGAAAACCAATCCCTATCCGAAAACTTCTCATCCTCAATTAAGAGATGAGAGAAATTCACAAGATAAATCGTACCAGACTCCCCGACTCGTCCGAAGACAAAAGGAATAAATCATAAAACTGATTGACAAGTCTGCATTACAACAGCACTGGCAGGAAGAACTGTCACGTGACCGGTGAATCCTAAGGGCCATCACCGGCCACGGTACATCTCTTCATGTAGGAAGTAAATGCCGTCATCGATACGAGAGGCCAATATCAAACCTATTAGTGTACCCCACCCCCACCCCGAGTGGCAAGATTCAGCCCCTATGCGGGAAGAATCTCATCCTTATTTCCAGGTCCCCCCCCCGGTGAAGATTCTGAAAAGAAAGAGAATAAGAGAGAATTGTTTTTGCAGTCAATGTATTTGAAAGACTATAGATTTAAAGATAGTCCTTTGATGTAGTATCAACTTGAAAATGCGTCATTTCCCTTGAGACAATGCAATTTATCTGGGAATAATTTAAACACAAGAATACTGTATATTATCAAAACAGTATACGAATAATCTAAAACAGACATTCCCTCATTTAGTTTTTATCAATGATATGACAGCGATTTAAGGGTTATATCTTGAGGATAATTCCAACTTTCACAATGTTCTCATCGTATTGACTCTGATTTTCGAGATAAGTTAAAATTGAATTTCAGTATCAATATATATGTGGCTATGATATTTTGTTGAATCTTTTTATGAAGGAAAACTGGTAATTAAATGAAATTAATGAATTTAATTTTAAAGAATAATCAATTTAAAAATCTAGAAAACTAATTTACATAGACACTGAATGAAATCTGAAACAAATGCGTTAAATAATATAATTTTAAATATTATTGAAAGACATAAAGAAATAAGTTCTTAATAAGTAAAATTAATCATTTATAAAATGATATAAAGTTGGCAATGTTATAGTGTCTCTAAAACTACATAATATTATTTCATTAATTATAATAAAATGACAATTAGATTAATTCACGGCATTCATGAGAAAGAACCTATTTTAATTTGTTTTTTCTTGTCCTGTGAACATCTCGTTGTTACAGTAGTAATTTGCTTTACAATTATGTCCCTGCTGTCTTGAAAACTTTGTTTCCAAATTTCCTAAAATGAAACGTTATTTGGAAGTCGTCCAAGTCTTTTGTGCAAAAACTGTACTTTTCTGTTTATGTTAGTATCCAGTTTTTCAAACATTTTAATATATTTTTCTCTAATTCAATTCGGTTCATTGTTCTGTGGTCACATGACTCAAAGAATTATTCTTAACGAAGTGGAAGAGAGTAAAATAGAATCGATCTCTTGGATTTAGAAAATTTCAAATGTTTAACGGGTTAGAGATTTAATTATTCTACTTGTAGGATTTTTTTTCCTTAGTTCAAGAAAGATTTACAAGTGCTTTAGAAACAATCACTATCTTTATTAAGAAGATTAAGGACTTCATAAATGATGTTTAGATTCATGATCTATAGATTCATAAATTATGTTTTATTTGCTATTAATTATTTACATTTGCAGGCAATTTTCAAAATCCTTATATTTTGGCAATTTTTACCAACTAAATATCGTTTGGGAAACTAAGTTATATGTTGATTTTTTTGCCCTATGGATGCCTAACATCAGCTCTTTGAGATTGTCGATTGAATTCGACAACACTCTGTTTATGTATGTTGTGACTAATGGCACTTGCCCTGGACAAGCTTCCGATCAACATATTTTAAGCCTAAGAAATGCGTCTCTTTGTTTTACAAGGGCTAAGAAAACGACTTAGCTACTCACACGTCAAACCCTTTTTAGGGGGAGGACTACATTCATGCAAATTGATTCATACATCTCAGATCGTAATTTAGACCTGGAACAGAGAATGATCACTTCTGACCCAGTACCCCCAGGGGTATTACTCTCGATATGGAGGACTTTGTGACCACGAGCATATTTAACGAGCGACGATCGCCACACATTCGGAAAATCTTTTGGCCGGTGAGCTTCGAACCCGTAATCTAAGGAATACGAGTCCAACGCTCTACCAACCAGGCCATCCCGGCCCATTCCAGTTTTCTGTATATACATATATAAAAATTTTATTCATTTAATATGTGGAAATATTGTATATTTCTTTTGAGACAATTCTCGTTATCTCATCTGTTTCTTATATCATGAGAGACACGTGAAACGCTTGTTATGCGAATTTGAAACGGAGTTTGTTTGGACTTTACTGATTTATGCAAAAAATATTGGCAGCTATTGTACAAGCATTCCAATGATACATTAAATAAAAAATTTTAAAAAAATTACGCAATTTATATGTACCATAAAACAAAATTATATAATTTGAATTTGAAACGAGATAGAATAAAATCTATATTGATTATGAATCAAGATGGAATCTGAAAAAAAATTATCACAATATTATGGGACTTGATTATGTTTCAGAATCCTTATAAAAATAAATACATCTTAATTTTTGTATATTCAAGAATTTGTGTTTGAAATTTCCTATTGCTACTTATTTGCAGCTACAAAAGGAGTCAGCAAAAGTTTTGATCCAAAAATAAAATAAAAGTTGATGCTAAAATTATTTCCCCTTTTAGCTAATTAAATTCCCCGTTTACCATTATGTTAGGCACATCAATGTTCGAGAATGTTTAAGGGTTGAAAATCTTGCTGATAAACACCACGCAGCTTAAGCATAAGGCTTGTGTTTGCTTAGGAAAGATCCCTTTTAATAGAGTTTTCTGTTTGGGTTTATTACTGTGAATATTATCCTGTTAGCAACCTAAAATTGTTTAGTGGATCATCGATGAAGAGGTTTCGTTATTAAATCTATCTATTTTTGCCAAAATTTCATTGAAGTTAGTTTCTTAAATGCTATTGCTCAAAATATTTCATAAGTACAATTACGTAAAATTGTAAACTATTCTATTAATAAAATTATACATTGCTATGAAATCTTCCGTAAGTATTCTTGATTTCTCTCCAAAATGATTCTGGTTCCTTTTTCTTAAAAAGAATCAGTAAAGATTTGTTTTTATTGAAGAAAAAGCAGGTATTTTTTTAAAAAATAACTTTTCCTTAAAAAAGTGATTTATTGAAAAAAAAAACATGATTCCTGGATAATATCATAAATTTAAAGCAATAATTTCCCCATCTAAAACATAGGCCCTTTTATTAAAGTTTATCACAAAATGAAGTATTCATTTCCAATATCAATGGTTAATTTCCTTTTTTATAACCTTATAAATGAATACAACGGCTGAACAATTATTTCTTGGATCTTGAATCCTTATTGTCTAACCCTCAAATGACATTGTCAGATGCACTGAAAACATACGCTTCAGCATCAGTAATAACATCAGGAGGAAGTATTCATTTTGAGTACTAATTATGTTTCCTTTTTTTAATATTATCCTAAACGAATGCTACTATAGGACAAAAATATTTTTTCTTAAGTCTTCCTTGGGTCATTACCCTAGGACGCCATTTTTTATATGCACTTAATGAACACATTTTAATATGAATATTGATTCTATTATGTCATTTTTCTATAGAAGAATAATTATATATAAGTATCAATGCCAACGATAGAAACAGATTTATTAATTTCAGTATGTTATCCATTGCTGAATCAGTCGAAACATTAGTAAAAAAATTGGAAACTACTTGATGGTAAAATTAACAACATTTGGAAGCAACTTTGTTATCTGCACTAAGAAGGATATTAGATGATGATGGATTTTAAAATTTTGCTATATCATAAACTGTTTTTTATGTTTAAAATTGGAATTTTTAAAGTTCAGTACATTTAAATGTTGTTTCGTGTGTTAGGAAAACGAGATAAATTTACAGCTATAACTATAATATGTCAGTGCATGGGAATTTTACAGCTATTAATTTCCTGATAAGCAACTTCGAAAGAAGCTCCTTTATTATATTAATTATTGAATTATGAATTTTACATCTAGGAAAGATTTCAAATATGCCACATAGTATGATAAATTTTGGTATGTGAATATTGTATTTTTTACTACTATCATGGATAAACAACTTGTGCCAGATATAAATATCTGAGACTTACTGAAATTTAGAATAAATCTAGATATCTTGGTTTATTTTTATAACTGTTTGACTTTTCATTTCTAATCTGTACAATTCCACAAAAAACAAAACATACCGACCCTTGCAACTTAGACATTCCTCTTTAGTAGTGTATTCTTTGCTGTGTTTGTTTATTTCCATTAAATAATTCTATGTTGCTGTCAGAGATTTTAGAATGTTTGATAAAATTGGCACATGAAATTGTGTAGAAGGTTAATGACACTAAATATGTATACCAGAAAGGTGTACACATTTAGTATTTATATATGTGTTTTGGTATTTAAATTAATTATATTCCGAAATTAAATACTTTGAATTAAGAACTAACTATCATCTTTATGCAGATACTGTACGTGATACTGCACAGAAATTAGAACTCTCTAATGAATTTATCCACCAATAGATCAGTACATCTTTAAACGAATTAATACTGATGTGAGGAGTAATAAATAATGAAATTTTACATTTTTTGTTTTGTTTTTTGGAATTTACTTGCCACTATGTTTGTGAGCACTAGCACAGACTCGATGCTCATTGACGATTTAATCAGGTAATAATAAATCAGGAGTATTTCAAATTAATTTTTAAAGGAAGTTAGGAGTGAATAGTCAAAGATTGTTTGACTTCAAATCAATCACCATCATTTCGATAAAAGAAATGTAATTTTTATTTTTTATTTCATATAGGTTTTGCCGAACAAAATTATAAAAAAAAAGAAAAAAATCCCTCTAATTGAATAACAATAATTTTTTTAATCATATGACATTCTAAGTAAACGAAATTTCATGCTTTTGTACATATCGGATCACAATTAACTTTGGTGATAAAATAGAGTAGGGGGAATTGTATTTTGTGAATCTTGAAAAATATTAAGTAGTTTCTCAAAGATTGAATGAATAAGATGTAACTTATTTACTTGATTCCTGAACATTTGGCTGGAATCTATAGATTTATCATCTAAATCTTGAGTGGACTACCATTATCAAATGAATAATATGAGACAATTTATTATCCATTGTAGTTAGAAACCAATGAAATGGCAGAAGTTTCATTTGCTTATTTGGATAATTTAAAAGTTCAGCAAATACTTGGATATTATATAATTTCAGATCTCAAAATTTTGAATCAGGTTTTAAAAAACTGAAATTTAAAGTAAAATGTAGTAAGAAAGGGATAAATCATAATTAATACTATATTGATAGGGAAATCATACTGGTGGTGTATAATGAGCTTTAACACTAAATGTTGATGACCCTTTGAAGACAAGAAATTTACGCACCTGAAAAATATATTAAATTTTTTAAATGGTGAAAACATTTTGTCATAGTTTTGTAAGATTTTACACAAAATAATAAAATTTTTGCTAAACTACATTAATTCTTAAAATGTTCTTAGATAATTATTGTAAAAACGATGCAAAACTTATCGTGTTACAAAATACATAAATTTGAAAAAAATTGCAATATAGATTACATATCTCAATTTATACTAAATTTTGACAAATTTCTGCAAAAAAAAAATGTTTAACAAATTCCAAATAAAGGGATATTAGATTCCAAGAGAAAAAGATTTCAAAATGAAAGTGTTTAATCCAGAAATATTTAAATGAAGTAATTTTACATGACTCCAGAAGAGTAAAAATTGAAAAAAAATATGAAAAGAATTCCTTTGTTTTATACGGCTAAAGAAGAAAAAAAACATTTTTCAAACTACTTAGTAGTTTTTCTGAATTTTCATTAGCTTTTGTATGGAATAAGGGCTTTATTTAAACAAAGTAATACAGTGACAAATTTCAGTTCCTATTTAAAGAACATTTTTACAAGATCAAAAATTTTACAAGATTTCTAATTACAGACTGCAGACCTATTCGTAATAACAAATCTCCGTCCATTAAAATCTCTTAAAGTTCTTAGAATTTGAATATTTATACGACTAAAGTTTTTCGAATAAAATCTTTTAGTTGATATATATCCCTTCCGATTCTTAGAAAAATCAATTCTTAAAATATTCCCACTCCATGATCATTCTAAGAGCTTATTTGAATAATTTTCAACAAAATAAAGACTTTTCTTTTAGCGATTTTAACTTCTATATAAGTAACCATTATTAATTGAAAATACAGAAGAAAATTTTAAAATGTAATACCATTTATGAAATTTCTTTTGCTACACTATTGAGTTATTTAATTTTATCCTTTATTTGAAAACAACTTTACATTTCCATTAGGCTATTCAACCTTATAGGTTATTTAATTTTTATTTTTATACAGCTTATTGAATGATTTAAAATTAATGCAAGATTTACTTCTTTTTAAAATGCATATTGTTGTTTTTTGAAATGATTAATGATATATCTCTTCTATTTTCCTTACTTTAAGTTCGTAAAATTTGAATAATTATACGACAAAGGCTTTTCGAACTAAATCTTTCAGTTGAAATAAGTTTTTTCCGGCTCTTAGAAAAAAAATCTTAAAATATTCCTACTCCAAGATGATTCTGCAAGCTTATTTCTTTCATTTTTTTAAGAAATAAAGACCTTTCTTTCAGTGAATTTAACCTCTATATATATGTGTAATGATTCTCAAGTGAAGAAATAGAAGAAATTTCAAAATGTAATATCATTAATGAAATTTCTTTTGCTACACTATTGAGATATTTAATTTTATCCTTCACTTTAAAGCAACTTTACATTTCCATTCAGAAGTTCTCAAACATAGGATATTTATTATTTACTGTTTTACAACTTAATGTATTATTTAACACTAATGCAATATTTACTTCTTTCAAGATTGTGTATTGTTGTTTCTTGTGATGGTTACTGATATGTTTCTTATCCTTATTGTTGACCAATCATAGGAAAAACCAGACATCTAACTACTAATAACTTCTCAATACGATATTTATAACGATATAAAAGATAAGAGGATTTAGGTTATCATGAGCCGATAAAATAATCTTAGAGTTTGTATTAACAAATTTAAAGTATGAATAAAAAATAATCTGATTTATTTTCAAAATTCTTTAGTGCAGTTACTCTTCTGATATCCTTTATTGATTTGATAAAGAATATTTTAATTTCCTTTCATAAAAATGACAGTAACTGAGATGTATTAATGGACTCGTTGTTTTCTATTGTTTTTGAAATTCATATCTTTGAATAAATTAAACGGAAAAGCACACATTTACAAGTTTAGAATTCATTCCCAGTTTCTTCAAACGTTTTCCATGTGATATCACTCTATTTTTTAGCTCCAAATGTAGAAATAGGGTTTTATATTTATTCTATTTAAAATTCTTTGAATTTTCTTATTAAATAATGCATTAAATCTATGAATTAATAATTTTTACACTATATTTCTTTATGTAATTCCATGAAATATTTCACGAATCTAAAAAGTAAATTTATTAAAAATAGTAACCCACAAAAACCTTAGGCAACAAATCTACAAAATTGTCCTTGTTAATGCAACTAAAAAACTTAGTTATTCTATCAGTCAATACCTTTTTTTGTTGTACTTTTTTCGATTATTCCATGAATCACCAATCAAGAAAGTAGGTTTATTGCAATAGCTTTAGAAATAGTAATCTACTAAACCCTTATACATGAAATCTACAATTTTTTTCTTGTAAATGTAACGAAACTACTTTTATATTTCCTCATTTTATACTTTTTATGATGTGTCACTTTATATAATTCCATGACTCACGAATCAGAAGAGTAAGTTTACTGAAATAGTTTTAGAAATAGCAATCCGTAAAAACGTTTTGTATCAAATCTAATTGAATGTTAAATCTAGTCTTCTTAAATGCAGCTAAACTATTTTTATATTTGGATGAATTTTCTTTATCCTTTTTTTTACTATATTTATTTAGGACTATTTTTGAATTTATAATCTCAAAATGAATCATTTACCTATATGATTTTCAAAGGCGTATTAAACTTACATAATCTGTAAACAAATAAGCGACATTTGTTTAAGAATTTCTGGTTATGATTTATTAATCATTAAAAAATGACTTTTAATCAGAAAACAAAATTTATTTGTATCATGTTTTATATCTGAAGTATTAAATAATCATTTTACATATTTTTAGAGAGTAAACGCCCATTTATGAGTTCCGTTCCATCTATTAGAGAATAAGATTTATTTAAACAACCACGGAGAGTATATTAAAATATTCCCTCAAGTACCAAAGTAATTTATACGGAGGATGTAAGGTTTCTATGTTCTTACTTTTTTAAGAACAAAATGATAAAATAATGATTTCAAAAATAATACTGAAGAATTTTTATTTTCGCTACGAATACTGATAAATTACTCATTAATTATTATTTTATTTATCTAAATATCACTATTAATGATAGATTACTGCACTCGTATCTTGACATTTCGAATTTTGGATGATAAATTAACATTTTTTCTGGCCATTTTTTTCTTGTCATTTTCAAAGAAAAAAACATGATAAATTTGCTTTTTTAAGGATTTTTTAAAATATGTTTTTCATTTATTTTTTTAAAAAAAGGTTTAACAACATAATTATACAAGTTTTTTCAGAAATCATACTCAACTGTTTAAAAACATTCTAAAATTCGTCGGTGTCTGATGATCTTTTTGCTCCAGGCAGTTTCTTGGTACGTCATGAAATTTTATGAGTTCCGCTAGAATTAATAAGGAGAAAAATTTGTTTAAATAAGCAGAGAGTAAATGAAAATATACCCTCAAGCATGAATGTAATTTATACGAAGGACATTATGTTTCTATTTTCTGACATTCACAATTCTTAAAGTCATGGTTGAACACTTAAAACTAAATTCCTTCATAAAAGCAAGCAAAATATAATTAGCATCTTAAACACTTCCTACGTTTTTATGTATTATATGACCTAAAAATATTTTTACTTTGTGTATATTTCAGACCTCCGATGTTTTTATATTCAGTTTTGCTCAGTTTTTTTGTGTGAAACGTAATTACAAACATTAAATTGCCATCTTTATAGGTTAGTTTTGCCCTTTCTTCTAAGAAATTCATTTCTACAGAATTGTAAGTTTGAACAATATTTTGCACCGATTATTTTAATATTAAATCTTAAAACAATCCTTTGTAACATTAAATAATATATAATATACAAAAAAAAATCTGTTTAGTTAAAGCTTTAAATGCGTATGCCATTAGGCTCTTTATTGAAAACCATAAAGAAATTTTTTAATACTGATGACAAGATCACACCCATTGAATATCAAAATGTGGATAATCTTTCATCAAAATTTTATTTATTGAGTGTAAAAGATTTGTAAACATCTAATGCTAAATAAAGATCTGTTTAAAATCGGTCGCCACATTTACTGCTCTTTGCTTTCAAATAATGTTTGAAAGTCTCTTTAAAACAACATTATTCGCATCCAGAAAATGAAATTATGCCCATGCTAGGGTAGAATGCTCTGAATATTGGCGCTTGATTATGATATAGAATCCCTCTAATATTTTATTCAAATTGTTCAAACATAATCTTCTTTTGGAGAAAACCTTGAAAGACTCACTAAATTATATTAAAAAATGCTTAGATTTAGCTTATTTCCTGTTCATGGATCAATAGCAAATATTCATAGTACAAAACATGTATATTTTTTATAATCCAAAAAGGAAAATGAACAGAAATAAAGCCGAATTACGCAAGCATGATTGATAAAGTCTCATAATTACATTGGTAACTGATTTCTACGAATACTGCAATAAAACTCGTATAAACAACTATTTGAATAATATTTTGAAAGCAATTGTTATGAGAAGAACAGGTGAGTTTTATATAATATGCTTCCTATTTTTTTATGTGTATGCGAATAATACAGTAGATATTTCATCTGATTATCCTACTATGGGATTCTACAAGAAAAGGCCCACTCATAATTATACAGGATCAAGGCTTAGTCTTATTCTGCGTATTAGGTGAAGTTCAGCAAGAAGATAAAAAAAACGATCCTTTATGTTAAAAAATAATACGAAAAATAGTAGAAACTCGTTTAAAGGTAATACACAAAGAAATCATTTACAGTGTAATACACACACATAAATCATTTACAGCGTAATACACTCACAGAAATCATTTATAGCGTAATAGTGCTGTAAATGAAGATGGAGAAATCGTCCTGCAGTCACGATCCAGAACTACCCCTTTATGTTAAAAAAAAATATTAAAAATAGTAGAAACTCATTCAAAGGTAACGCATACAGGAATCAACACCACGTGCAAACAATAAATTGCTGATTGAAAAAACAAACAACAAATTAGCAACCCGAGGGCAGCTAGAAAGACCGCTTAGCATTCCAACTCCAAAAGGTAAATTTATTTCCCGGGTGAACTTTATATAATATTTCGACAATCCAGTATAATAGCGCTTTCAGTGCAGCTAGAGAGATCCCCCAACAATTCCTCGACAAAAGTAAAATTCGCTTGTCGGTTTATAGTCTGTCACTTTATACAGTATTTTGACAATACAGAATAATAGCGCTGTAAATGAAGCAGGTGAAATCCACCCCCGCAGTCACGATCCAGAACGAAAATTCAGATTTTCTCTTATATTTTAGTTTATCACTTTATATAGTATTTCTACAACGCATTAAAAAAATCTAGAATTATTTTCAACTCATATCCTGATATAGATATTGTATTTATTTAATAATTTTTGTTACCAAATGTATTCCCAAACCCGCAGAGTATTGATACAAGTAATATCTGCAAAAGCATCTTCCTTAGTATAAAATTAATGCAAAGGAAAAAAAAATATGATGATTCAAAAAATATCTCATCGGATTTTTTAATAAAACTGTATTAATACATGTTTGTATGAAATACATGTTTGTAAACATGTGTATTAAATACATGAGGTATATTTAATACATGTTTACATTATAAATTAAAATAAGACCTAAGTAATTAAAATTAAACTAATAAACCGTCTCCAGAATTACCCGTTTAATATTATTTTCAAATATTGAATCACAAATGACTCAATTGATGTAAACTATATTAAATTCATACTAACATCAAATCTGACGATTAATGAGCAAAATAATTCTTTGAAAACAAAATGTAAAAACATTTATACAAAATTCCCATGATAATTCGATATTTTGAATAGTATATAGATTCAAAACAGCTTTATACTGATTTTGTTTTCATTAACATAAATTATTATTCATGTAACGCATTAGGAAGAGCAGGGAAACAAACGAAACATTTTAACAATACACACTCGATTCCCAGCTTCCTTTTTTTTTTTCCTAATACATTTTAAAAGTTGTAAACGATTCGGTATTTGTGTTTTTATTCTTATAAATATTCTTTTATCATTTTTAGAACAAAGCAATTAAAGTAGTTTCTAAAATTATTTATTTGTGATTTTAGAGTTATAAATATCATACATATCTTAGAACGTGATTATTTACAATTTCGGAACGCACAAAAGAAAACATTGCATGTATGGAATGAATGTTTAAAATATATTATGAATTGAAAGAACTAATTTAGATGGAAATGAAATGAGAATAATTAATTGTTTGAAAACGATTAATTTTAATGAAAATCGTTAAATATAAATTATCTAATACTTTTCAAAAAATATTGTTATACATTTCGAATAACAAATCTGTTATCATTCAAATTTGTTAGCATTCTGATTGGAATATCTATAAACTTCATTAATGATGATTTAAGGATTATTTTTTTCTCAGTCGATGTTTTATACAACTTACATTTTAATCAGGTAGTGAAAACCAATATTATTGGAAGCTGATAAACTTTAATGAGCTAGAAATTAGTTAAGATCAAAATTTTTATAATAAAAAAAGAACGTTAGATTTAGAAATTTACGCTTTATTCTACACTGCATAAATTAAAATTATGTTAATTAGTTTATGAAACATTCGGATTTTACTACACAAACTTTACCTATACAGCCCTTTCAAATAAAAGTATTGAGGGTCAATTAAGAGATTTATGCAAAGTCAGGAATATTCATACGATAAAGATATGAGATTTGATAATAAAAATATTCAAGAATTAGTATTAAATCCACACTACTTAAATAGGAAAAGAAGTCTGAATTCTGCTGATGGAATTGGCTTATAATTATGACTAAATTTTTAAGTGCATGAAAGGCAAATTAAATATTCTCTAAATTCAGCGTTTCGGATAAATAAATAAAGCCAGGATTGTTTGTTTTTTGAAACGACTTTATTATTTTTTTGGAGATAAAGGATATTCTATTATGTAAAGTTCTTTATTAGAATTTCAAATGCAGAATAAACTTGAGAAATTAGTTTTAATTTCAAGAACTAATGCATAATGATTAGTATTTATTAATTCAATCATTATGCATTAGTTCAATTCAAAAGTCCCCTTTTAAGAATATATACGATGATTTTTAACAAAAAATGAGTTTAAATATTAGAAATAAGTGCTTTAAAATTCGTATTTTTTATGTGAATAATTATAAAATTATCCTTCTTCAATAAAAATCGTCTTAATTTCATTTCTTTAAAAACAGTTCAAGAATTTTCTATGCAGAGATATATCTTCTAAAAAGTATTAAAAAATAATAAATACTACTTTTGATAAGATTTTTGTTGAATAATTAAATAATATATCAGAGATTCGATTATTTAAATTTTTAAGTATCATACAAATAGCACAACATTTATCATTTTTGTAAAAAGATGTTCACTCTTAATTCATGAAATATAGATTTTTATCATTACCTGCAGTTTAAACTTAATAACTTTTTGTATACATTGAATTAAGAATTAAATCTTGTTTTCAACGACTTACTATGTTATGAAAAAAAGGAAATTAGGTACAGACAGTGTACAATTGTAAAGGTATCGATTTGTGTATCTCAAAAAGTGAGCAGTGAAAGAGACGAATAATTCATGCGCCATCATGTCGCGACGTTTTGCTCTATATTTGCCCTTTATGTCTATGCAGAGCTTTTTACTATAAACAAGCTAGCAATTTTTAGGCATTCTCTGTTTACTATTTTATTTTACTTGTTATTTATTTCTGATGCTCTCTTTCGGCTATCTATATAATGTCAGAGTTATATGTGTTAAGTAGTAACTTAAGTGTATACAAAATGCACTAAAATCATTCAGAAAGATTCTGTTTTATATATAGTAGGTGGCGACATTTAATGACCAAACTAATAAATTTCTCTTTGGTTACAAAATAATATCAATGTCTAGAAAGTGCTTGACTAAGACAAAACATTTTTTTCTAATAAAACGTCTACATTCGAATAACAAAATTTTATTTTCTAATATATACATATATTGTCTATATTTGATTAAAACTATATTTTCTTTTATATATCCATTTATAGTGTCTATATCTGATTAAAACTTTGTTTTCTATTATATACTAGCATTCCCGTACCCGGCATTGCTCGGGTAATGGAATTAGTGGGGGATAACAGTGCTTCGTGTACTTAGTTACGAAATTCCTCTATAATAATTACTTATTGTCTATAATTTTTTCCTAATTTTGGGAGGGTCCCGGTGTCCCTGGATTCCTTATATATATGCCCTTGTCCTTGCCAATCCTTAACGATGCTTTTAAAGTAATTATTTTCTTTTCAAACGCAGGCCATCTGCATTTTATTGTTATACCTGTGTTTAAGCAAGAACTTCTTTGTATACAACATTTTTTGGAGTTTTTTTCTGTTGATAAATTTATTAAGCTGCTAGATGAACTGACTCGGGAGAGAGCTACATAAAATTGCCCGTGTGAAAAACAGTCTCCTCTTAAATTAATCCCTCTACTTTTAAATTCTGTCCTTGTGACTTATTAACGGTTATTGCAAAGCTAACTTTTACGGGAAACTGCACTCTTCTAAATTCAAAAGGATAGTCCGACGGAATTAGTGGACTGCGGGGTATTAAAACCAACACTCCTCGAGCACATCCAGTAATAATCGTAGCTTCGATTACATACTTATTAAGTCTAGTCATTCGTAGTCTGGTGTCGTAGCATAATTTAGGTGGTGGAAGGTTTCGTAGTTGCATTACTGGTGTCCCAACTTTCAGGTGAGTAAGCGAGGTGGAAAAACTGGAATGAATTCATAAGACGCGTAATTTTTGCAGGATTGTTTTCAAAATTGATCAGGGTGTGCCAAAGCAACGCCAAATTATACAATAAAAATGTAGTCTCATTTTTATTTATCAATGGATTAGATTTGTAATGTTGAAGAGGAAAACCCAATAAACGACAAAATATTTTTTAAATGCGCAATTTTCTATCAGATATTTTCAATCTTTCACACGATTTTGAAATTTTTTTTGAATTTTATGTAAAAAAAAAATTTGATTGAGTTATCTTGAAAAGTTTAGGCGTAATTCAATATTAAAGCGAAATTTTGCCTCTTCATTAAAAAATTCGTCAAAAATTCAGTTTTAAAAATTCGATTTTTTAAATTATATTGCAGAATACTATATCGTATTGCCTTTCAGAAAACATATTTTCTGTATTTTTCCAGCTAAGCGTCTATTTTATAGGGCCGTTCAAGAAATAGACCCGTCAAAATGTAACCTTTTTTAAAAAAATCGATATTTAATTTTTGCGTCGATATTTCGTAAAATAAATTATACCTCCGTGGTCTACGATAAAAAGTCCATCCGATTCCACAGCGATACTGAGTATAAGTTGAACGGACGCGTAACGATGGCAATTTTAAAAACGCGGTTTTACTGGACGAAAAGGTACTCATGAGCGATCGCTGCTCCGGAAGGCCATGTTTCACTCGGAAAGTAACTTTACAGGTTTAAATGTAACAGAAATTAAGGTGTTTTAATTAATTTCTCCCGAACTAATTGATATTTCGAAAAATAAACTATCCTATCTTTTAAGTTGGATGAAACTGCATGAGGTGCGTAAATTTTATTAAAATCGGTTTAGTAGTTTAGGAGTCCATCGCGGACAAACAACGTGACACGTAATTTATATATATTAAGATAAATATATAGTATCTATATTTGATTAAAACTTTATTTTCTAATATATACATATATATTGTCTATATTTGATTAAACTTTATTTTCTAATATATAAATATGTACAGTCTATATTATGTTAATAAACTTTTCTTTATACTATATATACTGTCTATGATCGGCTAACAAAACTTTATTCTTATATATACTATCTACGTTCGGTTAGTAAAACTTTATTTTCTCATATATAATGTTTGCTAACTAGACTAGTTTCTAATATATACTATCTACGTCCTATTAACAAACTTTATTTTTTAATGTATACTGTTGGCTAACAAGAGTATTTTTTTTTTCGAATATATACTATCTACGTCCTATTAACAAACTTTATTTTTTAATGTATACTGTTGGCTAACAAAAGTTTTTTTTCGAATGTTTACTGTCTAATTTTGATTAACAAAACTTTATTTTCTAGCATATATCGTCTATGTTAGGTAAACAAAACTTTATTTTCCATCACATATTGTCTATGTTCGGTTAACAAAATATTTTCTAATATATTCGGTCTATGTTCGGTTAACAAGACTTTAGTTTCTTGTATATATACTGTCTTGTTCGGTTAAAAAAACTTTAATTGTCACATATACTGTCGATATTCATTTTTGAAAACTTTATTTTTTAACATATAATGTCTATATTCGGTTAAATAAACTTTTTTTAATACATACAGTCAATTTTTGGTTAACAATACTTAGTTTTTCAATATATACTATTTACGTTCGGTTATGTCTCATACGGATTAGAATAAAAGATTTCAAAGTGTAGTTTTACCATTCAATTTGTGGGGAACTAACTACGAGATCATTTATCAATAAATTAATTTAAGAAAAATAATTATCTTCTCGAGAGTATTATTAAGACATGAATAATTAAAAGGGCAGTTTGTATAATTCAGTTCTAATACAATTATTACCGCCACTGCATATTACCTAAAAACTTCCTAAAAATGATGCTGTTATACAAAATAGTGATAACTTTTATTAATAAAAGAAGAATGTCATCTTATAAGCAAAATTAAATTCAAAAAAGGGTATTTTCATAGTTCCTTTACAAAGTATATAATGTTTACCAAACTATCAAAAATTGGAAAGTCCTTATTAATAGGATTATACAAATATTTAGTTTGTAATACGTACTTCAAAATATGAGAGATATGGCATATCTCTCAGTTCAAGCAAATAGATGCCTAAACTGCTAGAATTATGCAAATATATGGTTGATAATTTATCAACCAAATATATATACGATCATCAGGATTAATTTTAGGAAATCTTAGTTCTGAAAGCGTAGATTAGGAAGACTATTTTAACCAAGATATCTCTACCACAGAAAGACAGATTAAAACATGCAATGAATCAATAATTTGTTACTGGTTTATATTAGAAAGGTATTCTCATTTTGTATAATTTAAGGAATAGTATCAAAATATAATGTCCTATTATTCTCATGTCGTATTAAAATTACATATATAACCTTAATGTTAAATGGTTTTGAAATGCTCTAAATATGATTAGTTTCCTATTGTGACAACGAAGCGGTAATACTTTGTACCTTGTTTTTATTTTCTAAAGATAACTTTGTTTTAAAAGAAGAAGAAGATAATTCCATGTTAAACATAATGATATCATAGTGAGATAAAGCCCATGGATGTAACTAAAAAAGTGAAATATCTCTCAAGAATAGTACTCATTGTGGTTACAAATAATATTATCAGGTTAATTAACTACCTTTGATAAAAGAAAAAGAGATTTTTGTCTGATTTGTTCTAATTTGCTTCTCTAATATTTGACATAAGGAAACAAGTCATTAATCTTCTTAATAAAGATAGTGATTGTTTCTAAAGCACTTGTAAATCTTTCTTGAACTAAGGAAAAAAAATCCTACAAGTAGAATAATTAAATCTCTAACCCGTTAAACATTTGAAATTTTCTAAATCCAAGAGATCGATTCTATTTTACTCTCTTCCACTTCGTTAAGAATAATTCTTTGAGTCATGTGACCACAGAACAATGAACCGAATTGAATTAGAGAAAAATATATTAAAATGTTTGAAAAACTGGATACTAACATAAACAGAAAAGTACAGTTTTTGCACAAAAGACTTGGACGACTTCCAAATAACGTTTCATTTTAGGAAATTTGGAAACAAAGTTTTCAAGACAGCAGGGACATAATTGTAAAGCAAATTACTACTGTAACAACGAGATGTTCACAGGACAAGAAAAAACAAATTAAAATAGGTTCTTTCTCATGAATGCCGTGAATTAATCTAATTGTCATTTTATTATAATTAATGAAATAATATTATGTAGTTTTAGAGACACTATAACATTGCCAACTTTATATCATTTTATAAATGATTAATTTTACTTATTAAGAACTTATTTCTTTATGTCTTTCAATAATATTTAAAATTATATTATTTAACGCATTTGTTTCAGATTTCATTCAGTGTCTATGTAAATTAGTTTTCTAGATTTTTAAATTGATTATTCTTTAAAATTAAATTCATTAATTTCATTTAATTACCAGTTTTCCTTCATAAAAAGATTCAACAAAATATCATAGCCACATATATATTGATACTGAAATTCAATTTTAACTTATCTCGAAAATCAGAGTCAATATGATGAGAACATTGTGAAAGTTGGAATTATCCTCAAGATATAACCCTTAAATCGCTGTCATATCATTGATAAAAACTAAATGAGGGAATGTCTGTTTTAGATTATTCGTATACTGTTTTGATAATATACAGTATTCTTGTGTTTAAATTATTCCCAGATAAATTGCATTGTCTCAAGGGAAATGACGCATTTTCAAGTTGATACTACATCAAAGGACTATCTTTAAATCTATAGTCTTTCAAATACATTGACTGCAAAAACAATTCTCTCTTATTCTCTTTCTTTTCAGAATCTTCACCGGGGGGGGGACCTGGAAATAAGGATGAGATTCTTCCCGCATAGGGGCTGAATCTTGCCACTCGGGGTGGGGGTGGGGTACACTAATAGGTTTGATATTGGCCTCTCGTATCGATGACGGCATTTACTTCCTACATGAAGAGATGTACCGTGGCCGGTGATGGCCCTTAGGATTCACCGGTCACGTGACAGTTCTTCCTGCCAGTGCTGTTGTAATGCAGACTTGTCAATCAGTTTTATGATTTATTCCTTTTGTCTTCGGACGAGTCGGGGAGTCTGGTACGATTTATCTTGTGAATTTCTCTCATCTCTTAATTGAGGATGAGAAGTTTTCGGATAGGGATTGGTTTTCGTCATTTTGGTGGCCACAGTAATATTTGGGGATGTATTATACCCAATTGGTGACGGGATGTACTTCCGAAGGAAAACCGTGAGCATACTTTCAACGTGTCCGGTGATGAGCATTAGTATTCAACCACATCTGCTAGTGTTACTGTTGCGGAGGTCCAGTCCTTCAGATTTATAGATTCTAGCGGTTCAGAATATCAGGTTATAGGTTCTCTTTTGAATCTAACATAGTGAAATACGAAAAAAAGTGACCTTCCCAAAATCAAAATAAAATCACACGAAGATCAATTCACTTTGTCTTCTTGACCCCCCCCCCTCCACTTTCCGTCTTTCTATTTTTGATCACAAAGATATTGTAACGAACTTGTAACATTGGCAATAAGCAGATTTAATGGATGTTGAACTGATTTTGTACATCAAGCTTGCTATTACTCTGGCTATCATTTTAAATCTTGGTGAAAAATTTGGCAACAAGGGGAAAAATTGGAGAAACTGATGCAATTTTGGCAATATAAATCTTTAAATTTCGAAATGTCTACAGAAGATTCTCTTCTTGGGCGCAGAAACTATAGGATGCGGAAATGCGAAAAAGATATAATGTCAATCATATATAGAGAGAACAATTAAAGCACTGGAGAATTCTCTCAAGACCTTAGTAGTATTACGGTTTTTTAATTTTATGGTTATTTTATTTTACATTTGTTTATTTTTTATGAGAATGCAATATTAAATACAAAGGTTTTAAAGTTTATATTTCAAATTGTTTATGTAATTACTTCACATAATCTTCTAAAATTTTTCTAATTATCCGCATGTGAATTGCTAATATTTAGAGAATCAGTTTGTAATGATGGATGGAGAGACAAATTTAAGATTCATACGACTGTTTAGGTCGAAAAATAGTTTGACCTTTATTATACCATTTAAAAGTGTAGAAAAACACTCACAGAATATGAATTTGATCCTCTCCAATATTTAGACAAATTGAAAATAAGCATTTTTTGGACGATTCTGTCTGCTCTATCAATTTTATCCAAAAATAATGCAAATATCCAACTAAAGAATTTTCTTCTATACATTCTATATTAAACATATTTTCTTTGAGTTCCAAAAAAATCTTCGAAATAGAAAGACAATGATAGATAGATAGATAGATAGATAGACACTGAAGTGACAAAAGTCATGGGATAGCAATATGCAAATATACAGATGGCAGTAGTATCGCAGCGAAAAAGTATAAATGCGCAGTTCGTTTTCCACAGCTTTCATTTGTGTTCAAGTTATTCATGTGAAAAGGTTTTTCGTGATTTATGGCGGCACGACGAGAATTAACTGACTTTGAACGTGGAATGTTAGTTAGAGCTTGACGCATGGGTTATTCCATTGCAGATATCAATAGTGAATTCAACATTCCGAGATCCACAGTATCAAGAGTGTGCCGAGAGTATGAAATTTCAGGCATCCCATCCCATCATGGACAGCGCAGTGGGCGACCACCTGCACTTAACGACCGAGATCGCCGACGTCTGTGTAGAATGGTCAATGTCAATAGACACGCAACACTTCGTCAAATAACTGCAGGAATCAATGTGGGTCGTACGAGGGACGTGTCCGACAGGACTGTGCGGCGAAATTTGTCTTCCTTGGGCTATGACAGCAGAAGACCGACTCGAGTGCCTTTACTGACAGCACGACATCAACTGCAGCGACTCTCCTGGGCTCGTGAGCATATCGACTGGTCCCTAGACCAGTGGAAAACTGTGGCGTAGTCAGATGAGTCACGATTTCAGTTGTTACGAGCTGATGGTAGATTTCGAGTGTGGCGCAGACCCCACGAAGCCATGGACCCAAACTGTCAGCAAGGCACTGTTCAAGCTGGTGGTCACTGCATAATGGTGTGGGCTGTTTTTACATGGCATGGACTCGGTCCTCTGGGGCAACTGAAGTGATCATTGACTGGAAATGGGTATGTTCAGCTGCTTGCAGATCACTTGCAGTCATTCATGGACTTCACGTACCCACACAACGATGGGATTTTTATGGATGACAATGCGCCCTGTCACCGGGCCAGAACTGTTCACGATTGGTTTGAAGTACATTCCGGACAATTCCAGCGCATGCTCTGGCCACCTAGATCACCCGATATGAATCCCATCGAGCATTTATGGGACATCATCGAAAGGTCCGTTCGTGCCCAAACTCCTGCACCATCCACACTTTCACAATTATGGACGTCTATACAGACAGCATGGCTCAATATTCCTGCAGAGGACTTCCAACGACTTGTGGACTCCATGACACGTCGAGTTGTTACACTTTGCCGGGCAAACGGAGGACCGACACGATATTAACAGTCATCCCATGACTTTTGTCACTTTAGTGTATAACTCTCTTCTAAATTGTTAGAAGAGAGTTAGATAGATATATATATAGATAGATAGCTATTTGCTCCTTTATATGCGTTTTATAATCAAACTATTCATTACTAAACTACTGTATATTATTATCAATGTCTTGCAATTATAAGTCCTAGTAAATAAATAAATAGTGTTTTTAGCAAGTTACTTAATTTAGAATAATAGTGTAAATAAATTATTCATTTTTTTATTAGTTAATTATGATTGCATTAAAATCTGAAACTAAAGTAAATATTTCTTTTAAAGAGAAGTTTCAGAATGTAGAGAATCTAAAAGCACAAATTGCCTAATTCACAATAGATCTTAATTCAGTAAAAACTTGACTTTTTATTTAATCATACTTATATTCTGTAACAAAGGATTTTGCCTAGTTTTAGAAACAGAAAGCCTCACGATTAAATTTCCAACTAGAAAAATCTTGCTTTTTCCCTTTGTTGCCATTTACGCGAGCTGTTTAAGTGTAGTTTATTTTCTTCAGCATTAGATATTCTGTATTTTTATATATGGTAAATGTATAGAATTTCCTGTTCAGAATTTTGAGCGTGGGTGATATTTCTAGGAATATCTGGCAATTTAGCTTTTAAAATAAAGCAATTCAAGATAAAATTTTGTAATTTTTTTTAATCTTAAAAGAGAATTTCGGGAATAGGGTTTGAAATTTCGTATAATCCTTATTGTGGATATTTTTAATAGAAGTTTTTCATTGTAAATAAGAAGAGTTGGTAGTATTATGTTTTAGAATATTACTTAAAAAATGGAGGCCTATTTTGAAATGTTTCAGAATTCATAACTGGCTTTTGTTATTTTTCTAAACTACTATATGAAAATCAACATGATGGATTTGTTTTTGATTTAGTTTGAGATTTTTTTTGTAAAGATTGGAAGATATTGATGACAAGACATTCAACTTAAATAAATAAAATCTTAAAACAAATTAGAACACTTTATCCATATACCTGTCCTGCTTATAGTATACATGAGTCTTACTAATTAAGTCAAATGTCTTAACAGAATTGTACCAATTCAAATTAACTGTTTACTTAATTTAATTTCTCTCCCATATCTAATCACTTTGAGATAATTATTTCTAATTGTACATATATTTCTAAACACTCTGAGATTATAATTTA
Source organism: Argiope argentata (assembly GCA_026289955.1). Classification (NCBI taxonomy): domain Eukaryota; kingdom Metazoa; phylum Arthropoda; class Arachnida; order Araneae; family Araneidae; genus Argiope; species Argiope argentata. The sequence continues at coordinate 12,957,814 of JAOUZG010038069.1, read as the reverse complement.
AGACATTGGTTTTCTACTTTCTTATTTTTTAATGCAGTTACGCTGTGAAAAAAACACAAACAAACGGATATATTGTTCCCCAGATTTCAAAAAATAAAAATAAAAATGGATAAATTAAATATTACATTAAATAATGAAAATAATTTGAATTACATATTACAACAATAAAAACTATAATTGAAAAATTAATATTTTTAAGGTCATTATTTGTTATACTTAATATGTCACTAAGCAGTTTAAAACAATACTAGTAAAAAGCAATACTGGCAAAAGCATGTCAATCATTTAAAAACACATCTGCTTTCAAAGAAGCATGCATAATAATAATGTGATGCTGGTGAAAGCAGGTAAAAAATATATACGATTAAAAGATGTTAATTAATATTGCCGTATATGCTTTCTTGCCTATGCAATTTCGAGCTTCAATTGTTCGTTGTCTTTAGTTATTCAAAACTCCCTAACGAAAACAGCATCATGTTCTGACATGATAATATGGAAAAATGCAAATTAAATTGCTAAATTTACGATAATTTTATCATTACATTAATTACTTTAATAACATAAATATGAAACAAGTTTTCTTCCAATTGCTGTATAAACTGTTAAAATAGTATTATTCTATAAAGGTAATTTATCTTATCAGAGATAAATTAGGAAGAATATCTAATTGCTTAATAAACAAATATGACTTTCGAATGGACTAAATAGTAAACTTTCTCTATGATATATTTTTTATATATTAAACGAGTATACCTGCGTAATAACTTTAAGTAAAGAATTCAAAATTACACATAAAATCGTTATGAAAAAAAAAGGAAATATCGCTGTAAGAAAAATTATAGTCTAAATTTGAAATTCAAAGCATCAAAATATTAGCATTATTTTTCTATGCAGTAATAACAATAACCGATTTCTATGCAGTACCGGCAATAACAATACAGCTCTACAAATAATTAAAAATGATTCTAATCACAGGTATACATAATAATTCAATTTTTTTGCTTATGTATTATTTCAATATAAAACATCATACATATGATGCATTATCGTATATATGACGTTTTATATTATCAAACATTATCAAACCAAGGAAAACAAACCAAAGAAAAACATTATCAAAGAAACGAAAAAAAATTTATCAAAGAAATGAAAAAAATGATAATTCAAATATATATAAGAATTTAGACCAAAAGCAAATATTAAAAAAAAATAGATTTTTATTTTTACCAGTTGCCTTTGGTGACCAGTCTCTTAGAAGAGATATTGATTATATTTAATTTTATCAAAGATGCTTAGACATAAACTCTTGTCCAAGATCCGGGATATTGTTAGACATTAGTCATATTATTTCGGTTGTTTTATATATTTTTTGTTTATTGTTCACCTGAACTATTCTAATAGAGACTGATTTCTGCCACTGACAATTAACGATGTGCCATTGCATTGCTATTAAAATATAAGCTTTTTTTTAATTTCCGTGATAATGTAACCAGATTTTATTCTTCCTGTAAATTTCAAAATTATTGAATATAATCTTTCTTTCTTATTCTTTATCAATGCAAAATAATCACAGGATTAAATATTAGACGATACAATGAAAAAAGTTGGGTTTTATTCGCAATAATGAAAGTATTGTTTCAAAACATATTTAAAAATAAAGAGTTGATAACTAATGCAAGCTAGGTTAAATAATATTTAAGCAATTAAATTGGCATCAATGGAAAGATAAATTTCGGGGGTACTGTTCCTTTAGCCGGGTACCAGGGAAAATTCATTAAAGAAATTTGGGTGGAATTCTGCATTATTTGACGATTTTTCTATTTAAAATCACTGTAAGAAATTTGGCGAAATTCTACATTATTTGACGATTTTTTGCTGTCGCCCAGCTAACGGAAAATAACTTTTTTGGGAATTAATCAGTATTGAAAGGCCCCAAATGGCCATTGAATGAAATTAGTGCTGACACCCGAAATGATAAAATGTCAGAGTAAGATTTCCTCATTCTTTTTTTAAATTCTATTGATTGAATCATCTTCAAAATGTAAGGGGATTTTTCTTGTCTTGAAAAATAAATTCAAGCATTCCAAAAATCTGAGAAACTCAATGATATTAAGAACGAGAAAGTTAAAGTGATGAAAAATTATTTTCACCGAATGTTTCTGGATACAGAGAACCCTCCCCCCCCCCAGAAAAACTAGATAATATTTAAAAAATAAATATAACTGATCTTAGAGCCACCTTTATATACTACAAATTATATGCGTCCTAATGTTATTTATCCTAAGTCAAATGATATATCCTTTAGAGTACTAACACACACGCACACACATCCTCCATTGATATGGGCAGAGATTAAAGTGCATGGCACAAATATTCTCCAGAGTATCAGATGCCCATATTCATCAGCGCGGTCTTTATATGCCACTATGCCATCGAAACCGTCACTTTTTGCAAAAAGACACATTTCCTAGATTAATGTCCCGAAGAGAAAAATGTCATTTCATCCCTACACTCAGCCCTATGCACGTATTGGTTTACCGTAATTTATCTTACTTCCCATCAAGCCTCTGATATTTTGTGTATAGCCAGGATATAATATTTCTTCCTGAATAACTTTGCATCTTTGGAAGACTCCAGAAACGTCTAGATTGACTAAAGGGGAGAGACTTCTGATATTCTGTCTTAGAAATATTTTTACGGGGGGCCTTGAATATTTTAATATAATTTTTCTAGGTCCGTCGGTTTATTTAGAGTATTAATATTAAATAATAAACTCATAATAATATTTTTATTGGAGAGCCTGTACCATAGTGCTCCCCATGTTACGTGGATTTTACTGTTAAATATATTTTAATTGAATGTTCCGATTTTAACCCACAACGTGTTCGCCTTTTTCATTTAACTTCATTGAAATTGCACGACTTGGTGGGTGAAAAACACCGCCAAAACATTTTTAAATTTTTAAAGGACATTAAATTTTATAATTGTATTTAGTTCGATTAGTATTCGTGTTACTTCTGAAATAGATGGTACCAAAGCATTAATTTTGTATTATTTTTTTCTTTTTTTTTACTGCTGTTTAGCCTTTGTTTAAAACTGGAATCTTAAAAATTTGATGCTTATCTATTTTATTTCGGTTTATCAACTTTTATATTTATCTTGAACTTCCAACTTTCCTTACTTTAATATTTTACCGTTGAATTAACATAGCGTGGCCAAATGCGGCTATTGCACCAAAAAATTCCCTAAAAATCTATCATAATATAAAATATTAATTTATTAATAATAATTTACCAGAAAGTTGAATTTTTATGGTAATTATTTACCCTAAGCCATTTAATAATGCTATAATGCTGCGCAAAAATTACACGGATTACAGTAAGCTGGATTTTTTAATGTATATTTTCATTTAAAATAGAAATCTAAAGAGAAAATAAAACGATTCAGGTGTTAAAATTGTTGCAAACATTTCACTAATGTTCTAAATTAAACAATGTAACTTATATCAATTTCTAGTGATTTACCTAAAAACATATTATTTGCTTTTGCTTCATATTATTTTTTATATTTAAAGCAATGTCGTTTAATATTGTCTGAAATATAATGGTGTAATAAATTATATAGCCAGGATATATTATTTCTTATTGAATAAATTTTCAGCTTTGGGGGACTCCAGAAATGTCTGGATTATCTGAAGGGGTGAGATTTCTGATATTATGCCTTAGAAACATTTCCACGGCGGGTCTTGAATATTTTAATATAATTTTGCGGTTTTAAATTTATGTTATATTTATTATACCAACCAATTATAGTTACAACCAAGAGAGGTTCGATGTATATAACATCAGAGTTTCTTCTCGTTTCGATCAAATATTGTAGAGAGTTTGCTGATTTTAAACTTTTTTTTTTTAAAGATTGATGCCAAACTCTCCATAGAATATCTCATTTTATGGATGAGTTTTAAAAAAATCCTTTTAAATGTTAAAATTACATTAAATAGGGAGAAAGATGCGAATTAGTATTACGGTGAAGAATTGAAGAAGCTGAAAACTATTTCCTTCCATTACAGTTCAGTTGTAGGTCATATTCAAACTAAAATCAAATAAACTTAATTAATTAACCGTTATCTCAAGACGAATTAGACCATAAATCAAATTTTCAACATGGTTTCCTTCGTATGAACTAATTAAAATTAAGATTACAACTAGATTTAATTTATGGTCAGTAAATATACTAGAGTACAATAGATATGCAATGAAATAGTATTGCTTTGAAATTGCAAATGTTACTATTATAGGGCCGGGATGGTCTGGTTCCTAGAGAGTTGGACTCGTGCTCCTTAGGTTACGAGTTCGAAACTTACCGGTCAAAAGATTCCCCGAGTATATGGCGACTGGCGCTCGTTAAATCTGTTCGTGGTGGCAAAGTCCTCCACATCGAGAGTAATATCACTGGGGGTACTGGGTCAGAGGTGACCGTTCTCTGTTCCAGGTCTAAATTATGATCTGAGATGAATGAATGAATTTGCATGAATATAGTCCGCCCCCTAAAGAGAGTTGTGACGTGTGAGAAGTTAAGTCGTACTCTTGGCCCTAGATGGCGCTACTTGTAAAACAAAGAGACGCATTTCTTAGGCTTAAAATCTGCTGATCGTATCAGCGGAGGCTTGTCCATAGCAAGTACCATTAGTCACAACACAACTATTATCAAGCATTCATTTCAATAAATGGAACATAACACAAGTTCTATGTGGGGTCTAGTATATTTAAATATTCTGCTTTATATTCAGATAAATATTGCAAGACAGTAAAAAATGACAAATACCTATAAAATCTTGTCAAAGTGGATAATATATATATATATTGCATTTTCGACAACAATAAGTTCAAAGATACGCGATTCTTACACAGCTGCCCACATAATTAAAAGCTTTCGACAAAATTTCATTTTCAAATTATTTCTGATCTATTTCAATTACTGATAGTTTTCAAATTCATAGCTCTCTTTTTTGTTAGAATATGGCATATATAAGTGTAATAAATTATATATAAAATTTTAAAAACTTTACATTTAATTTTTAAAATAGTTTACTGTTTAAAAAAATTCTTTGAATGCAGGCAATTTTGATGCACAAATTATAATACTAAAATACAATCTCACTTAATTAATTTAAGAATTTTACAAAATATATATATTTTTTATCTTTATAAATCAGAAGAAATACATTTTTTAAATTTTTTTACATTTAATTTTTGAAAATGTAATACATTTCTGTTTATATGCAAAAACAAATGCTGATATATGTTTGTTTATTATTATTATATGCCATCTATATAGGTTATTTATTTATCAATGCCATTGACAAGCACGTTTGGGATTGATGGATGAACCTTCAGATCGATTTTAATACTTTCTGGATTTGCTGTGAGGTGACAGCATTATTTCCGAGCTTTCGGGTTGTTTATTACATTTTCTGAGCAAAGAGACGTTATTAATCAATGATTGTTATTAATTTCTTTTTTTTCTATAAGACATGATGAAATGATTTATGGTAGGAATGATTTAATGAAATAAGTCTATTTACTATAATCATTGGTATTAGGATAGCTTGAAAAAAGCAATATTATTAATCAATGAAACTTTCTGTCTTAAAATGGGAAAATATAATTCTAAACTTTATATTTTTAATGCGATTACCACTACGTAAAATAATAGCAGGCTTAAAATATGAAATGTTTTTTTTTCGATTTTTTTAAATTGTAGATAATAATTTTTTTTGTCTAGAAGAAGCGTGCATGACATATGAGTAAATCAAAAAAAAAGTCACACAAAAGCCAGTTGGAAAACTACGAAATAGGGCAATGTAATAATATTGTAAAATAGGCATTGTCAATGTAATAATGAGAAAAGTCTGTTTGCGCTAAACTTTTTTTTGAACAAAATGCTTCTTCAAATTATAATAATAATTAATAAAATTAATTCGAAAAGAATTGTTAATTCAAAATTAATAATTTTTTAATAAGTTACTATAATTTTTTAGTTACTTGATATTTTTCTTACAGAGGTATTTTTTGAGATTGGGATTTTTTAAATTAACGTGAATTAGGTTGAGCGTTGAATTTTTCAGTAAAGTTATTACGGGTGGTGTTGATTTTAGTTAAGATGCTGCAAATATACGGCCTCCTTTAAAGTGTCTGGATAATTAGTACAAAGTATAATTTTTATCGAAATATCTCCACATTGAAAACATTTAATTAAGGTATAGCCATTTTGATTAATATTTTCTCAGTCGGAATGATAATGTGAATTTCTTACAGAGTTACAAGGCATTAATTTACTTTAGTTTATGCATAAGCATTTATGCATTAATATTAAACATCTCTTCTAAAGTAAATGCATAAATTAAGTATAAAAATATTTTTAAATAAAAAAATTGTTTTTATTATTAACAGGAATTTTTTTACAATAATAGGAAGAAACCTGGCAATGAGACATTAGTCTATTTCTCGAAAGCAATCCCTTTGATCGCTTTATGAGTGTGACGAATCTTTAAAAGCCATCTATAAATTTTATGTATGATATTTTTGACTACATTTAGTGTTTCCATAAACTTCTTCATCAAAATATGAATTCCTTTGTTCAACAACATATTTTATCCAGAAAAATATATAGTGAAATAAAAATTTGTGTAAAAATTTGCTATGGTTTAGAAATTGAAAAGTAATTACAAACAATTTTTTAAATTTCTAATCTAATCTAAAAATGAATGACAATTAGTTTGTATCATAAATTATTTTAATTCTTCAATTAAAGTTTGAAAATATACAAATACCTTTAAAATATATCTTTTATTGTAAATTACAGAAAAAGTAATTATTGAAGTAGAATAGTGATATTTTTTTGAAACCCAATCTAGTAAAACTGCATTTACTATTATTATGCAAAGCAGTCTTATTGTGTGTTTATACAAACATTGTGTTGTTTTTAAATGATATAAATTTACTGTCTTTATGCTTTACATGCTTTAAATGATTTTATTAATCAACCTATAAGCAACCCTCTAGCTTAATTCAAAATGTCCTTTAAAAAATGAAAATGTAGGTTTAAAATTCCTTTTCCTTCCCCATGGGGGCAATTTAGAAATTAAGATGGAAGAAACTTCCTTTTTTCTGTTCATGTTGCCCTTGTGAGTACAGCAATGGTGAGGGCTGGATAGTTTCTATCGATGATTGTTCGTACTTTACAAGGGAAGGATTGTACCGTGGCCGGTGATAGCCCTTAGGACTCAATTATAGTTAGTGCTACTATTACTGTCACGACAATCCATAATTCGGTTTTTTCTATGTGTCTAAGGGCGACTCAGAGTAGTCAAATTAAGATGATAACTATAGTTCCTTGCCACCAACCTGGTTTCATTAGCAGTCAAATTCATCTGACAAATATCAGGTAATGCATTATATCAGGAAAGTAGAATCAGATTAGAAAAATTAAACAAGATTATATAGAAATAAGTTTCGTAAGTGAAATTGAAAGGTTATTTTTCCTAATATAGCAAGAATAATTCTAGAGAGACAATTGACGTTTATTTCGTAACTCTCTTATATTTTCTTACAAATTGTGGTATTTTGTAAATAATTTCGGCATGCATTTATTAATATCTAATGTAAAATAGATCATCAGCTCAATGAGCCAGTGGGAAATGCCAGTTATGATTCGATAAAATGATAAACCATTAATTTCGAGTTTCACCGTGTTCTGATTTTAAAATAATAAGAATACAGTGACATGCATCCAAATATTAAAAACTCGGGATCTGATCTGATATTCATTTTACGGATTTTTTCTCTTTTCCAGCTTACGTCTTCACATTCGTTCAATTGAAACTTAAAACTTATCGGTATTGTTGTATTTTAAATTCGATAAAATAATTAGTTACATGTTAACCTGGCCTTTCGATAAACATTTAAAACAAATTTCATCATCAAACATCATAACATGATGATTCCAATTACAACAATGAGCGTCGCTTGTTTTTTAATATCGTTATCTAAAACCAAGAATATGATGTAGATACTTCATGGGTCCCATTCACTTGTATAGCCTCTTTTTACAGGGGGGCATACTCACATACGTCACAGATAGAAGGCAAAATAACAACCATGCCATGCATATATATTAACAATCGAATCTACCAGATCACGAGGAAGATGTGCTATCCTTTTGTCAGGACGCCGGTAAATCATAATCAAATATACATTAATCTGTTTAACTACAATATTGTATTCATACACGTAAAAACAAATAGTCCAAGAGACAGCCGACTAACAAACAAGTTTTTCTCAGAATTTTGGAGAAATTAGTATACGATTAGTATATGTAGATTATATTTGAAGATAGTATATGATTAGTATATGTAGATTATATTTGAAGATAGTATATGACTAGTATATTTAGATTATATATAAAATTAGCGTATGATCTTATTAATACAAATTCACATTTATATTGATAAGACTAAATTTCATTCATTTCCCTAGTGTACTTGCAAATTATCGTATTTATTTACGAATGAAAAAATTAACACATTGTTCTTTTCATCCAAGATTTGATGCAGACCTATCATTGCGAATATCATATAGCAATTTTTATTTGTATAAATTGTTACTACCTTAAAGATAGGAAGATGTTATTTAAACATATATTTTCCGATTCAGGGAGCACATAACACATCAGCAATTATCAAAATTTCAATTCCTATTTGATATGATTCACAATATATAACTTTGGAAAAACGGAAAAGTAACGATCCTGATTATAGAGTGCCATCTCCTTATATTATCAAAAAGTACATAAACAGCAGTCGTTGACACCAATGGCAAATAATTTATTCATAAATGCATAAAGCCCTAAATTTCCTGAGAAACTTAACATTAGAATTTGAGTTTGAAAAGCGATTAAACATGATCTTGAATTAATTGAATTCATGTTATGTCAAAACGTGTCTCGCCGTTACGATGAAAAAGTAAAACATCCTCCTTATATTTAACTCCGGTGCGTTGCATCTTTTATTACCGGCACTGAATTATTCAAACACCTTATTCTGTCTCGAAGCATGGAGACGTAATCAGCTGAAGTCTATGAATTCGTGATGAGGCCATGGAACCGGTATAAGTGATCGCTATAAGTGAGTTAACGTGATGAGTTAACTATCTTGTCATGCCAATAACGGAGAAAATGGTAGCATCAAGTGTTTGCTACCAGTTGATAAAGCAGTTAAAGGACCTGAAAACGAGGATGAAGTACGTTGTTTTTCAATTAAGAATGATTAAAATGTTCTTCAGTCAAATTGAAGGTCATAATAAATTAAGGGAATATATAATTAAGGATGTATGCTCCTTTTTTAATATTTTCTTGAATTTGAAATATACAAAGAGAAGGCATTGAAATCGCCAAAATATTCTAACTCCTGATTTTGGCGAATCTTCATATTTTAGGCTTCCCTAAATTCAAAAAATACATTCTTAGAATTATGTTTTCAAGACACTATAGTTCAAAACTGCTTTGAACTAATTGGATGAAATTCAGTAATTGGACTTAATTGCTGTAAATTTGCATATTCCAGTAAAATTCTGAAAAACTCTTTCATTCAGAAATCTGCCTGTCCGGACCTTCAGAATATATGTTACTATGATAACAGCGAAAACAAAATGGACAGGATGGAAAAAATAATTACAATTCTTAAAATGTTGTATGTACTAGAAAAGGAATGGAAAAATCTTCAGAATTCGAAAAGAAATATTTTTTCCGGTTATGATATCCTATCTTGATATATATTTTCAGAAGTATCAAAACTCAAAGATGCAATGACTTAAATTGTAGTTTTGTGTAAAATTTTGGCTTCAATCTGTCAACAAAGAGAGTCCAAAATACACATTTAGTGTTGTAGTACTTATAACGATATAACCTCAATTATTAGCCAAAATAGGTATCTAAAGATCGAATTTTAATAGGTTCTTTTGTAGCTATTATTCGCGCATAGAATACAGCCAATTATATGCAAATTGGCTTCTGTCTGTCAACAAAAGTTATCCAAAATACAAATTTAGTGTTCTAGTACATACATGTTAACAATATGATTTCAATTAATCGCCAAAAATAGATCTCTAAGGATCACATTTTAACAGGCTCTTTTGTTGCTATTGCTCACCCATAGAATAAGCATAGAATAATATACAAATTAGCTTCAGTCTGTCAACAAATAGTGTCCTAAATACACATTTACTGTTCCGGTACTTATATATATTAACTATATCTCGTCATTTAGTTGCCAAAATTTATATTCTAGGATCGTATTTTAATAGGCTCTTTTGTAACTATTGTTCGCGCATAGAATAATATACAAATTGGCTTCAATCTGTCAATAAAAAGTGTCCAAAATACACATTTAGTGTTGTAGTACTTATAACGATATCACCTCAATTATTAGCTAAAATAGGTATCTAAAGATTGAATTTCAATAGGCTCTTTTGTAGCTATTATTCGCGCATAGAAAACCGCCAATTATATAAAAATTGGCTTCAGTCTGTCAACAAAAGTAATCCAAAATACAAATTTAGTGTTCTAGTACATACATATTATTAATATCATTTCAAATAATCGCCAAAATAGATCTCTAAGGATCGCATTTCAATAGCCTCTTTTGTAACTATTGTTCGTGCATAGAATAATATACAAATTGGCTTCAATCTGCCAATAAACAGTGTCCAAAATACAAATTTAGTGTTGTAGTACTTATATATTAATAATATCACCTCAATTATTCTCTTTAAGGATCGTATTTTAATAGGATCTTTTGTAGCTATTGTTCGTGCATAAAATACAGCCAATAATATACGAAGTAAGCTTCAGTCTATCCACAAAAAGTGTTCAAAATACAGATTTATATATTTAGAGCTTATATATTAGCGATATCACCTCAATTAATAGCCACTTTTCTTAATGAGTGTGCTAGATAGTTCAGAGATTAGTCCCGTTGATTTCAATTGGTACCTAAGTAATCTTAGCAGCCTGGGTGATTTGCCCTTAATCCAGCGCTATTGAAACATTTTGAAAGATTCAGCAAATATTTTGACTATACTTAATTATGCTTTTTAGAAATTTCAAAACAGCAAGCAGAGAATTATTTCAGTTCGTATTTTGAAGGTCTGTTAAAATTTCAAAATGTGTATTTTGAGTGATTAGTCACACGCAGAAAAAGACAATTTTAAGTTTAATAAATTACTGCTTTTTCAGCAATGAAAAATTATTAAGTATAATTTATGACAGCTGGAAATTCAACAGTGATTTTGAAATTATTTCTAACGTGGTATTGTTTTTGTTTAAAGGATTTATATGTAATAGTCACCATTATTGTTTCCAATTTTCTTTGTAATTATATACCCTTAATCGAATTATCTGGAGTAGTGAAAATTATGTTAATAAATCTAAATGAGCGATAAAATTCCTTTTATAAGTAAATATAGAATGCATTATAAATTATTTTTGTCAGAATATATTGTATAGGTTAACAAGTAATTACAACTAATATGATTTACTGCGAGTACAATTAGTTAAGTACAGTAAACCATATTTAAAAATATTGTTTAAAATGCAAGGAAAATGAATAAAATAGAATAAAAAAGGATATGATGAATTCAGTTTGAACACTATCTATGGTCACTCTCAGGCATGGATTCAAACCAGTGATTTTATCTGTAAGCTTTTTTATTTTCATCAAGGTTATTATTCATAGTTATTCAAAAGAACTTTTTAATTAATATCAACAAATAAGTTTTGGGATTTGAGATTTCGAGAATTTGCAGAAAATTAACTACACAAGAAATGAATATTTAAATAGAGAATCACATTACAAAAAACCCCTGACTTGAATTATATAATTTACTATTTCCAGAAATTTTGATGGAAATAATTTTTCTAAACAAGTGAAAGGAATTAAAATGGTAACATCTTTTTCAAGTGCATTAACTATAATATTTTTGCATTACTACAAGAAAAAGTAATCACACATAACTTAATAAATAGTTTTAAATATATTGGAGATTCATTTTTGTTAAACATACATAATACTAAAGTTGTTATTGATTGATATCCGAAAGGATTATGAGTTTAGCTGATACGAATAAATATCAACGCAAAGCAGCTAATTTGAATTTAAAATTGGATCTTTCTGATGAACAAATTTTAGTACGTATTTACGATAAAAGTTATGTGTTGACTTCAAAGTGATTAAACTGAGCAATTATCATTCTAATTTAAACTGTAAAATTTTTCAAAAAATTGGATTTTCTCACAATTAAACAGGATTAAAATATGTAATTACGAAATTTCGCATACAGAGAAAATAAACAATCTTATTAAAAATTTAACTTTTTCTCAGAAACTATTGAAAAATAGAGGTTTTAATAAGAGATAGTTTATCTATTTTTTGCCTACATTCTACTAATTTTTCGACAAAAGATATATTTTCTTGTTTATTATTTATTGTTTTTATCCCAACTTAATAGATGGGGCTAAGATAGCTCTGTTTATTTCATATGGTAAGGTATTTTGATCAAGCATTGTGGGCATTTCATATTTTAAGCGCGCGGGAAAATCGAATTCACATTAGTATAATTGTCTCTATTAGTGAAGTTTAGTTCCTTCATAAAATGATTTGCGAGTATACTCATGTTAAACAGGTATTTTCTTTGTTTTTATATATTATTGGCATATTTTGTTTTTGTTTTATAGTTTGATATTTGTGTTATAGTGATTTGGTTTGATTCAAATTTATTGTAGTTTTTCTTGGATTTGAGTTTAGAAATAATATTTTGTTTATGAGTGTCTAATTTTACTGTCACTGCTGTCATCTTTGTCCTTCAAAAAAAAGGTTGAATGTCTCTGGCTTTTTAAGTCGAGAGTGGTCAGTACTCGGACGAAAGTCAGTCCATCGTAGAAAAAATACCTAGTTTGAATCCTCGCTTGATGGTAACTTTTGATAAAATGTTTAGACTGAATTCATCTTTTCCTCCCTTTTTATTTCATTTTATTTATTTTCTTTGCAATTTAAACCAAATATATATTTTTTAAATTTGATTAAGGTCATTTGTGTTTTAGATGTAGTGCACTCGAAATATAGTGTATCTTCCTTTTCATAACTTTACACAGAAATTTTTTTAATTAATATACTAATTTCATAAATAATGCTTTAATGTTATGATTTGTAGTTTCTCAAGTACGGTAAATTTACTGGTGATAAACATAGGTACAATTTCAAATATGAATAAACTCAATGGAATTCAAATTGCTTGATCTCGATGTTGGTCGGCTGATGGAGTAAAGGAAAATAATTAATTTTCCTCCAAGATACTGCTCTCAGTTCAAGAAATCAAACTGCAAATGCGATTACTTAATAAGTTAGTAATTTATTAATTTACAAAAAACCAACTGAAATGAAAACAAAAAGAGAAATATTGTTTCTTACTCTTATATTTTGTCTTCCCTGTGGGCTATCTTGAGAGCGTATTAAATTATCAACAATCGAAGATAAATTATGATAATAGATAAATTATAATGTTACAAATATTATATTATAGCTAAATTCTAAAAAAATCTATAATAAATATAATTAATAAAAATGTAATTTATTTTTATAAATTTTTGAGTAATCTAATTAGAATGTATGCAATATCATTGAATTATCATTGGTTTTTTTTTAAATAAACGCTATTTTCATCAAAGTCTACCATTTCTTAAAAGGTGGGTAGTAATTTCTTTTATATAAAATATTTGTACTTCTTCAAAATTCAACATTTTTCACCCGATATCATTCCAATATTTCTTTTTAAATCATGCTATTTACAATTATTTTTTTCATATAATCAAGAATGATTTAAAAATTATTTATTTTATGCATTAAACTTTATATTTTTATAAAAATAACTCGTATTTTTGGATAGAAAGGACATATATTTAATTTATAGCTTTTAAATCATATGAACATAATAAGTGACATTTTCTTTGTAATTTATTTGTGAATCATTTTCTGTTTTTAAAATTTTCCTACTGAACCACAAAAATTATTAGAAGGCATTGAACAAGCGCTGACAATTCATATATTTCAATAATATTACTAGGAGATTTAAAAATTTATAATTAACCTATTTTAATGAAGTGATATTTTTTGTAGCCTTTTATAAAATTTGTGCTCTGTGAATTTATATCCTTTTGCACATAGAATATTAGTTTCAGACCCAGATTTTATTTTGATCACTTTATCTCGGATCAAAAGAAATATTACTCTAATTTTCCTTCAAAGTCTTGATTATTTTTCTTTTGAGATCACAATTTCTATTTTTATTAAAACAAATGTCTTGTCTATTTTTTAACCAATGTGTGTTGTCTTTTTCTTTTATCAAAGATATGTCTTACCTTTTTAAGTTTTTGATTAAATTTGAATGTATTGTGAATATTTCGTTTCTTGTTTGTTTTAAGTCTCTGACATTTTAAATTAGTCTTTAATGTAAAATTAACTTTTATAGGACGTTTTATGTAAACCAATATTTGTATTTAATAATATTGGAAAAAATTGGAGTTTTTGATTGCCTCATATATGCCTTATAAGTGATTATTGCGCTGGTTAACCTATAGGGATTCTTTGGATTTAAAAGGATTTAAACTAACAAATTAAAAAAATTCTTTTGAAGTTAATTATTTCAAAATAAATTTATATCCAAGAATTTTAAATTTTTACGTCTTAGTTACCAAGAAAATACTATTTCATATTTCAACGCATGCCTTAATTTACCATTTTGAACTGATAGAAACTTATAATTATTCGCTAATTTGGTAATATGTATTTTTATCGTTTAAAAGAATTACCTTTAAAGATACTATTATAAAAATCATAACTTATTAGTAATCTGTATTAACTTAATTGTTTTTTCTCGGATAACCATGTTTTCAAAAAAGAAAAAGTAAAAAAAGATAATCTGAATTACAATAAAAAAATAAAAAAAAAATGAACGGTGAAATGTTGATAAACAAAAGAGAACTATTGAATACTGAATGCTAAAATAATTCCCTGTACATATAAAAAACCCTTCAATACACTGATTGCATATGAATGTTTTCGTAAAATCTTTGTAAATTATGCTAAAATAATGTCATCTCTATGTACTTTTGGGAATAAAACTTATGAAAAACCATCGCTAATTTTCTCGAACTCTTAAAAAATTATTATTTCTAATTTAGTTAACATATCTGCTATAAAAACTGATATGTTTATTTCTGGCAAAAATATTATCCTTTAATATTTAACATTATTTTTCACCTTTTTTATTACATCATGACAATAAATAAATTATACGACTGAACATTTTATATTTAAAATCTATTTTACGCTTACTCATAATATTTTAATTTTAAATGAAGAATTAAGCTTATGTAAGTGTATACAAATCCTCAGAAAGATATTAAATAATCTGAAAGTTTATTTTTACTAAGACTTTTCTAATTAATATAATGTACTGTAACGAAATCACTTATTTAAACGAAGCCTTGTTTATAACATTTTAATAATTAAATATTGGTTTAACTTTTAAAAACATCTTCTTCAAAATATAATGAATTCACTGAAATAAATTTTGAAACAAAAGAAACTCATTGCCTTAATTATCTTGTATCGTGGAAATAAGATATGTATTTTCTAAAATAGCTAAAAGGAAAAAATGCTTTCAGTCTAATTAATGAAATGGATTGACATATATTATCTAAAAGTAACAAAATGTAAATATATGTCAAACAACTTTTTGTATTGCTATTACTTAAGCTAATGAACTCAATTATCGTTAGTGCCGTATGTTAGCTCACTTATTGAAAATATACCTTTGCCTTTCTTGCTTTGCGACAAAGTTTTTTAGCCAAAGGGATCCGATTTCCATTCCATATATTTTTTTTATATTCTGAACTTTCCAAAGAATTTTTCTATACTTTTCATTTACAGAAATAGTGTAATAATTCGCCAAATTATTGCTTCTGATTATTATTGTTTCTTCAAAAATAATAAAGCTAGTCATTACAAAATCGAATTTCATCACATTGGTGCAAAGGATCTTTGTAATTAATTAAATGAGCATTTAAAATTAAATAATGTAATAAAAACAATTTCAATTCATCTAAATAATTAAATTTATTTTAAATTATATATCTATATTTTTGTTGGATAAATCGATGCTTTACTTTTTAAAAGATTTCATTGAGTTGTTAGATATTATATATTTATTAATATCTTTAATAATAATAAATACTAGATTTGTGATAAAAATAATAACAGATATGATATATTTACAAATATCTTTTTTTTAAAAAAAAACAGCCCTTACTATACTAATTTTAATTAATACTATTATACTAATTTTTATTTAGACTGATTATAATTACTGATTTCTCAAAAAATGTGTTGTTAACGTTTAGTTACAATATTAATATATTATGACTTCATTTAAAAATTTCCAACAAATTCAATTTTTTAATAAATTTTGACTTAGCTTGAAAGATTAATTGGATATTAAAACCAAATCAAAAAAGTTCATGCAACCTTTTACTAAAAAAAATTAAAAGTATATTTTTGTAACATAAAAGTGTATATCTTTCATGTATTAAAATAACTTTTGGTACTTTGGACAACAGTAATTATTTTTTACGAAATAAACTATTTTGACTAATAATAATTATGTTTGCATCTATGCCATTAGAAACCAAATACTATTTCGCTGATTTCGGGTAAACTATAATAATTTGTATTCAAGGGAGAAAAATCTATAAAAAATGTTGAATTTCTTTCATGCATAATATCGATAGATAATTCAATAGAGGAAATTGAAGTTAAAGGATGAAACAATGAAGAAGAAATAATAGCAATTTTAGAATGATGTTTTACTATCATTCAGATAGCTGTAAAATATTCTTCAGAATTAGAAACAAAAGGATTGATACAGATTAGAAATTAACAATTTTATTTCAAGCTCGTTGTTTGATATTGCAGTTATCGTTATAAAAATGGAATTATATATTTTCCGCTCTCATTTAACAATTTGAATCGCTGACGGAATCTGAAATATAAATAAGTCAAAGGTTTCATTTCAAAATAAATCGATTTACTACATTGTAGCGGTAAGAATTTTCAATTATTTCAGTATTATTCTTTGATATTTAAAAATTATTATTAAATATACTAAATTGACATCGTCTCAATTTTAACATTATGAGTTTAATTCGATTGGAAATTTCTATGTAAGGCTTTTCTTCTTCCATCTTTATACTCATTTTCAGAATATATTTAAAGATCTAATAATCCTGAAAATTTCACATTTCCTAAACAAACAAAGGAAATTATTTATATTGCTCCTTGCATATAGAGTTTTAACAAAAAATGTATTAATAAATACTTCTAATTTTACTACCTTATAAAAATAAAGATCATAGAGAAAAAGATATCTTCGATGAACAATAATATTCTTTTATTCATTCATAATTTTTTATTCCATAATCTAAATTAGGTAAGGTATATATAACAAAAAATGTTGAATAAAAATATCTTTTTTTTCTATTATCCAAATTCTATGCATATTATTACATTAAACTAAATGAGTTTTCGATTAATTACTTGGATACGTTTCATTTCAAAATTTCAATAAATATAATAAAAAATGAAAAATATATAAATATGAAATAATATGCATTTATTTTCATAAGCATTGAAAATAGAAGAAAAGGGGATTTAGTTTTGTAAAGTATCAAGGCTAATTCTATAATTTCTGCAGGAATCAGACATAACAAAGGATCCTCACAGGGAATAAAACATACATTAAATAGTGTTGTAATATTTAAGATATACTCTTTATCCCGTTTTCATTTTTATGATAGCATAAATCCATTTCTAAAAGTTTACAGTGGAGATACTAACGTCAGCAAGACCTAGGGTGCAACTAATCCATTGTTGCTTCTAATGTCTAAAAATAACTCATTGAGATAGTTTTCATCTTGTAGCCGTCATTTTCTTCATATACTCTACCAACTGGGATATGAGGTATAATTTTATATGTAAACAAAACTGGTTAATGATAGGCAATTTCAACGTTATTTCAGCATCATTCAGATAAGAGGAATATGTTTGATAAACAGTTTTATCACCATCGTTTGGATCTGCAGGAACAAGCTTCATCCGGGTAATAATATTTTGGGTTAGGAAATAGTTTTTTTCAGAAAAAAAAACAATTTTAGTCAAAAAGTATGCTAGGAATATTTAAATTTCCATTATTTATACTAAGAATTGTACAAAATTTAGAATTATTTTTAAAAAGTTAATTAAAAGTAGTTAAAAATTAAAGAAAAACCAAATAAAAAATTATTTTGGAAAATTATTAATAACTATATAATAAGAAACGCAAATGCATTTAGAGAGCACTATTGCTGTTACTACAAAAGCACAAATGGAAATAACCAAATTAGTAAAAATACCAAGTTAATTAAAGAAAAAAACAATACAAATAAAATAAGAATCCAGCTTGAAGACTTTCAAAAGGGTCACCATCAGGTAGGGATTCAAACAGGGGATTTTGTGTGTACGTGTATGAATAGTCTATTTGTTTAACACTACTGACTTACTGACTTCTCGTGACTAGAATAGAATAGAATAGAATAGATAGATAGATAGATAGATAGATAGATAGATAGATAGATAGATAGATAGATAGATAGATAGATAGATAGATAGATAGATAGATAGATAGATAGATAGATAGATAATATAGACCAAAGCAACTAAAGTAAACTAAAATAGAAATCAAAGTAAAAATGAAGATGAAGAAAACTGAAACTAAAGGAAAGAAAATCAAGCCTGAAGATTTTCTAAAGGGTCATCATCAGACAAATATTGTTTTAATAACTTTTAAAAAACTTCTTTATTTTTGTAACAATTTGTAGCAAGTTATGTGCCATAATAATCAAAAATTTTTCTTCTTTTATTTTTTAAAAAATGATAATAAAATTAAGGGTTTAATTTTTCTATTTTATTTTTGCTGGTACAGACCCTTCACAAAAAAATCTTTTCTTTGTATCCCTTCCTGAGGGTGACCCTTGAGATAGCCTTCAGGTTGGATTCCTTTTTTATTTTTATTAATTGTTTTT